>JASFAU010000004.1:600000-1200000 GCA_039704465.1 Plasmodiophora brassicae
CCGTTCTCTGTTCTTGTAGCTAGGTATGGGGACAGGAAGGCGGGCGTCTAGCTGGACGATTAGCTGCAGGCCATGTGGGCCCTGGTGTACGAGGCGAGTGGCGGCCGGGTCTCGTTCGATCAGCGGCGCCTGCGAACGATGAGGGCCTTTGTGATTGACGGCGTCGGCGCAGGGCATAGCTAAGCTGACTACAGGACGGTCGGTGCTCATTATGGACGTCCCCGAACTAAACACGGTGAACGGCTGGTCGCGAACGCTAACGCGGACGACGACCCCGCCACCGTATTGGATACTACGACTATGGTGAACCTGCGCGATCGCCAACCCACGAATATCCGGGAAGATAGACTGAAGGACAGATCAGTTCGCGTGTCCTTCCCTGGAGCGAAATATCGGCACATAAGGTACCGGGTCAAGCATACCGTTACCGGGAGGTGTTCTAAGAGAATGCCACACTCGGCGCGGAAGCTTTTATTTAATGCGAGCACCGATCCATTCGACAATGAGTGCAACGACCTTTTCAAATCCCATCTAAATCGCAAGTCAATACTTACAGGGACATATCGCAACCGCATCTGACCTCGTAGAGAGTTTCGTGGCTCATTGCCGGGAATGACACCAGCGTCTTATCCGCGCTCTGCGTATGAGCATTCCAGCTCGTGATACCTTCGGGCATAACGAGGCGATCGTCGTCGCCGTAGAACACCAGGTACGGGAACGAGACCTGGCCCGCATTCGCTTGCAGCCAGTTCATTTCGATCAAGAACTCGTTGGCCATCCGCGCCTTGAGCGGCAATTTCAAGTAAAGTTTGTCGATTCCGCCACGCTTCACGACGTCCCGTGCATGGCAGATGTGGTTAATGTCGAGCGACCCGACACTGAACTTTGGCAGGAACTCCGACATCAACTGGAGGTTCGCTCTCAGCGCATGAGCAATATAAGGCACCCCCGGGTAAAGAGACCTTGGCAGCAAACGTTTTAGCAGGTGTCGCCAATTTCGGATCTGGCTTCATGGCCGGCGATGATAGGATTACACCGTTGAAGTACTGAGGTCGCAGCATGGCGCAGTGGGTCGCGATCGCTCCTCCCTTGGTACAGCAGAGGAATCAGACGTCGCCGCCGACTGACGTGCGGTAAACCTTTACCATGGAATGGCCAAACAGGAACTTTGGCAGTTCGCGAATCTCCTTCGGCAGCGACGTGGACACCTTGTCAACGAAGAGAAGGACGTCCCTGATGAAATCCGAAAACCGTTCGGCGTACTGCGGCGTCCCATCTGACTGCCCATGTCCCTATAGGATCTGTTTCTCAGTTCATAGCCATCCCGGTACTGGGGCATCCTGCGTTACCTGCAGATCGACCGCGTACACGCTGACCTGCGCCTTGTTCAGCAGGCGCGCGACGTGCTCGAACCGTCCCGAGTGGTCGCCGAGGCCGTGAACAAGATAGACGATGGCGACGGGCCGACTGGCCGCCCATTCACGCGTGAACAGCCACAGCCCCTGCTGGTTCTGTAGGTACTGCGGGAACCGTTTGCTGCACGGCGCGATGTCGCGGCACGGCTTCTCGGTCGTCTCATCGCCCCAGATCCGGGCCGCCACGACCGCTGCGGCGACTACAGCGCCGGCCCCCACGACCGCTCGTGGCAGCGGCATTCTTCAGTCCGCCCCCAGAGAGTGACCTTCCCAATATTCCACTGTGAACTTTCCATGGGATTTTTGGCTCTGTACCCACTTTAGGGCCCTCGAACCACCCACTGACAGGCGACGGGCGGACCGACAGCGCAGGTCGATGCTTCGTGTGTGCAACCGGCGCGTCATCCGCACCATCTGGGACGGCAGGCGCGGTCTGAGATCCGCCTGAAACGGCGGCGCCGGTTTGCGGTTGCCCATGGCCGGGTCGCCACGTCAATGGGAAAACGCCGCCGCCGGGACGCGGATGGCATGGTGGCGGTCGCGTCGCCCGATGCGGACGTATCCGGCGTCGTCAGCCGATGGGCGTGCGTCCTTGCGGAGCAGGGCGGCAGTGGCATCCTGACTGCTCGGCTGGCCGAGCTGGATCGATTCGGTATTGGACATGCACGGGCCCTGCGATGCCCCGGTATCTGATTCGCGTTCAGCGGGTGACGACGTTGAGGATTCCGCTCATGCACGTGTGTTCGACATCGCGCTGTGTCACGTCGCTCTTCTACTCCCACAGTACTGCTGCACGCTCCTGAACGCCCTGTCCACGGGTGGCCATGATCGAATTGCCCATGTGCTTTCCGCGGTCCTCAGTCAGGCGGACCCGCCGCTCGCTCGAAGTGTCCTGCTTGGGCTCAACGACGACGTTCGGCTTCACAGCCTTCTCGCCAGGTGCGTGTTCTCGCTGCCGACGTCGTTACAGGACGCCTACCTTGACGCTGTTGACAACGTCCCCGAACAACTTCTCGCTGCATCGTCGCCTGTCTCGTTCCGGGCCTTGCTCATTCGGCACCGTCCAGGGCTTCGTTCCGTGATGGAATCCGTTCTCGCAGAGCCCAGTTCGCAGGCCACTGTGGAGTTATTCGCGCAATTCCCTGACTTGCATGACGTCGCGGTTAGTCGCGAGGCTTTCCAGCGGCACCTCCACGCCCCGCTTCTCTCTGCTCTATCGCTGCCCGACCCTCCTTCGGTCGCGTCATCGCTCCTTGCCAGGGTGCTGCAGGATGACACCTTGTTCCCTTCTTTATTGTTGTCGCCCATGTGTCCCGCGAGCGTAATCCATTCCACCCTTCCCAGGTCGTGGACGCCGGATTCGTTCCCGGTGACGCCAATCGCCCTCCAAGTTCTCTTTTCGTTGCGCCCGCAATACCAAGGCACGGTCGACGACATCCTGTTGTCGTACGCGCCTACCAGTTCAGATGCCATCATGTGGTACTGCGTCGCCCATGCCGGTCTGGACCGGGCGATGCCTCTGTTCCTCCAAACGATACATCTTGGCGGTGCTGAGTCGATCGACGATACAATCGTCATGGCGGCAGCAGCGTCGCGGCTGTCTCCGGTCGCGGCGTCGTCGTTGCACGCCCTGGCGTCCGCTGCTGAAACCGAAGGTCATCCGCTGTCGCGTTTGCTGCAGTCTGCGGCCGAGTCCGGTCGGGTCATCGTTTCCCTGGCACAGGCATGCCAGTACCGCGTTCTGGAGGCCGTCTTCCGATATCACATCCCCGCCCCTGACCTTGCCGGGACAATCGTTAACGGGTGTTTGGATCGCGTCGCACAGTATGGCGATCGTGAGGCCGTTCGGGTCGTGAGGGCGATATGGTCGAGCACGCTGCCCCCAGGTGCAAGAATACTTGAAGCGTTAAACGTCTCGTGTGCGCACGCTGACGCGTTGGCTGAATGTGCATCCGGCTTCGTTGAGGGACGCGACCTGGAACACTTCGTGCAGACTACGACGGGCGACCTGACAGCACTGTCCATGGCGTTGCGATTGCTAGCGAGTATCAACGACGCCCAGGTTGCCGTCAGCGTTCTTACCGCGGCCAACAGCGTAAGCTGTCATCTTCGTCCCGAGGATTTCTCAGCTCTTCTCGACGCTCTCCACCGGTTCTTGCCACATTCGGGTGACACCATCCAGCAGTGGCTGCCCTGGATCGTATCGAAGTGTCTGCTCTCGACGGAAAGCAGCCTGCGCCAGAAGGCATCCAGGTTAGTTCTCCAAGCCATACCCAAGGACGTCGTTGAGCGGCACATTGCATGGCAATGCCGGCGACTCGAGCGGCTTTGCGATGTTCCTGTCAAGCACACGGACGATGACATCTCGCTGTGGCTGATCAAAGGCTTCATGGATAATGTGAGCGATACACGACAGATGTGACAGCCGGCGTAACCGGTCGGCCCTCGGTTAGACGTGGGCGCGCCATAGACTTCCAGCAGAATCCCATTGGTTACGTCTGCTCTCGTTTATTCGGCCACACGAGGACCTGGAATTTGTATAACGGGCGAAGCTGTCCGAGCTCGGGGAAGATCAAGAACCACTCGAGCCCGTCCTTGCTTGTGTGGCTGTCCACTCCATCGACCGGCTGCGCGATCTGCCAGTAATCCACAAATCTGTGCGTTCGGCCTGCGAACACCTTAGCGAACAGACCTATGCACGTTCGTTCGTTGCCGTGCGGGGGCGAAACGGACCCGGATAGCACTCCACCATGACGACCTCCAGGATTCGAAGCGTCCGACGGTCCTCCTGAACGACGACCGGGGGTAGCCCGTCCTCATCGTCGACGTGTGCGACCGGCAACGGTTTCGATTGGACCTCCTCGAGCGCATCCGACGAGAAATCGGGATGCACGTGAAGAATGGCTTGGGTGCAGAGCCTCGACACGTACACACTGTCGCGAACAGGGTCGTCAGCACCGGTTCCGGCACGTCCCCGCCGTCCGTTCCGACCCTTTCTTCGGATCCCCAAACCACCGGTCCTTCTCGTAGGTCGACGGGTTCTTCTCGTGCAGGAGCGGGTAGATACCCTCCAGGCAGGCGTGGTCGAGGTGGTCCGGCGTCGTCGTGTAGAACCCGATGCGGGCCTGCTTCTCGATCGGGCCGCGATCTGGGCTGGCGGCCAGGCGCTCCCCGTACGCCTCAAACGCGGTATCCAGGTGCTTGGCGAACACCTATCGGCACTGACGTTGTAGCGCCCATCATGCACGTGCTGATGATTCGTGGCACTCACTTTGAACACCTTCAGGACCTCGACCTTGTCGATCTGTCTGGCGATGCCCATGTGCTGCAACAGGAGCGATTTCGCATCGGCGAACTCCTTATCGTCGGGCGACATCTCGCCGATCAGGCGGATCGCCGCGTTCTTGTACGTCTCGTTGTCGTCCTCCATGGCAAGCTGGTTCAGGTCCGTCAGGATTCGTCGCCGTGTGTCTCGACAGCGAACGTTGAGCAGGTCGCGAAGCTCGACGGCGGTCAGCTGCAGCAGGCGTTCGCCGTTGATGGCGTGCTCGTGAACGCCTTTGGCGTACACCTCCCCGTTCCACGCGAACGACTTGATGTACTGTGCCACGCTGGCTATGCTCCAGCGATGGGCCCGCCCCCGGCAGCGATCCGGGATCAGCAATCGTCGGCGCCCGCCGTACTCGGCTCTGTACTTGACGTGTCGCGCCACACAATTCGTCTTCCAGACCGCGTCGTAGATGCGCCCGTCGCTGTGGTAGTACGTCCCGGGGCCGCAACGCTGCCCTGCCCGGTACTCGCCAACATGACGGTCGCCTTTGTTGAACCTGAACTTCTTCCCGTTCTCGATCAGGACCGTCTGGTCGGCGAAGATGAAGGTCCCTTGGCCATCCTGGGCAGCACGTCAACGTCGTGGTTTGCAACACGCTTTGGGACGCGTCTACCTGCTTGCCATGGGCCCACGATCCCTCGTACCGGTTGCCGGTCTTCATTCTATAGGTCCCCTGGCCGTGCCGCCTCCCGTTCCTCCATTCGCCATCGTATTCCGCTCCCGACTTCTCGTACGTCATCCGACCTTTGCCGTCGCGTTTACCGCCCTTCCACTGGCCGACGTATTCGCTGCCGTCCGCGTAGAAGAAGGTGCCCGTTCCGCCACCTGGGACGTCGTTCCGCCATTCGCCTTCGTACGACGATTGGTCGTCGAAGACCTGCACGCCGAACCCATGGCGTTCGCCCATCTTCCATTCCCCAACGTACGATTTCGTCTTCTGGAGGAGGCGACCCTTCCCATGGCGGAGGCCTTCCTTGAACCCGCCCTTGTATTCGTCACCCGACACCCAGACGAATCGCCCCTGACCGTCAAACAGGCCGTCCTTCCAGTACCCTGTCGCCAGGTTAGTCGGCGCTGCCCGTATCGACGAGGGAGGATGCTGTGGGTGACACCTTCATAGGATTCGCCCGCCTCGGTGCTGAGTGTGCCTTTGCCATCGCGTTCGCCCAGACGCCACCACCCGCTGTAGTAGTCGCCATCGGGCCAGACGTGGACGCCGTTGACGGGTTCGGCGCTGTCGGCCGGCGTCGGCAACCGGTTGGCGACGTCAAACTCGCGGAGGCGGATGAGGGACCCCCTCGCCTTCAGCTGCGTTCTGGTGACGAAGGGCCTCGGCGGCAGCGCCCTCTTGTTGATCAGCGCCGCCGTGATGTCGTCGTCCATGCATTTGACGCAGTTGAAGTAGGAGAACGGGCGCGGCTTGATCGTCATGCAGTGCTCGGCGAGAGCGCCCGCCTCATCCTTCGCGCGTTTCGTCATGTCGGCACCGACGTCGTCGGGGACGTCCCCGTTTGGCCGCCATGCGTTCGCTCGCACAGGTCGGCGTTCGCCGTTGACCACATCGCTCATTCGATCGAACGATCCGATTCGTATCTTCGTGCGATCGAGAGGTGCCAGAACGGCACCGCGCCGCAGTGGAGCGTTACGCGCGCGATACCTTCTTCCAGGATTGCTGCGGACAGTGACACGTGTGCTGTCTCCGACGGTTGGGCTCCGATGCAGGCGTCCCGTTTTGTGCAAAACTCGGGTCCGCCGTTCGCGCCGTCCGTCCCCGCCGGGCCTGGCGGCCACCTCCCCCTCCCGCCAATGCTCCAGGCAGGGACTCGGCAGCGCGTCGTACCCGTCGGCGATGCGCAATGGTCCTGGACGACGAGAGCCATGACGCCATTCACGGTGGTGTACCAGCTCGTCATGTTGATTGTCGTTGCCGTCCGCGGTCGTTGGAGAGGTTCGTCGTCAACGGCCGCACGCGTCCGTTCCAAGCGCGTCGTGGTCCCCATTGACGTCGTACCGCCTCCCTGCGCGGGCCTGCGCGCCGAACTGGCCGTCCTGCGCGCGTACTTCCGCGCCGCGTCCGAGGCGCGCCCGCCCGCGGAGCGTCTGGGCATGTGGGTGATTCTCCTAGGCGACACCCAGCTGCTCCGGCAGAAGGTTCGGCGCGGGCACCGGTGGGGCGCCGCACACCTGCGCATGGCGGCCGGCAATGACTTCGTCAACCTGCTGCAGTTCCTGCTCGTCCAGATCCGCGTCGGCCGCGTCCGCCGCTCCGCCGTGCGGTACGCGCTCTGGATCGCCCGGCACTTCGCCGCCCGCAGCACGACGCGCTTCCTGTGTACGAACTATCCCGATGCGGTGCGGGCGACCTCCTCGCGCTCCCCCTGTCATGTATGAGTACGAGCACGCGTTGTATATCAGCAACGGTACGAGGGCAACGCCCAACATGGCGGCCCTGCCTCAGGCCGGCGGCGGCGCCACACAGTGACGAGTAGCGGAGGCACCTCGACGTGCGCGTTCTAAAACAAGCGTCGACGGGCCAGGCGAACGCAGACCCGCGGCGGCGTTCTCCGCCATGGCGATCGAGAGCGTCGTTCTGGCCGGCATCGTTGCCAACATTGCCAGCTCCGTCGGCATCGTCATCACCAACAAGTTCGTATGGAGCGCGCACGGTTTGTGGCAGGGCGCGCCCCGCTGTCCACGCCGCCGTTATACTGATGGACCGGGTCGGCTCAGGGTTCAACTTTGTCGCTACGCTCTCGTTCCTGCATTTCGTCACGACGGCGCTGGCAACGCGGACGCTGCTGGCCGCCCGGTTCTTCGAGTACAAACCTGCCCCGCTGGCCGGCGTCATGCCCGTTGCCATTGGCACATTGGGCAGCGTTGCCTTCATGAACCGTACGCCAACGACGACGACCCCGGTCTGCGCGCGTCCCGCGATGTTGACGTTGCGGTCTGTAGTGAACCTGGCGGCGAACTCGGTGGGCTTCTATCAGATCTCCAAGCTGGCCTGCATCCCTGCCACGCTGATCCTGCAGTACCTGCTCTTCAAGAAGCAGGTCTCCGAGAAGACGCGGTACTCGCTGTTGGTGATCCTGCTCGGCGTCGGGATCTCGACGGTCACCGACGTGAACGTGAACTTTATCGGGATGGCGTACGCGCTGATCGCCGTTGCGTTCACCGCCCTTGGGCAGATCTACACGGGGTCGTCGCAGCAACAGCTCGGCCTGGACTCCATGCAACTGCTGCATCACTCCAGCCCCATCATCGCCGTCGGCATGTTCGTCTGTATCTTCCTGTTCGACGACGTGGGCGCGCTGCTTCAGTTCGAGTACACGTCGTCCGCCGTCTTCCTGATCGCCCTGACGTGCGTCCTGGCCGTCGGCGTGAACGTATCGAACTACCTCGTCATTGGGAAGACGTCGCCGATCACCTACCAGGTCGTCGGCCATTCCAAAACCTGCCTCGTACTCGTGCTAGGCTTCCTCGCCTTTAGCACGCCAGTCACCCTACGATCAATCGCCGGCATCGTCATCGCCATGGCCGGCGTGATCTGGTACGGCGAGGTCAAGCGGGTCGAATCCAACGCGTCGGCCAAACTGCCCCAGTACGTGTCCGTCTCCAAGAACGACATCGCCCTCGACACGTAAGCATGCCCGTTAGGCGGCACCGTCGAACCTGTGTGCACACCTAACGCCAACGGTTGGGCAGTTTCGACGACGGCAAGCTCAGCGACAACGAGGACTCGGCGTGACGACGACGACGCCGGCCGGCCCCCATATGGGACTGCTACCTGCGACATGCAATACAGTCAATGGGAACACTTGTGCCACCCCGGGTAACCCGTCCTGATTGGCGTACGTCCTGCCTGGCCCGAATGCTGGCCGTGCGCGTCGCCAAATTCGACGGTGGAGAGTGCGCGATAAAGCGCGCGCGCGTCGTGTAGGTAGGTACGTCGCTTGTGGCATGGACGGCGGCGACATGCCCGGCGATTTCGACGGGTTGCGGATACAGGGTCGCCGGCTCGAGAAGCAGATCTTCACGAAGCTCGGCGACCTGTCCGCGCTGAACATCGACGCGATTCGGAATGCGCAGTCGAGCATGATGGGCCGGGCCGGGTCGGCGACGTCGCTGGCGAACGAGGCCGAGGCCGCCCAGAGGAGCATCGAGGAGCTGCTCGACAAAGTTCGTACTCGTTCCGTTGCCGCCTTCCCAGGACGCGCCTCCCTCTTATCTGTGCCCCGATTCAGTTACTGGACACGGCGAATCGTCTGGACGAATGCCTCCCCAGCCTGCCACAGGGCCAGAAAGAGCAAGCCGTTCGCACCAATCAGAGGTACAGGGAGATACACCGCGATTACCTACATGAGTTCAACAGGACACGCGTCAGGATTGCTCTGCGCCATCGCTAACCCCGCTGAACGGTGCGTTTCAGGCGGCTTTGCAGGCCAGCATCGAACGTGCCGAACTGTTTTCCGGTGACATGGGTCGTGCCGGCCGGGCTCGCCCTGAAGCGGAGATGCTCCTTGGCGAGCAGAAGTCGCTGCACTCGTCCATCGACATGGTCGACGAATTGATTGGGTACGCTCGTTGCTGTTGTGGGGCTCGCTGGGTGACGCTCTTCGTGCCGCCAGCCGGGCAGACGCTACCCGCGAAGGGCTCGTGAAGCAGCGCGCAATCTACACGACGACGGCCGCCAATCTGGATCAGATTGCTCAGCGATTTCCGTTAATCAGAGATGCAATGATCCGCATTCGGAGGTCGGCCATCGGGTTTTCCCAGGCTGCCGCTGTGCTGACAGACCGTTCCCAGGTACAAGCAGAGAGACATGATTGTCCTTGCAGTTGTCATCGCGACCTGCATTCTATTCACGTTGTGGTACGTATTCGGATAGGAATACACGACCGTTGGTCGAAACAATGCGACATGGGGCGTCTTTATGATCGAATCAGATGAGAAGCTTCTCGATGGCATCGCGAAGCGGGTCGATCTGGGATTTCAGTTGGGAACCCTCGTTCGTCAGGATCGAGCACGTGATGACAGGTCGGGAGACACCACAGGCTCGCCCAAGCGCATGCTTGGAAGGCACAAACACGTACGGGACGTTCTTGTCCTCGCAAAGCAGCGGCAGGTGCAGGAGAATCTCGAGCGGCTCCGCGTCGGCGGCCATGATGATCAGGTCGGAGATACCACGGTTCAGCGTTTTCGTTGCCTCGTTCGCGCCCTTCTTCAGCTGCTTGTAGCAACAAGCCTGCTGGACAACCTCGAGAATCGAGGTCGTCAGGTTCGCATCCGCTAACGGGAACGCCTTCGGGTTCGGGGTCGACGATGATCCAGCGGTCATGGTGGTCCTCCGGCAATGTCGATCACGATCGCAAACGATTCACGACACAGTGGGCGGGACTGACGTTCGCACTGCAGTCCAAGGCGTAGTCCGCCGGAACTCCGCACGGACTCCGTGACGCACTCGCACAAAGAACTCCGTTCGACTTGCACAAGACGTGCGACCTTTATGGCTTAACGCTTCGACCGGTAGGACAATGAAGCAATGTCAGGCGGTTGCTTGCGTCTCCAAGTGGGGGTACCATGACGTCACGACGCTGACTAATTCGCGGAACGCGGTGTCCAGATCGTCGTTTACCAGGTGGTGCTCGAAGAACCCGGCCGCCTTGCCAAACTCCATCTCGGACTTGGCGTTTTTCAGTCGAAGCGCAATGGATTCGTCGTTCTCGGATCCGCGCTTGATCAGGCGTTCACTGAGAAAAGCCGCAGTCAGGAGACATGCTAAGCAAGTGTAGGGTTGCCGGTGACCAACCGTAACGTTTGTGGGTGTGGAGGGTCGATGAACAAGAAGTGAGCCGGAATGCGGGATTCGTAGACCTGCTTGGCGCCCTGGACATCGATTTCCAGAAGGCAAATCTTCTGCTGCTTCTGCACCGCCTGGACACTCGTGATCGATGAACCGTACAAGTTTCCGTGGACCTGAACATGGCGACGTTGTTAGCAGAAAGCGCGCGCCAGCCGTTCGGTTGATACAGACATTCGCATGCTCGACGAACTTGTTCTCAGCGATCATTTTCTCCATAGCCGACTTCTCAACAAAGTGATACGAGACGCCATCGACCTCGCCCTAACCAGCACGATCAGCAGGGCGTCCCCCGCACACGACAACGCCGACTCAGCACCGCGCGCGGCTTCCTGGTCGTGTGCGACACGCTGTGCCCGAATCCATTCGGATACTGCTCCAGCAGCTTCTTGATCAGCGTGCCTTTGCCAACGCCGCTGGGGCCGCACACGACCAACGGCCTGAACGCCATCACCAGCCCCGCAACGCCCCGCCGAATTATAATTGTCCTCGGGCTGTCGTCGACCGTGCTGTGCCCGGTACGGAAGCCTGCCCGTCACAGGCAGCCAGCAGTTCGCAGCGCGGCAGACTGCGTCGTCGCGACTGCAAACTGCAACCGCGGCGCCAGACTCACAAGTTTGCGCCGCAGCGCGGCAATTCGCTGCCGTTCGACGACGCGTACGCGTATCCCGTGCCGATCTGCGCACCGAACGCCAAGTGACCGGCGTAAATGAAGGATTGTAATAATTACTGTTGGTGGTGGTCAGCGTCTTTAACAATGTGCTCGCTGTACCATCGCACTGGCAGGAGCAGCGAGAAGCCGAACAGCGACAGGGCCAGCAGCGTCCATGCCGACACGGAGAACTGTGTGTTTGTGGGGGGCGATGATTAGCGGACCCGGGGGCACTGGCGGTCAGTCGTACACTTACAATGCCCATGAAGTTGCGACCTTCCTTGCGCCCCTCGCTGGTGACGGCACCCAGGCAGTCGGTCTGCCCCGACGATGTGCAATTGGGCAACCCGCAGCAGTTGAACGCCCACTTTATGGCGGGCCTTTGCGCGATTTGAAGCAGATGGGCCGTCGTGTCTGGGTCGGTCAGCGTTCGCGCATTCTCGTTGAAGTCCACGAGCGACACGACCGACATCACTAGGCACGTACAGGTCAGGCCCTCCCTGAGAATGCAGGAGCCGCACGCGTACGATGAGCGATAAACGTGGCAACGGCCAGAGGGAAGTACAGGTACAGGAGCGTGCTAGGGCGCCCTTTCGCGTTCAGCGATACGCGCGTGCGGGACAGGGCCAGCGAACCCAGCAGCCATGTCGCAGCGAGGCCGACCAGGTTGACCCATATCAGGTTGACGTCGTAATCCATCAGAATGATGCCGTGCGACGACCTCGTCGTCGCGACCGCCGTTCCAATGACGACCATACCTGGACGGGAGCAAACGTCAAACAGACGCGTCGCGCCAACCGGTCTGACGGCCCCATAGCGGACCGTCCAGAAACACCAACGGGTTGACGAACGTCGCCACCGTGATACACCAGGCCCGCGATCGGGGCAGGTCGCTGATCGTCAGCATCGCTGCGAGGGTCGGGGTCGCGCCTCTCGTAACATTAGCCGTCGTCGCCTACGACGAAATTGAATACTGTATTGCGCATTCGTGTTCACAGGTGTGGAGCCTGATAGAGAGGGTGGACGATGGCGTCCACCTGGTCGGCGTACTCGCCGGCCTGGATCTTGCCAACGTCGAGGAGGACCTTGAGTTCGGCGAGCTTCAGGGCGCGTAGCTGCGCCTTCAGGACGTCGTCCAGCGACTTGGTCAGCTGCGCGTCCTGCTTCTGCTCAACGGCCGCGAGCCTCTTCAGGATGTCATCCAGCGACTTGGTGATCTTCTTCAGCTGTGTTCGCGCTGACAGGTCGTCATCGTCGAGGTGCGCATTGCCAGCGCCCTCGCTGGCCGTATCGTCGTTGCTGACGACTTCTCTGGAGTCCCCCGAGTGGACCAGGGCCGAGCGCAACCGCGACCTGAGCGTTTTCTCCTCGAAGCGCTCACTGGGCGTCGAGTTGTGCAGGTAGTCGGCATAGACCTTCGTCCAGACGCGGTTCGGGATCAGCTGCGTCACCTTCTTCCTGGATTTCGCGAAATCGGAGAAGTGCGCCCGGTAGCTATCGGTCAGCAGCTGGATCGTCTTCGGGTCGATGACGACCCGCGCCCGTTTCGCCAGCGGTTGGTCGTCGTCGTCCATGATCTCCTTGACGAGCCCGTCGTCGTCAATGACCTTCGCGGCGATCGCCCCGCCCGCCCCGTCCATGGCACCGGCACGCCACACGGACTGTGTGAACCCGCCGATCCCGCGGCCCGACGCGCGACGTATTTGTCCGTGACAGTGACGCCCGCCACGAACCGCAAGCGGCTACATCGTCGTTATAGGCCCAGGCACTGCGTTTGGCCACAATCAGCTGGATCGGGGGCACGGGCACCGACCGACGGACGCGTGCACGCGACCTCGCTCAATGCGACGGGGGCGAACACGTTGGGGCGCCGCGTCGACGTATTCGTTGCCCTGCTGTGTAGCGCGAGGCCCTGCGCGGTGGTTCCCCAGTGGCTCCGCGACCATTTTGGGATCGTTTCGGGGGTATAATAAGTGAAGTCGTGTTGGAAACGCGTCACACCGCAAACCAGTCGGTTCGGTCGGCATGGGGCGGTCCTTGCCGGTGCAGGTCCTGCTGTTCCTGCAATGGCTGAAGCAGACCGAGGGTCGCGACAAACTGTACCGACTGGTGGCGTATGGGTCCAAGGTGCCGATCCACCTGCTGAAGGAGGGCGGCGGCGACAAGGACCTCGTCGAGCGCCTGAGCAGGGGCGCGTCCGCGGTCGGCCTGACGCGGAAGCTCATGCGTGTGTTCCGGTCGGTGGAGTTCCTCAACGACCTCGTCAAGGCCACCGAGATCAAGGACAACTTCGAGCGGAACGCCAGCTTCCTCAAGGCGTTCGCGTTGATGTGGTGGATGATTGCAGGTAGTACCATCGGATGTTGCCTTCGTAACTGCTAGCTCATGACGAACAGATCATGCTCAGTGGATGGCGAAGGCGGGCTATTTGAGGCTGACGAAAGACCAGCAGTCGTCAGTGGATCGTATGCACAGCAAGGCGTGGTTCGTCGGCCTGCTCGCTGGCGTCGCCATCTCGTTGTATAAGTTGGTGCCCATCATGGACCAGCTGCGCGTTGCTCGAAGCGGACCCGCGGACGCGAAGGCCGTCGACGAACTCGAGAGCAAGCAGCGAAAGACGGTCCAAGGCCTTGTCAAGAACGCTGTCGACCTCATCATTCCGACGGCGCGCTTGAAGTGGATCGATGTATCCGATCTGGCCGTCGGCCTAGCAGGCACGTTCACGTCCGTAATCGGTATCATCGATACGTACCCTGTGGCGCTGAAATAATGAACTGTCGCGCCTCGCCTCGTCCGCGATGCGCATAACGATGGGCGGACCCGTTCGCCTGTGTAACCTCTTCCATCTGGCGTCCGCTAGCTAAAGGCAATCGGCTCGTGGACTTTCACGAGGTCGTTCCTTGTCCCCCGCCTGTCACGGCGACCCGGATGTCCCACATGGGCCATCGCGCCCGAATACATGACCCTCTGCAATCGCAGGCAGCGTATGTCATCGACCGTGCAGGACCGTTGCGACAACCGGGCCGGTCCTTGGTGGATTGGGCGGCGGCATAGCCCAGCAAATGACGAGTTGGGCAAGGCCCACATGGTGGCAGGACGCGCTGTTGCAATTTATTCCAGCTGGTGTCCGCTGGCCAGAAGGCACAGGTTGGAGATCAGGCCGCAGATCTGCAGATTCGTATCGAGACCGTTGGCGACGCTGACATGCGTGAAACCGATCTGACGAATAAACGCCAGCTTGAGCGTTGGCTCCATGTCGTACGTCCTGCACACGCGGAACAATGTCGAGATGATGTCGATCGCCGAATAGCCAAGCATCCATAGTCCTAGAGTGGGGCGTTAGCCATGTCCCCGGATGCCAACCAGCCCGTCTAAGCCCACCTTGGAAACCATCCAGCGCCTCTCGGACACTGCCCTTCAGGCACTGCGACATGACGTACTGCAGCACTTTCGGGTGAGGCTGGTCGACGACTTTGAAGACATTGTCGGCGCTGATCATTCCAAACCCGGCGTATGTGGCCTGTAGACTGTTCAGCGCGTTCCTCATGTCACCTGTGGCGACGCATGGTTAGTGAATCCGACGACGGGCGCGATACGTTCTGACCTTCAGCAGTGAACAGAATCGCTTCGAGCCCATCGTTCGAGTACGTCGTGATCCGCTCCTTCTCCAGGACGGTCAGGAGGCGCGTCAGGATCTCTTCGTCGGACAGCCGGGAGAAGCGAAGGATCGCGCAACGACCTGCAACGGTACACGTTGGAACCGGTCAGCCCTGACGGGCGCCATGATACCCCGTACTCTGTATAGGTTCGATGATCTTGCTGGACGTATTGCAGGCAAGGGCAAAGCGGGTCGTGTCCGAATAGATCTCCATCGTCCGACGAAGCGCCTGCTGCGCTGCGGACGTCATACTGTCGGCCTCGTCGAGAATGATAATCTTGTGCCGGTTCGGTGGCAGGCCAGCCACCTTCTGTTGTGCAAACTGCTTGATCTTGTTCCGCACGACATCAATCCCGCTGCAGGCGACCGATGCGTGTGAGGGAGATGAACAGGAGGACGGAGGAGCTTACCGATCATCCGATGCATTCAGCTCTAAGACGGCGTCCTTCTTCAGGTTGCCCAGAAGTTGGACGGCCAAGCAGTGAATGCTGGTGGTCTTTCCCGTTCCTGGCGGTCCAGACACGATGATATTTGGCATGTTGCCATCGTCACCAATAACCTACGATTCTGTCAGGATCAACGTGGTGGCGAGGGCCCGTAGATAACATCCCACCTTGAGACGTTCGATGGTGGACTTGTTCCCAACGACGTCGTCGAGTACGGCCGGCCTGTACTTCTCCAGCCACGGTTGCTCCATGGTCGAACCGGCGCCACCCTTCGTCATCTCATCGATCACCATCGAAGACGACGACGGCGCCGCCATCTCCGCGCCGGCCACTCCGCGAACTGGCCGCCGTCGACCGACTGCCCCTGCCGGATCCGGGCGCGTCCAAGAACACGGACGGGGACGAACAAGGGGGCGTAGGCGCCCGAAGCATAATGGACGTGCTAGCGATTGATCGTGGTTTAAATAGATTTGACAGAATTTACAAGTTCGGCCCACTGCAGGGCCGTACTTCGTGATCGGAAGGCGAACACGGTCTGCTCCTCGATTTCAATGCAGTGTGGGCGCCCGTGCCGTGCACCGACAGCGATAGACACCTGGGACGTGTGTCAACCACGGCGCACGGTGCGACTTGCAAACAACTGACAGGGTTTTCTTCGCCGAAACGATCGAGTGCCGTCAGGTAGATGCACGCGAGCGGGTCATCGGGTTCGTCCTGTAGAAACGAGATCAGGCACGTTCGAGACGCGTGACATCGTCAGCTGACCTGGATGCTGTCGTAGACCCGGATAACATCGCCATGCAGGTAGAGGAACACCAGGATCCAGAGTCCGCCAGCGGCGGGTATGACACGTCCGGTGAACGTTGACCTTACTGGCGTCGTGTTCGCCTGGTCCATCCAGCGAAGCGCAAACCCGTGTTTGGATCGTAACAGGGAGCCAAAGTAATCGACGAACGCTGAAGGAGGATCCTCTAAGTCGCGACCAACTGCATCGTCTACGCCGATATGTAGCAGATACTGCCCAGCGACGCCTGCAAAGACGCGAATTAGACCCATCCGCAATATGCATGGCAGTTAGATGCACGATCACCATGGTGCTGATCATCACTGCCTTCGCCATCAACCAGGTCACGCTAGCATGTGTACGACGTCACGCGCCATGAGGCAACAACAAAGTTGTGAACAATACCATACCAGTTGGTCCTTGGAACTGAAAGCGATGTGGGAGCGCATGAAATGTCTTCGTCGTACCCGACGCAGGTATTGCTTTCGCTTCCGTTTCTGAGCAAGAACGATGTGCTCGCTCGGAGCAGGATCATGAAGTCTTGGACTTATGCGATGGGCCCATCGAAGAGCTTTCATCCGGGTTCGGAAGGCAAACCTGAACATCTCGCTATCGTCCTGTACGAAGCTCCGAGTAAGAAAGTTGGGCGACAAGCTGACCGTATAGTTTAGGAATCACCGATGATCCAGCGATTGCAATACAGTGAGGCTGATGACTGAACGGGGACGCGTTGGAAACAGCGACAATCTCGCCAGACGTTTGGTCGATGGTGTTGATGATGAGCACACAATCGTCCGGATCGGTAGCGTCAAACATGTCGTACACTCGGATGTCGGTGCCAAACATGAAGAGAAACACGTCACACCAGATCCCGTCCTGTGCTGGGCATAAAAATTCAAGGTCACTCGCCGTGCAACGTTCCTCCATACCGGGCCCAGCATGACAGCGTTGTCGTGCAATGTCGGCTGAAACGTGCCGAAGTGGCCAACAAACGTGGCCCCAAGCAATTTCGTGTCGGGGATTTGGGATACGACAGTGAAAGCATCTGGATCGCGGTAGGCAGCCAGAAGTGGTGGTTCGTTATTCGTGCTTGCGCTTCGCGCGCTGCGAACGTGACTTCGTACCTCGCGATCCACATTTGGCGGGTCTCCTCCCCTATCGCATCGACGTCTCAGTTCCAAACTGATTGGCAACAGGGACGACACTGACTTGATTTTCTCAAGCTTCTTCTTCTCACTCTGCATGATCGTGCAGCAAACAGAGACCCGTTGCATGAGTGCCTGTTGTTGCAGAATGTCGACCTCAACTTGACGTCTTGCTTTCTCAAGAGCAGACAGCGTCTCCTCAATAATATCTGTGCGCAGTCACAACGTTAAAGTACGGCCTGACATAAACTCGAATGAGGACCTTTAAAGACGAAAAGCCCATTGGGGACGGTGGATGAGGCTAAATCAACATCGACATATTTGGCCTGTTGACATAGGTGACGAAGAATTCGTGTGCAGGCAATCAGAACTCACCTGAGATTTAACAGGGACACCTATCAAGGAAATTGAAACATGAGAACCTCAAATAGCCGTATGCACTGTCCCGTCCGACCGTTGAGAATGAGGTTGAGGATGTCAATCCCTGTGCGGCGAGAGAAAGAGGACGTCGGCTGTGACACCATCTGAAGGATTGCTGAACTGAGCACATAAACAAAGCATTTGAGCGCAATCGTTTAACCTGTAGGAGGGACACAACTCCTCCGTTTTCGAGAAGCATGGTGCGAAACACATGCCGAGCGTGCGAAGGATGATCGCGGATCAGAGTCAGCAACGCGGATGCGTACACAACCTGAGTAGAGCTTGTGAGAAACGATGCATGAAAAGCATCACAATTATGGTCGACTTCAGAGTGATCAGGACCCATCAGAATGGACAGTCTTGCAACGAATACGTTAACCGTTTCCAAGGGGATTTTCTCAACTTCACCCGGAGACAATGATGCCAGCTCTCGAGCAGCCAGTGCCGCCGTAACCCGATCGGTTGAAAGAATCATGTCCAGCATGCGGGGAACGTCGAATTCCGTAAAGAAACTTGACCTGTCTAGAGAAAGACATCAAGGAACAAGCCATTGCATATATAACCAACTTACGAGACTGGAGCCTACGAAGGTGCCCGATAATTTCCATGAACGAGGGACGTTCTTGCGGGTTTCGATGGAGGCAGCGCTCGATGAGACTTGTTATAAAAGTTCCGCACCATTGAGGTATGGTCGGTATGGCGCCGTCATCGAGAACGATGGTGACAATGTCGCGATAACCTAATTGCACATGGCTTAGAAGTGAGCAGCATAACGTATGGCAGAGGATACCCTTGACAGTATACTTGTCCGAAAACGGGAGTTGACGGGTAAGGAACTGCAGGAACAGATTAGCACCTGGCACTTGTACGAATAATCACGCAATGCCTACCTCGGTCATCATGATACCAAAGCTGTATACATCAACACTGGCATTATAGGGACTGCCCTCCATAATTTCCTGTACGATAACAGCGTCAGGCTATGACTGCACTCGTCATACCACGTATGAACCACGTTACAGGAGCCATCCATTCAGGGGTTCCGAATACGCCATAATGGCCCCCATCTCCGTTTTGTGGCTCTTGGCTACATGTGCCAGTTAGATTCAGGCAGCCTGCCGAAAAAAACATGTTTACCTGGTTTTACGAAGGCTTTGACGAACGTGTGACAGCCCGAAATCGCAAACTTTGGGCGTCAACGTTCCGCCGACAAGGACATTCTGGGACTTCAGGTCTCTAACAACACGACTTCAGATGACGAGTGTGTGTCGTGAATTTTCAAGCAGACCGATGAATGATTTGACGCGACAGACTGTGCAGATAACTGAGGCCTTGGGCGATACCAGTCCACATGTCAAGAATTTGCCCGAAATTCAGCGGTTCGCTGCGCTCGTGCAGCAGGTCGTACAGCGTGCCTCCCGAGCACCTACAGCAATCAAACATTCATGATCCATTGATGCACTAGAACTTGTATTTCCGCTGTTGGTTACCATTCCGTAACGATGCACACATTCGGTTGATATGTGCAGGCTCCGATGTATAGTACTATGTTTGGGTGACGAAGTTGTGACAGTATCGCTATCTGGAGGCGGCAACGTTGGGGATTATGGGCGGGTCAGCGATGAGCGACCGCACACAGACCTCGTGCTTCAGCGACGTAAGGATGTCCTCGTCAACTTGTTGCTTCTTCAGTTGCTTGATCGCGATGTCGGTACCCCATAGAGACCCTCGATACACCTCGCCTACGACTCCGACGATGAACATGATTGTATCGTGAGAAGGCGTATGGGCATCATACCGAAGTGTCCCATACCGAGCTTGTCGTTAAACTCTATCGCTTCAAACGGAATTTCAAACTGCCCTGCTCAAAGGGTTAAACGAACCTCGCAATGTCTACACAGTTGGCCATTTTGTCCTACAGGGCATCATTGATGAAGCTGTGCCATTCATGATACCGCTTGGGTCCTCTGTGCTGGATCCGACACGATTCCGAAAGCTTCTGCTAACCGAGTGCGAGACCGTTTCCAGCACAGTGGTTAAATCGCGGACCCAGCCATGAAACAGAACGACGTCATTCGTTCGGAAGAGGAAGCGGTGTTCCCCTTCTGTGATTGTAAAGGAGGAATCTCCGTCAGCAGAATCTGATGGCGTTACATCCAGAGCCGCCTTCCTAAGCGTGATAATCGCAAGGATCGTTGATAATGGGGAGGCGACAACGTCGACGCTCACTCTGGCAACAGAAATATCTGAGCTACCAGCCAAGCTACACAACATTCGTGCAGTCCCGACCTTGAAGGTGATTTCGATCGATTGACAGAGCGCGATCTTGGAGTGCTGGATGGGAGATTGCCGGTCGCAGCTCTGGACGCGTGGTCAGCATCCGTAACGATTGATTTAACAACCGAAGCGGGAACCGTACTCGTGAGGTCTACCACGAAATATAACAATGAAATCACTTCGCAGGACGACCCATCGCCGTTTCCAATCTGCGACGCTACGACTGCCTAGAACGTGCAGGTATGACGCGCGCACGAGCTGTGGTGCCTCGGCGTCACCATCGGCCCCAATGTCCTGGCACAAGAATTCAGAAACCCGCCGACGACCCGGCCGATGCGTTCGCCTACCAGGCTGCCGCCGCCCCACCCGGACGCTGACATTGTCGCTATCGACGGCCGTCCATGCACCGCCTACAATTCCCAAATTGGACACGCGAGACGAATCCGACGCCGTTGCCCTCAGGCCCGTTTCCCGAAATGGGCAATAGCCAGAGCCTCCCGGGTGGCCAGATCCTCTCAGTGGAGCCTAAAATTCTACGGACCTGATCCAGAACGGGTCGTGCACGATACACCCACTCCGATGTAGAAAGTGACACCATACTTCAAGGTAACGCGTGAATTGACATGGGTGGGCCTCCCTCCGCATTCACAACTTTCCGTCTCGTCGGACGGATACCGCTAAACAATACAAGTTGTGTGGTGCCATCGGTACACGCTAACGATCTTGGAGAATCTTGGTGTTTCTGCCGACGTCTCTTCGTCGAGGAGAAGGTCCGGCGGGTGAAGGGGAGCAACCGGCCAGTAGGTAATGAAGCGGCCTGGAACAGCGGCGGTCGTGTCGGTGCCCGGTGCAGGCAGTGCTGTTGGCGATGTTGGCCATCGTCCAACCACGGCGGCAGGCCAGCGCCCGACGATACGCTTGTCCACCTGGGATCAGGAGCAGTTCATCAACATTCAGCGAACGCTGAAGTTTGTATCCGAAGGCGAAATTCTATTGTCGACACCGACTCGCCTCAAGAAACCAAAGGAGCCCGATCCCGAACCGGGTGAAGCGGCGACCCCGAATCAGCCCGACCCTGTCCATGAAATCCGCCAGCGCCTGCCCATCGTTCCGGTTAAGAATGAACTGCGGCGGTCCCGGACGATGGGGAGAATACGGAACAAGAACGCGCAGCGACATCTAATGGCCTGTCTCACCGAAGAAGGCAGACCAAAGCCGGGTGCGTTGAAACGCTGCTCGTCTTCCGTCACCTTCCTTCCTCGCCATGAATTGCACGATGCCAACTTCTACCGGTACCAAGGCGAATCCTCATGGAACAATATTTGGCGAGTACCCAAAGAGCGCCTGAAGTACGTTGCATCGCAGAAGAAGAACCAGTGTACGCAAACCGTTTCGCGTGTTGAACTTTCGCCCCGTGCTGATGGAGTCGTGGTACAGACGCCATTGAGAGCATCGAGGCCGCGTTCAGGAAAGAATTTAACCAAGACGAAGAGTCGATGCGCATGCGCAAAGAGCGTCATGACCAGATCCTGGCGACATTCCGCGTTCAGCGACTGAGGAATTACGCGCGAGAAATTCGGCATAGCGCTAGCGTTAGGCGGTCGGTATGTGCCAACATGCCGAGGCCGAAGTCCAACAAGGCTATCCACCAATGGCATGTTAGCAACGAGCTATCGCGACCTAAGGTCAATAGGAACCATCCTGAGCGTGCCATCGGCGCCAGGGACATGTCCGAGTACAGAGGCCTCCTCAACGATGCTGTCTTTGGGAACGACTATGAGGTCACTAATGCTGCGTTCGCGTATGCGCACGACGTGTACGCGTCCGTCCAAGAGCAGAAACAACGTGATCTCTATGACGCGCTGTCGGGCGAATACCAAGAGCAACGGATCCCTGCGAGCCAAAGGCCAGTACCGATCAAGCGTGACCGCTTGGATTCCATAGTTCGAAGTACGAAGGAGTGCCGTCAAGAGCTTGGCGCATTCGAAACAAGGCTGGAAGCGCTCGCCAAATCGGCACTGACGGCGGACGAGTGATAGCAAGTTCCGCGTAATAAACGAATTGTTGATTAGTATTACACTCCTACTACCGAAATGACCATGCGCGGCTATCGATACGACGCCAGCGGTGGGCACAGTTCAATGAGTTCCTTTATCAGTCGAAAGGAAGCGGACGTCTCTGAACGCTGACGGCGCTTGGGACCGCAATCCCACAGCAAGACGGAAATTCACTTGTCGAACAGCAAGCGTCCGCCCGATGGTCAACGTTTTCATCATCGTCATGGCCGTCTTGAAAGTCGATCAAGGATCCGAACAGGAAGTGCTGCATGATGGGAAGCTTGTTCAGCACTTCCGCCATGTACATCTTCAACATGCCCGAGTTGACTTTGTCCCATGTCTTCACAGCGGATATGTCGTCCAGCATTGGCGAATGCCATCGCAGCGACGCGCAGGTCTTGATCGAATTGATGAATTTTATGCATGCGAAGTACAGGTAGTCATCTGCCATCTCATCGACAATATCTTTGTCGCGTATTGCTCGTGGTCGAACAAATTTGTGTCCTGCAAAGGCCTACCATAAGAGCCGGGTCCCCCATATCAAGCATTCATCGACGTACCCACAAGCTGAGAAGACCCGAACAGGAAGGGCAGAAAATGGTAATCATCAAGGCCCCAGACACCATGCGACCCAGCAGGCTCCAGCCAGTACTGAAGCTGGAGCTGACGCATCACCTCCATATATCTTTGCACAACATCGTCAAAAATGGGTTGGGCGTCAGCAGCAGAACCTTACTTGACAAAGACAGCAAGAACCATCGCTGGGTAGTCATCCGCGCAGACGACGCCCAGCTTTTCAAGACACAGCAACCAGCACATAAAGTTGGCCTCATGCCCGGTCCCATAATCGATCCGCTGCTGATTGCCAAAGCTCTCTTTGAAGTATCCGCCGAGCTCAACGATGGCATCTGGCCCAACGCCCGCCGCCTGCATCAGCTCCTCGATGTGCGTTGACACGCGATCATAGAACGTTCGGAATGCTGGATTGCCGAAACGCGACATTGCATTATCCACCGGCGGGATTTCATCAGTCCAGCGAAGCAGGCTGTTTAACATGCTCACAATCCTCTCGACACTCTGTAAATCCACGATCACAGCACGAACACACGCTCTAGGTTAGCGCACATACCGGCGAGATGGGACCGACATCGGTGATTCGCTTCCCGCGAACGGCACCGTTCAGCCGCTCGATGAACGCGACGAATTCGGCGAACGCTTGGCTGTCCCGGAAGCGTGCCAGGCTCTGCGCGCTGACGATGCGCTTGCGCGGCTCACGGAAAGCGATCGCCATACGGAGCGCCTGGCCAGCCGTCAGCGGCTTTGCGGACCCGTGACACGGACACGACTCGCGATTGGCAGAATGGTGTCAGTCGTCGACCTGCCAGCGCTCCGGTTAGAGTGGACCATAGGCGGACCGAATTAAGCCAGCAGATTAGCGTGTGCAAGGAAGTCGAAGACGATGTATTCATGGGACGAGATGGACTTGAGCGTGCCGCCGGAGCCTTGTCGGGAGCTCATTCGGCGGCTTTGCGCGCGTGTTCATGGCTGGCCACGGGAACGCCCAGGTCACGGCGGGCAGATGACTTAGGCGGAATCGGGGTCACACCACTGCATTCAGCGAATGCCTCGTGGCAGTGTTCGTAGCTACACTCCAGGCACGACCGCGACATCTGGTCTATCATGCACTGGATAAAGCAGTTCTTCTTCGTGCATTGGGCATCTTGTCCATAGCTATATTCAGGGTCAGATAGGGGTAGCAAAGCAGACGGGTACAGTTTGACCATTCGGCGCAGGGCTTGCTGAGGCCAGCCTCGCGTTCCATGCAGACCGTAGTACAATGCTCGTTGCCACGGCACTTGCCGCCGCACTTGGCAGTCAGCTCCTGCATCTTCTCGTGCTGCGACGTGGCATCGGCATCCTTAGGCCCAAGGCAAGCGCCCCCGTCGCCTTCAGCAGCGCCGAGCGCAAACGCAACCCCAATCAGGACAACGGCCAGCATCTCCATAAACTACGGTGACTTCGATGGTAGAATGCCCCCCAGGCGTCGGCATGCGGCGATGCCGTAGCGGTGTCGCGGGGGTTGACCATAGCTCCAAATTTGGAGCCCCCGCCCCGTCAAAGAACAGCCGCTGTACCTACTGTCCGCGCCGAGATACAGGCATACAGCACGTCTGCGCCGAGATACAGGCATACAGCACGTCTGCGCCGAACACAACAGTCGCCAAGAGGATGCCAGAAGCGTATGCAGGTACATGGCTTTACGGGATTTGACAACAAGTCCAGGCTCCAACTGGACCGTCTGCCTACGTACGTACTGTAGATTTGTCGTCCGACACCACCGACAGTGTCGGTAATCGAATCCGACATCGTTGACATCGCCATTGCCGTGGGCACTCGGTGGTTCACCTGACGCACGACTTCTGTACGACACGTATTGGCAATGCTGACCAAAATCCACGTACCACAAAGACGATCAGCACGTTGTAACGGGGCATCATCGGGCCAAGAGTCCAAGACTTCCATATCGTTATCGTTTTTCGTCAGCGGGCAACAACACGAACTCTCCAGATGACTCCATGCGCTATAACCAATTGCGGGCGTCACGAATCCTGCTGAGAGAGCGACCGGTGGAGATGCTCTAAGCTAGTACTAGACCAGAATTCTTGGTTAGAGCAAGCCAGCTATGCCATTCGTCCAATGGTATAAAAGAACTGTCAGGTGGAAACGACTAACTCGACCAGAAGCCAACGGCCAATGCGCCCGTCCCGTGATGGCCACTCTGTTCCGTCTCCACCGTGGCGACGGACGACTGTACACGGCGCTATTTTTAACGGGTCAGTGCGGCACGGCAGCCCCATCTGGACCGTGCGGTCGCACACGCGCAAATTATCACTGAGTCGTCGACTCGTCGTCCCGCAGTTGGCGTCCATAGATCTTGGGGAAGCAGCTGTGTCACTGCGCAATGGACAGCCATGGAAGCAGGTCGCAAGACAAGGTATTGCGCGCTAAGCGGGCCAGCCTTCTGGTCGTCTTGAGCGTTATGGAGATTGGAGGGCGAGCGATGTCGACCCTCATTGCGCAGCCGTTGAAGTTCCACGTTGCAGGCGGCAACGTCCCTCTTTCGATTCCGATGATGCATTCGATGCTGGAGAGCGGCAGCTTTATTCTGTCGCTGCTCGCTTGGGTTAGCTTCAGTCTCTACAGACGAGGTCGTGTTACCATTGACAACTGGAGGTACAGAGTCAAGGTGTATGCGCTAATGGGTCTGCTGGACTGCGTTAGGTACAACCGGAACGTCTGGTTCAATATTGTGTTTCTCACTTTGGGGATAGTGGTGTGAGCGGGTCCATCGGATTGAACATATTGCCAGCGTCTATTTTTACGCTGTTAGGGTCAACCGCTATCGTGTTTTCTATCATTCTTTCAAGGGTATTCACAAACAAGAAGGTTAGCCCTGTGCAGTTGCTTTTGAATGGGATTCATGACTAAGGCTGGAATACTCTGCTCAGTTCACTCTATGGCATTACGCCGCGGTTGTGTTGACTGTTAGCAGTGTGGTGTTTCTGTTTGCTTCCATGGACGACACCACAAGAAACCCACGAGATGTTGTCATTTCACCAGATGCGATACTAGAACAACCTGTGTCGCAGGTTGTCGCGTTCCTGTGTTGTTTGATGAGCGCGTTTCTAATTGCACTTATCGGTGTCCTGAACTACGTATTCTTCAAGCACGAACAGGTCAAATATGATTTAGCGATCATTCTTGAGAACAATGCAATTCAGTCGACGTTTGTGTTCGCGTTCCTGCTTCCAGTCGTACTGTCGAGCAAGGAGTTCTCGCTTTGGGGAACCGTCTACAAAAGGATCCAACTGAATGGCCAGACTCCTCTATTTACTGGCGTCTGCGTTGGAATCTTCTTGTGTATGTTTCACAGAGCTGAACTATCTAACTGAGTTATTGACTTTTGTTTGTAGCACGCCCGTTAACGCTGTTCTCATCTGTCGCGACAACAGCCTTCTCAAGTGCTGTGTTGACGCGAGCACTTGGAGGACCCAGGCGATTAGTTGTCATGGTCATGAGCGCTCTCATCTTTGGGGATCCTATGCCGGCCTTGAAGCTCCTGTCTGCTGCCTTCATGTTCTTCTCAACCTTAATATACGTTGTAGGAGGCTACAAGCTCCAAAAACAAGAAGCACTTCAAAAGTCTGCAACCCGAGTGGAGATGGTCAAGATAACTCCAGACGCCGGGGAACGCAGCAGCAGTACCAGTGCCAGCGTCATGACCAGACCATGACACCCGTTCTCCTTTGTAATGTTATAAAAAGTATAGTCACTACAGTACGCATTGGTAGGGACTGTATGTGTCAGTAGGTACTCCTCTTCGCTATCCCCGTCGATGAGGATGCCTATGTAGTTGAGCAATCCGCGTGCTCTGCAGATGACACCTGTTGTTTCAGTGTCAGCTCCAGATGCCCCCCCTCCCCTGCCCCGTCGACTTCTTCTGTCTTCTCTTCCAGTCGCCTTCTGCGAGTCTAAATTGGTGCACGTCGCGAGTCGCGACTGGGCGGCGTCAGTTTGGGCGCCTTTGGACGACCGGCCGCCGACATGATGTAGTCCGCACGAGTGGCCTCGGTGTGGAGACTGGGGCGTGCCGGGTTTTCACATTTTAATTGGGCCGGTTGAGATACGACAAGGTCATGGCGATCTTTGAGGGAGCTGGGGAGGCGCGTGACAAACGCGAGACAGTGACGGTGCCACCCGAAAAGTTGGCGTACCGTGGTCGGCAGTACACCGTTCCAGTCGGCCTGTTCATTAACAACGAATTCGTTCAGTCGGTGTCTGGAAAGAAATTCCCAACAGTTAATCCGTAGGTGCCAAGCCGGAATGTTATATACGATTCATCAAAGCTCAGACGCATCTGTTCAGTGCGACCGAAGAGCCGATTCTGGAGTTCTACGAGGGAGACGCCTCCGATGTCGATATCGCTGTTTCAGCTGCCTCCGCTGCATTTGCTGAATGGTCAAAGGTGGCTCCAGCCACGCGCGGGTTGTTGCTGGCCAAATTGGCAGATCGAATCGAGGCCAATGCTGAAGAGCTAGCCGAACTCGAATCACTCGGGAACGGCAAACCGAAATCGGTGGCCTTGCAGGCAGACCTTCCCCTAACAGTCGCAACATTCCGCTACTATGCTGGATGGTCAGACAAGATTGTTGGCAAAGTCGTTGACACAAGTCCAGATTTCCACACGTACACACGTCACGAGCCAATCGGGGTCGTGGGCCAGATAATCCCTTGGAATTTCCCGCTCCTAATGCTGGTCGGTTTTCTGTTGTTAAGCATATCTCGGTGACCTGACAGCATGAGACAGGCATGGAAAATCGCTCCTGCTCTGGCATGTGGGAACACTATTGTTTTGAAGGTCGCGACCTGCTCGTACCGTGTCGGACAGAACGTGCTGATACGCCTTGTCAGACCTCCGAGAAGACCCCGATGACAGCCTTGAAGATCGCAGAACTAATCGTTGACGTGGGGTTCGCGCCCGGGGTCGTAAATATCATTTCCGGTTATGGGCCTACTGCTGGCCATGCAATTGCGACGCATAAAGGTGAAAACAGATTCACTGCAAGGTGAAATAACCTCTCTGACGACAGTTTGTCAGACATCCACAAAGTCGCATTTACGGGTTCAACGGCGTCAGGCAAGAAGGTCGCGGTCGCCGCCGCTGAATCGAACATGAAGAAGGTCACAATGGAGTTAGGCGGCAAGTCTCCAAACATCATCTTCCCCGATGCTGATCTTGACCAAGCGTGCCAGTCAGCGTTCATGGGCATCTTCTTCAACTGTGGCCAGTGTTGCTGTGCTGGGTCACGTGTTTTCGTCCACGAGAAGATTTACGACGCATTCATTGCGAAATTCAAGGCGCTCATGGACCGTTCCTGCGTTGGCGATCCTTTCGACAGCGACACGACGGTCGGGCCAATTGTCGATAAGTTGCAGTTTGATCGCGTGTCGAACTACATCAAAGCGGGCATTGCTGAAGGCGCGTCCGTCGAGCATACTGCCAGTAAGCCTAGAAAGAGACGCGGTTACTTCATTGCGCCAACGCTGTTCACGAACGTCAAAGACGAGATGGGAATCGCGCAAGAGGAGATCTTTGGCCCCGTTGTCTGCGTTCTGAAGTTTTCCAGGGCGGATGAGGTAATTAAGCGTGCGAATGCAACCACCTATGGTCTCGCAGCTGCTGTCCACACGAAAGATCTGCAAACCGCGATCAAGATGACGAACGAGCTGCAGGCGGGCACGGTCTGGGTTAACTGCTACAACGTCTTCAACACGGCGATGCCATTCGGGGGATACAAGCAGAGCGGTGTCGGGCGTGAACTTGGGGAGTACGCCCTCTCCGAGTACACCCAGGTCAAGTCAGTCGTCATGAAGGTCGCCTAGGAAATTACTGTTTCGGCAACAGTACTTGACGTATAATGCACTCTTCGTCAAATCTGAACCACCTGTTAATATCGAGCGACGGCTACGTTCGAAAATCTATATGGAACTCGAGGGTGGATAGAACATAATGCATGCCGCCTACGAGTATGACAGATCTGTCCAGAAATAGAAAAATCGAGAACTTGATCAGCGCGCGGATTGGCGATAGGCAGACAGTCCATCGGGTGCGTGTGCCTGCCACGGTGCAGCGTGCAGTCAGTCATACCTCGTCATTGCCATGGCCACGGGTGCGACGTCGTCTGCCGACGACCTGGCCGAACAGTATCGCGAGAAGCTTAGGCGTCTGGTGCCGGAATGGAAGCGCCAGAAGGAGGTGATCAAGGAGCTCGAAGCGCAGCTCGACGCCGAGCGACAGCGCGCGGACGCCGACGTCGAGAAGGAGCGGTCGCGAGCAGAGGACGCAGAGGCGCAGGTCGCCGCTTTACGAGGGAAGCTGATGAAACTCGTCCCAGAATGGAAACGTCTACAAGCTGTCGAAAAGGACCTGAATGCGAAGTTGGAACGTGCGACAGCCGCCGTCCGCGAAGAGGTTTGAACCCTCGCATAGGCGTGGTTAGTGTACTAATGCGTTCTTTGCAGAGGCGAAAATCGTCCACCTCGTCTGAACTGGCGTCTCGATCCGTCGACGAGTTCGAGCGTCTGACGTCGGAGCTCAGCGATGCGAACCGTCAGCTTGCTGATTGTGAGTCGGAGAGAAGCCAACTTCGCAAAGCATTAGACGCTGCAGATGAGGAGATTGCCGACCTTGCAGAGGAGAAGAAAGACCTTGTGCGTGCCATCGAAAAGGCGAAACACGATTTGGACATCCTTAGACAGCGAGAAGCTGAAACGCAAGATGATCTGAACCGCGCCTTGGACGATATCGATAATCTTCGACAGGCATTGGCAGTAGCGGAATCTCGCAACGTCAGTTATTTGTTCAACACGTGCTGGCTTTGCTTGTATTGATTGCAATATGTGTTTGCACCTTAGACTACAACAGAGCCTGACTTAACTGAAACGACCATTCTCAAAAGTCAACTGGAGAAGGCAGCCGACGAGCTCGAACGCCAACAGACTCAGTTCGATGCCGCTATTCGTAAACAGGACGAAGACAGGGATGCTTTGCAATCTGTACTGAACGAGCTCAACACTCTGCGGGCAGAGTATGCCGACCTTCAAGGCGAACGTGATGATCTTGAGGAGAAACTGAAGGTCTCGTCATCACGCGCCGATGCAGAGGTTAGTTGATTATGCTTATATCGTTCTTCATGAAATATCTGATCATAAAATGTCAGACACAGTACGGCGATTCGTCATCCGAATCTGAAGGAGCAACACAAGAGCTGGAACAACTCACACTGGAACTTCATGAAGCTCGGCAGAGAGCAAGTGATCGCGATCTCGTGTTTTCGAAGCACCTTGAATTAGTGCAGGCGCAAGAAGAGCTAGTAGCGAATTTCGATTTCGTCCGCAAGCAGCTTGACTCCAAGAACGCTACTATCAAAAACCTGATCGCTGAGATGGAAATACTTCGCCACAGGCAGATGCGGACAGCCTCGACGTCAGACAAAGAACTCCAACAACTTCAGATGGAAATTGCTCGGCAGTCCTCTTTAATCGACAGGTTAACTTCCCAGCTTGTTGCAGCGCATGCTGAAGTTGACAAACAGGTACGCTGTCTGTTTGATGTTGCGTGTCGAGCTAATGTATGAATCAGGGTGCCAGAGTCCAGCGGCTGCAAGCGAAACTAGATAAGGCCTCAGAGCGCCCGACCAAAGCTGAGCTCCTTAAAGCTCGACAGGAGATCAAGTCGCTTACGAGGAAATTGGAAATGAGCGAAAGCGCGCTTGCTGCACTTCGGGACGACCTGGTCGGCTGCATGCGTTGGTCACATCGATTTATCTGACGGCTTCTGTCTGCAGCGAAATGCGACCGCGGAGGTTGAGCATGCTCGTGATCTTCGTGTGGAAATTGAGCAGCTTCGTGCGAACGCGGCAGAGTTGGAACAAGCACACGAGGATGCCATTTCCGAGATTGCAGACCAGCTGCGTCAAGCGGAGCAGGACTTCGAATCGGTCAAGTCGCAGCTGTCAGCTAGCTACGATGCTCGCGAGACAATGGAGAGCCAACTGGTACATGTGGGGCAGGGTTGGAAGGATATGTCGCTGATTTAAAATGCAGGATGCTCTGAAACAAGAATCGGCGTCCACTGTGACCCAACTAAACGCTCAGATAGACGAACTGCGAACACAGTACAATGTTGTCGAAGCTGCTCGAAGCGCCCTTGTTGCCGATGGTGATGCCCTCGATAAAGAGAATCAAGATCTTCAAGAAGAAGTACAACGGCTGAAGGAGGAACTGAGCCGCTTGGTTTCCGAAAACGTCAGGATGCCTCCCCAAATGCCATCGTTTGTCTAACTGGAAATTGCAGGAATATGAGCGCAGACAGTCTGAAGAATTCCAGTCACAAGTTCCCGATCTTATGAACTCACAGGACGAAGGCCCTTTGCTCGTGAATAATACTGCTCCTGAAATCGAGGAGCTGCGCGCTTGCAACGTCGAGCTGCAGCGGGAGCTCGATTCTGTAAGAGCTGAACTCGAGAATCTAGATCGCCAAGAGGAAGTACATCGTCTTCAAGAGGAACTCAGTCGTTTGTTCTCCGAAAATGTCAGAGGGCTTTCCGGATGTCGTATTTTTCCTAATAGCGAATTATAGGAGGATGAGCGAAGTAAAGTTGAGCAGCTACAGGCGCGAATCGACGAGCTTGAGAATTCTCAGAGCAAGACCTCATTGTTTTTGAAGGGCGATTCTCCTGAGGTCGAGGAGTTGCGATCTCGCTTGTTTGAGTTACAGCAAGAACTGGATTCTGCAAGAACTGAAGCTCAGACTCGAGTCGAGTTGCTGGAGGTACGTACGCTCTCTCATGTAGTTGGAGTTAAGGTTGATGTTATATGCAGAATCAATTACAAGAAGCTGAGGAACGACGTGTTGAATTGTTACTGGAGATCAACGTTCTCAAAGAGCACACCGCCAGTCCTCAAGAAGAATCAGCTGGAAACCTCAATGGAAACATCAAAGCTGTGCCGAATGGGGAGGTGCCCGATGCGAAGTTGCGCGATTCATTTTCCCATGTCACGTCATTCGAGGTAGGACTTTATGTGTACGAACACGATGATAATGTTCCTGCGATAATTGGTGGTTTATGCAGCCGCAGCCACTTGAGGCCAGTGGCAGTTCAAGTTCCTCGTTGGTGGATGACGTGGAATACGAAATCCGCGAAGTACGTCAGGACGATGTGCCTGAGGAGCTTCTGACGCTTCGGCAAAGCAACAATGAATTGCTACTGCAAATCGAAGCGCTGCGGTCCGTGGCAGATTCTTTACCTGACGTACGTTGGTGAGCCACTTTACTAGAAATTGTACCTCATTAGTCAAGTGGTTTAGGGCAATGCTGCTGCCCAAGAGATTGCCCAGCTTAAATCGACCATAGAGGGTCTCGAGCTGGAGGCAAATGAGAACTCTGTCGAATTGGAGCGCCTCCGTGACGCCAACGCACGTTTGCAACGAGAGCTCAAGCATCTTCAGGCGAAAAACGATGTTGAGTCTCAGCTGCAAATTGAAACGCTTGAGGTTCTCTCGCCGCCGCTTCATACGTGCGTTGCTGGTGCTGAACTGTATGCAAATTGCAGGAGCAAGTCCTTGAGTTGGAACATGAGCGCTCCAAGTCCACGTTGGAATTGAATAGCCTGCGCGAACAAGTCCAGCGCTTGAAGGGGAATTCCTTAGATTCCCAAGAAGCGTCACGAGCCAGGGAAACCGCACTTCGCGAGGAGCTTCGTCAAAAGCAACTGCAACTTGACAACGCTGTACAGTCGTCGAAGGCGCTACAGAAGAAACTTCACGAACTGAGCTCTTCGTTATCGGTGACGAACGAGGAACTTGCCAGCCGAAGGAAGGAGTTGGGCTCTTTGCAGGAAAAGGTTGCCTTGCTTGATGCCATGTCCGCGGAAAACAAGTGCCTGCGCGACAAGCTCGACGATGTCACTGAGCAGCTCGATATGATGAAGTCTGCATTGAGAACCGATGACGTTCAAGCGCAGTTGGCGGATAGGGCTGAAGAAGTCGAGACACTGCGTGGCCTGCTGAAGGAAAAGGAAGCGTCCATTAAAGATGAACGTCACGCAGCAACCAAGCAAAGGAAGAAATTGGAAAAGGAGTTGGCTTCTCTTCGCGAAGAATTGGAGAAGGCAGTGGAGCTGAGTCAGCGTTCTAAAGAAGACAAGCCGCACAAAGCGCCGTCGCCGACTCAAGGTGGCGCTATTCGTGAAGCCTACGAAATTGAGATCTCTGGTCTGAAGCAGCAGATCACGGATCTCACCACGCAGCTACAAGAACTGAAGGCTAGCCAGAATACCCAGCGCATTCGAAGTCATGCTCCTGGATCGGCGGTACCGTTACGAGCGCCACCAGCTGCTGCGATTCCGCGCAATCCAGTGCGTCTGGCAGCGGATGCTCGTGAGGACCACACACCTAAACCTACTTCTGAGTTTGAAGAGAAGTATCGCGACCTTGAACGCCGAACCATCACGCTTGTCGGGTTGTACGCGGAGCTACGAGGTATTTGAACCATGTTTTAACCCATGGTCGTATGCTAAGGGCTGCTGTACAGAGAACTATATTATCGCGCTCGAGAAGCTGCAAAGTGGCAGGCAAGCTTCAAGCGACAAAGAACCCGACACCCGTTCAACGATTCAGGCCGCTGCGAAGTCGCCGCCAGCAACGTCGGCCGCCCCATCTAAGCCTAGGTCATCGTCTCTATTACAGTCCTTCACAAAACTGTTCCGCCGGCAGTTGTATGACGAGAACGGCAAGCCAATTGCTATCGCTGACATGGTATTATTTACGTTTGAATCGAACGTCGTTCGAGAATGCTTACTGTCATTGCAGACTGAGGACACTCAGTTCGTGTATGATCCAGTCCTCAAAAAGTATGTCGACGTCAACGCGCCAGCATCAGAGCCGAGCAAGCCTGCGCTTCCACCTCCACGACCGTCATCTTCTGCGTCTACTCCAGCAACCGGTCCTCGTCCGACTCCTGCAGGTGGTGCCGGTCTCACACGCCGTACTGGTACGGCCTCCCGCTATGCGCTTCCGGATGGCATATCGTTGCCCAGCGCTGCCGCACCTGCACCGTCGGTTTCGTCTTCCATCGGCCCAGTGCAAGCATTGCCAGCGAAAGCTGTGTCTGTTCCTCCAGGAGAGTACAGCCCGTTGCCGATCTCTTCCATCGACATGCTGCCTCGATCCGACGCAGCGGTCGTGGTGATGCTGCATTCTATGGTCGCTGAGCTCCGGTACGAGAAACGCCAGATCCTAGACAAAGTTCGCGTTATGAGTCACTCGGTTCGCGATAAGCTTGCGTCCGGCGGCTGCGACGACCGCCCGTCGGCAATCACTATCCCAGTGTCTAGAGCTGTTTACGGGTAAGGAGACCTCGCCATGCGAAAGCGGCTTCCAGCTTTTTCTAACGGCTCCGCCTTGCCAGGATCGCGACGGCCGTCGGTGTTGCATCCGCTATCATATCGTTGACGTGATCAGCGCACACATAGATTCATCCAGTATAAATATTGCACATGCGGTTGATTGGTAGATCCGAACGCGTTCATCAGTGAAGCACCGTGGAGGTACAAGAGAGCAGCTGATCGGAGGGCGGGCCGAGGGCAGCCGCGTTATTTTGACTTTGCGCACTTTCCGGCGGCGCGCTCGGCATGACGACCGATGCGATGGCGCGTGATGCAGGCGACGCTGCGATGCCGGTCGACGCCAAGGAATCACAGGGACAGCCAACTGAGACGCGCCCCGGTGACCGCACCGATGACGACGAGGCAGTTGCGCTGGCGGAGATGCATAAGGACAACGGCAATGCGCTATTTCGAGGTACCTCGTAGCGGTCGATCGTCGAGGTTGCGCCTAGGTTTACATTCGTCATCAGACCATAGATACGCCGGGGCGCTGCAGAGTTACACGAATGCGATAGAGACGTATCCGACGGCTGTCTATTATTCCAACCGGGCTTTTTGTCACATCCGATTGGAGAATTTCGGTCTTGCAATATTGGACGCCACCAAAGCTCTGGAACTTGACCCTGCATTCATCAAGGCGTATGGCACAGATTTTACGATTGTACCCGTCTGGGGTAACTAAGTGCTCGTGCAGATATTATCGGCGAGGAGGGGCGTACTTTGGCCTAGGGAAGTATCGCTCTGCGCTGAAGGATTTCGAACGGGTACACAAAATATACCCGAAGAACCCGGACGCGCTCGCGAAATACAAAGAGTTGGTTGGCAGGCCGGGTTTGTGACTTCAGCTATGCTCACAGTCTGCTTAGGTGCAAAAAGGCAGTGACGGAAGCTGCCTTCTTCGAAGCGATCCAGTCTGATCGAACCAAGCTCCCATCTGAACTATTTGATTGGAAATCGATACCGTTGTCATCGTCGTACGATGGCCCCCACATTCCTGACGAAGGGGTCGATATGGACTTCGTCAAGGCTATGGTGGCCCACTTCAAAGACCAAAAGTCGATTGCAAAGCGATACGCAGTCAGGATACTCACTGAGATCGTCGAACAGTTCAGGAGGTCTGCCTTGTCGTTTCAAACGCATCATCAACGCGTGGTGACATTCTGCCCAGGACGCCAACCCTGGTCGACATCAACGTTGACGAAAGCGAAACCTTCACGGTCTGTGGTGACATTCATGGGCAATTTTATGATCTCCTGAACATTTGGGAACTGAACGGACTGCCTGCCGTCGGCAACCGATACTGTAAGCACCTGTAAAGTTGCATGTCTCACTCCAAACTAACAAAGGTATGCAGTGTTCAATGGCGACTTCGTAGGTTGGTACAGCGTCTGCTAAGGTGCACGGTTGGTATAATCGGTTGCTGACGATCGTTACTAGACCGTGGGTCGTTCTCGGCCGAATGTATCTTCACCCTCTTCGCCCTAAAGCTTGCTGACAATTCCATCATTTACCTGAGCCGAGGAAATCACGAATCAAGGACGATGAACTCGATCTACGGTAACTACCACGTGCGATTTAATGTATCGTTCCATTTCGTCCTTATTCGCGTGTTGCAGGCTTCCAAGGCGAGGTCATGCACAAGTACGATGCGAACGTATATGACCTGTTCTGCGAGGCGTTCTGTCTCATTCCTCTGGCGCACGTTCTTCGCGGTAACCCAGCCGAGAAGAATGTCCTTGTTCTGCACGGTGGCCTATTTAGTAGCGATGGTGTCACGCTCGACGATATTCGTGCGATCAACCGCAACCAACAACCGCCTGATTCCGGTTTAATGTGTGAACTGCTGTGGAGTGACCCGCAGCCCGTCCCAGGTCGTTCCCCGTCGAAACGTGGCGTTGGTGTGGCGTTTGGGCCGGTATCCTATTCGCTTCATGATGTCGTCCTGCTCTCACGTTGGTTCCAATAGGATGTGACGAAGGCCTTCCTGGATGCGAACAACCTGAAGATGCTCGTCAGATCGCATGAAGTGAAAGACGAGGGCTACGAAGTCGAATGCGATGGCAGCCTTGTGACCGTATTCTCTGCTCCGAAATGTCAGTTGATTTCTGTATCTCGTGTTGCAGTGCCTCACGCTGAATGCCTTCCTTTGTGTAGACTGTGATCAACTCGACAACAAGGGTGCCTTCATCCGGTTCGACTACAACCTCAACCCGAAGTACACGTCCTTCACTTCCGTCGTAAGTGTCTGGTCATCGTTTCCCGTCAGGCACAACGGTCTGATATCATCTGTCCAGCCTCACCCACCTGTCAAGCCGATGGCGTACGCTCGACCGTTCATGCCAATGTAGAAATGAATTCTGTAATGACCGTCCCGGTAACGGGGTTCCTAACTGTTCTTCCTGGATGTACACTGTGGTTCGTTGTTGCTGAAACAGAGTCACTCTGACCCATCGGTCTCGGTCGTAGGACGGGCATGTACGCCCGGCGGGTGCATTTCCACAGTCGGTGACGTCATTGTGAGCAATGACGTCACGGCCGGGTGGGTCGTTCCGATGTAAGGATGTCGTTCCTCCACATTGCAACCGTCTGCGACGCGCTATCAGTATCGTTTCCGCATTCAATCTTGTATGGGCGGTATGGGCATTGCATCGTCGTCAGTGCCTGGGTCCCAGCGGGGTCGCAAGCTGTCCATCGGCACCATCCTGCACGGGCACGACCTCGTCGTCGACAGGTCCGCCTTGCTAGGATCCGGCTCGTTCGGCGCGGTGCATCTGGCGCACGACAAGACCGTCTCCAGCGATGTCGCCGTCAAAGTCATACCGTTCTCGAAGACGTCGATCGACGAGGATCGTGAAGCGTTCGAGGTGGAGGTAAGCGCCCTGGAGTCGCTCGCCGACTCGGACCATGTCGTCGGCATCGAGCGCAGCTTCACGATCAATGACAACAAGGCCGGCGTCATCGTCATGGAGGTAGGCCTGCCCCCCGCGACACCGACCGCGCCCTGCATCTGACAGTGTCGTAGCTGGCTGATGGCCAAGACCTTGACGAGTACCTGCAGGAACATGGCGACTGCCTTGACCGGGACACCGTCCTGTGGATCGCCGTCCGCCTGGCCATTGCGGTTCGTCTTGTCGTTCCCGATCGCGATGGTATCCTGATCGGCTGCTCAGTTACGTGACCTGCACGAGGCCGGCTGGGTGCATCGCGATGTCAAATGCGGCAACATCCTCCTGTACAGGGACGCCGATGGGCACCTGTCCAACATCAAGCTGTGCGATTTCGGCCTGGTGGCGAAGGCGGGCGAACCCGTCGAGCAGGTCGCGGGCACTCTCCAGTACATGGTCAGTGAGCATGCTCGTCTGGCATAGCATCGGCCACGTTCTGATGCGACGTGTGTGTGTGTGTGTCTGGGGTTTAGTCTGACGTCCTGGTTCGCGGATACAACGGGCTCATCACGCCGCCGAAACCGAGGCCCGCAGACGACATGTTCGCGTTCGCCTGCGTCATGCTCGAACTGATGGGCGGCGTCGAGGAGTTCGACGAGTGGCACGACCTGCGCCTCGTGCGGATGGAGAACGACGTCCGCAAGCGGGACCGGCTACGATTCCCGAAACGGATCCGCACGACGTACCGTCATGACCTGCTGGACCTGCTGGAGCAGTGCTGGCACGATGACTGGCGGTGGCGCCCGTCGGCCAACGACATCGTCGACCTGCTCGAGGAGATCAACCCATCGGGGATCGTCACCACACGTCGCCCTAGCACATGTTCCCGGAGGACGCGTTCGCAACCCGGATCCACCTGCCGCGAACCGTCGTCCGCATCCGAAGCCGGTGCCCATACCGAACGCACCTGCACGCCCGGATCGGATCGGTCGGCGTGCTCCGAAGAGGCAGGCGCTCCGGTCAAGGCGGCGTCCGGCGCCTCGAAGCGCTCCCGTTCCAGTACCGCGACGCCAGCGCCCGGCGGCGTCGTCGAGGGACCCGGCGGGATCGCGTCTCGTGTCAAACGTCGCCGCCGCTGATGCTCTCCTGCGTTATACCACTCCCTGCCATTCCTTAAACCAAACGTTCTTCGCTCCCATCATCATCGCCGCCTTCATGCGTCGCTTCGAGTTCCGCAGTGGAAACACGCGGGTCCGGTCTGGGGCGTGAGCGCAAGCACGTTCGCAGTGGGACTTCAGTTGGGTGTCTGCCGCCGGTTGGAGTCGGAGGACAGGGACAGCTGGCAGTTGCAGTCACGCAGAAACCCAGAAATATCGCGCCCCCGGTGTGACTGCGGTGGGGGGACAGCTGGCAGTGTGCACGCCCACGGTTAGCCGACTGCGTCGGAGACTGGCGGGTCCATCCCGCTAGTACGTATACCCAGGCAGGTACTCGTGGCCGTCACACACAGGCGCAGAGAGGGGGGTTCCAACCTGACCCGAGGGGGTGGGACTCTGACTGACCGTCCGACGTTCGAGATCGGCAACGCGCCGCCGCCACTCGCTGCTGTCGGGCGACCACCAGCCTAATGTCGTCCGGGGCCGACCTGAAATGCGTTCTGCTCGGGCAGAAGAACGTCGGGAAGACATCCATATGTACTACGTGTCATGTGCGGCGGTGTGAGCAACAAGCCCTGACCGGTTCCGTGCTCAGTTAACAGATACGTGTACCAGGAGTTCGCGCCAACGTCAATGGTATCGGCTCGCTGTCGGGTCGCTCTCGAGCCATACAATAACGTATCGGGTTTCCAGACGATCGGGGCGTACTTCGCTGTGAAATCGTGCCGCCTCCCGTCCGGGTCGTCGTACAGCGTCGCCATCTGGGACACCGCCGGTGAAGGTCAGTGCATTACTACGGGGCGCCAGGCCTGTGCTCCAGCAGTGACATTGTGCTCCTGCAGAGAGGTTCGACAGCCTGACGAATTTCTACTGTATGGCATTTGGGCGTGATTGGGGCGTACGCCGCTGACCTCGCTGGCCAGGTCGTGGGGCACAGGCCGCCGTCGTCGTCTACGATATCACCAGCCTGACGTCGTTCCAGCGCATCGAGCGATGGATCGAGAAGATCAACAACGAGGCACACAACGACTGCGTCATCGTCTTTGCCGGCAACAAGCGTACGCCTGCGTCCACCTTCGCCCCGCAATCACGAATCATTGAACGCCTTTGTCAGTGGACGTCGTCGAAGAGACGCCAACGAAACGACAAGTCGAGTTCGCAGACGCCCAGGCGCTGGCCAACAGGCACGCCGGTGAAGCCTTCGAGGTGTCGGCCAAGACGGGCGCCGGCGTCGCCGACGTGTTCGACGCCGTCGTGCGCCTGTCCATACGACGAACATCGCTGGACCAGCCGAGCGCCCACGATGACGCCGTCGCCGTCGGCGCAGGCTCGTCCTCGCAGCCGTCGAGATGCTGCTGAGCACCACCAGCTACCCCGCTCTGTGCTGTTGTTAAACCCCCCGACAATGTGTAATCGTCTGTGTATCGATTACGTCGACGGGACGATCAGCTCCCAGTTGCGAATGAACCGCAGGGCCAGGAACCCGCAGACGACGTGCAGGGCCTGCAGGGCGACCTGGACGATGGTGAACACGCCGAAATGCTGAACGCGAAGCGCGATGCTGTCGGCGTACACGTTGCGACAGCTGCTGGCGTTCGGGGCGCCCATGGCCGCCTCCCACATGCAGCCGTTCGCCTTCTGGAACAGGGCCTGCTTCGTCGGGCTCTTCCTGTCCCATTTCCGGTTGACGACCTGGGACGAGATCTGGGGCGGCGACCGCGTGATGGCGACCAGCACCAGGGCCAGCCAGACGACGCACAGGACCTGCAGGCAGATCGCCAGGCGGATGCCGACCTTCTGCCGCTGGTACGACCCGAACCCGGCGATGACGGCGACGCAGATCGTCACCCAGACGTTGACGAACGCGGCGTGGAACACGACGTAGTCGCCGTTGCGGTCCAGGTACTCGGTGCCCGACCAGACGTACAGGCCGAGCACGATGGACCAGACGAGGACGAACCCGCTGACGCAGTAGTACAGGAGGACGGGGATCGGCATGGCCGACATCTTGACCAGCCTGGGCGACGACGACGACGACGTCATTAGATAGGGGTGTCACACGGGCGAATAGCACTATAGCGACGCGGCTTCCGGTCTCGCGGCCCCACCACACGACCGGATTAATCCAAACGCCACTGGGTTATGCATTACGTTGGGCACTTGGACAGGGCGTCCAGGGCGGCAACCCTGTAGGCCTCTGCGAAGCTCGGGTAGTTCCAGATGTTGGTCACCAGGTAGTCGGCGGTGCCCTGGAAGGCGACGACGGCCTGGCCGATGTGGATGCTCTCGTTGGCGGCGGATCCCAGCGTGTGGACGGAGAGCACGCGCTTCGTGTCGGGGTCGATCAGCAGCTTCATGAAGCCGGGCCGCTGCAGCATCTGCCCGATGGCCAGCTCGGTGTGGTGCGCGTACCCGGTCACGAACGGGCGCTGCTGCCGCGTCAGCGCCTGCTGCGTCGGGCCGACGCGGCTGACTTGCGGGATCGAGTTGATCGTGATCGGGATCAGCTCGTCGTCCAGCGACCGCTGTGGGACCGGCTCGCCGAGTATGTGTCGGGCCGCCTCGAGACCTGCCACGGACGCGTTCAGAACGGTTCGGGCCCCCACTCCCTCCCGTCGTGACCATCGCGCGTACTTTGGTACCCGCTCAGATACGAGACGCCCGTTTGCGAGATGACGTTCCCGACGGCGTAGATGTGAGGCGCCATCGTCTGCATGTCCCTGTTGACCTTGATGAAGCCCCTGGAGTCGATGCCGTCCGGGGAGCCCATGGCGGCTTCCAGGTTCAGGTTGTCAGTGTTGCCCGACTTGCTCTGGGCGAACACGGCGACGTCGCCGACCACGGTTTCGCCCGTGGACAGGGCGACGTGGACCTCGCCCGTCTGCCGGCACGACCAGCGTCAGACAAGGTCGTTACGGGGGGCACGCCGTCGCGTGTCGAACCGACTGTACGACGTCAACGTCGAGGGCGCGGGCCCCGATTTTGAAGGCGACCCCTTTCTGTCGCATGCGCTCGAACAGACGTCGTCTCATGCCGTCGTCCATCTGCGGCAACACGTCGGGATTGCTCTCGACGACGGTCGGCTGAACATTGGGCAGGGACGCTGCGTCCACGGTCAACCGCGAGGGGAGGGCAACGCTGGCAGGCGCCCCGACCCAAGGTGCTGGCGTATTCGACGCCTTGCACGGTCGCCCCGATGATGATCGGCCGTCGAGGGATGCGATGCGTCAGGTACTGAAGCATGCGGTCGCACGGTATGATGTGGCGGCCGTCGAACGGGATGTTCGGGTCGTTGACGGTGTGCGACCCGGTCGCTATGATGAAGGCGTCCCTGAGGCGGACGAGCGTCAGGCGATGATGATGCGGGACGTGTGGGTCGGGAGCCGTTACGCCGTCATCGTGATTGGCCGGTGCATGATCGTGTCGGACACGCGCAGCATGTGCGGTCCAACGAACCGTGCGACGCCATGCACGACGGCAACGCCGGCGGCGTGCATACGCGCCATCGCCGATTCGGTGGACCATTTCGCGACGCTCTCGATGCGGTGCAGGATCTGACACGGCGCCGCGTCAGCACGCGACGGCAATCGGCGACGCTGTGCGACGGTAACCGCTTCACGAGATATACGTCGCTGTGGCCCGTCTGGCTCAGATTCGAACGCGGTTTGCCTCTGCCCGGATAGGTACAGGACCGCTTCGCGAAACGTGAAGAACGGCAGCGCCGCTCCAGTGCTCAGCGCCAGCTTCAGCGATCCGACCTCCGCCATCGGGTTGACCTAGGCCGAGCGAGGATCTCAGAGGCCCGGGTGCCCGGCGCCGACCCGATATGCAACGCACGACGGCGGCCTTCTTGCCCTTCTGCGCGAGGTACTCGGCGGCTCGCTGACCCGCGGGCCCGGACCCGATGACGATCGCGTCCAGGTGCGTGGCGATCGCCTTCTTGGCCCGCGCAGACGCGCGCGCCGTCGCCATGGCCTATTGCCGCTGTACAGGAAATCGCTGCAACCTGCGACGGTAGGCACTGCAGAACGGCGCTCCCACCGCGCCTTCGCCAGCTCTGGCGACGTACAAAAATGACCGCCGATGTCCTCCAACCCTCGCTGTATTACGCCCACGTTTTGCGCCCCTGCCTCGACCTGACAGATCCCGCCGATTCTCTCGGGTAGTACACTACAGAACGGCGCGTTTCGCTGCATTTCCCAACGCCTGCCTGTCTCACAGAAGGGTTGGAGTAATCGTATCATTAATGGCCCGCTGGGCAGAACACGTCCCAAAATATCACCGACAGTCTTTTTGCGGTGTTCGACCTGCGCATCGCTGCTGCAGAGTCGTCGCCAGGAGCAGCACCCTCTCGCCCATGGCAGCAGGAAGCGGCGGAACGAGCGGAACGGCCACTCGCAGTCGTGGACGTGGTACAGGGTCAAACCGCGCCGTCAGCGCGAGTCGCAGCAACAGAGCTGAGGACACAGCTGCGAAGGACCCCCCGGATGGTTGGAAGCTCAGTCATCGGGACGGCATGCCGTCGACGGTCATGATGGAAGACCAGTGGGGTTACTGTATGCTTCTCAGAGTCGACTTCTTCCAGTGCAAAGGCCTCGACTGCTTGGCCCTGGATAGGTTGCGATTTCTAACGACGCAGCACATGAAGGCGTTCCAGCAGCCGTGGCGGTTCGCAACGTCAAAATCAATGGAAAGAGGAGGAGTTCGAAGATGCTGGCGATTGCGGTGGGACAGTATGGGGACAAAAGCCAATCGAAGGTATCGCGGATCTTCGCTTCGATCCCTAAGTCCTTGACTGCCCCGAACTCTTGGGGGGCTACTCCTGCGGGATGCCAGGATCTGGCCAACACCTTGTTCGCACCACAGTCTCCAACTTCCCTGGACGAACTGCGTGCAATGGTGGAGGAACGCTTGCGACTTTCCTGCGCAGTCCCCACACTTGGGCAGCGTTGCGCTGATTGGTTCACTCTTCGACAGTTCAGGTTCACCGGCACTATGGTTGGCACGTTCCTTAGTACTGCTTCAGCATTGCGTGCTGCGTTCGGTTGGTCAGCCAACTCGCCCGAACGGCCGCTGAGAGACTGGCTATGCGATCTGTGCCGTTCATAGTTTGTACCATCCAAATCGACGGAACCTGTGAGTCGCGGGACTGCAACAGAACCAGCAATTCTCTGAGGGCCGCATGCTCGCTGACGTTACGTGGTAGGCGACTGGAATCGCAGACGTCGTCGAAACAGAACTCGGATCTGACATTATCTATGCATGCGTCGAAGCGAAAACGAGCGTGTCAGAGGACTCTCAAGCAGACAGGCGGCGTCCGGCGTCTCTGGAACTCGTTGAATGCGAACTGAGCGATTCGGTCTTCCTCGAACATGTCGATCCCAGCCACATTGGGCAGCTGGTCGCCCAGTTTCTCGTGACCCAGCTTGGATACGTGCTGTATCTGTGCGTTAGCGAAAGAGGCCTCCTCTTCGGGTGCCTGATCAAGGAGAATGCGGTCTTGACCGCACGGGGTGTCGACGTCTTGCAGAGTTTCGCCCCTCTGTGTTTCTGGGCATGCGAAACTGTGCAAGAAGTCGACACCTGTGCGGTCAAGACCGCATTCTCCTTGATGAGGCACCCGAAGAGGAGGCCTCTTTCGCTAACGCACAGGTACAGCACGTATCCAAACTGGGTCACGAGAAACTGGGGGACCAGCTGCCCAATGTGGCTGGGATCGACATGTTCGAGGAAGACCGAATCGCTCAGTTCGCATTCAACGAGTTCCAGAGACGCCGGACGCCGCCTGTCTGCTTGAGAGTCCTCTGACACGCTCGTTTTCGCTTCGACGCATGCATAGATAATGTCAGATCCGAGTTCTGTTTCGACGACTGCGATTCCATCAGGAGAACACGCCAGCCATGAGCGCGCTGTTCTGGCCAAAAGGCCGCATACGTAGATGCTTCGAATGGGACCACGTAACGTCAACGAGCATGCGGCCTTCAGAATTACAGACTGCATTCCGCTCGCTGCTACGCCGAGTGTTCATAATTGGACAAGGGCACGCCTGTGCTCTGACCGGAAATAGTGCGCGGCTGGGACAATGGCGGAGCATGACTCGCGGGCCGTTGCGAGTGGCGGGTTGCTGTGTTCGTGCCGCAAAGCGGTCGGCGAGTTCTGCCCGGACGTCGCTGTTGCCGGCGGCGACGACGATAGCCTATCGATCGAGCTGACGGACGAGATGAAGCAGTTTCTGGTGCGGTCGAAAAGGCGCCGGATCGAGCGCCAAGAACAACGCCGCGCCGCCGACGCTGAACGAGCCCGGAGAGAATGTAGGCAAGCGTTGGCGGTACTTGCTCTGGTCTATTCGTTGAATGATGCATGTAGATACGCAAGAGCGGGAGAAGAAGTCTAAGGAACGTGCTGCGCGGGCCATACTCTTTGGCAGTCGCGTCGATGAAATTGACTCTCTAGAACAGCAGTTAAGCGCTCGGTTTGACGAGTCCGTTCGCCGGCACAACTCTGCACTCTGGCCTGCAGTAGCGTTGTCGTTTGGCAGGTAGTACAATATACTACAAACGGCCAGTAACAGGACGCCAGATATGCTCACCGTGTGCGCCCGCAGGGCACGCGCCGTACTCCAGCCATTATAGTTTCAACTGGTCAGCATGAAGCCCCCGATGGTAACAGCGGCTGCTTACCCTGCTGAGGTCCACGCCGTCGTTGCGACGTTACTCGTCCTTCTTCTTGTCGCGTCCCTGGTCGCCGCTTGGCGGCGCCGTCGGCGGGGTGTCAGCCCTGCGCTGCGTACTCAAAGCACGTCGCAAACCACGATGCCGTTTGCTGTGGACCCAGCGCACCCCAAGGCTCTACAGCTTCTGGTCGGGACCGACAGCTCTGATGACGATGGCGACGGTTGTAAGCTATCCAAGGGACGTGTGGGGTCCATCATTCCGTTGTCGCCCGTGAGCTACGTGAAGTCCCCAGCAACGTTCCAACCTCGACGAAGCATGAGCCCTGCACCCCAAGCAGCCAGCGACGATGCGGTTTGAAACTGTTGTACAGCACAATAATTTAACAGCATGACATTGTGGGCAATGCCAGGATGTCACAGAGTACTGAATCATAGGCGGCTCGGTAGCTTCGAGCGGACAATCGTGGCCGAAATCATCCCATGTGGCTCATCCGTTGGCAGGTAGACGTCGTTGTTGAACTGACGCGACGAGTCAGTCTTAGGAGACGATGAGCACGCTGTGCAATACCTTCAGCCCAATTGGCGCCAGGTTCATCGGAATGTAGTGGATGTTCGCTGAAGGAAGGAAGCCCTTAGCACATGTTGCGTTCGGAAACGTCAATGATTCGCACTAACGCATGCTGAGAGTAACAGAAGCGACCTCTTTGCACGATTTGACGACTGCTGCACCCATATCGTATAACTGCATATGGGATTCAATGAAACCGTCTCGTTATCAGATGAGCATCTGCTAGGTACCGTTTTCTGAACAGACGGCGAATACGCGCCGCCTTTGGAGGGGTCGCCGAAAAACTCCTTCATCAGCGTGTCATGGACGAGCGCTCTGATCTTCCCAAACTCAAGTTCCCGTAGAGATTCGGTTGGCACGTATCTGGCGGACCCGTTCCTCAGATCGGTACGGATGTCATTACGAGTGCCTGACATACGTCCACTGCGCACTGACACATGTTGCCAGAAGCCGATCGGAAACTTCGGGCAGCGTCGTGCGGGAGCACTTTGCAAATCCCTCGAACCCGCTCTAACGACGAATCAGTGCACTGCAAGAGGATTAATCGGACCATGGCAACCATGGTCGTCTTAAGTACGATCAAGTCCTTCAATCCCGATTTCAACTTCACAGACGAGCGTGTTGCCACAAGGTCGACAGTGTCGTAATGGTCTGTCATTCGAGTGAACCCTGTCAGGTCAAGCGTCATTACAGAACCATTTGGCTGGTGACGCGCGCGGCGGCTACCATGAGAATGAGGCTTCCCATTGACGTTGACCCGATCCCAAGGTTTAACGTCGATCTCGATTCGAACCTGACCGAGGGCATGTCAACAGAAGCTCTTCGTACAGCCAACCAACGTCATACCTCACTGATAACAGCGTACGATGACAGGAACAGATCGGCAAGCACAAACCTGAACCAGGGTATGAGACACGATTCGATTGAGGTGCCCTCGCCGTCACGCTACGCGAAAGCATCGGCAGTTGTAAACTTTGTAAACGATTTCGCGGCAGCGTTAACGGTGTTCTTGATCGTATCCGTCGGGACGACCGCTGTCGGACGTGGTAAGCACGCCACTGCGTATTCGGGCAGGAACGCGCCGCGCCCGTACCGCTATTATCGCCATCCGTGTACGCGGGCGCGGACTCGGACAGGACCGTCACGCGAACCGACATCTCCAGCACGCGGTGACGATCCCCGCGCGACCGGTCAACGACCATGACCCGGACCCGGTTCTTCCCATGGCAATGCGACGCCAGCGTCACTCCTGTCATCGCTTCGGTAATCCGATTGAACAGCGTCGTCGCGGGTCAACCGCCCCTCCCCCCCCTTTTTGCCAAACGATTCCCCGAACCGAACCAAAACCTCGACAGACTCCCCCAGATAGCAGACGTGACGTGCCATCGCAACGAGCTAATCCACGCGCGGAACACTTCTGGTAGACGGGAATCCGTTTTACTGCCATTTGTCCAGATCAGTGTCCTGCTCATGGGCGTTGTCCTGGTCGGGAGGATCGCGATGCGGGATCGGGGGATTGGGTGCCGCGCCCTGCTTTCTGGACGGGCTCGTGGCCTTCTCGGGGAGGGACTGCGGGCGCTGCCGGCGAACCCGCTTGATCATTGAGGTCAGGCGCTGCGAGTCGCTCGTCTCTGGGGCGTCGTCGAACACGTACTTGGGGACGGACGAGTGCTCCAGGGCGAACAGCTCCAGCTGCTTCCTGATTCGAGCCGGCAGCAGCGGCATGGACGTGTTCACCGGTTCCCGTTTCCGATTAACGACGCTGTGATCTGTCGTCGAGCTACGTGCCGACCCAGGAATGTCCAGCGGAGCATGAATCGTCAGGACCTGGCGCCCTGCACCAGGTCGAGGCGTAGTCGTCGCCGAACTCATCACTGCGACTCCTTGCGTCTAAGAACACACGTCGTTAGGGACGCGGACGACCCAGGAGATCAGTATGCGAACCGTTAGGGCGGCCTGGTCGGCGTCGGCACAACCTTGCTGGGACGATCGTGAACCCGGAGGTCTCGCAACACGAGACAGGCTGGAACAATGTTAGGGGAGCGCTCCCACTATGCAACCGGGCGGTCGTTACGGTCGCGATGTCAGGAATCCTCGCGGTTTCGTCGCTGGCGCGGATCTTGCAGGCGTCAACGGCCGATCGATGCGTTGGCCGTCTGGCCCGAGATCCAGCGATGCGACGCGAACACGGGACTTCACCGACGATATCTTGCTGTCGGATTCGAACCGCAGGATGCGGTCCTCTAGGTCACGTGACAACTGGGCCATTGCGTCGCAGATGGACTCCATCGACTTCCGCAACCCCCTCTGATACCTAACGGTTAGCGCCAAGGACGACGAGGTGCCAGGCGCTTCCCCACCATGTCGTTCGCTCTCTGATCCTGTAGCCGATCCAGCTGTGCTTGGATGGTGAACACCGATGCCGTGTTTCCGGGTTCGCCAGGCCGAATCTGCAACGTGCTGGCACTGCCTAACGCCATGGCCTTGCGCATCTGTCGCTGCACGTCCGACGTAACGGTTTCGTACAGCGCGTTCAGCGAGGACTGGACGCGGTCCTCCAGTTTCTTCATCTGGGGGAGCAAACTGCCGTTCGGGACCAGGCCGCGTCACGATCACGGGCGATTCGACCTACGTTCTCGCCGACGATCTTGGTGTGCCGGCGGATGTCGTCCACCTGCGACAGCACATCGCCGTACTTCTCGGTGAAGATGGCGGTGTTCGTGTTGACAGTGGCCATGAGCATGGCTGCCTGGTCCTCGGAGCCGGAGCTGTCCCGCTCACGCTTGCTGCTCATGCTGGCCGCCTGGGTCTCCAGCCTTTCGGTCGCCTCGAGCAGCATTGTGATCTCCGAGGCGCGATGGTTCTGACCCACGATGTCGGCGAACATCGAAAGCGCGACAGAAAACGATGGACCTTTTCATGTGCAATGCACTCTTCGGTGTACGATACCATTTTCTGCAGCGCTTCATCTTTGTTCTTCGAGCAGTCAGATGCCATTTGGTCAAGTCCTGCGGCAGAAGCACATGAGGGCAGTATCGGGACGGCTCGTCGCGCAGACATACTCGCCGACAACTTCTGGTTCGCTTGTTTGGCGGCCTCGGCCAATCGGAACAGTTTGGCGAACTCGGACAGCTTGTCGACCTGGAAGGCGCTGAACTCCTGACGCAGCGTTTCCATCGCCTTTTCTTCGGTCGTCATGAACTCTGACTGCAAATCGGCAACCGCCGTGTGTAAGGCCAAGGTGAACGTTCATGTCGGGTGTCACGTACGATTTGACGCTCTAACTCCAGAATCCGTTGTTGCTGAAAATGAATCGTTTCCCAGCATCCGTCCTGGCGTTTCTTCATCGATGTTATGTGCTCTTTCAGCATCGACGTCGTTGACAGTTCGCGAAGTTCAAATCCGGCGCTCAAGTTCTTGACCAGAGACTCCAGCGACGTCTAGCAAACTTCCGAATCAGGCACCGATGCACGATTCCAGGCGATCGAACACCACCGATCGCTGGGTGGCGTCTCGACTCTGCTTCTGTAGCTCATTCTTTAACCTGACGTTCTCTTCCGCCAGCGCGTTCATTTGCACTGAAAGCGTTCCGATTTGGTTCTCGACACTGGTTCGCTAGCGCAGGAATTGCCCAATAAACAACCCGTGGGTACCAGACGACGCCATAAGCAGGTTCGTACAAATGTGTGCACAGTGGTCTCAATCGTGTTCCAGATGTCTCTTGAGTTCGACGAGGCATCCTGCGAGTTTTGCTGCAAAGAACAGTCAGGCGTGATCCAGGGCAGCGTGGGCCCAACAGCTGACTTCAACAGTCTCCATCCTACGATTCACCTCGAACACCTCCCGGCACAGGTTCGATATCAGTCGAACTGCCGAATTCGGCAGGCCTCTGAGGGCCTCCCTCGGGATGTCGTCCACAGGACCACCCTCCATCGCCACGACGCCCAGCGCACACGTTCTGCAACGATGACGATGCCGCCCTCTATTAGCCCTATGTACAATCGATCGCGGTACCCCACACACCAACTTCGAGCAATGCACATGAAACTGTGCAGCACGAAGAGCTGCTTCCATGGCGAATGTTCGTAGCGCAGATGCGCGGTCGACGTCAACCGTGAGACGCGTATTTCTACAATCTGCTACTCAACGTGGAATCGTCGATAGTTCGTTGGCATTGTAGGCATTTGAGCCCCGTATGGAACTTTGGATTGCCCGCAGCAGCCGACACCGTATCTCGTAGTGGATGATCCCGGGAGCCGGCAGACTCTTGGGCGCCTAGCAGGCCTTGGAAACGTTAGGGAGACGAGTCATCGTGGGCGTTGCTGTGACGTCGGGTACCGTACCCTTCCGGTGGAGACGGCTGCGGCGGGCGGGGCAGAAGATCCCCGTCCACGGGGCCAATCGACGGCCGAGAGCGCAGTCCGGAAGTGTCGAGGTCCTGCTCAGATGGCATCTGTCGGTCGCGGTACCGCCCATCGTTGGATTGCGCAGACGGCTGACATGAGGGTGCCGGTGTAGAAATCGGAGCTGGACGCAGCGCAGCGCCAGCTGCATGCACAGGCGGGCGAGCTCCAGCGGTATGATCAGGTGCTCAACAGTAAGATCGCGGTGCTGCGGCGGACGCGGCTGACGGAAGCCGAGGTCGATCCGCTCGACGCCAACGCCGCGTCCTACGTTGGCGTTGGACGCATGTAGACCACCCCTGCGGTTACGTGCTGATCACGATGGCTGACTGATTGCCGCAGGTTCCTTCGCAAGCCGCTGCCCGACATCAAGACCGACCTGAAGTCGTCGATCCAGTCTCTGGAAGGCGAGCTGGCGGAGCTGGAGACATCCAGAACCCGTTTGGCGGCCACGTTCCAGCAGAGCAAGGAGGCGTTCGCTGACATGCTGCGACAGCGCGCCTGACACTAATACAGGATCTTCTTGAATCTCTGCTGCTCCCATACGGCGTTCCGGTTTGGAAACGATCCGGGCAGTCGTCGACTAGGTACAACGGGGGCAGTCATAGGGGTATACGACTGTGCACTAACGACGCCGGATCGGTAGAGTGACCCGTCACCACAACTGGTACGGTACGTACGTAGGTGGGAGGACTATGGAATTGTTAAAAACAGAGAATGGCTGGTTGAGTGTAAAATACATGTATTTTACACGTAAAAAACATGTTTAAAACAGCAGGGGGCTGCGCCCCCCGCGCAGTACGCCTTCATACCATGGTCACGGTCCTGACAACCCGACCAGATTCGATGACCTCTTCGTCACCAACGGGGTACAAGTGTGTGTCCGAAATCGCCTCGGGAAGTGTGCCTGGCTCGGCAATGCCAACGAACCCTGCGAACTCCAGTCGAGTTGCGTCTTCGTCATCGGAATCATCGTCTGGCTCTTCGTCAAATTTGACGAAGAGCCTTAGGCGAAGCAAGCGACCGGCCGGTTCAACGTGTGAAGGGAGTCATCTCGCGTATCTTTGTACGGCGAGTCATCTGGGCACTTTAATGCGATCCCAGTTCCTTGTTCGACGTTGCATCCCGATAGTCGAGCGCGTAGCCGGGAGTGCACGTGGTTGCAGGGCTCGTGATTCCGCTCGCCCCCGACGACGACGACGCGCACGCGCAACGAAGGCTCTGGGACGGATCGGGAAACCCTTACGTTACCTGTATTTTACAGTGTAAAGTTGGTTCCTGGGTAGTGTATTTTACACGTAAAAAACAGGCTTGTAAAAAACACCCCTTCATTACAACAATTCCATAGAGGAGGCCCCATACGGAGTTGGGATGGCGCTGTCGCCGTTGGCGAAGAAGAGCCTGACCTTGGGGGCGTTCACTCTCATGTGCTACCTCGGCGTCGTGTACCGTATCGAGGTATGAATCGTGCGCTACCATCGCGTCCCCATGGCGCCGATGACACCTGCGCAGGGCTGGCGAGCAGAGCAGCAGGCCGCCATTGATGAGCGTCGCCGTCGAGCGGATGCTGCTGCTAAGCGTGGACCCGGCCCATCGCAGTAACAGGGCCAATCGGCAACGAGGATTTTATTGGGATCTCCTTAGTCATCGTACGAAGGCACTGTTGTCATCAGTTATAAGCTTTGTAAACTGGATAAATGTTTGACGCCTGGCAGCAAACCTTGGTCGAATGAGAATCCGGGCGTTCCTCGCCATGAATGATATAGGACGTACGACTGATAGCCGCCCTGTTTAATGTCAAACCCGGCCTCGGCGGGACGCTTCCAGGTTCTTACTGGTATCATCAGAACGGATCCTAGGATCAGCAACGTGTAGACTCTCTCGCCGCCGCTCACGATGCTGGCCAGGCCGGATATGAAACAGACCAGGCCAACGACGAGCAGAAGGACGGCGACACATGCTGTTCTCCTATAGGTACGATGGTGTGAGGCACGCGAACGACCAGGTGGTCGACAGCTCGGTGCACCTCGGCAGTCGCCTCGCCTCCTTCTGCAGGAGCCGAACATCATCGTAATGCTCGGCAGACTGCGGTACCTCGACGTTGACCGGATCCGGAATCGACGCGCTGACACTGTCCCATCCGACGGCGTCGTCGTCTTCCAGGCGCTCCCTACGAACCATGTCGACAGACAGCGCGCCCGTGGCCTGTGACACTGGAAGTGGGAACAAGAGGACGAGCAGCCTCCCTGTCGAGCAACTGTCACACGCACAGCAGCAGGTGCAGATAGATCCCGTTGTGCCGACCCCCTGAACGATGTCGTACGAGCAGCGCTGGTCAGAGCTGGAGGTTCGCCGGCAGGGCATTGCGGACCAGCTCCGCGACCTGGACTGGAAGACGCAGCGACGCGAATCCGATCGCGGCCGCATTGGCGTCTTCTACCGCAGCCAGCTCCAGAATACGCTCGCCAAGCTCCACAAGGACAAGGTCACGTGGCGACGCCAACTCCAGGTCTGCCCGCCGCTCCCTGTCGCGTTTCGTTGGCTAAGGCTCCATTGCAGGCGCTTGACCAGCGTGTCGATGAGCTGATGGTGACGCGCCGGTCCGCTGAGGATCGGCAGGCCCTTCGCGACCTGAAGAAACACCACTGCGACGTGATTGACAAGATGAAACCGACATGGATAGAGCATAGCGCACAGCGCGCTGTGGAGCGCTTGGCAGAGACGCAGCGGCAGTTGGAGGAGTCGGTCGTCGCGAAACAGCATGAGCGGGAGGCGCTGAGTAAGGAGCAGGTCCTCAAGGCGCATATCAGAGGACAGCAAGAACGCGTCCGGGAAATGCAGGCGCAGATGATGCAGACTAGGGCCGCCGACGCCGAGGAAGCCATCCGTCAGGAAATGGCCCTGCAGGAGGACCAGCAACGACGGGCCACCGAGCAGATACGAGAGGCACAGCGGCTGCAGGAACTACGACTCGCCAAGCTGAAACAGGAACGCGAGCGGTTGAGCAAGGAGGCGCAGGAGCAGGACCTACGTGAGGCGCAGCTGGCCGAAGAGGTCGCTCGGGAGCGTGAGAAACTGAATCGCGATATCGCGGAACGCAACGCGCTTCGGCAGCAGAGACTAGCGGAATTCGCCAGGGAACGGGAACGACTTCTGCAAGAGCAGCAAGAGCAAGGGGTTCAGCAGGCGCCAGCTGCCAGAGAACGGGAGCATGTCACGAAGCAGGAAGCGGAGCGAAACATGGAACGTCAACGCACGCAGGAAACACCCAAGACGGAAGCGAACGCAGCGCCCGAACCGCCAGCGCACGGTCCTGTACCAGACGGGGAGCCTCTGGCTCAAGTGGTTCGCGTGCAGGTTACTGCCCCTCCTCAGCAATCCGCCAGCGTTTCCAAGGCACCAAGCCCCGAACTGACTGAGAGGCCACCTTCCGAATCCGTCGAACCTGCAGCGTATGCAACGATCCCACCTGTCAAACCGGTTGCCGAAGAAATCAAGCCGACGACGTATGCATCCGTACCGCGTCCTTCAACGTTGAAGGCGCCCGCTCTGCAAGGGCTGTTGACGGGTGGCCTTATTTCTGATACGAGTGACGACGATTCGTCTCCAGACGAACCCGCTCCTGTTGCTCCATCCTCTGCTCCCGCCGCAAAGGTCTGTCTCGTTAACGACACGATTGGGACCAGTCTTCTGACAGAGCGACGTCGGTGCAGGCTGCTGCTGCTCCTCCAGTGAGACGCGCCGGGCCGACGCTTAACATTTCCAGTTTGATTTCTGGCGAGGAGACTGATTCTGAGGAACCCTCACTGGAAGCCGTACTTCCGATATCGGCAGGCTCGCCAGTGGCTGATGCTGTGAAGCCCCGAGCATTTGCTACACCCGCGCCATCTGCAGACGAGTTCGATTTCTAACAGGAGGTGTTATGCACGTGCAATCCGGGCTGTATTAACTGGTCAACAATTAGACAGCATTGCGAAGCGTCGGTAGTTGACCTGGGACGATTCAAGGTGAGCATCAGTTACAACACGGGACTGCTGTGCACACAGACCTCGAGCGTCCTGCTTGCTGTGTGCAAATGGGCGACCGCCTGATCGATCGCGACCTGGATATTCCCCCCGGAGGCAGCAATGGCGGAATCCGCATTGCTGGCAAAGCGTGCCTACCACGATGGTCGCGACCGTAAGACTTTAGAAACGGATTCCGCTGTCCGCTGCCGGTATTACCTCCTCCATGGCGTGCAGCCCGATGGCGATCGCGCCGACGACGACAGCGACCAGAACGACGACCTTCCGTAGAGCCATCCGATTTGGAAATGCGCCCGGAACGTGAGTCATCGTGGCTACCGAGCACAATGGCCCCAGGAGGTTGACGTTAAGTGAGGTCAGCGGCGGCCCCAGAATAGGACGCAGCGGGTGGCGTCGGCCGCGTCGGGCCTTGGGCAAACGCCGTGGGCTGTCGTTGCAGAAGACGGGCGGCGGCGGCGTCATTTCGTTAACACAGCGAGTGGTCGCGCATGGCTGCGTCCGATTACTTGATGGCGGCGCGATCGTCGGCGGACGGCCCGCGCTCCCTGATCCACGTCGTCGACAAGGAGGGAGAATTCTGCTCCACGGCCGGGGGCATAACATCGTTCCTCGACGTGCACGGCCTGCTCGATCGCGGCACCGACTATACCGTCGTTGGGATTATGGGAGCACAAAGTTCTGGAAAAAGTATGTTTGACCGAACGGTCGGTCGAAGTTCGGTATTCCCGCCATTCTTACTAGTGCGCTCTAGGTACTCTCCTGAACATACTGTTCGGGACCTGTTTTGAAGAATTAAACTCGCAAGCTGGGCGGCAGATGACGACGAAAGGTCATCCGCGATCGCGACGAATGTGTCCGTAGGCGCAGGTCTCACTGTCGTCGCAGGTGTCTGGTTCGGGTCGTCGCCCAAAGTGAGCAATGTACTGGTCATGGACCTGGAAGGCACGGACAGCGTCACCCGAGGACAGGAACGACACCCGTTTGAGCGGCAGTCGGCGCTGCTTGCGCTGTCTGTGGCCGAGGTCGACCTCGATATGGGCCCTGCTTATCGCATCAGCTAATCGGTGGCGGCTGCAGGTCCTTATCATCAATATGTGGCAGCACGACATTGGTCGATATGTCGCATCGAACTACGGGGTACAACCAGGTTACCGCAGCCGTCGATGACTTTGGCTAACCCCGTCTCCTACAGGTTCTTTCGACGATATTTGAGGTCAACTTGCAGCTTCTCGCCGAAGAGATTCGCTCGTCGAAATCGCCGCCGAACCGAACGTTGTTGCTGTTCACGATTCGCGATCACGTCGAGTCGGAAAGTCCCATTTCGGTCATCTCGAAGCAGCTGCGTGCTGATGTTGAGCGCATATGGTCCGAAATGAAGATGCCGGCGGGTCTGTCGCACTTGAAACTCAGTACCATGTTTGATATCGAGTTCGTGGCGCTCCCTCACAAGCGTTATGAGTCAGAGCAGTTCAACTCGCAAGTGGATGCCTTGCGTCTTAGGTTGTTGGGCCAGGCCTGCTTGTTCAGCTATCTGCCGCTGATACGATCGGCCGTACAGGTTCACAGATCCGTCCAGTCCTGGATACATTTTCGGGCCCGAGAGGCGCCTTCAGAAAACCGTTTCAGTGCCTGCCACTGGACTGGGACACTACGTCGAGACGATCTGGAGCACGATCAAGAGCCATGCGGATCTGAATTTGCCATCTCAGAAGGAGATGCTTGCGATCTTCCGGTGCGACGAGCTGTTCACGCAGATCAGCGACCAGTTCGAGTCGGCGCTCGAGGAGCTTCGAGGCCTCGTTGAGACCTGCTACCAGGAGGACTTCAAGAAATGCGCCACAGCCCTTCTGTCTTCGTCATTAACTGCGTTCGATGATGCGGCAACCGGTTATCACGCTGGAACCGTAGCGCGAAAGCGTGGCGAGCTGCAGGCGCGTCTCATCGAGCACCTGAAGCCACTGTGAGTTGCGCGTTCTCCTGCACGTGTGCATCTCTGAAACGACACGGGCAGCTGGGCACTGCAGTTAGGCCATGCGAAGGCCCTGGCGTTGGCGGAGTTCAAGACGAAAGCCGATTCTGCTCTGCCAAAGCAAAAGGCTTCAGACCGGTTCGGTGAAATCATTTCGGACTGCCGACGTGCTGCGAAGCAACGTCTTGAAGAACTCGCTGCCAAATCAGTCATCGACTCGGCATCGGGGTGGTCACGTGATTCTTTTGTCTCCCAGCTGCAGGCGGATATCGATGGTAATCATTGTTTCCTCTGCATCACCTGTGATATTCACGACACCCTGTTTCTGCAGATTGCGTTGAACAGCTTAAGCAGCTGCAAGTCACTCGTCTGGCTGACGAGGTGCGGGTAAAGGTCAGACGCCATCTGCTTCCGCAGTGTGATCGTATATTCGAACTTGCGCCTGAGACAATGTGGGATGATGTTCGTGACGCTTACGGTGAGGAATATCGTTGGAAATGCCCGCAGCGTTGTGGTTTACGTGGTTTCCTTTCAGAACAATGGCTCAGTGAACTCCAGGGCGGAACTCTTGATCGAAAGCTGTCGTCACTCTCGCTTGATGCGTCGCGAGCGGAAAAGTTCAGAAGCGATGCGGCGACTGATGCGCTTCTCCAGTTGCACGAAGAAGCCACGAAACATGCTGCCTTCGTCAAGCACAAAATGATTCGTTTGTTCGATCAGCGCTTTCGCCTGGATGCATCTGGCTTGCCGCGCGTTTGGCACCAGGAGCGTGATATTCGAAAGTTTTACATTGCTGCTCGAGATCACGTAAGCTGCTAGTGGTCAGTGCTTGGGCGATAGGCCTGACATCTTCCGTAGGCATTATCTCTGCTGTCCCTATTCTCCAAATTCCAGCTCGGCCGCGACAGCGACAAATCTCCGAAGAAGGGTGGCATGCTGCCAACGCTTATCTCGGAATCCGAACAGGCCGCTCTTCGTACAGACTTCCAACGCTCGTGTGAAGATGCGCTTAATGCGGCTGAAGCGTCTCGAGCCCGTGCATTGCACATGACATCGACTCCGGCATGGGTTCTCCCCCTCATCCTTGTCCTTGGATGGAACGAGGCCATGACGATTCTGCAACATCCGCTACTGCTGTTCCTGATCATTTTGATCGGCGCTGCTCTTGGCGTGATCTGGTATCTGGACATGTGGGGTCCTGCCATGGCAATGGGCAAGATCGTCGTGCGCCAGGTGACGTCGGCTGTTATGGCGCATTTGGATGGACAGCCTGGCCGGCAAACCCCAGACAGCATAGAACTCTCTAGCTCCGCGAGACGAGTCAGTCGCCTTTGCAATCTCACTTTCCGCTGTTTCTGATTGTTTTACAGGCATCACCGAGGAAACCGGACCGATCTCCTCGCCGCTCTAAATCGCCCTTGGCTTCGTCTTCACCGCTGGGCGCCCGTGTGACGGCCGCCCACGGCCCGAAATGAACTAGCGCTATCAGGATCTGCCATCGCCCTTCTGTTTATTACATTGGAGTGTCTGGAATCCGACGTATCTGTGGTGGCGAAGGTGGCTTAATCCCCATGACAGTACCTGGTGCTTCAGGTGCCGATGCAGCGGGGACCGCCATGTTCATAGGTGCTGCGCCCGGATTCGCGGCGCCTGAGACCGGCACGCCTGGAATTGCAGATGTGGCAGCCGCATGCCGCTTCTTGCCCTTCGTCTTCTTGTGACGGGTGCGCATCTTGTTCGGCTTCAGGGGAGCTGGACGGTTGCTGCTGGCTTCTTCACAATCATCAGGGTCCGGGGGAGCATATCGGTGACGGCGCTTCTTCGCGTCGGATGCTGCCATAATGGCAACGCCGACGACGAGCAGGACGATCAGCCACGCGCGGGAATTCATTGTTCGAGGGGTGCCAACTGTTAGGAAACTCTGACGAAGAATTCCAGGCAATCGTTAAGTGAATGGCACTGTTGTGCCTGATGATTCATCGCCATGGTGGTTGAGCAGGTGAGTCAACGTGACCCAGGTGGTTGGGAATCACGATACCAAACCGCAACCGGGCCCATAATCTCCATCTACGGCGGAGCCGGAAGCGGATCAGTCAGCGGCAGACAGGTCCACGCGTGAAGCAAATGGGGGACCGCGCGAACAAGTCGCTGTAGATCTCTTCGGGCGGTCAGTCGGTTGCCTGATTGCAGCATCGAGAAGGCGCGATGAATCAGCGTAATTGGATCAGGACCGTACATCCGGACAGACAGGTCGAAAGTTCGAATGGCTTCCTGGTAGTCGGCCAGTGCGTGAAAGCACCGGCCGACATGAAACAAGACATCGTCGGCCCCGTCTTGCACAAAGCAATGATCACGAACCAACAGAAGTGCTTGACGGGTATCCGACCGAACGTCGCTACCGGGGCAGGCGCTGACGGCCAGCAGAATTCTGGCGACAAGTTTGTGGAATACGTGGGCATCATAGTGGCTCAGCCTGAGAATGGATAAAAGGTTCGACAGTGTCTGGGGTGCTTGCTCTGCGCAGAGAGCGGCCTGCAGCTGAAAGAAATCAAACGGCTCCAACCGTTCCGCAACGGATTGCACTGCTGGGGACGCTTGATGGAACCCCCATCCAAACACACCCAGTCGCAGCCGACTATAACAGCAGGAACTCGACCAGACGATGTTTGCTACAAGCAACCGTCACGTTAACAGTTGGGACAGAAACAGTACAGGTAGACATCCGGACAGACAGGTCGAAAGTTCGAATGGCTTCCTGGTAGTCGGCCAGTGCGTGAAAGCACCGGCCGACATGAAACAAGACATCGTCGGCCCCGTCTTGCACAAAGCAATGATCACGAACCAACAGAAGTGCTTGACGGGTATCCGACCGAACGTCGCTACCGGGGCAGGCGCTGACGGCCAGCAGAATTCTGGCGACAAGTTTGTGGAATACGTGGGCATCATAGTGGCTCAGCCTGAGAATGGATAAAAGGTTCGACAGTGTCTGGGGTGCTTGCTCTGCGCAGAGAGCGGCCTGCAGCTGAAAGAAATCAAACGGCTCCAACCGTTCCGCAACGGATTGCACTGCTGGGGACGCTTGATGGAACCCCCATCCAAACACACCCAGTCGCAGCCGACTATAACAGCAGGAACTCGACCAGACGATGTTTGCTACAAGCAACCGTCACGTTAACAGTTGGGACAGAAACAGTACAGGTAGTACCAGCTTCGCGACGACAGAAATCCGTCAGAACCCCAAAGCTAACCGGCAAAGAACACGACCCATGGATGGCGAGCGGAAGCTCGGGACACTGAATAACAGGATCGTCATCAAGCATGACGACAGCCCCGGCTGGCCCCTTATCTAAGAGTTGCATGCAGCTCGTGAGGTTCACATGCCGGCCGTATCTTCCCACAGTGGTTACCAGCAACGATGAAGAGCACTTCATGAGGTCTGATACGATCGAGGAGGCGCCGCATGGCGCTGAGAGAGCCGACAGGTACAAGGGCAGAGTAGTTGCGTCCAATCGTGCCATGCAGCAAGGCTGCTGGACCTGATGGATCACAGGGCGTCATGCGCGTCACGATGCCGTCCGACGTTAGGCGAATCTCCATCAGCAGGACGGTGCCCATCGACTCCGACGTCGCGTACATCTCCTGCGGTAGGCTGTCGAACACGTAGTTGGCGATGACGACGGTAGGCCCAGGAAGCCAAACGTGCCCAGCACGACGAAGGTAAACGGGAGATTCCGGAGGCTGCTCAGCATCAAGAACAGCGAAATCGAGAACGCCGAGACGGGCCAGGCCGCTTAACTGGGCCTGCCGTTCGTATCCGGCAACGTTACGTTCGGCGAGATCCGTCATGACATACAGCAGGCGATCAACGGGCCAATGTCGGCGCTTGCACAAGTTGATCCAGGTCATGACGAACAGAAATCCGAACTGGCCCGACCCGCTGCCGAGCTCGATGACCGTCAGGCGCGGTAGGCCCGGGTCAGCGCTGATCAGACTGGCGGCCATGTCGACGTACTGTCGCGCCGTGAACGCGTTCGTCGTGATAAACTGTGGCACCGCATCCCGCGATGCCGCTGCCCAGGCGCTCGGACCTCTCGACTCGTAGAACGTCCGCTGGTGGGCCCAGATCGGCGACCTGCTTAACGGGCGCCACCCGTCCATCTGCGATCAGTGATCAGACTCGCTGTCCGCCACGCAGTCCACGCTGCATCTTAGGGCAACGCCGTATATTGTTGCCAAGCTGGAATACAGAGACGTGCTAGGCGAATCCGGTCACTACGCCATTGCCTCTCGAGACAGAAACAACGACATTTCCTCGCTGCTGAGAGAACAACGACCAGATCTCAGCATTGGAGATGCCCTTATATATCGTCAAAATAACTAAACAGATCTATAGCTGCCGAGCAGGCACCTCCATCTTTAGTTAACGTCGTGTCAGTATCGGTCTAGGAGGTTTCCAATCCAGGCGGCTCTTCGGGACCTGGATCGACGGGGCGACCCAGGCGCCGCAGGAGCATTGTGATCCGCTCCAGTCGTAGGACCCCAGACGGGAATGGCAATGAGGGCACGAAAGTTTGCCGCTGACTTCGCCCAACGGGAACACGTCGATGCCGTCGTCGATGAAGATCGACCCACACGATTGCGATGAAGAAGGTGGGTGATCTACGACAGATGACGATCCGAAGATGGGGCGGCTGCATTTGCGACAGGCGTAAAACCCAGACGAATCGGATCGTGCCTCGGCCGATGGTGCGGGTAATTCAGCAATACCATGGCTGTCGGCGACGCCAGCCGAGTGCTCCGGCACAGTTAGCCCCAAGGCGGTGAAATGTGCCAGCAATCGTTCCAAGTTGTCACGCAACGTAGTCATCAGGAGGAGATAAATGGAAGTGTCATTGTCGATGACGCAATCCGGCGATTGGGACCTGCAACGCGCCACAAGGTCGTCAAGAAGGACCCAGCGTCCTTCACCGGCAGACGTTGTCACGGCGGCAGGTGTACTTCGAACAGGAATGCAATGAATGTCGTAATCGCCGGAAACACAGTGTAAACACAGGAGACCGTGTTGCATTCGTCTCATGAGTTGAGGCGCATCCCCAAAAGCGCCGTCGGTGCACTGCACTAACCGCTCGGCGACCAATTCGCGAACAGGCACGACATCATCCTCGGACTCATCAACGGTCACCAAGGCGTCGTGGAAGAACTGTGAACTTTGGAGCCGGTCGGATATGGCTGCACGCCAGACGAATATGGCAATACGGCCATCGTCGAACCGTGTGAACGGCAGTGCCGATGCAATGACGCGTCGGCGCCCTTTCCTGTGCGTGCCAGGCATCAAGTGAGTGACGCCGCCACTGGACTGACTGCGGACTCCGCCGCGGTGTCTTTGGACTCCGCGGGGTCGTCGTTCGTACGAGGCTCTTGGACCAGCATCCGCTTCGACGCGATTCGTAATGAAGCACGAACGGTGCAAAGCTGGAGTGTAAGTGTCTGGGCGCGTCACTGCGACATATAATTCGAATGGGTCCACCGAAGCCGCGTACATCTGACAATGCATACCGGGGCACAACTCTGACGACGACCGACTCTGTTTCACGCGGCTACCCGCAACGACCCGGGGACGCTGATTATTAATTTGTTAAATAATTCGCAAATTCCCATCCGAAATAACTGTCCCTGCGCTGATCGACCGCACCATTGGCATCAAAGAAGCAGAGACGCATGGACATACAGGAATGGGTCGAACTCAAGGCATCGCGATTGCTCAGCGTCTGGAGAGAACTTTCATTGCCCTCGTCAACGATAGGTGACAGCTGGTGCTCTCGCTACAGACAACGCCGGCAGTTGCAGTCGCGCGCCTCGCATCCTGGCTCTGCATTGGCCAGAGTTGCTTTTTCTTTATGCTCGTATTCAGGTCAACCTGTTGGTGAACGATGTCAAGTCTTCTTCATTCGCTGAAATCGCTCACTCCGGACTGTCTACGAAATTGTTATTTGTTGAAACAAATCAACTGCGAAATGGCTACCGGGCCTGCGCGAGGACATGGTCCACCTCTACGGAGCACACCGGATGTCTGCCATTACAATATGGGCAAAGTGAGACCCGTAGAGGTGGACCATGTCCTCGCGCAGTCGCGGTAGCCATTTCGCATTTGATTTGTTGAAACAAGCAACAATATTTGAACAGTTCCCACCAGCACTGGATGATCTGTCGAGGCCTTGGCGAGTGCGGTGTCGTGAGGTCTCGTGCGATCAGGAGGCGACAACTGGGGCGTTGGACACGGGTCACTCACTTGATGCCTCCAGTTGCGGCCCACGTGCGAAAAGCATAGAGACGCGGTCCGCTACCAACCAGGTTCCTGGGCTTCTGGCAGATTGTCCGGAAGGCGCCATCATTGGTCATCTCAGCGCGTTTGATGAACCGTCGTGGCCAAATTGTCTGTAAACATTTTGTCGTCGTGGGAGCATGTTTGGCACGGCTGCACGCCCAACCTGGCTCGGTGGATGGTCCTTGCGGAAACAGCGGAACCAGGAGGTGGCCGTGCGTTCACTGGGGGATGCGACTGCTGACCAAACGGTGCAACCGCTATACGGACGCCTTCCAGTTCGAACCGTCTGTTTGTTTCCTGGAGCAGCACCTCCAGCACAGTCGCCTCTTTAGCTCAGTTGGCAGAGCATCCGCTTCGTAAGCGGGAGGTCGTGGGTTCGATCCCCATTGGAGGCACATGCTTTTCACGATCGTTCGGCTCTCCGTCCGGCGTGATTTTCTTTTTTTCCGATGCCATCAGGAGTAACGTCGTCGCTCTGTCAGTCCCATTTCGAGTTCGGGTGCCCCTGAACAAGGGAATGGTGCAGACAGGCGAAGGGCGTTACGCGACCGTGAACGGCGTTCAGCTATACTACGAGACGCATGGCAGCGGTCGTCCGGTGGTTATGCTCCATGGCGGGTTCGGGTCGTTCGAGATGCTGGCGGGCATCTGGCCGGCCGTTGCCGAGAAACACCTCGTCATTGGTGTTGACTTGTACGGGCACGGTCGCACCGCTCTGACCGACCGTGCATTCACGACCGAAAACATGGCGGATGACATCGCCGCTCTGCTGGTGCATCTCGGGATCGAACGCGCAGACATTATCGGGTATTCGGTGGGTGGCCTTGTTGGCCTTCTGGTTGCGATTCGTCACCCGGATCGTGTGCACACGCTAGCGACCATATCGTCTCCCATCAGACGATCGGCATGGTTTCCCGAGATTCGCGAGGGCATGGCCATGATCAGCGCCGACAATTTCATTGGCACGCCAGTCGTCGACAATTATAACCGGCTGGCGCCAAACAAGGACGATATTAAGCGGTTTGCCTCGTCGATGCGATCCGCAATGACTCGCGAATACGACTGGTCCGACAAGATCCCAGCTCTACCCATGCCCGTTCTCTTCGTATGCGGTGATAACGATTCATTCCCGCCATCGCACGCCTGTGAAGTTTTCCAGATGCGGGGAGGCGGCCTGAAGGACGCTGGCTGGACCGGCGAGCACATCGTCCCATCGGAACTTGCAGTCTTGCCGAATACGACCCATTACAATATCGTTTCCGATCGGGCACATCTTTTGATTCCCCTCCTGACCGGGTTCCTTCATCGCCATCAACCCTCGCTCTCGACGCCGTAACCGATCACAGCGGTACTTACGTCTGGAATACACTGAAGCCAGGCGGGACCCATCGGCCAACTACGATGATGCTACGGGACGTACAGTTTAATTCATTCGCAGTTCCAACGAAGAGAAACGGATCCGGGTTGAGCATATAACAATCATTCGAGTTCGGCGACGGCGCCGGCTGCTTTGAGTTGTTCAATGATGGCCTCGGCGTCCTTCTTGTTGATATCCTTGACGACATCGCATGGAGCTGACTCGACTAGCGCCTTGGCTTCCTTCAGGCCGAGCTTCGTGATGGCGCGCACCTCCTTAATGGTCTTGACCTTGTCGACCGCGTTGAAACTCTTCAGCTTCACGGTGAACGCCGTCTTCTCCGCAGCAGCAGGAGCCGCTTCCCCTGCGGCGTCTCCACCGGCCGCCGCTGCCGATCCTGCTCCTCCTCCCATCATCATCGGCATCGCCGCCATATCGGGAATGTCCAAACGCTCCTGCACATCGGCTTCATCAGTGCGCATTACCGATGGATCCTGCCTACTGCAACGTACCTTCAGCAATTTGACAAAATCCCTGCATTGTATCAAGTTCAGCGACGCGATGTCGTCGACGAGCTTGGTGAGATCCGGCGCCGCCGCCGCGGACAACAGGCGCGGCGACGTGATCTGCCGCCGCAGCGTCCTACCAGCGAAGTGTCAGTGTCAGCGGCCCGGCGGCGGTCGCCGACCCGACGGGTGCAGCTCCACAGTCAGCGCGGCCGTTACCTGCCGACGCGCAGCGCAAACTGCCCGACCTTGTCGCAACGCATCCCCCACGGATTATGACAACCCAACGACGGGATCCCGAATGTCTCAACGGCTACTTTTAGGGGCGTTGCGAGGCACCGTGCACAGGAGCGCGCTCAGCGTGCGACGCTTGCGTGATGATCGTGCCCCTGACGCGCGCAGCATGTCGCGAGCCGCCTGCTGCCCCGCTTTGCTCGCGATTGTTAACGCTGTATGGCCTGACGATGTCGTGTGAGTCTCGTGGTGCCCGGCGGAGACGGAGAATCGCTCACCGTTGCGGTCGATTAGATTCTTGTCGGCTCCGGATTCGATCAGCAACGCCAGGGCGCCGAGTTGCCCGGTGCAGGCGGCGACCATCAACGCGGTGCGCTCCTGCGTTTGAGGACAGGTCACGCCACGGTAGTGTCTGGGGAAGAACACGCCTACTGATCCAGGTTCGCGTTCGTCAATCCACACGACGTTGCGTCGCAGTAGCTCCTGCATGATGTCGACGTAGCCGAGCTTAGCGGCAACATGTAAGGAGGTCCTATCTGGAATTGCATGATGATCTGACGTAATGACGTGATGTTAGGATAGCAAGCAGATAATAAGCCATTCGGGGGGCGAACGCACTCAGGAGATGGATCACCATCTGGGGCTGGCCGCGGCTGATCGCCCCGATCAATGCCGACGCGCCCTCCGCATCAACCTCATTGATCGACGCGCCATTTGCCAGCAGAATGTCCACGGTCGAAAACCGCTGACCCACGTGTCGGATAGCATTGGACACATCCCCAATGGAGCGCCGCACCTCATGTTCACACGCAATGTGCAGAACGGTCTGTCCCTTGGCCCGCGTCTTCCCGTTGACGTTTGCGCCGCATTTGACAAGTGCCTGCACGACCTGGTCGTGGCCCTGCGCGGCGGCCATCATCAGAGGCGTCATCGGGCATGTCTCGATGTTCGGGTCCGCTCCGGCTTGGCATAGCGCTTCCACGCAGGGCAGATTGCCCCGGGTGCAAGCGTAATGCAGGCTTGACAGGCCGTCATCGTCAACCGCGTTCGGGTCGGCGCCGTACTCGACTACGATCGACGTCAGGTCCAGCGCACAACGTGGATCGTCGCTGGCCACGAACCTACGGCCCTAATAACGGCCGCCGCTTCATGGCGTTGGCTGTTTGCAGCATGATGCAACGCCGTCAACCTGCTGGACTTCTGGGCGGCATTCGGATCCGCGCCGGCCTCTAGGAGGTCCTGCACGATGGCGACATGCGCTCGCGCAGCCGCCATCTGCAACGCGGTCATGTCATCGTTGTCGCTCACGTACTCGGTGGCCTGGCCGAACTCCAGGAGCAGTTTCTGAACCGGGCCGTGCGCCCTCCCCGACCAGGTCGCGCACGACTTTGACAACAGGTTGGGCGACCAGTTTGGATCACATCCATGCTCTGATCGCAACAGTCAGTTTTCAACGTGGGTGGGCATCGTTGGTTCGCTTGCCAGACCAAGCACGAATCGAAGCAATTGTAGGCGAGTTTCCACAGCAGACTGCGGCGCCTCGTCAAGGTCGGGTTGCATGAACACCGAGTCGTGCCAGTTAAACCGATGACGCAGCAGCGATATGATGTCCAGATGCCACGAAAGATCCGTTCTTTGCTGCATGTCGGTCACGATACTGTACAACGCGCGGCAATCGTCCTCAGACAGGAACAAGGTCCTCAGATTCTGTGCGGCACTTGTCAGTTCATGGTTTGCGTTCACGTCCCTGTCGGCCAGGACCCGGTATGCTAGAAGTTGGTGCGTCGACATGTCGCGCCGTTCGTGGGTGAACCGGTGTCCCAGGCGAACAAGGTGCGTCAGCCAGTCGGTGGCATCGTGGCGAGCGCAGAATCCTAACGCCAACTGGGCGTGCCTGTCGCCGACTTTGAACGTATGCAGGAGCGCCTCGACGAGCATCGCCCGGTAGCGCCCCGGGACGGTGTCCATGGCGCGTGTTAGCCGATACTGTTTGTACCTGGCGGCTCTGTGTCGTGCGACGCTCCCGATCAGAGCGCCCAGGCGCTGCGCTTTCGTGAGCCGCAGGCTACGAGATGTGCACAGCACTGATGAACAATCGCGAGGACCGAGAAATGACAGAAGCGGGGACAAGACATCAGCGGGGACGGTGACCAGCGACGCGTTCGGCGCCGTCATCACTGAAGACGACGAATGGCATCATGAGTCAAGAGCGGTGGCAGGGACGAGGCGCGTGTCCCTCTCAGATATGTCTACCCGTTTACTGGTTTTCGGTGGCTTCTGCCCAGGCAGCGCTGAACGCCGATGATGCGGAATCGTCCGACCTGTCGGCCCTGGACGCCCCGGATGGGTTCGATCGTGGCGATAACTGCGACCGTTTCGATCCTGTGGACTGCAACGCCTTCAGGTGTAGGCGGAAGTTCACAATGCTTGAGTCGGTGCCGCCTGCATCATTGCCTGTCAGACCAGACGGGCGCTGCGTCAAGCTCCCTGGCGCAATGGTCTTACGGACAGCATTGAACATGGAATACCCTCGTGGCCTCGTTGTGTCTGCCGGCCCCGTGGGCGCTAGCGTTGATGTTCGGTCTGGCTGGCTTTGTGGTGCTGATGACTCTGGTTGACGTTGCGTCTGTGGCTGTTGCTGTGGCAGTTGCTGTTCGATGGGTTCCTGGTGGTCCTGCCTGTGTGACTGCGACTGCCTTCGTTGATGGCCAGATGGTTGCTGCTTCTGCGTCGGTTGCTTCCCCAACAGCTGCTGCCTCTGCTGCTTCTGCTCTTGCAGGAGCTGATCTAACGTCTTCGGACCAGGTTGCTTCTGTTGCTGGACGTCAGCAGCCGGGGCATCCCTATGCTTCCGTCGCGGAGCATCAGGCTTCGACTGTCGAGAAGCTCGGTTAGTCTGCTCGTGCAGCGTACTCGTGTTCTTGCTCAGGACGTTGGCTGTCGTGCCGAGATCTCTTGCCTTTGGCGAGGCCGGTAACGACGGCGATGTCGGTCTTCCCGGTGCATCGTCGTCGTTGACGATTTTCACAGCTGGTGTGTTGTCATTCGCTTTCACGAGCATCACAGTTCGGGTCGTCCGCCGCACGGGTCGCCTGCTGTCGTCCTTCACCCGCGCCCGGTGCTCAGCCATCTCGGCCTGGGCCTGCATCAGCCGCTGCAGGAACGTGTTCGGCCCCCGCGCCTTCTTCTCCTTCTGCCGCAGGTACTCCATCAGGTCGTCCTCCTCCGTGTCCCGATACTTCAACCGGCGTTCCTGCATGCGCGTCGCCTTCGCCTTCTCGAACTCCTCCTGGCGCCTCAGGAACTCCTCGATGTCAGCATCATGCAACCTCTTCGCCTGATCCGTATCCTGCTTCACGGGGGACTTTGGCGACCGCTCTCGCCGGGCTCTCAAATGCTCCAAGTCTCGAGGGTGCCCTCTTGGCGGTGAAGGCGTCCTCGTGGGCGTTGCCGATAGCGCAATGCGATACTTGCTGCGAGCGGCCAGCCTGGCCGATCGCGGTGCCACTTTGGGTGTGAACGCGTAACTCTCGTCGACCTCCGCCTTCAGTTTCCGCAGCGTCGCCTGCTTTCGCTCCAGAATGACCTGCTGCCTGGCCATGAAATCCAGGCCGACCTTCCGCATCAGCATCTCCGTCGTCTTCGTCAGCGGCGCCGTCGACTGTAACGCCAGCAGCGTCTTGTCCCGCCAGACCCGGATCTTCTCGTGCTTCAGCGCCAGCGACGTCTCCTGTCTCTGGATGAACTGCTGCACCTGCTCGCGGTACAGCACATGACGCTCGTCGTCGTTGCCGTTCTGCTGTTCTTCCGCCTGTTTCTTCTTGGAGAACGGCGCGGGCCGAGCGAGGCGTTCGGACGCCTTCTGCTTGCAGTACTCCTGGACGGTCGGGAACTTCTTCCACGTCGACGTGATCTCGGGGCTGAATGACCACTCGTCGTCGACGTTGGTGACCTCGGGCTGATCGCGTCGTGCCGGGCGAAACGACTGGCGCGCGCGCTGGACAAGGACCCGGGAGTACTCGTTGATCTGCGGCTTGAACGTGCACTCCTGCCATTCCTTCTCCTCGCGTTCGACCTGGGCTGCCTCGAACCGCAACCGGTTGCCCTGTCGGGTCGGGGCGGCGAACGCGACGATCGATTTCGACTTCGTCGACAGGCGCGGCGTGAACGTGCATTCTGTCATGTCGGCCGCCAGGCGACGCTGGAGCGTCTCCTCGATCCGCTGCTGCTTCCGTGTCATCCACTGGAAGTGCCGCTCGACGAACGACGACGACCTGCGGTCACGGGCTGGTCGCGCGCTCTGCGATCGGGTCATTCGCTGTGCCTGACCCTGCTCCAGTTGCTTGCCCCGCCCCGTCTGGGACATCAGGTGCAAGGTCCGCTCCAGGAAGCTGTTCGACGGTTTCCGTCGTGCGGCAGGTCGTGCCTGTCTGGTTCGTTCGAGCTCGCGGCCGAGGTCGTCCGCCGCCGATTCCGGATCCGCCTCCTGGTCATGCTCGTCGAGGTACGCCGCCAAGTGGGCAGTGACGCCCCGCGTAATATCCTCGTCGTCAGCGTCAACCTGCCCGAGGCACTCGTCCAGGACCTGTTCGAGCTCGGATCGCTTATTCGCAGTGTGTTTCCTACGGGTGTCCCTGTCCTCGTCGTCTTGACCGAGGATGTCCCACATCTGCCGGTCGAACTGCTCAGGCTTTGACATCATGCTTTCCAGGTCCCGTTCGAAGGACACTCTCGACAACTGCGATTCAGCGTCGTTGGTCGCGGACGCGGCTGGTTCCTGTCGCCACGCTTGCTCGAACTGGTCGACAGTGTCGGGGCGCCGTTCCGACGATCCCAACGAATCGTCACGAGTGCGAACGTTCCGCCGCGGGCGACCGCCGCCTGGACCCGTTTCCGATTCGACCGGGCGACTCTCCTGCAGCTCCCTGTCGAAGGCCTCGCTGATGGCCGACGACCCCAGGTTGATCGAATCGCCGCCGTTCGACATCGGCGCCGCGCGGCCGACAATCGATAAGCGCGATCCCGCCCGACGTACCCTGCGCCGATCGATTGTTTATATACACGACCGCCCAACGTCGACTGGTACATTGGCGCCCCCCTGGCCGTGCTGGCCCACGGTACCGTTTGTTTTCTTTTGCTGCACCAAGTGTCGAGACAGTGCCGGTGGCTGCAGGTGTGCGGCGCTGGTGTTTTGCTGCCAGCGGCGTCGCGCCGAGAAAGTCGCCGGGGTCGAGCAGCTGCTGCGCCCAGCCAGCGCCGTCATTTTGGTATTTGTGGGTCGGGGGCGGGTCGTTGGGCCATGTGGACGCTGGTGGTGTCGTCGTCGGCGGCGAACGTCGGCGCCGAGCGCCGGTTCGACCCGTCGATGACGGTACGGGACCTGAAGGAGAAGCTGTGGCCGATCGTCGGGACGGCGCCGGCGCATCAGCAGTTGCAGGTCGGCGGGCGCCTGCTGACCGAGGCGGATGACTGCCTGGCGTTGCATGCCGTCCCTGGATTCGCGGATCGGGCGCATGTGAACGTTATCGATACGGACCCGTTCAAGAACGTTGCCGCTCTGCAGGCCTCAAATCAATCCGTCGAGAAGTACCGAATGGATGACGAGACGTACAGCCAGAGGAAAGGTGCGAGGCCGTTTCGTTAATTGCCCGGTCGACAGCACTCAACGTTCGAAGCAGACACGTTTCGAAAGTTCAAGGAGTCGTTGAGGGCCGACGAGGGAAGCGTATTGTCACGCAACGAGGCGCAACGCGCCCAGGAACGGGAACGGCAGGAAGCTATCTCAAAAGACCTCCAGGTGTCATCTCGGTGTCAGCTGCATGGCCTTCGGGGCAGCATCGAGTACGTTGGGCCAATGATGGGACGCACCGGGCCCTGGGTCGGTGTGAAACTCGACGAGCCGGCGTCCTCGGCTACGCTGAAAGCCACGGACGGGTCCGTCGCAGGACATCGATACTTCGATGCTCAACCTGGATACGGGGTGTTCGTTCGCCCGGACGAGGTTGAGCAGGGGAATTTCCCTGTGAAGGATCTGTTCGACGATGATGAAGATGAAGAGATTTAATGCTTCCGTGGTAGAAAGGCACAAATGACAGTTGCGGTAGGTTGACTCACACGCCAGTGTTGATTCACTGTCCTCTAACCAGCTGGGCAATCTGACGCCCTGGTTTCGCGATGGTTAACGGCGCTGATATTGGCGATGTGTCCAATATGGACGGCCTTCGGCAAGCTCTTCGTTTGGTGAGCGCGATCGCTGACGATGACGATGAAGTTTTCGGTGCTTCGGAGGCGTATCGCCCAAAGGAGGTTTCCCGTATCAGGGCTGCAGTCGGCCTGACAGGTGGTATTGCGGTTTCCAGCGCCCTGGCATTGGCGGGGGAGGCGTTAGTCGGCGAGACCCTCACCCTCGCTGCCTCGAGTGCCATCGGCGTCGCCACTGGTGGCGCCCTATTTGTTGGCGTTGCGGTGGCTGGCGGCATCGGATTCACCGCCTTGAGACGTTATCGAAATCTGAAGGGCGCTGCCGCCAAATGAACGCCCGAGGTTTGTTTGCGTCTGCATTGAAATATAAACGACGGTGCATGTGCATCCCACTCAATGGTTAACGCTCTTCACAGTGGCACGAAAGGTCGGGTCCCGCCGTATGGCACCTCCTCCTGCATCACGATCGTGATGCGGGACGTGTCAAACCAGCACCCGCGCAATGGTGCGGACGTGGTCAGTGATCGCCTCAGTGAGGATAGCGAGGCGCGTTACGGCGTCGTCGACCGTCAGGCACTTCTGGGCAGGGCACACCCCGTCCACGACGTATCGCTTGGGTTCGTGAGCCGATCCATTGACAGCGACAGCATCTGGCGTCCTCGATGAACCATTCCCCGAACGCACTTGAGCGCCACGATCAGCCAGCACTGCGCCCTGCCAGCGTCGAACATCGTCGCTGACGACTGCATGAGGCCAGGGAATCCACGGGTCCCATGATGAACCACACGCCGGTGCGCGGCACGAGACGCACAGTGTGCAACGTGTACAGTACCATCGCTCCGTGTGCCCATTTCCGGGGAGGCGTGTCACAGCAGCATCGCAGCGTGCGTCGCGCTCTATGTGTGTGACGCGCCGTGCAGGATCATGCCGTTCCAATTGTCGTTGCGAAGAGCAGCAGTACAGTCAGTGACGAGGTGCGATCCGGACGCACAGGGCGTCATTGGCACGTTGAGGCGCGACTACGTCGTCGACACGTCGCCAAGCACCGCCGGCACCCCCGCCCCCACCACCGCCGTCAGCATGATCTCGTTAAACATGGTGCTGCCGCCAGCACCACCCGCCCTCCACTACCATCGCGCCCCTCCACAGCAACCAGTTTCAGCGCTGCCTGCCCCCGTCAAGGAACCGCCGGCAACATCGTACTCGATCGGGTCTCGGATCATCGCCGTCACCCCCGATGGTCGTCGTCGTCGTGGCGTGCTGCTGTCGATCCCGGAGCACCCGTCCACCTGGTTCTCCGTCCTGCTCGACGGCCCCGGCCACGAGATCGTGTCGCTGCGTCGTGGGGCCATCTTCCAGGCCAACGAGGCCGGCGTGTCCCGCAACTCGAACCCGGACTGGGTCGGCCAGCGCTGCGACATCCGTCACGGTCGCCATCGGGGGCAACAGGGCCTGATCGTCACGTACGCCGGGGACCGGTTCAGGATCATCGTCAGCGGGCGCGACAAGGCCATCGTCGTCCCCTGCGCCTACGTCGCCCTGTCCGGGTCCGTTATGCAACGCGGCAGGCACGGGGACACCATGGCGGGCACGCGCGTCCGGATCGTCGTCGGGCACCTCGCCGGGCAACAAGGCATCGTTCGACATTCGATTCGTGGCCTGTACGCGGTGGGCCTCGTGGACGCCCGCGGCCACCTGGTCGTCGTCATGAAGAAGGGCGTCGACCTTCGCCGGCTGTCCGATGTCGTCGAGCAGGGCGCCGACCAGAACATGAAGACGGCGGCAGGGATCCTGCTGGGCATCATGGACAACACGCAGAGGCCGTGCAAGCGACCGCTCGACAAGGCGGGCGCTGTCGTCGTCGTCGTCGACGACAGCGCCGAATCGTGCGAGAACAGGGACGCCGGCGCCAACAGCCACCACCAGCACGTCGCCAAGCGGGCCAGCACGGGCGGCCTGGCGCGGGTCCCGTTCGGCACGAGATCAGATTAACAGGCCGACGCCAACCACCTACCAATGAACGCCCGCCCCCATGCACCTGCGTCTGCGCCCGTTTATCAGATGATATCAGCCGGTTCTGCAGGGTGGTCGGCGACGGCGGCGGGCGCGGCCGACGGTTCGTCGACGTTGATGACGGCGATGTGCGGTTTGGCGTTGGTTCGGATGGCGGGCACCGCCGCCGCTGGCTTCCGTTTCCGGGAGCAGCCCTCGATCCAGCCCTGCACGACGAAGATGAAGCAGAAGAACAGCTTGAACATGTTGATGCCGAAGAAGACGAGGTAGGTCGCCAGCAGGTATCCGTTCTTCGAGACGTTCATCTGCGAGATCAGCTCGTAGAACAGGGCGTTGGACGCCAACCACCCTGGACGGTGTATCAGACGCGCCCGGCGAACGACGACGCCCGGCCTGGTACGTACCAATGACCATGTTGGAGCGGAACGTCCTGAATTTGGCGTCGACGGCCTCCAGCGTCTCCTTCCGTTTGGCGATCTGCTCGGCCTGCGCCTCCTTCTGTTTCCGGTTGGCACTCTCGCCGAGGTCGCTGTTCTCGAGGCCCTTGGTGCCCCACGAGATGTCGTGGATGTTGCAGTAGGAGTAGATCGGGAACCCGATCAGGAACGTGGGCAGCAGGAAGAAGTACTGGAGGATGCTGACGGACACGGCGAACACCTGCCCGTGCAACACCCCAGCGGCGAAGTACACGGCCACGCTGCCTGCGACACGACGCGCGTCAACACCACACACATACAGAGGGAAGCCGAGCAGGCGACCCACATATGGAGGCGATGACCGCCAGCAGGTTGGCGAAATCCCCGTTGAGGTTGGCATGGACCAGCAGGTTGGCATTGATGCCCAGGACGTACATGAAGAACACGCCGTAGCCGAACGCACAGAAGTAGTAGACCATGGGCAACTCGTCGGGTCGATTCCCCAGGCCGGCAACGCACTGGACCAGCGTCAGCGTGAGGAACAGGGCCCTGAAGATCTGCGAGGCCAGGTCGTCGCTGCTGCCGGTGGTGGAGGAGCCGGTGACGCCCGCGTTGCTCAGCGTGGCCTGAACGGCGAACTCGAACATGAGGTAGAACGTGGCCAGCAGGAACCATTGCAGGAAGATGTTGATGCCGTAGAATGCGAATTGCAGGCCGACGAACGCCTTCCGCCACCGGGGGTGCACCGAATTGTTGACGAACGATGGGAAGTTGGCGAGGGCGTACACCATGGCGAACAGCGACCCGTTCAACCAGCGACGACGCTGCTTGATCAGGTCGACTAGGGATTCGGGCACATCGGTGGCCGCCTTGGAGTCCTTCACGTACCGCAGCGTCCACTGGTGGCCCTTCTCGGCCAGCACCTCGAAACACAGGATACGGTCTTCGGCCAGGTACATGTTGCCCTTGAAAGGGGCTGCGGACGGCACGTCAGCGCACGAGTGCACGAACCAGAGAGCGAGCGAGAGGCGTACAGATGGAGTTGATGTCGCTGCTGATCTGCTTGAAGTACTGGTTCAGGGGTTCGCCCTCGATCGCCTCGTACCGGTAGGCGCTGAAGGCCCCGGGCAGGACGCTGATGAACCCGAACACGCTCTCCATGGACTTGTCCAGGATGGTGGCCAGCTTGTACTCGAACTGCTGGGCGGCGACGAACGGGTTGATGCTGGCCGTCGTCCGGGTCGTGATCTCGCCGCAGCACCCGCCAATCATCGGGTCGCGCTCCATCGCGTCGAACAGCTTCAGGATGGCGGTCGCCTCCGGTTTCGTGCCGACGTCCACCATGAAGCAGTACTTGGGGCGCAGCTGGGCGGAGAACGCGTTGAAGAACCAGTGGTGCGAGTCGAGCTTGCCCCGGTTGTGCTCCTTCAGCGCGAAGATCGTCTGCAACGGCTTCTCTTCTCGGTTGACGAAATCGCCCGGCATCTTCAGCGTCGACTCAAACAGGTGCTGTACGACACAGCCATGGGCGGAGGCCATTCGGAGCGACACGCGACGCTCGCCGCGCTTACCAGCTTGATGTGCGGGCTCTTGTCCAGAGCGCTGTGCATCATGTTGGAGTCGAAGATCTTGTTCTCCTCGAGATAGTCCAGCGACGCCTTCGACGACTTGTGGCGCCCGTCGGCCACGATGCAGACGCAGATGTTCTGCCACGCGTCCTGCCCGTACGCCTCGTTGAACGTGTCCAGGTTGCGCATGATGCCCTTCAGCGTGCGCTTCAACTCGTCGACGTCCTCGTTGTACATCGTCACGACGATGAACACGGTGATCGTGCGCTCCTTGAGGATCTCGCGCAGCGAGTACTTGGACCCGAACTGGTTCGCGTCGCACTCGACGGGCGTGTACCTGCGGGAGCGACGTGTGAGACGCCAGGCCGACGTGGTTCGACCAGCAGGTGGGCGTACCTCATGCCGAACTCGCTGCTCTTCTCGCTGCTGTCGACGTCGTCGGGTGGCAGGACGTCATGGTGCGACATGAACTGGTAGTGCTGATCGGGAGCGGACCGGGCCGACGTGTACGAGTAGACGGACGGCGGGTGGTACCCGGACGCGGATCCCGACTTCATGCCCGACGCCGAGAACGCCTTGACGCTGGCCGCATAGCTGGCCGCGCCCGACTTGATGGCCGGAAGGGGCACGACGCGCGGCCGGGCAACGCCCCGAACCGGAACGGGGCTGTCGATCGACGCCGACTGGGCGTCATCGTTCTCGTACGAGGTCGACGGCGACGCCGGCCCCGTTGACGTATCCGCCGAGCTTGTCGAGCGGTTCCGTCGTCGACGTGGGACCGGTGGCGACGTGTCCGCCCCGCGCTGCTGGTCGAGGTCGCCCTGTCGTGGCGGTCGCACCTCGATGACTGGCCTAGGAGCGGCCCTACAGGAACGAACCGGTCAGCGTTGCGCTCGACGCGCGCTGTCACGCCACGTCTGACCTGGTCTGGCGAACGGCGTTGACCCGAAAGTCGTTGTCGTCGTCCGAGTCGGACATGGTTTGTGCTGGGTCTCACGGCGGAGACGACAACAGGTTCCCCGGGTGATATCTCGTCGCTGGTTTGAGAACGATCGCGGAGGGAGGCGCGTGCCCCAGTCGCGCCCCGAATCTCCTGTTCGAGATTGCAGGTCTGTCTGTACCTTCGATTGTATTCCAGTCACTGCCCGACGACGGTGTCGTCGCCCGAATACACGTTACGTGGAGGGGTTGCTGTCAACGTGGCGGAGGAGGCGGCGTGCCTGTCGACTCCAGGACGCGGCGTTGCTGATGTACAAGTCAGAGGTTGCCCCGCATACTTCCTCAGGCAGGCTGATGGTATCTTCTCGGATCGCGGGTCACATACACAGACGACCTGGGCTGCGCGTCTCGGTCAGAAGCGGCATGGGCCAGCTGGAGGTCAGAAAGCAACCTCAGTACCGGAACGTCCGCAGCTAGAGGCGTCCAGCGCGCCTCAAGGTCCCCAATAGAACAGCGAATAGCAGCCAGTGAACGTGTTGGGCAGGGCCCCCACTGACCCGGCAGCCCATAGTGCCGGAGCACATAACTAGGAGATTCGACTACGGGTCTGGGTTGGTAGATAGACAGCATGTGTGTAACTCAGAAGGGTGAAGTGGACCGACGACGGCAATCTTGACAGGATTGGGCGATCTAGCGTGCCCGTCCTGATGTCGTCCAGTGGTCCACGTCCGATATGGCACCGGAGCGGAGGAGGGAAGCCAGCGACAAATGAAGTACCGTCGAGGGCAGTGTGCTACTGTATGGCGACCCTAATGTTCCCGATCCGTGGCCGCGGAACGCCTTTCAGTGAATACACGAATTCACATAAGGCAAAGGGCATCGTGATGACGATGATGACGATGCCGACTGTTGGCAAAGATATTTGCAAATTCGACCGGTGTTTGCCGTCGAGAGAGGGGCATGTCGATCTGTACAGGTGTTCCACGCTTGCAGCGCGACAACTTTGGGGCCAGCCACGCGTCAGGGCAAGTCCGCGGGAAAGTCCACGGACTCCGTCACGGACTCGGACAACCGACGAAGATGCCTTCGTCTCGCCGCGCTAAGAGGTTGTCTGCACGTCGCGATGAAGTAGCTGTGATTAAGTCGCTCTCAGAGCGAGTACTAGCCGATGCCCCGGAACCGGGGTCGCGAACTTTCTCTTCCGGTAAGACATTCGCGTCGTTACCACTGTCGTCTCGGACGCAGCGTTGCCTTGCAAACTGCAAGTACACCCGAATGACGGGTGTTCAGCGCGCATGCCTTCCTCACGCGTTGGCTGGTCGCGACATCCTTGCTACCGCTCGAACGGGTTCCGGCAAGACGCTCTGTTTTCTGATTCCGCTTCTCGAACGACTTTATCGTCAGCGCACTTGTGATTTGTCGGGTTGCTCCGCTCTTGTTATCGCGCCAACTCGGGAACTGGCCATGCAGATCTTCACGGTCCTCAACGAAATCGGTGCGAACCATGACCTGTCAGCTGGGTTGCTCATAGGCGGGACAGATTTCGCAAGCGAGCAACCTGTTCTGGATCGTGTAAATATCGTCATTGGGACGCCCGGTCGGATCCTGCATCATATGACACATACCGCGTCATTCAACACGGATAACGTTACGACGCTCGTGTTGGACGAAGCGGATCGCTGCCTTGACATGGGATTCGCCGCTACGATCGATGGGATCCTCTCAGCACTGCCGAAAGACCCGCATCACGTTCGCCAGACAATGCTGTTTTCGGCGACGAAAACCTCGCCGGTGGAGGCTTTGGCGCGGTGCAATCTGCACAACCCTGAGGTCATCGACGTCCACGACACGGCCGTGCCTGCGAAATTGCTGCATTCGTACATGATCGTCGAACCATCGCAGAAGATTGACATTCTGTACTCGTTCATTAAGCAGCACGCAGCCCAGAAGCTCCTGGCGTTCGTCACATCCCGCAAGCAGGTCCGATTCCTGTACACGGCGCTGACCGCTGTCGATTCATCGATCGCCGTCTATCAGCTCCAAGGTGGAATGACACAGGTACGCCTGATCGTTGCGCATCGTTGCCGTCCGCATAATCACAACGTACAGGTGCAACGGCAACGCGTATACCAAGAGTTCTGTGAGGCTGAGCGCGGCTGTCTGATCGCGACCGACGTTGCTGCTCGGGGACTGGATTTCCCGAACATCCAATACGTGGTCCAGGTCGACTGCCCGGATTCTCGTGAGACGTACGTCCACAGAATCGGTCGGACCGCGCGGCACCATTCGTCAGGCAGGGCTGTCATGTTACTGCTCGAAAGCGAACGTGCCATGGCCGACCGTTGTGGCCCACTGAGGCGTGTGCGTGTCAACCCGCAGATGCTGGCCAAGTCACTTCGTGAGCGGTTCGCATCGCTGCTGGCGTCACGATCCGATATCAAGTACTTGGCGCAGAGTGCCTGCGCCAGTTACTGTCGCGCGATCTTCAAGCAGAAGGACAAGGAGATCTTCAAGCTCGAAGAGATCGACCTGGCAGGCCTTGCTTTGTCGATGGGGCTGCCCGCCCCACCACAAATCCGGTGCGTTAAGAAGAAGACGGAAACGGCGACCAAGAAGAACCGGTGCCTCGATAACGAGAACGCACTGCAACGAAAGAAAGCAGGAGCTGCTGCGGCTGACGATAAAGTGTCACGACTGCTGCGACGAGTCAACACCGACGTGTACGACCCGTCCCGCGAACGCCTGCGTGCCGACAATGACGATGATGAGGACGACGACGGGCTGGTTCCTGTATCTCGAGCGGACAGCGGTGCTGAGGAAGACGCGGGGCTGGTTCCTGTTTCTGGCGGTCGATCGGAAAGCGAGGGCGACGACGATACGCAAGAGGTCCGCCCGGGCAAGGTTGCAACCGCCGACCGCACCACGATCCGGCACGGCAAGGACGCATACGGGCACACGCTGCGCCAGAACTTGCACGTCGCCGACGTGACTGTCGACAAACCGGCGGAAGCCGAGCGCGTCAAGGACCTGCATCGATCCGCGAAACTGAAACGCAAGCGCCGCCTGATGAAGCGTAACGCGCCGCCGACTCTGGCCGTCAGCGACAGCGACGACAGCAGCGCCGGCGCTGCGTCCCAGGACGATTCCGGCGACGGCAGCGACGACGACGACGACTACGAGCGACGTGCCAAACGCATTCTTGAGCAGCGCGCGCAGTCATAAAAATGTGAATCGACTGTCAGGGCGTGCAGCTTCTAGCCTGTGCTGTTCGGGAGTGCAGCTTCTAGCGTGCTGTCAGGCGTGCAGCTTCCACTGTGTGACTGTGCGCGGCTTGGTTTTGCTTGCAGCGCGCGCAGCATGCCATTTTGCCCGCGGGTCGCTGAGGGGGATGAAGACGGACGTGATCTCGTGTGCGTCGATGACGCGCGCCTGGCAGGAGGCGATGTTCGCTCGGGCAGCGCACTGGGAGGCGGCGGCGCAGTCGGCGCCGGTCGACCAGCCGCTTCGTGGCCGGGTTCTGGCGACCGTGTTCTACGAGGCGTCGTCGCGGACGTCGTCGTCGTTCCAGGCGGCCATGCTGCGTCTGGGCGGGACGGTCGTCCCGGTGCACTCCGAGTGGTCGTCGGTCACGAAAGGAGAGTCCCTGGAGGATACGATGCGGACCATGGCGTCGTATGCCGATGCAATTGTGCTTCGGCACCCTGAAACGGGGTCGGCAAAGCGGGCCGCCGACGCCGTTCCCAACTGCCCTGTGATCAATGCGGGCGACGGTATTGGGGAGCACCCGACGCAGGCGCTTCTGGACGTCTACACGATTTGGAAGGAACGCCCGGGGCACGATATCGATGGGCTGACAGTGACGATTGCTGGCGACCTGCTACATGGTCGGACCGTGCACTCCCTGATCAAGCTGTTGAACACGTACTCAATAGGCAGGATCAATCTCATCAGCCCCGAATCGCTGCGATTGCCTGATACCGTTGTCAAGGAGATTCGCGCTCCTGTTCACGTCGGCACGCAGCTGGACGACGTGCTTCCAGCGACGGACGTACTCTACATGACGAGGATACAGAAGGAGCGTTTCGCCAAAATCGAAGACTTCGAGACGGTTCGAAATTCGTTCTGCCTGACACGAAAAGTCATGTCGGCCGCCAAGCCGACCTGTATCATCATGCATCCTCTGCCGAGAAACGCGGAAATCCATCCCGAACTGGATTCCGACCCCAGATCCGCCTACTTCAGACAGATGCGGAACGGTATGTTTGTTCGTATGGCGATCCTCGAGCACGTCGTGCCACGCTTCCCTGCATGACCAGGAACAGATACAACCGTCCCAGTTTCCTTAACTTCACTTAACTGGGCCGTACTTAGCTGTTCAAGAGACTATCTGTTTCGGACAGAGAGATTAATCCCAGGTTCCGGGGAGACCGGGGTTTCGCGTTTCGTAACGATCACCGTTAACCGTGTTGGCTAGTATCGCTGCGAGATGCACAATCGCCTACGTCCTTCTTTGCGCCGGTCCCGAACGCCACCGGTCTTCGATGCGGCATTCCTGGTACAACTTACAGCAGTAGTCCTCTTTGTCGTATTGTTCTGCTCCAGTACAGCAGTCAACTCCATATTCTGGGACGCTATCATCGGCTTGGTCGTGTCGTGTCTCTGGCTGGTACATATCGCCCTGCGACTGCGGACCGACCCAATGTTCAAGTGTTTAAGAGCCCCGCCGATCACGCCCGAGGAAGCGCAGGAAGCGGCCAACAGATGGAAGTCGTTCGTACCTTTAATCGAACTGTCCATGAAGGGTAACATCACCAAGCACGAAAGCGGGAGGTTCTTCCGGTCTCTGAAGTGGTCAAGATGGGAGAACAAGACATCCTTATCGGACATTGAGTGGCCACCTGGGGTCGCCCTTGTCAGCGTCTTCGAAGACGTCCAAGCTGGTGATGGGCACACGCGAACTCGGTTCGAGGTTCAAGTGGCGAAATTCCAGGCCGACTGCCGGCGACAGTACGGGAAGGTCACCAGTCGATGGAAAACCGAAAGGCACTTGACGTGCAGCACGTTTGATGAACCCCGGCATATGAAGGTCGCCAGGCGGACCGACAAAGTCAGCATCTTCCTGTCGCCGACCCTCTACCTTCTAACGACGGCCTTGGGCCTGTCCTTCATCTGGGGCCTATGCATCAGCATCTGGGCGAACCGCATGGACCTTGTCGTGATCAAGCATGTCTACATCGACCAAGGGCGAGACGGTCACAGCAGTAGCTCAGGATCGCAGACAACCACCCGGCTGGGAACAAATAGCCATGTGTAATATAGCATCGCAGGAGCCTCCCGAACGGTTCCAGCAGGAAAGTCGCATGGCCAGCGTGTGGCGATGCGCTCGCCCCAAAAAGTACGCGGGTCGGGCGTTGCGATGCGCATTCCGAGGCCACACGCGGGTGTGGTGCGGCCGGCGCCGCGGTTGCGCAAGTCCGTGGCCGACACGGAGTCCGTGACGGCGTTCCGTCAGCGGATCACAATCGATTCAGCGTCGTCGTCGTCGCTCGTCGGTTGTTTGTCGTGTGTCGTTGGTCGTCGGCTGTCGCGGGCCCGACCTATAAAACCAGTTAAACCAGAAAAATCAGAAAAGAGCATAAGCCCATAAAAATCATCATGAACCCGGCTCAGATGATGGCGGGTGGTTCGGCCAGCGGCCCCGTGTCCGGCGCCGGCAACTTCACGTCCGCTTCCCTCTACGTCGGCGATCTCTCTCCTGATGTCAACGAAGCTCTGCTGTTCGAGGTCTTCAACGCCGTCGGCCCTGTCGCCTCGATCCGCGTCTGCCGCGATGCCATCACGCGCCGCAGCCTCGGCTACGGCTACGTCAACTACCACAACGTCGTCGACGCGGAACGCGCCCTGGACACGATGAACTTCACGAACATCGCCGGGCGCCCGTGCCGCATCATGTGGTCGCAGCGTGACCCGGCCCTGCGCAAGTCGGGCGTCGGCAACATCTTTGTCAAGAACCTTGATCAGGTACCGTCTGCGTCTCCATCGATTGGCACCAAGCACTGTGTTAACGGTTCTGCGACAGGGCATCGATCACAAGGCGCTGTACGACACGTTCTCGATGTTCGGCAACATTCTCTCCTGCAAGGTGGCCATGTCGCCGAACGGGGAGAGCCTCGGCTACGGGTTCGTCCACTACGAGAACGAGGAGTCGGCGCTGAAGGCCATTGCCAAGGTCGACGGCATGGTCATCTCCGGGTCGAACGTTCAGGTGGCGCGCTGGAAGCCCCGTTCGGAGCGCAGCGGCGACGCGAACAAGTTCACCAACATCTACGTCAAGGGCCTGCCCGACAGCGTCGACAGTGAGGGCCTTCGCGCCATGTTCGAACGCTACGGCCCCGTCACCAGCTTCCTGCTGGCCACCGACGCCGACGGGAAGTCTCGCGGCTTCGGATTCGTCAACTTCGAAAGGGTGCGTCCTGTTTCAGCGTTCGCCCGTTGTTGGCATGACGAATTATTTCATATTTCAGCTATCTCTGATTCGTTTCTGATGTCGTTTCTATCACCTGAGCCTCTGATTGCAATTGCGTTCCCATTTGCTGGTCGCGAACGGGTTGGCTGACCTATGCTGTCTGTGCAGCCCGAGGACGCTGAGACGGCCCTCGACAACCTGAACGGCAAGGAAATCGACGGATCGATCCTGGCTGTGACGAAGGCGCAGAAGAAGAACGAACGCGCCAAGGAGCTGGCCATGCGGTTCGAGCAGATGAAGCTGGAGCGTCACAAGCAGTTCGCCGGCGCCAACCTCTACATCAAGAACCTGACCGACGAGGTCGACGACGAGCGCCTGCGCGCCGAATTCTCGCCGTACGGCCCGATCACGTCCGCCAAGGTCATGCGCGACGACACTGGCCGCTCCAAGGGCTTTGGGTTCGTCTGCTTCGCGAGCGCCGATGATGCCGCCAAGGCCGTTACCGAGATGAACGGCAAGCTGGTCGACAGCAAGCCGCTGTACGTGGCCCTGGCCCAGCGCAAGGAGGTGCGTCGCGCGCACCTGGACGCCCAGTACCGGGCCAAGATGGGCCAGTCGATGGCCATGGGCGGCGCCCCCGCTGGCATCTACCCGGCTGGCGGGCCGATGTTCTACCCGGGCACCATGCCCGCCCGTCCCGGGTTCGTCTACCCGGCTCAGATGATGCAGCGTCGTGGGTGGCCGCCACAACAGGGAGGCGGAGTCATGCAACGTGGCCCTGCCCCCGCGATCCCTCCCGTGATGTACGCTCCTCGCCAGCAAGGCCAGGGCGGCATGATCCCGGCGGTGCCCCAAGGTGGTCGTCGTCCGAACCGGCAGGCGGGCGGACCGGGCCCTCGTGGCCCGCCTCGTCTCAAGTACGGCGTCGCTCAGCAGCAGCCGATCCCGGCCCAGCAGCCGCTGACCGTTCAGATGCTGGCGTCGGCGCCCGTCGAGCAGCAGAAGCAGATGATCGGCGAGCGCCTGTTCCCGCTGATCCAGCAGCAGCAGCCGCAGCTGGCCGGCAAGATCACGGGCATGCTCCTCGAGATGGACAACGGCGAGCTGCTGAACCTGCTCGAGTCGCACGACGCGCTGACGTCGAAGATCGATGAGGCCCTGCAGGTCCTCGAGGCGCACCAGCTGCGCCAGCAGCAGCAGACCCTGGAGAGCGCCGAGGCGACCGCCGAGGAGCCGCTGGCGGCCTAATCCCCGATCGATCCCCACTCCTCTTTGCACCTACCGACAGCCGACCCCACACACTGACACGTTCTGAAATGAATACATTTGCGCTAGTTCGTTCTCACACACACACGTCTGTGCGTTGTTGGTTCATTGGAATCGGACGTTCGTTGCTGTCCAGACGGGCGATGGCGATGGTCGAATCAGGCGGCGGCGACGGCGGCAACTTCTTTCAGGGCGCTGACGTACTCGGAAACGCCCGGCCACGACCCGAACTTGTCGACGACGGCCTGGAAGTCGGCCTGGCCGTCGTTCAGCGCGCCGAGGAGCAGGCCGGACAGGTGGTCGTACTGCTCCAGGCAGATCTTGTCGTGTCGCCGGGCGCGGATCGCGTTGCGCTCGTTGTTCGTCAGCGCGCCCTGCAGCAGGGCGTCGTCCTCGGCGATCGTCGTCGTCCCGAAGGCCGATTGCGCCGACCGCACCGCGGCCTGCACCTGGCCCCAGATGTGCTTCTCGCCGTCCACCGACTGCATCTCCAGCGCGGGTTCCTCTTCGTTGCCGCGCAGCGCCGCCAGACAAGCCGCAGCGCCGTCTTGTGGCGCCAACGACAGGCGCAGGTCGCAGTACAGGTCGGGGGCGTCGAACTTGACGCGGCAGGCCGCGTCCTGGTCGTTGTTGTCGAGCGTGAACCCGTAGGACAGCAGCAGCAGGCTGTTGGACACGTTCTGGAACAGGGTGCGGACCTGGGCGCCGGCGGGCACCTCGTCGACCGCCTTCATCAGGACCGTGTTGGTCGGCGCGTCGAAGCGCACCTCGATGCGGCCGCGCGGGTCGTGCGTCGCAAAGTCGAAGAACGGGATCATGACGGACTCGGCCTGGTCGGTGGTGTGCAGGCCGAAGGCGCGCGACGACGACGCCGACCACAGGGCGCGGTACGTGGCGAACGACGCGTTGGGGACGAGCGGGAAGATGTGTGCGAACTGCTGGTCCAGCGTCGTCTCGATGTCGTCGATCATGGTGGCGATCATGGACCCCTGGAGCAGGGCGCGCTCCTCGGCCGTGAAGTACAGCGGTGTAGGCGACACCATCGGCATCGTCGCCACGTACGCCGCCCACTTCGGGTCGTCCTTGTTCGCCAGCAGGAACGCCGCCAGCAGCGAGATGTCGTCGAACACATCGGTCTGCTGCGCCAGGATCGAGACGACCGGGTCGGCCAGCATCTTGTCCCTGTTGATGACGAGGTCCATCGGGATCGTCATGATGGTGTCGCCGGCCGGGACGGCATCGCCGACAAAGATGTGGTTGTCGCCGTCGACGACGACGTTGTCGATGCTGCCGCCGTTGGATTTGATCCAGTGGGTCAGGCCGGCTTGCGTTCCGGGCGACGTCGACGACGATGCCTGCATCCAGACGTGGGCCAGCGTTGCGACCATGCAGACCAGGATGGCGGTCACCAGGATCAGGCCCGTCTCCTTCCGCGGGAACGGCGATGCCACGACCGCCGACGGCTTCACCGGCGCACCGGGTGCCGCATCGTTTGTGGGCGCCGGCGCCGGCGGCGACGACGACGCCGGCTCGGCGGCAGCCTCCTTGGCAATGTCGCTGCGTTTGCCCATAGTGACGACCTTTGCCTCGGTCCAGGCGACTCGGCTCCTGCTGCGTGTGACGGGACTTTGGGCAGATATACGGACTGGGTGACCAGGCGATGCAGCCGCTCGACAACGACGACGACGACGACGACCACTTCCCCTATACTATCTTCGGTACCGCTGGCGATCGACTCGTCCAGGTACCCCATGTCTGTCCCACGACGATCCGGTCGTAGTACGTCTCCCAGACTTAGCAGGAGGCCGCTGGCGCAGGCTCCACCCGGACGCGCGGGGTAACAGGAATGCAGTCGCGCGAAAACGCGACTGCGTCAGTGGCGCATACCTCAGGTGCGCGAGTGGCGCCAGTGGGGTCAGGGGGCTGCCGGACACGGAAGGCATCCTCCGTGGCGGAGTCCGGAGCGTGGCGCATTTCGAATCGGCGTTGAAGGCAGCAGCAGCAGCAGCACGAATGGCGAACCCGAAGGTCTTCATGGAGGTCTCCATCGGCGGTACGCCCGCCGGCAAGATCGTGTACGAGTTGTTCAAGGACGTCGTGCCGAAGACGGCCGAGAACTTCCGGGCGCTGTGCACGGGCGAGAAGGGATTCGGCTACGCCGGGTCGATCTTCCACCGTGTCATCCCCAACTTCATGCTCCAGGGCGGCGATTTCACGAACCACAACGGCACTGGTGGCAAATCGATCTACGGCGCCAAGTTCGAGGACGAGAACTTCAAGCTGAAGCACACCGGCCCGGGTATCCTGTCCATGGCGAACGCCGGCCCCGGCACGAACGGCAGCCAGTTCTTCGTGTGCACCGTGTCCACGCCCTGGCTGGACGGCAAGCACGTCGTCTTCGGCAAGGTTATTGAGGGCATGGACATTGTCAAGAAGATCGAAGGGTACGGCAGCGACTCGGGCAAGACCAAGTCGGTCATCAAGATCGAGAAGTGCGGCGAGTGCTGAGCAGCTCGACCTGTCTCTAAGCACGCATTCTACACGATACAGTTGCTTGCATTCGTCAGATAGGTTAACCGGGTGTATATCCGTATCTTCAAAGCGATTCTTCGCTGTCGAACCGTTTCCAGTTCCACTGGAAGGCACGACGAATGGGACGTTCGGGAGCGGCTTGAGCGACCATCAGCAGGGCCAGGGCGGCGAGAACCAGGATCACGATCCTCATGCTGTTGCAATAGTAGGTCTACTAGTGAGGTTGATACGTATTCGAAATGGTTTCGAGAAGCCAGGTGTGGTCGTCGGTTCGGTGGTTCTTGTCGAATGACGAGATTCGTGAAGGGACAGCGCCCGGGATCCTTCAACGCTCTTGACTCAACATGCTGGGGCCCCTGCACGTTGACTCACCCAGAACAAGTCACACCGCTGCACAGTAGGGTTGGGAGCGCCGCTGCCAAGGGTCTCTGTATTCGTGCGCCTGGCGTAGGGTATACCTCCGATGCATGAATTCGGGGCTCGGAATCGGCCGATAGCCACAGCGATGTGGCGTTTGGGTCGGCAGGTTCGCGCGCAATGCCTCGCCCGAGCCATCTCGTCGAAAGCGCCCGAGCCCGGCAGTCTTCTGCAGGAGCTGTCCGCCGCCTGGAGCGGGTTCGATGCTCTGCCTGCCGATACGAAACTGTCGGTGATGGACATGGCCGCTGACCTGAAGCAGCGGGAGGCGGTTGCCTGGGGCGCCAAGGCCCTCAGCGATGTGACGATGTCAGAAGCGGAGACGATGGTGACGCTGGCCGAGACCAGGGGTCGGAACCAGATGCTGCTGAAGGAACTAGCGCAAGCTGCCTGCGACGAAGACAGCGATACCGACGACGACAGGGAAGCATCAGACGACGACGATGACGTGTCTGCAGAGCTCGACCGCATCCGGGGCGACATGGGCGAATGGCACGACCAGATGGCGTCGATGAAGGAGGAACTAACAGCGCAGGTGAATTCGGTGGTGGACGGCCTGATTGCCATCTCGAAGGAGGCCGCCGACGCGCGACGCGAACAGAACCATGTACACGAGCGATTGCAACAGGACGTCGCCGACTGTCGTACCGTGGGCGACAAGGCGTCTGAGCTGTCGATGCAAGCCATGGATCAGGCCAGCCAGGCGTTAGCGGCTGTCGAAGAGCACACGGAGACCCAGCAGGACAACCTGTGCCAAGCGCTGGAGCTGCTGGACCACCTCCGAGAACGTGTCGACGCGTTCGGGGTGCAACTGAACGAGACAGTGGCCGCCAGCGACCATCAGGACTCTGAGGCGGCAGACGTTCGGCATCGCGTGCAGCAAGTCGAATCCCGAATGCGGGATTTCATGAACCAGATTCTACATGATGTCCAGAAGGTGCCCGGGAAGGAGGCGGGCCCGGCCGTCTGGAGGGAAATGGCGACCGTCTATGACAACCTGGGGCAATCTCGTAAGGAGATTGAACAGCTCCGCTCCGATGTCGACGTGCTTGCCGAGCAGCGGGACGAGGAGCGCCAGAGCTACAAGCGTTTGCAAGGGCTGACGTACAAGGCCCTGGACCGCGTCGACATGCAGAAGCAGGAGCTGGACCGCCTGACCCAGAGCGAGGCGAACGTCATGAAACTCTTCGCGAAGCTCGGCGAATTCGACGTGGACAAAGGTGGGTCGGCAATGGCACATGCAATGGGATTGCTGTGCGGCTAACGCCATTGCCCGAAGCCCTGACCGGTGCCAACCTGGCCGACCTGCAGATGCGCCTCGCGCGGGACCAGACGCGCGTATCTACGGCAGCAGAGCAGGACACGACCTGGTTCGGCAAGTAACGTGCAACGGATCGCAAATGGGCATGTTAGCAGAAGCGGGCAATCGAATAAGACATGTGTTTCAAAACGTGCTGATATCACGACCGAACAGCCATGCTTTGAACCAGTCTATACGCCAGGCAATATTCGTCAGCAACCGGACCGCAACGAGGCATGCCGGCATCGCCTTACACATAGGGATCAGGATCTTGTTGCGAATGCTGACGTTGGTCGTCCAGTACGCGGATCTCCAGAACAGCCACGTGCCAAGACCGCTGGACTTGACGACTTTGGAATCGGCAATCGATTTCCATCCACCGACGTACGCCAGCGACGCCAAATGTCGGTACACGAACGGTTTCGTCTTGGTCGTCTAGGGCACGGACCTTAATGCCGAGTGACCTTGTCAACCAAAGCTGGCCCGACCTCTTGCGACCCGACTGGCGGCCCGCCGACACTGTTGTACTGGTTGAACACCCTGGCCAGGTACTTGGCCTGCTGTTGGGCAACTTGGGCCGTACACGGCAGTGGTTCCTTCTCATTGACGGCACAGTCGCCTAACGCGTACACCCCGGGTGCGGAAGGAACGGATAGGTACTCGGATACGAGGAGCCTTCCGGACCGCTTGTCGTGTTCCCAATTCAGCTATAGCATGAACGCGCACGGTCAGAGTGACAAACGCATTGCATGTCGTCGGCGGTAGTGAACGGACGGATTGAATCAATGGTATAGCCGCAACACCTTCGCGCATCAGTCAAACGCGAAGGTTGCATTGCACACAAGAAACCGTACCTGTTGACCAGACAACCAAATTGGACGGGACCACAGACCCATCTCCCAGTTCAACACTGAACGGTAGGAAGCTTAGACAGCGATACAATGAGTTTTGCGAACCCGGCCTGACCCGCGTTTGGTAACTTGCTTCACAGCGACACCCGTGCGAACCTCTATGTCCCTGGCCTGGAACAACCGCACCGTGTACTCCGACAACGCGCGATCGAACGATCCCAGGATTGTCCGGCCGGCTTCCAGAACGGTGATCCTGATTGAGTCGACGATATCGCGACCGTACCAGCGGCCAACGTCCTCCGTAACGAAATCGTACAGCTCTGCAGCGAACTCGACCGACGTCGGCTGCGAGATGGCACCGTTAACCCCTCAGAGGCAATGTGGCATTTGCCGAGTAATCTCCCTACCCCTCTGTACACATGGCAGCCCGCCATCAGACTGTGCATCGCATCACGGTTCAATCGACGTTACCCTCCAACGACAACAAACGACAGCAGCTCCCGTCGTTCTTCATCGCCCACCTGCGGCTGGCAAGCTCGTTGCAGGCAGTGCATGATCCTCTGCCGGATCCGTCTCGCATCTGCAATGTTCTTCAGGAACATCGCGTGTTCATAGACACCCGGGACGCCGAACGTCTACGTGCAGACGACCCGTCAAGATGACGTTCTTAGAGCCAACGTCAACGTTGCTCACCTGCGACTTTGCACCCGCTGCCAGAACGAGATAGTCATAAGGGACAGTAAACGACCGGGATTGCTCTTCGTTATCGAACACCCTCTAATATCGCCCAGTGAGGCACGCATCGGGGGGCGCCATCATCGTCAGGTCTCACGGTCGAATCGACGCACCGGACAGTCTTCTCGGCCGGATCGACCCCAGTGACCTCCGCCTCGTAGAACCTCAGGTCGCCCACGATGCGAACGGGTTCGATGATCGCCCGGAACTCCAGCGACCCGATCGTCGTCGACGCCAGCAACGGCGTGAACACGAAGTGGTCGCGCGGCGATATCACGACGACGTCGTAGGCCGACCGCAGGACGTCGCGCACGAACCGGAACCCGGCCCACCCCGTCCCGACCACGACAAGCCGCGGCCGACGTGCCAGACGAGCGGCAGCGGCTACGGCACCCGTCGACGGCATCGACGACCCTCTCAGCTGACCCAGCGAGCGACACAACCCCGACACGGTCTGGACCCGCAGACCGCGTCGACACGTCGTATTATCACAGTCACACCGGGCGTCGTGTCATCGGGGACCGTCGCTCGACGCCAGGTCACGCTGCTGTCCATGCAGGCAGGGGCAGCCTCCCAAATTGCAGGGGCGGTGATGGTGTGTCTCTCTTCAATCATGAGGCGGTGACGATCTGGATGACGTCTTCGTCGGCGACCATGTGCGACAGGCCGACGCGTTGCGGCATGTGTTTGGCGCTGGTCCCCCAGACGAACGCGTACTTGAACTTGTTGACCAGGTCGCGATGCAGGACGTGGCAGAAATGCTTGACGGTCGACCCTTTCCGCATAATGACTACGAAGGCGAATGTCAGCGCGGGGCACCATATACATGGCTGCCAATGTGTCTGCCAACCTGGCTCAGAGAGATCGGGAGCTTGGCCTGTTCGACAGTCCGATTAGCAATGTGGAACGGATGCGACGCAATACGGATCGACCTTTCCGCTTCGTGTACACGCGCAGGAGGCCAAGGTGACGCCACAGGTTCAACAGTAGCATATCCAGGTTCAGCGACTGGTTGCCGGATAGGACGACGGAATGGGGCAGCCGAGCTAGTCGGTCACATTCTTCAATAAACTACAGAGACGCAGTCAGGTGCTAGGATCGAGCTAGGCGTTCTACAGACCACACACAATTGTGTCAATCTTGTTGTACGCGTAGAGACAAGGAAGGTAGACCCGATTCCCTTCAATAACGTCGATGAAGTCTTCAATGCTTTCATCAGCACGAAACAGTACATCAGCGTTGTGGATACGGTACTCCTGCAGGATTCGTCTTGCGGTTTCCTGACGACACCTTCAGCTTATCCTCTATGTTGGGGTTGTTACACGCCCATGGCAAACCTCAGGGCATTTCGTAAGCTTGCAAACTACACATCCAAATGGTGAGCTGAAGCATACGGATGTCAGCCCGATCGCGGGATACCTTTGTTGAACGTGATGCCACCGCTAGCTTTTCTAAAGACGACGTTATAACGCGCATGTGAACTGGGCACCGACGGAACTGACCTTTTGAAGGTGATCTGCGGCCTACGCTTATTGAGACGAATGCCCACGGTCTCCAGTTCCTTCTCAAGTAAGGGGCGCTGGATATCGGCCTTATCGGCTTCACACATCATCAGGATAAGGTCGCTCGTCCTGGCCACAGCGATAACCTCCACAAACTGTCAGCCACGCAAGTGAATCCAGACGGACAACAAACCTGCCGGCCACGACCGACTCCTTGCGAAGCACCCTCAATAATACCAGGAAGATCCAGAAGCTGAATTTTGGCATTATTGTAGTAGATGACACCGGGAATACAGGTCAATGTCGTAAACTGCCGGTCTCCAGGTGAGCATCGCGAAGTTGACGAGACGCGTCACTTATGAAACGGAGCACACATACCTCATAGTTTGCCGCTTCGCTCTTCGTCTCCGTCAAGACAGATAAAAGGGTAGATTTACCCACACTGGGAAATCCCTGGACATATTCCACAGGATCAGTATGACGATGGTCATCAAAGTACACGACCGGTCTACAATCAAAGCGACCCTGGCATCGCCACTTTTCATAACGTCGAATCCTTCACCTTTGGAGCTCCCGGAACCCTTAGGACCTGATCATTATTGATTTATAGACGTCATGCACCATTGAATCATCGACCTCAACCTTCCATCAGTTCAGTCCGCAACTTGGCCAGCTTCGCCTTCAGCGTTCCAAGATGGTAATTTGTCTGCGGGCGACAGCGTCAGCCTTCGCGACCACCAGCATCGGCGTTGCGCATCGCTACCGCTTTGTTCTTCTGGGTTCGGGCCATTTCGGCCTCGATCTCGGCGATCTTCTCGAGGATCCCCATGGTGGCGTTGCACGCGCGCGTTCAGTGAGTCAGCACTGAATCGGTGCAATTTCCCGTGGCGGACTTCTTCCCAACCAGACCGACGTCGCTGCTACTGCCATAAGCACAGCCATATTCCATGCACCATTCGACGTGCCATTGTACGCCGAATCCGACAGCATGATCATGCGAAGCCTGGTCATTGTGTAATATAATGTTAACGCTGCAGTGAATGCTCCCGTGTGGCGACTCTGAAGACATCCTGCCACGGGTGTATTTGCCACAACCCGGTCAGATAGCAGACGCGGATGGCGACAATGTCCCGGAACATGGTGACGGCTCCGTCGATCAGCGACAATTTCGAGCCAGGAACTTCCGTCCAGTGAATGGCGACTTCCGCCATGGGAATCCCAAGGCGCCCGGCCATGAATATGAGTTCAACGTCGAATGCCCAGCGCATCAGGTGCAGGTTCGCGAACAAATCCCGGGCCGATGCTCGCGTGAACAGCTTGAACCCGCACTGGGTAGATGACCGAATGAGCCATTATGAAACGCCAGGCGGCCGGTGATGAGAAGCCTACCTGGGTGTCTCGAATGTTCACACACGCTACAGCGGCGACAATGACGTGAAACGCATGCATAAGGAAATTCCTGACCCAGTGGCGTTTCGCAATCGCCTGCTCAGCGAGGTGAGCCCTCGATCCAATTGCAACGCCATGCCCATTCTGCTCAATTCTCTGCAAGCGCACGCCAATCAGCTCGACTAGGCCAGCGAAGTTTGAGGCCCTTATACCTTCAGCGCGTTCTCGAGCTGTTTGACATCGCTGAAACGTGACGCACCATCAGCGTCAACCATAAGCAGATACGCTCCCCGAGCATGCAGCATGCCAGCCTGGATGGCGGCACCCTTGCCCGCGTTTGGGCTCAACGCCAGAACGCGAATGATATCGGACCCGTTGGCCTTGACGTACGACTGGGCTACCTGTCGAGTCGCATCCTTGCTGCCATCATCGACGACGATAATCTCGAACGTCTGCTCCGGGTCGTGCTGATGCCGCTGATCCAGGTACCGCATTGCCTCATTCAACATCGCGGGTAGACGGTCCTGCTCATTGTACGCCGGCACAATCACCGACAGTCGCACCTCGGGTTCGCCCTGCTCGAACAGCGTCGGGAACCGCCGCTCTTCCTCCGTCTCCGTCCGATACGTTGCCTGCAATCTGAACGGCGACGCCACGTTCAACGTACGCAGAATCGGCGTCAGGAGCCAGTAGACGCCGTAGGCGACTACTGCGACGACGGGGACCGCGACGACGACCGCCAGGCCCATGGCCGTCAGGCTGACCTGCGACCTGTCCCCCTGATTTCTGTCTGACGTCTGACCGCCGCGACGACGTTTTGGTCAGCTCGGTTTTGCTCCCCGGTTTTGGAAGACTCGCCGGCACTGCTTGTAGGGTGCCGCCAGTGTATTCCACTAAGATAGGTCGATCGGATGGGGGAGGGGGCAAACTTGGGGGGCAGTTCGTTCGCGCTTGTATGTTATCATCTAGGACGGAATGACACGAGCTTGGTGTCGATGTGGACGACGTTATGTCTGATGCTGGGCACGACGATTTGGGAGTCGTCGTCAAGGCCCGATATGAACGAGTTGTGGTACTGTGCCTGCAGTGTCCGCCACATGGTCCACAGGGATTCACGCGGGCGTAACGCCTGCAGGAACACGGTGCCCTGAATGGACAGCGACAGCGCCAGAGCTGCTTGGGCCAGGACATAGGTCGGTGCTGAATCGAGAGACGCCAGGAGCAGCGACGCGAACAGCATACTGCAATGGCTCAGTTCGCCGCATCTTCATCCAGCAGGCGATCGCATACCTGACGCAAGTCAGCAGACCGATGAGGACGATGCGAATAGAAAAGTTGCGGCGTTTACGACGTTCCTCACTCGAATGCGGCACTGTCTTCATCAACTGTTTGACGATAACTGCGTTTCAGCGACCACACGTCAGCCATCGTTTTCCACTGAGGCCATCACCTCCACCTGCCTCGCCCGTAAACTAGCACGACACAGACGGCGACGACTTGCCAGACGATACCGACGGACAGGGTAAACACGACCTGCACTTCTTCTGCAATTGACGAACCACGTCGGATACGCTACAGCGCGAACGTTCGTTTGCGCGTACCTGGATAACGGATGGCCATGACGGTGCTAATCGCCACGTCGCCTAGCAGTGAGACGTTCACGACGATGAAGACGAGTCGGGCAATGCGTTGTCGTTTCGTGGAATCGTTCCCACTTTGGGCGTGGAACATGGCGTAACCGAGCGTAAAATGCGATATGCCATGGAACTGTAGGTGGTAGGTTTGCATGGTGCGGAAGACGCTGTAAGGGAGCGCCTGCATGCGCAGAAAGGAGGCGTTCACAAAGTACACCAGCTTGACGAGACACGACAGCGCCTGCGCCAGGAGAATGACGCCGGGCAGTGACGGTAGACGGTCCGCCAGGAACGTGACCAGCCTGTGACATACCAGCACTGCACCCCGGTTTCAGAACCCTTTAATGCAATGGTGTCACCCACGAGCATACCCAGGTCGATAACGGACAGGACGACGACGGTGAGCGTCAGGCACCTGTACCAGACAGAGTCTAGGAGGATCCTGACCTTGTTCACATGCGACGAATCGACCGTGGCTTTCGCGAAAGGCAATCGCAAGGCGCGCTCGGCGTCCACGTCGTTAACGAGAAGGACAGGAAGGCCAGACGGAAGACCTCGAAACCTCCACGCCATGAGGTCGTTGAGGACGGGGCCGTTAACGAAAATCAGGGCCCTACATCTAGCCAGCTGACATTGCCTGGCAATGTAGACGGCATCGCTTTCGGCACATGGCCACGTCATGACGGCGATGGCGTCAGTGGAATTGTCCGGATTATCGGTCACAACGCGGCCGAAGACGTTGAACGATGGCGGTGACGACACAGCGAACGACGGGCTGGAAGCGTTGTAGATGACTCGACTGGTGTTATCCCGGACGACGATGGCCAAAGTTCCAACCCATAACGTCAGCACCAGCAAAGCTGCCACCAGCGGCATCCCTCGTCAAACCGGGCACGTCCCCGCCCTGACAGCGGATGATTCCGAGACGAGGGCCACGACCACGCGTTAACGACTCTCACATCTGTGACTGCTGACATTCCGTTCCACGTCATCAACCAGTCGCTCGGCTCTAGGCTCGGTAAACGATCTACGCGCCATGGGGTCGACCCGGTACGCTAACCAGACAGCCGTACAGTTGGGCAATCCAGCAGCGCTCTGGATTGCGTTTCTACGGCTGCTGTGTGATCGAGCGTGATCGCAAACCGAGGGACGAACCTCTACCGCTCCGCCGAGGATTTTCGAACGCGTCTATCATCGAGGAAAGTTTCTCATGGTACGTAAAGCACCTAAACGTTCAGTAATGGTGTAGTCAGACAGGAGCTCACATCGTACCCGCGGTTCGTTTCGATCGCATTATGCTCGACGTCGCTGATGATTTCGCCGGAGACGTGAACCGAGAACCGTCGGCCGGCGCATTGTTTCGGCGTATAGGCCGAAACATGGCAACTCGCGAGGCGCTGTCAACAGCGCGACCGTTCAGAAACAGCCCGTAGGCTATGGTCCAACCGGGAGGTGAGAAGAAGAACTGGAGGAAGCAGATGATGATCAACGACGCGACGACCTGCATCGCCATCGACATGGACAGCATCAGAACGCAGCGACTGATGCGACGCAGGAACGTGTTCACTGCGGTGGTGTTAACGGTCCCTTGCACTGACTTAGCGACCCGGCTCACCTCGCGGTGATACCTGCACACCTCTACAGGCAATCAGTGCCAACGAGGATGACGCAACGTCCGACACCGACCGTAGATGATGTGTGAGCCGACCAGGATTTGAAGAGCGAGGAAGGTGGCGGTTACCAGGGCCTGGAACGCGGTCGTCCTGTGGTATTGTGACATTAAGATCGAGAGTGCCGTGCTGATCGACAACGGGACAAGGCAAAGGGCAGCTGACCCCCACCACCAATCGCCACGAAACAGGCGAGTCATGACCGATGGTTTTTCGACTGGAAACGTCTCATGCAGCTTCCGGTTCCAGACGATGGCAGCCATCTTGCTGCAGGCGAATCCCTCCCCGGACATAGCGGTCATGAAGTAAAGAACGACGGGCGCCGGCAGATTGCTCGTCGAACACCACCCTCCTATGACGAGAGCGAGTCCAAGAATCGTCGCCGAGACCGCCTCGGTCAACAGGATCATTAGTTGCAGGCCGCTGATGCGTTCCCAGATATATGTCACTCGTCGTCGCATAGTGCGGCGTTCCACAGAGTATTGCGCCAAGAAGCTGTCGCTTATGAGACGAATGTGCATTGTCAGGAAGGTCGCCGCGGCCAGACCGGCTGCGATGAGAACGCAGCCAGGGAGGAATCGCAGAAACGTCTGGTAGTACCAGGAACCGAAAACAGGCTTCCAGACATTAGGATCAGGGGACACCCTGGCTCTCATACCGGTTTTGAGGGCCGCGTGCAATTTCCTGGATGGGCTGATCTGAAGGAACATCATATCCATGCGACTCGTGACAGCGGCCAACTGAGCATCACGTCGGTATAGGTTATACCCTGGCGTCACACGTGACTTGGAAACTGTGCAAAAGTCAGTAGGGTGGTCTTGAAGTGGTTGATGGTACACAGACTGACATAACACAGCTTTGGCGCCGGCCGCCTGGAAATGAAGGTACATCTTCTCGTAGGAGCACGTCGACGGTGGGTCTAAACCGAGGACGACGATTTTATCCTTGAGGTCGCCCCTGTCGGACGGGTCACACGGATCTGTTACCACGACACGTATGACGCCTTCGAATGGGTTCGTCAGGGGCTTCTGTGGTCCAACAGTGGCCGATATGGCCGGGCTGTACAGAGACACGCTCCCGAACCCTTCGACGCTGTCGATAACGTCGAAAGTGGCGCATGCCGCCGCCGCCAGACAGACGCCGGCCAGGAGAGCTCGCATGGTCAATCGGCAATCGGCGCGCAAAGCTTGTCGATAGACGGTTTGCTCGAATGCGGAAGGCCTGTCTAGAATTGGGGTCCAGGCCACGGAACTGAGGTCCGCGTCTGCCCAATGCCACGGGGTTGTGTCCTCAGTCAGAGCCCAGTCAGGCACAGTCCGACGCAACTGACGCAGTTCCGGCCGCCACGTGCAGGGGACAGAGGTCTGACTGGCCATCACGAATTCGGGCCCTGTGTCCAAGTCGGGAACAGGCGCCCGCGGGCTGGGGACCGGCCGCGCTATGACGTAGTGCGTGGCGTGGATCGCGCTCGTTTTCCGGCTAGATGACGCGGCACCGACGAAGAGGAAGGCCGGGGGCGGCAGCAAGGTACCCGTGCTCCGACTAAGGCAGCTCGTGTTGCCGAGAACCCGCGCAACGGGCTCAACGACCTTAAAGCATGAGGTATTTCCAGCCACAGTACTAGTATCAGCGAAGTTACGGACACACTGCCCCTGACCCGCTGCAGAGTTCTGATTTGACTCCGCGAGGCCCTTTACCTGCAGGCACAGCGACGAAGAGTCGGACGACGGTGACAACGGTGGTTCGTCCCGACGTGCCCATTCTGTCATCAGAACGGAGCCGATACGCTGACCGGGTTGAATTCAAACCGGAGGTCGAAGGGGTTCACGTCTTCGTAAAGATTCCAGAAGCGCTGCTGTTACTCGAAGTTCGCGAAGGCGCGCAACCACGAAAGGTCAGAGTTGGTTAACATCTCTGGGCGTCAGGGACCTCGATTTTGTCTGGGTATATTAAGGATTACTTTTAGCTGGCTCTAATTCCTCTCCTATACAAGCCTATTAACGCATTGGTCAGTGCGCCCGCGCTGAACACGGCCTAGCGCAGGTGAGAAACTCGCTGCTGGGAAACGACTAATTCATTCCTGCATGCCACCCAATCTGCCCGATGTCCCCGTACGCTTATACTTCGGTTTGTCGCGGGCGCACGGTCCCCGTCTGAGCTGTTGTCGACGTCCGAGAGCGTCGGGCTCGTGGCGATACGCCGGAAGCACAACGTGTCCCATTTACTGGTGCGCATATGACGTCGAACCGAGGGACGAACCTCTACCGATCAACCGAGACGCGTCTATCATCGAGGCCAGCCAGTGATGGTACGTAAAACATCTCAAAATTCAGTAATGGTATAGACCAACGGGAGCCTAAACTCGTAACCGCGGTACCTTTCACGGCACCATGGTCAACGCCGATGTTGAAGTCGGCGGGGACGTTGTCGTTGTGAACCGAGAACCGTCGGCCGGCGCATCCTTTCGGCGTATGGGCCGAAACATGGCAACTCGCGAGGCGCTCTCAACGGCGCGACCGTTCAGAAACAGCCCGTAGGCTATGGTCCAACCGGGAGGCGAAAAGAAGAACTCCAGGGAGCAGAGGATGACCAACGACGCGATGACCTGCATCGCCATCGACATGGACAGCATCAGAACGCAGCGACTGATGCGACGCAGGAACGTGTTCACTGCGGTGGTGTTAACGGTCCCTTGCACTGAACTAGCGATCCGGCTCACTTCGCTGTGATACCTGCACACCTCTATAGACAATCAGTGCCAACGTGGATGACGCAACGTCCGACCCCGACCGTAGATAATGTGTGAGCCGACCAGAATTTGAAGAGCGAGGAAGGTGACGGTTACCAGGGCCTGGAGCGCGGTCGTCTTGAGGTATTGTGACATTAAGATCGAGAGTGCCGTGCTGATCGACAACGGGACAAGGCAAAGGGCAGCTGACCCCCACCACCAATCGCCACGAAACAGGCGAGTCATGACCGATGGTTTCTCGACTGGGAACATCTCGTGCAGCTTCCGGTTCCAGACGATGGCAGCCATCTTGCTGCAGGCGAATCCCTCCCCGGACATAGCGGACATGAAGTAAAGAACGACGGGCGCCGGCAGATTGCTCGTCGAACACCACCCTCCTATGACGAGAGCGAGTCCAAGAATGGTCGCCGAGACCGCTTCGGTCAACAGGACCATTAGTTGCAGGCCGCTGATGCGGTCCCAGTTATACGTCAGGCATTGTCGCGAAGTGTGGCGCTCCACAGGGTACTGCGCCAAGAAGCTGTCATTCATCAGACAAATTTGCATTGTCAGAAAGGTCGCGGCGGCCAGACCGGCTGCGATGAGGACGCAGCCAGGGAGGAACCGCAGAAACGTCTGATAGTACCAGGAACCGAAAACAGGCTCCCAGACATTAGGATCAGGGGACACCCTGGCTCTCATACCGGTTTTGAGGGCCGCGTGCAAGCTCGCGGATGGGCTGATCTGGAGGAGCATCATATCCATGCGACTCGTGACAGCGGCCAACTGAACATCACGTCGGTATAGGTTGTACCCTGGCGTCACACGTGCCTTGGAAACTGTGCAAAAGTCAGTAAGGTGGTCTTGAAGTGGTTGATGGTACACAGACTGACATATCACAGCTTTAGCGCCGGCCGCCTGGAAATGAAGGTACATTTCCTCGTAGGAGCATGTCGATGGTGAGTTTAAACCGAGGACGACGATTGTATCCTTGAGGTCGCCCTTGTCGGACGGGTCACACGGATCTGAAACCACGACGCGTATGACGCCTTCGATTGGGTCCTTCAGGGGCTTCTGTGGTCCAACAGTCGCCGACATTGGCGGGCTGTATAGAGACACGTTCCCGAACCCTTCGACGCTGTCGATAACGTCGAAAGTGGCGCATGCCGCCGCCGCCAGACAGACGCCGGCCAGGAGAGCTCGCATGGTCAATCGGCAATCGGCGCGCAAAGCTTGTCGGTAGACGGTTTGGTCGAATGCGGAAGGCCTGTCTCGAATTGGAGTCCAGGCCACGGAGCTGAGGTCCGCGTCTGCCCAATGCCACGGGGTTGTGTCCTCAGTCAGAGCCCAGTCAGACACAATCCGACACAACTGACGCAGTTCCGTCCGCCACACCGAGGTCTGACTGGCGTTACAGTTTCAGGCCCTGATTAGTGGCCGTGTCGTGAGCGGTCGTCAGCGGTGCCGTGCTATTCTTGGCGTAGTGCGTGGCGTGGATTGGGCTCGTTGTAAACCTGCCAGGCACCGGCGAGGAGGAAGGCAGGTGACGGCCGCAAGGCAGCCGTGCTCCGACAAAGGCAGCTTGTGTTGCCGAGGACGCTGCTTGAATTGCTCACTGTAAAGTACGAGATTGTTCCAGCTGCAGCAGGTAGACTAGCGAATTTCCCGACGCTCTGCCCCTGACCCGCCGCACAGTTCCGATTTGACCCCGGCGACTCCTGTACCTGCAGGTATCGACGACACGTGGACGTGCTCATTTACGCTGCCTGACTTGCCTGCGTTCAGAGTTTATTCGCTGTGGCTCCATTTGTCTGCTGAATAGGACTGACGACGCTGGTATGTACCCATGTTTACACATGGCCACGTGCAGCATGCCAGTGTACAGCTGGGGCAGGGTATCGATGGTGCTGTGGATATGGCGAATGCGGCCGGTGTTTGGATATCGACAGCGATGTTGACGCTGCTTCTGATGGCTCGACCGACCTGGGCGGAGAGCGTCTGTATGAAATGGTTAGTACTGGAGTTGCTCATCGACATGTTCTGGTACGATGCTGTCCAAATGTGAACCGTCGTTCGCGTGTGGCGAATAGGTAGAAGGCGTCTACTACGGAAGGGGACCGCTTGCGCTTCGCGCGGCCGTGTCGTAAACCGGAAGATCGGGGAAGTCAGACTGAACGTTTCGGATTCTACTACGCAACCACGTCGTTGCTCTGGATGGGGTCATAACATGTCAGAATAACGCCAGCGACATTGGCGATCGTTGATAGCTATTGCGAAAGGACGAAGAACGAAAGCACAGGCGTGGACTGCGCTTTGGTAGCAAACAGGGTGGCTGAACTCGTGCTGTTCACGGTGGTGGTACGGTCTCCCAATGAATGCCTACCCGTCTCGGCTATCAGAACGTCGACAACGTACAACCGGAACAAGTCAACGAAATACATAAAACCTCAATGTTCAATAACAGTATAGCAGTCAACGGGCCTACTGCGTAATCGAGGCTCGATTCGACGACGTCATGGCCGATATCCCTGATGTTGTCGTCGTCGGGCACGTTGCTGTTGTGATCGTCAGTGGGGCACCGTCAGACGCCCGTGTCTTTCGCCGTATGGGTCGGAACATGGCAACTCGCGAGGCGCTGTCAAAAGCGCGTCCGTTCAGCAGCAGCCCGAACGCTATGGTCCACCCGGTAGGCGAATAGAAAAACTCGTAGGAGGAGACGATGATCAACGACCCGCCAACCTGCATCAGCATCGACATGGACAGCGCCAAAATGCAGCGGCTGATGCGACGTAAGAACGCGTTCAGTGAGCTGGTCTTAACAGTGTCCTGCACTGACGTGGCGACCCGGCTCACCTCCCAGTGATACCTGCACACCTCTACAGACAGTCTGTTTGCTCAGCACCGAGAAGGATTAGACAATATCGGATGACGGACCATAGATGCTGTGGAAGCCAACGAGGATTTGTAGAACGAGGAATGTGACAGTTACGGTGCCCTGAAAAGCAATTGTCGTGTGGTACTGCGAGAATAAGGTCGACATTGCCGTATTGAGCGACAAAGGAGCAATCGCCAGGGCTGCAGAACCCCACCACCAGTCGCCACGAAACAGCCTCGTCAGAACCGACGGTTTGTCGACAGGAAACAGCTCATGAAGTTTCCGGTTCCAAACGATAGTCGCCATGATGCTACAGGCGAACCCCCATCCGCATAGGCCGCACATGAAGAATAGGACGACCGGCGCGGGAAGGTTGCTCGTCGAGCACCACCCTCCAATGACAACCACGAGACCAAGAATCGTCGCCGTGATCGCCTCGATGAAAAGCATTGTAAGTTGCAAGCCGCTGATACGATCCCAGATATACGCCAGGCGTCGTTGTGTGGTGCGACGCTCGACAGGGAAACGCGCTAGAAACCTGTCATTAACGAGAGAAACATGTGTGACCAGGAATGTCGCGGCAGCCAGACCGGCTGCGATCAGCACAGTGCCAGGCAGATAACGCAGGAACGTCTGGTAATACCATGAACTGAAAACCGGCTCCCAGACGTTCGGGTCAGGGGACACACGGGCCTTCATGCCGGGCTTAAGGGCCGCATGCAACTCTGGCGATGGACTGATCTGAAGGAACAGCATGTCCAGGCGACGTGTGATGGGAGCCAACTGCGCATCTCTTCGGTACAGGTTGTATCCAGGCGTTAGGTGCGGCTTAGGGACTATGCTCCAAAGTCAGTAGGGTGCCTAACAATCGGTGGCGGTACAAGGACTGACATAATACAGCCTTAGCGCCGCCCGTCTGGAAGTCAATATACATCTTCTCGTAGGAGCATGGCGACGGTGGGTTTAAACCGAGGACGACGATCTTGTCCTTGACGTCGCCGATGTCAGCTGGGTTACACGGGTCTGCAATCACGACGCGGATAATGCCTTCGATGCCCGGTTGCTTTGGATCTTGGGGCCCAACCGTGGCCGACATGGGCGGGCTGTATAGAGACACGCGCCCGAACCCTTCGACATCATCGATAACATCGAAAGATGCACGCACGACGACTGCCAGGCAAACCAATAGTCGTAGATCCCTCATGACAAGATTTCGACAGGCGGTCAGGTCGCGCAGGAATGCCCGCTTCGTGACTCGGAGAATTCAAATCGAGTCACTGCGCAACGACTAATCCTGTAATCAATCCAGGTTTATGGTGGGCATATGTAATCGGTGAGTGATTCGCGTACGTGCTAGCGGCATGGCGTCTGGCCTCATTGCGGACACTGACCGCTGATAATAGTTCCAAATCGTCGAGATCCAGAACGTGTTCGACCGGAACAAACGCTGCAAAGAACAGGATGCGAGCAGAGTAGATACTCGACTGTGGTTGACGACAGCAGGCGTCTGATGGTGGCACATCTGTGCCATCGGGCCACAGATGACCACCCCGGCAGACCTTGTATGTGACAGATGGCGACGTCAGATCACCCGCATATCGAGAAGGCGTCTGCGCAACACATTGATAGATTCGATTGTCGCATTCAGGTCGTCATCAGGAGCATCAGTAATTTCGTCACTTGGTGTCTACGAAATGACCATGAGCACTTACTTTAGTTAACAAACCGATGTGTTATTACCAATGAGTTTCGACGAAAACGTGGCTAGCGCGGTTCGAAGCAAGCTTCAGCATATTATTTTCCAGAGAGTTGTATCCCTTTGACCAAATCATGTTCGGTACCTGACGTTTCTGCAGCTTGTTGCTGATCTCGCCGACCAGGAGATCAGAAAGCCTGAGCCCATTCTGGTACGTTGTGAAATTCGTTTCGCGTCACTCATTGAACTGATGCTTATTGGAATGCGCATCGCTCTCCAACAGCGCTGGGCGGAGCTCAACAGAGAAAGTGTCTCCAAGCCTCATGACAGTCATCGTTGGTCGATGTTGACGCCGCCGACGGTCCTCATCAACTGAGCCGCAGAAGCGGGTTGCCGTTCGCTCTGAGCTTGACGAGCAATCTCAAAGAAACGTTTGCCGGCGGCGATCCCGTTTCTGTTCTGTTGGAGCTGGGAATCGGCCGCTGCGCGACAGAGCCTATTATTCTCGCATGTGCTCAAGGAAGAAGTCCCGAGAAGCGTCACCGGCAGTATTGTCTGGTGGGTCAATGCATGGTCCCAGACTGCGCGCGCGGTCGACTCATTCAGCTGAGGACGGCTTGGACGACACACGATGACGACGACGCTGGTGGCACTTCCAAAAACGACTGTCTTCGCCATGACAATCGCAACGTGCCCGGTCTGGAGCAGAATTTGGCCCCCAATGCAGCCGTCTCTAAAACATTACGCCACTCCGACCGAAATGGCATTCTCCGCCGAAAATTCTCGATCTTTGATGGCAGCCAGACGCGCCCTGAGTATATCGCAAGCCAAGCCGCCAACTTTCCGAACAACCATCGAGACGCGGTCGCCACCAGAGAACGCCGATCGGCCTGCTCTACGTCGATATTCTTTTGCGTCCGGGAGACAGATCCGGCCAAATGCTCTTCACCTGCCAGGCCTTGACCTGGTGTGCTCTGGCGGTCGGCGTACTGGCTCGGGACCCGTATCGTCTAGCAGGCATCGTCGCTGGGCCGGGCACGATTGCGACCGGTTTCGTTCGCGTTCGGGATACCGAGGTCGACAAGGGCACTCAGATCCCGGTCTCAGTCGTCCACGGCGCTCATCACGGGCCGACTCTTCTTCTGATCGCTGGGATCCACGGCTCCGAATATAACCCAATCGTCGCTCTCCAGCGCCTGCCGTCCGTTCTCGACCCAAAACACCTTTCCGGCACCGTTGTCGTGGTACACATTGCCAACCCTCCCGCCTTCTTCGGCCGTACGATCTACACATCGCCGCAAGACAGCAAGAACCTGAACCGCCTCTTTCCTGGCAAGTCTAACGGCACCGTCAGCGATCGAATTGCTCACGTTCTCAGCGAGCAGTTCATTGCCAGAGCCCATGCTGTCATCGACCTACATTGTGGCGATGCCAACGAAGATATGCTGCCATGGGCTGGATACTATGCCGGCATTGGGGGCCATGACCTCGTTAGCCAATCGCGGGCGCTGGTCGAAGCGTTTGGCGTCTCGCCCATCGTTCAGTTCCCATTTCATCCCACATCCGTTTCAGAAACGATATATACAGGGCCGACGGCGCTCACGCTGGGCATTCCATCCTTTGACGTTGAAGTCGGCCGGCTTGGACAGGTGGAAGGTGACCTCGTCGAGACGATTGTGGACGGTTTGAAGAACGTCATGAGGTACATGGGAATCCTACCTGAACAGCCTCTGCCCATTCGTACGCCTTGGTACGTTGCGAAGCGTGATTTCTACGTATCGCACTACTCTGGATTCTTCTACAACAAAGTCAAGGCCGGCGATCATGTCAAGGAGGGCCAGACGATCGGCCACACCACCGATGTGTTTGGCGAACCGCTGCAACATGTGACAGCGACGAATCCGGGAATCGTGCTGCTCGTCGTCGCTCGTCCAGCAACCAATGCGAACGAGTCTGTCGCCGTTGTTGCTGTCCGTTCCGACCCTGGTTTCTGAAGTCGACCCTAAAGCGTCGCCCAATTCTGGGTTTGCCCTCCCGTTCAACGGGTATACATCTGGCCCCACAAGGTCCTGTAGATGGCTATGACGTTCATTAGCAGTTCCAGGTTTAGTCGACATGCATCATTGGCGTTGTATAGAAGGAATGAGCTTGCCGATATTCCTGTCCTGTATTTGGCGTCACTCGGAATCGCTTACGAGGTCGTGTGCGGTTCTGGCGGGGCGATGTTGAAACTGCTTAGGCCGGTTCTTCGTCGTCGTGCGCCGCTGGCCGTCGGGACCAACATCAGTAGGACCGACAGGAACTGCTGAGCTTCGCTCATGTCCACTGAGAGGAACTGATGCCCTTTCGCGTGTGGCAGAGGGCTGTGCAGAACGCATGCAATCCGGTGCCCTCTGCGACTTGTGCGCTTTGGGGCGCAGCGGGAACGCAGGCTGGATTGGGACAGATTTGTGGAAGAAGGGTTCGACACGGGGATAAGCCGTCGGTTTCGGTTTGGGCCGAAGACACTGGTAGGCTAAAGCGGCCAGTGCGCTGATCACCGTCACCAAGAAGATCGATAGCAAGATCAGATAGAGGTTCGCTGAGAGGGTATTAAGCACGCTCGACGAGGGGTTGTCCGCCAATGTCCCGTTCGAAATGGCCCTGGAACGATCACGTCAGACGGCGGCAGGCATCGGGACACGCCAGCTCACATCGTTGTCTTCATGACCTTGCTGGTTGGACTCCTAACCGGCGTTCTTATTAATGTCGGGCGAATGCGAACGGCTTGGCTGACAGTATGCCTCTCCATCGTAGAAGCCGTTCGCTGTCGTGTGGGCAGTAAATTGGTAGTATTCCTGGTTGGAGTCGTCGTGTGCACGGCGCATGGCAGCAAAGTGTTATTTGGGAGGGAATTAGGGAGCGGCATGCACGTTAAGGTGGGGCTCGTTACGCTGAAGGCACTGTTAGACGCGTGGCTTGGTATGCAAAATTAGCTGGCGTTACCAACATCGTCGTTAGTGAAGGCGCCGAAGCAAACAAGCCTGGTGGCAGCCACGTCAGGGATGGGTTGTTGTCGATTGAACTGGTGCCAAGCAATATCCTTAGGCGGGCGTCGACGGTGGGTTAACAGACGTACATTTGCAACAGGTGCGGGACCCCGTTGAAGTTTCCTAATGCTATGGACGTGATTGCGTTCGACGACAACGATCTAAGCGACAACAACAGGGCCGGTTCAGGGCGACATCGACATATTGCGTCAACCACAGGAACAGACATGTTCGTCAGGCTACTGAAGTTATTGAACGTGAAGGCCGGAATCGATGTGATTCTGTTCCCTTTTAAGGATCTGATTTGCGACACTGATGTTACGAAGGTTCCATCTCGCTGCGCTGCCTTGAGCGCTCTTACATTTTCTGAATTCGTCTAAGGCCATCGAACGTATGCGGGGCAATCATCGATACGACGTTGTTGTCTATGGATCTAGATGAAGAGGTTAGTAAATCGCACTGGTGCTTCCAGGTGTACTTACAAGGTGTTCACTAACGTCAGGTTCTGAAACCACGTTGAATTAAGCATCGCGATTCGAGTCGTTGAGGGCACCGTTCTATCGTCAAGTCACGCACGACATGAAACGAGTTGCATTGCGATTACATGGTTGTCGGGGACTTGCAGAAGGACGGATACCAGGAGCACACGTTTGGGACGGAGGCCATACAGACGGCAACGTTAATGAAAACAGTGACCAGAGGACACGCAATGGGTCCCATTGAGGTCACCGCCACGTCTCGACGTCGTTAATCATGCAGTACATCAGGCGTGCAGATCGAGAAGGGTACCATTAGACGATGGAAAACAGGTACCGCATCTGGTCGTGTCGGACAGGTTGTCATTGTTTCAGGTACGTCCGGGCCCGACTTTGCAACACCTAGCGTACAAGACGCGGTCTGGGGTTTCGTCGCGCGTGCCCGACGTGCCGCGTTAAGCAGCCTCCTGCCGAATACAAACGTACAACCATGTGCTAGTCTGCTGGGTGCGGCTTCACGTCCATTAGTGTGGCAACAGTTGGGCCGGTTCACGGCTGAGTTTGACCGGAGTCTATTCACCGAGTCTCAGACAGATTTCCGCGGCGGGCGTTCAGGACAAGGTCGGACCGCTGGTTGCGATGAGGGCGACGTCGGCAGTGGGCGTCGTGAGCGCGCTGCTCGCATTCGGCTGGGCAGTCGCGGGCGGCCTATCAGGAAGCGGCACTGGGCAAAGTCTTGAGGACCTAAGTGTTGAGGACCTGCTGGACATGGTCGCCGCCATCAGTATAGACGACTTGCTGAGGCTGCGACGAGATGCGAGCAACGGCGGGGAAGATGTACCAGTACGTACAATGCAGTACCGTGCGCCACTTCCTAATTGCCCCATTTATGAACACGAGTACCAAGAAACAATACCTCAACCCCTGCAGGCATATCGACCCCGACCTTCTCTCCCACCAAGCGGTCGCATTGACCGTCACGTGGTGGGTTTCAGTGACCAGGAGCCAGACCATGGACTTGAGGAAAAAGCTCCACCTGCCGAAGCGACAGGGGCGGCCTGTGAAAGCGCTTATGCGCAGGGATCGCCTATTGCCGACTCCACGAACTGTGATAAGCGCGACGACCAATCGACGGGCTACCGTACTAATGGTCGTCGCAAGAGACGCCGGCTGTCGGAACGGCCGATGGAGGCTAAGGTGAACTGTATCTGCAAGAGTCCACACGGTAATTGCAACCTAACGCAGTGTGGCTCCTGTGGCGAATGGTTCCACGACGAGTGCGTCGATGTTCATGTTGATGGATGCCGCGTCTAGCTGTCTGTGCAGCAGCGTCAATCATCTTCGTCTGTAACGTTCGTTTGGTGAATAAGCTTGGCATTGCCGTCGAACTTGGCTCGTTACGGTTGACCTGGGAGGACGACATACGCGACAAATGAGTCATACTCACCAGTACGATGAAGATCTACAGCGCCAAAGTGTCATCTGCTGGCTAGAAAACGTGCAGTGACAGGTTCGAGGCGTGTCGGCGTGTGCGTCACCATGAACAGGCGATAGTTGATTGTTCGTGGTGCTACGTAGGATGTGTCATCATTTTATCTAAGAACGCGCCGTCCTTTCGTGAGGATGAAGGGAGCGAAGTGCAGCTTTTCTGGCTGACATGGACGGACGTGTACACGGCTAGCGTCGATTTTCTTCTTCTTCAGGTGTTGCTCAATCAAAGACCGAGGAATCTTGATGATATGCTCCCCCGATTCGTAACGAATAACGTTGAGGCGCTCCAGCGTTGCCTTAATATCGCCGGGAAGAATAGCTAGGCACAATAATGAGTATGAAACATACGGAGTAGCATCTCACAGTTGGGACGTACCCGTTACGCGACTTAAATCTTCAATCGACATGTGCACGTCCTGTTCGGCTTTATCTTTGAGGACGCGAAGAAGTTCCTGGGCCCAATAGCTTTCATACGAAACGCGGCCGAGATCGGACAGCGGTTTCTCAGGCGACCCGGCACGTCGTTCAATCTTGGACAATTCGTATGACAGCGATATCAGGAACTTGCCGTAACCTTTGCCCAAAGATACGATCAGCTGCCGTTACCATACGAGTGACGCCAGGGCATACCTTTCCGCTGATGACACGGTAAAGTCAGGATACACGCCAGGTTGTTCTCTTGTTCGGGCTCCTTCTCCTTGCTGAAGTATCCTGTTATGTGACAGCCGATATCGTCGACCTCGCAGACGATATAGAACAAGAACGCCTCCGTATCGTATTGCAACGTTTTGTGGTCCAGGAACAACTTCGCAATCAGGCATATGTTCTGGCAGTAGGTAACCTACGTCCACGTTAGCGATAACATCCAAAGACGACGGGCGAATCAACGTCACTTCTTTGGCACCATCCACTTCGAAGACTGACAATCGAACATTCTGCTCTTCCGATCGATAAATCTCACTTCCAGGAGGGTGGCGAAGCGTACATCGTCGGCTATGCCGGTCGAGTTCGCACTGATATCCAAAGTATGATAGGCAGAACTCGCAGAATAGTAGGCGCCCGAATCGCGAATACTGATCACGCACGGCACACATGTCAGAGGTCTGTTCAACGACAGCACGCCCAGTTATATATGAACCTCTTCAGGAAACGGGCTGAAATACCAGGCCTCAATTTCGTACTTCCCCAGAACAATCGAGTTCACGTTCTTAACACGAGTGGCCTCCTCGTGAGCTCGATGCTCTTCGGGAGAATACCCGGAATGCTACCATGGCGCTTCAGACGTTGGAACAACCATGAACGCGGGCGTACACGGTACCTCAGCATGATGTAAGCTTGCCTGAATAGCAACCTCTAACGTCATGTCAGGCGGCTCGGGAAGTTCAGCCTCCACCGCCAGTTCATCCCGCGTGCACCAACGGTCCATACGCCGATCAACTGTGCACAGAGGCGGATTATCATCCAGGTAGCAATCGTTGTCAACGTTAAGGCCATGTACATTGCAGGTAGTGGATGTAATACATGTGGCTATGTTTCTGGTCACTGTCATCCTCCTCATTCGGGTGGTTCTGCATGACCATTTTCGACTCCAATATTTCGCATGGCCCTGTACAGTGGCATTCCTGTCAGGCAGCATCCTAGGAGAAATCATGGCGAACTTCGTACGATATTTGCCATCCTTCGATTTGGCGTACAGCTTGTAGCCGATAGGGATCAACGCCGTTGGGTCGCGATGATCGTAAAATAGAGGATTAACCACAGGCGCTACCGGAGGAGCCGACGGAGAAGCAGCAACGACGCCATCGATTTCGTCTTCGGATGCATCACCTCGCGTCTTTGATGAGGATTCACGCGGGCGCTTCCTGGAAACAGCGGCCCCGCCGCCTCCATCACCTTTCTCGGATGACCGTCGCCCCGATGCCTACCAGCATAGCACGTCAGAGCATACTCCTGGATTTAAATTTGTACATGCCGACCTTACGGGAGGCGGACGTGCCGCCGGTCGAGTTACGCTTGCGATCACGATCACGGTCCCGGTTGCCACCCATCGACGACCACCAGCCACGGACTTATCGCACGGCACCCGCACCGAACAACGTGATGCCTTCGAGTCTCGGTGTAGAGTTATTCAGGTCGGCGATCTGTACAGAAGTTCGCGCTCGGCGATGGACAATTCACGTCTACAGCCACAGCAACGGAGCTGTAGCGTGATTATTACATCTTGACCAGTACCATATTGCTGCTCGCGGACAGATCCTGCACTATGTAGGCTGGCCACGTTCAAAGGGTTACAATAACGTGGCGATGCAGTTGTGTGACAATTGCCTGCGTGGCAGTTGTCGTAAAGCCCACACGCCGAACTGCAGGGAAAGAGCGGCTCCAGGGAACCGTTCCACAACAGTGGTGCAGAACCTGGAGTTCTGGATCCCCCAGCCGGAGTCCAGCCACCGCGGTGCAATTGCAGGCGAGGGGACGCGGGCCGGGCGGGAATCCGTGCGGAGTGCGGAGTCTGCGGACACACGGCGAAGTCCGCGACCATCTCTGCAGGAGCGGAATGTCGACCTTCCAGGTAGTGAGGGATCTCTCCCTCTGTCGGGCCAGCAATGTTGTCTTACGTTACATCCAGGAACTTGGGCTATGCTCAGCGTTAGTGGAATCGGCTGCCATGATGGGGATTCACAAGCCCACTGATATTCAACGACGCTGCATTCCAGCGATCTTGAATGGTACGCCTCCTCTTGTCAAAGTGGATGACTGTACAGCGCCTTAATGGTTGGTCGTTGTACAGGTAAGGACATCATCGGGCGTGCTGAAACCGGTAGTGGAAAGACGGCTGCTTTCGCGTTTCCAATCCTAGAGCTGTTGTCCCGCGACCCGTTTGGGATTTTCGCCATCGTCCTCACGCCAGCTCGCGAATTGGCCATACAGATTGCGGAACAGTTCACTTCTATTGGTATGATCCACGTCAGGTAGTAAACAGGTCTTGTTAATCTGTGATTCGGCAGGGACGTTCTGTAACTTGAAGTGCTCGGTCGTTATTGGCGGCATGTTTCAGGTTTGCCCGCGACCGTCCAGTGCCCAACACAAGTCTGATTGACGTCTCAGATCCCACAAGCCGTTGAGTTGACATCACGCCCTCACGTTATAATCGCGACTCCTGGTAGATTGGCAGATCACTTCAGAAGTTGTCCCAATGACCTGTATCTTTCCAATCTTCAGGTTGTTTGCATCCGTCAGCATTGTTGCACAGTTCAGTTCATCTAACTCCAGACGTAGTTCCTAGTCCTTGATGAGGCCGATCGCCTCTTGGAGCCCCGATTTTCCGATGACATCGACGTCATCCTATCGGTTAGCCGTTCTGTTCGTTTCGTTTCACGGTGCTTACATTTCGTGTCAGAAACTGCCTGCTAAACGGCAAACGCTTTTATTCTCGGCGACGATAACGCAGCACGTGCGAGAGTTCTGTCCGAACGCTGCATCATTCACCTTCGAGAGTGCTTCTAAATCCGAGTTTTCTACATGCTCCAACTTGACCCAGCAGTACGTCTTCTTTCCACAGATCCTCAAACCGTGTGTCCTTGTCAAGCTCCTGGAAGAAAAGTCTTCCGTCCCGAACCATTTGTCAATCGTGTTCGTCTCAACGTGCAAGACAGCTGAGATCCTATCCGAAATGCTGACGTTAATGGAACTCTCCTGCGTCGGGCTTCACTCGAACCTTTCGCAGCGACGAAGGTCAGGACCGTGCTGCGTTGTGCAGGCCTTGCATTAACTGATTCTGAACAGGCTGGCATCGCTTGGCAAATTTCGAAGTGGTCGTGCGAACATCATGATTGCGACGGACGTTGCCAGCAGAGGTCTGGATATCCAGCACGTGCAACTCGTCGTTAATTATGACCTGCCAAGGTCTAGTATATTACGTTAAAGTGTCCCCAACTGGAATTGCTCATTTGGAATTATAGGAATCCGGCAGATTACGTGCACAGAGTTGGGCGAACAGCGCGTGCTGGCCAATCAGGAACGGCCATCTCTGTGCTTACGCAATATGACATCCAGCTGTTCAAGGTAGGGATGCGCGCGGGCGCTCTTCCCCAGACGAAGAATGATAAATGGCTGGGTGTACAGGTCATCGAGAAGCACATCGGACTGACGCTATCTGAACACGAACTAAATGGCGACGAGGTTGCATCTCAGTTCAAGGTTGTCAACTCCAAACTTCGAATGGCCCGACTGCGCCTGGACGAGTATGCGATGAAGATGCGCAAGGCTGGCAAGTCGAGGAAGAAGATAGCTGGCTGATAAACGTATTGCATCTTCGTGCCGTGGCAAGCCGTTGACAAAGACGGAGGGTACGCCGGTTTATATTTGTTGAGGTTGAAAGCCGATTTCTGCGGGGTGCACCTGGTACTGGCGCATCCGGTTATTGTACGCCTCGATGACGTTGTAGTACATCTAAGCAGCAATACTCAGACAAGGGCGATCCATATCCTCAATGTACGTCGGACGAACCCGTCTGACATCGGACAGCCGGTCCTGCATGTCCTTGATGGTGTCGTTCTTCTGCTGCAGAACGTCTTCCAGACGTTGAGTCGGCTCTCCCAGCAATTCCGGTTGCAGATTTGTCGATATGAGCACCTGAAATTACTGCCATCAGGCACCTGCAGGAAGAACGCTGCCACGTATCCGACCTGGTGCAAGGCGGTCTCCTTCTTTTCGAGGTCAGCCTGTAGGACGTCCAGTTTGGTCTCCATGACCAGCGCTTTGAACGAGGCACGCTTCTCCACTTCCAGCAGGTTGTAGTCCAATTTCCGTTGCAGGATGTCACGTTCCTCCTTGGCCTGCTCCTCCTTCTGCAGCAACACCTTCGCAACGAGATCAGACCTGTCGCTATTTACACACTTCTGTGGAACCAGCAAAGACCTCGTTCTCCCAGCTGATGTTCTTGAGCTTGTTCTCCAACGAGAGGATGCGCTCCTTTGTGGCTTGAAGTTGCAGCTGGGGCATACCATCAGAAGTGGCCGAGAAGGCTAGGGTGGCCATCAGAAACCTTATCGCGTTCGTAGTTGCGAAGCTCAGCGGTTAGGTCCTCGACTTCACGCAGGTGCCGCTTCAGCGGTTCCGACAACTTCTTGTTGATCTGTCGGCGGGATGCGTTCAGAACCAACGTCGCGCGTCCCGTACCGGCGAATGTACCTGCGCGATTTCGGCCATGGCCTTCTCGTCACTGTGCTCCTTCTTCTTCAGGTCAAGGACCTCCTCCTTGAGGCTCTTGATGAGGTCCAGGTTGTTGTGCGTGATATCGTGGTAGTAATTCTTGATCTGCTGGAACTCGTCCTTGTGGACGGACATCAGATGGGCGATATGCTCCGATTTGCGCCTCTCGATCTTCTTCACGTCCGCCCGGCGATCCTCGCTCTTCTGCTTCCGGATCGCGCCCATGGCATCCTCGAACGACAACCGCAGGTCCTCTGCCTTCCTCTGGTACTCCTTGCGCAGGTTCATCACGTTCTTCTCGTGTTCGTGCTTCTGCATGCGCACCAGGTCGTTATGCGACAGCTCCATCTCCCGGAGCTTGGCCTTGTCCTCCCAGATCACATCCCTGAGCTCGTTCTCGACCGACCTGTTCTCCGTCTGCAACCGATGCAGCAGGACCTCATTGTTCGTCCTTGCTTCCGTCAGCCTGCATCGTCAGACGTCAGCGAACATGCGACGTTTCGATACGAGATCGACCCGCAGACTTGGTTTGGTGTTCATGCAGGACATGGCAGATCTTCATCTTGTAGACGTTGAGCTCGAAATTGTGCTTCTCGGTGAGGTCGTCCAGGCTCCTCAGCTTGCGTCGTTCGGCGGTGGTCAGGTCCTCCAGTCGCTTCTTCTCGATGGCCCAGTACGACCTGATCTTCCGCTGCTGCTGTTCGAAGTCGTTCAGGACGCGCTTCTCGGTGCTGAGCTCGGCTTCCATGATCCGCAGGATCTTCCGATAGTTGTTCGCCTCCTCAGACTGGTCCAGCGACGCCGACCCGGCCGCACCGGCGCCCGGCGCCGCCTCCGTTTTCGCCTTGCCCTTCGCCTTCGCCGCCTTCGACATGATCCCCCGTCTAATCACGATTCGATCGGGTTCGGGTACCCGTCAGCACATCGCCTATGGCGTCGCCGGACGAGTCGCCAGCGACGCGATACTATTCCGAGAGCGAGGTGGCCGCCCACAACGTCTACAACGACGCCTGGGTGTCCCTGTTCGGGAAAGTGCTCGACATCACGCCGCTGATCGCTGAGTACCTGGGCACACGCGGTAAGCGGCTGGGAGCCCCGCGCCCGGACGGCCGCCTCGAACCAATGACAGATGGTGCAGATTCGATCCTGACGGTGCCGCTGGTCCGGTTCGCCGGCCAGGACATCACGCACTGGTTCGACCCGAAGTCGTCGCAGGTCAGGACGCACGTCGATCCGGTCAGCAACCTGACCATGCCGTACACGCCGCACGGCCGGTTCATACACGTGCCGCCCAACGAGCCGTCGTCCCGCTGGAGCACGAACATCGCAGTGCCCTGGTGGCAGGACGAGCAGTACATCGTCGGCAACCTGACGAAGAAGAGCAGGAGCCTGCGCGTGGTGAACACGCTGACACACCAGACGCACGTGTTCGAGGTCTGCAGCGAGGAGACCATCAAGGACATCCAACGACGGTACGTCCTGTTCAACGAGCACGCCGGGTCCTACACCTGGAAGTGCCTCGGGCGCGTCCTCGGTCGGTAACCCAACGTCCTTGGTCCACGGACGCGCCTGCCCTGACCGATGTCGACCGCGCGCAGACCTGCACAAAACCCTGGAGGAGAACGGGATCGCCGACGAATCCGAGGAGATGGCGTCACTGGGCATCAACGAGCAGCAACACCTGCCCAGCCTGCAGCTGTACTACAACGACGACCTAAGCGTGGCGTAAGAACGCAACATAAAGTCACTGTCGCTCCCATTGTTGTGGTTGTTGGGTCGTGGTCGCGGGGGACGGGGAGAGAGGGGAGGACGTCCTGTGATCATGGCATGGTACTGCAGCACCAGTCACAGATTAAGGCAGCGGCGATGACGACGCCGGGGCCGCTGCTGTCGCTGCGCCATGTGTTCGGCCTGGCGTCCGACGCGTCGTCGAACATGCACTACCTGGACGAGTCCGTGTTCCTGTACCCGGCCGGCGGCCAGGTCGTCGTCTACAATGCCGAATCGCGGTCGCAGCGCTTCATCCACACGCCCGAGGCCGCCTCGGCCATGGCGGTCGCGTCGGGCGAGAACGGCATCAGCGCGCTGGCGGTGTCCCCGAAGGACCACAAGTTCGTCGCCGTCGCCGAGCGCGGCGAGCACGCCACCGTCTCCGTCTACAACGTGCACACGCTGAAGAAGGTCAGGACGTCACTGTCCAGCAGCGACTGCGCGTCGAAACAGTTCGTCTACGTGGCGTTCTCCTCCGATCAGCGCTTCCTGCTGACACAGGGCGGCGCCCCGGATTATACGCTGGTGAATTGGCTGTGGGAGAAGGCGCGCCCGCTGCAGATGGCCAAGCTGGCGACCGGTGTGAACGTCCGGATCACGGTCGCCATGTTCCAGCCGTCCGACCCGTCGACGGTCGTCGTGGCGGGGACCAACCTGGTCAAGGTCCTGCACTGCGAGCAGAACGAGTTCAAGCAGACGCCGGTGGTGCTGAAGGCGAAGAAGGACGCGATCGAGTTCCAGTGCATGACGTGGGACGGCGACCGGTGCCTGATCGGGGCGGACAACGGCGAGGTCTATGTCGTCGAAGGCGTCGAGCACCGGCGAACGTACTGCACGCCCAAGGAGGCCAACTCGATCCACGCCATTGCCATGTACGCCAAAGGGTTCGTCGTCGGGTGCGACGACGGCCTCGTGCACTTCTTCGAACGGATCGACGACAAGAGCGGGCACGCCGCCGACACCAGCGACGCGACCGCCAGCGAACGCGAATGGTACCGCCCGTTGAAGACGTTCCGGATCGCGAGCAGTGTGTCGCGCGTGATCGCCATCGACGTGTCGCCATCGGGCGAGACGATGGTCTGCACGTTGGACAACGCGCAGGCGTACATCATGAACCTGTCGCAAGTCGACATCCTGAAGACGGACGACGTCACGTTCGAGCTGTTGGCCAACGAGTTCCATTCCGGGGCCATCACGGGCCTTGACATTTGCACAAGGAAGCCATTGATAGCCACCAGCTCGTTCGACGGCACGATCCGTATCTGGAATTACGAAGACAATACGGGCGTGGTGTCGAAGAACTTCGAGGAGCCACCGTTAAGCATTGCGTTCCACCCGAGCGGCCTTCAGGTCGTCGTCGGGTTCGCCGATCGCTTGACGCTGATGAGCGTGCTGATGGACGAGGTGAAACCGTACAAGGACCTGCCGCTGAAGGACTGTCGCGAGTGCGCGTTCTCGAACGGCGGCCAGTACTTCGCGGTCGTCAGCGGGACGACCATCTCGGTGTACCTGACGTACACGGCGGAGAACATCGTGAACCTGCGGGGGCACACCGGGAAGATCAGGTCGATTGCATGGAACGCCGACGATACAGGCCTCGTCTCCGGCGGCATGAACGGCACCATCATCGAGTGGGACCTGCGATCCGGCAGCAGGATCCAGGAGTTCGAACAGAAGAATTGCACGTTCACTAGCGTCGCTATCACGAACGACAGGCACTTGTACGCCGTCGGCAATGACTCTGTCGTTCGGGAGATTGTCCAGGTGGGTGCCGAGGGATGTTCCAAATGCGGTGGCTTTTGATGCGATGGCGGTGGCTAGGGTGCCGTGAAGGCCGCCATCGACCTGAACATTGTCATGACGCGCGTCGCTGTGAAATCGAGCGGGACGCCCAGGTTGCTGTTCGTGGGCGCGTCCACTGGCGCCGTGCGAGTCTTCAAGCTGCCGCTGACGAACACGTTCCAGAGTTTCAGCATCCACAGCGGTACCTGCGTAGGTTGCAATGCAGCACCCATGTCGTGACGTCGGCGCAGGTGCCATCACGTCGCTGAAAATGTCGCCGGACGAGACGACGTTGTTCGCTGCCGGTGAAGATGGCACCGTCAGCGTCATTGAGATACGCGACGGACGTGATGGCCTGACGCTGAAGCGCGACAAACGGGAGTTACCTTGGGCCGAAGAGGTATTCCCGCGTTAAACGCCGTTGTCAAAAACAAGGGGGCTAACCGCAGACCAGGTGCTTGTCAGCAAGGTGGACCTGGAGGAGCGCATGGCGATGATGAAGGAGCTGGCGGAGAAGGTCGACGAGCTGACGTTGCATAACGAGTACCAGACGCGGCTGAAGGAGATGAACTATCAAGAGCAAATCCGGGCGCTGAACGAGAAGTACAACAATGAGCTCAAGGCCGAGAAGCAGAAGCTGCAGATGCTGATGGAAGAGAAGGAGGCGCTCGACACTCGATACCACCAGAAACTGGCAGATCTACGGGCGCGAGACGAGACGGCGGTGAAGGAGCTCGGCGTCATGCAGGAGAAACGCATCCGGGCCGAGAAGGAGCGATATCGCGAGCTCCAGGCGATGTTCACTGGGCAGCAGCAACGTCGCGAGAAGGAGCTGGCGGACAGGCAGAAGGCGTTCGCGTTGGAGTTGCAGGAGCTCGAGGACGATTACCAGGCGCAGATCGAGGCGGTGCGTGTCAACGCGCAGAAGATCGAGAAGGAGAAGCTGGCAATCATTGAGGAGTTCGAGGAGACGAAGGGCATCGTCGAGAAGGACGCCGATCAGGAGATCGACGAGCTGAAGGATTCGTACGACGCGAAGCTGGCGGCGGAGAAGAAGATGACGTTGTCGCTGGCGGGGAACAACGGCGTCCTAAAGGCCAAGTTCGCGAAGATGCAGAGCCGGATCAAGAAGCAGAAGGAGCAGATCGAGGCGATGGTCGAGGACGAACGAAAACTGTACGAGGTGATCCGGGGCCTGGAGAAAGACATCGAGGGGTACGAGAAGGAGATCAGCGAGCGCGGGTCGACGATCGCTGACAAGGACAAGCGTATCAACGACCTGCGCAAGAAGAACCAGGAGCTGGAGAAGTTCAAGTTCGTCCTCGACTACAAGATCAGGGAGCTGAATCGGCAGATTCAGCCGCGTGAGCTCGAGATCGAACGCAAGAAGAAGCAGTTGGACGAGATGGACGGCGAGGTTCGCAAGTACAGGGCCGATTACGAGGACTTGACCCTGAAGGTCAAGGAGCTGAAGCTCCGCCTGGCTGGACTGACCACCGAGCTCGACCAGCAGGTTGCCAGCAACAAGGAGAAGAGAAACGAGGTACGCGAGTTCGCCAGGGAGATGCGGGCCCTTGCCGGCGGGTCCGGCAAGGAGTTGAAGAAGAAGGTCGTCGCCCTGTTCCACGCGTACAATGGGGAGAAGGTCGCCACCGACGCAGTGCCTGGGTCGAACGCGCACAATGAGCACCAGCGACAGCGCGTTTACTTGGAACGCATGATTGACTCGATGAAGCACAAGCAGGAGAAGGACGCGCAGTTGCACAAGCTGGCCAAGTCCAAGTCGATCCAAGAGACCGTGTCGCTCGTCGCCGAGATCAACGAGCTGCGACGGGACATCGACTATTGCGAGCAGCAGATGCAGCAGGTGGCACCAGGCGACCTACAGAAACAGGTCCGCGCCCAGGAAACGGAACTGGCCGCCCTGCAGACCCAGCTTCGTCAGCTGCTCAACGTGTCCATGGGCACCCCATCCGCGCCCATGGACGAGTTCACGCCGCGTCCCGACCCAGTACAATAATACTACAATCCAGCGCACAGACAGACAGGTCGATCGCGGACGAGCGGTTTGTTACATGAGGGACGCGTTACCATCAAACGCGGGCGCATCGTAATACTCGCTGGCGTGCTCGCGCTGCTCGTCGACCATGTACTGGCCTATGCGAACGTCCGGTTGCGTGTCTTCGTGACGTTCGCGTTCTGACGGGGCGTCTGGGCCGCCCGGCGTGAAGTCGCGGGCGGCTTCATGGAACTGGACGGACGGCGCGCTCTCGATTTCCCTCAGGTACTCGAACAGGACCGATTTCGTGCGTTCCAGGTATGCGAGCGAGTTCTGGTTCTCCATGTTGGTCGGGTTCAGGTGCAGGGTGTAGTTGGGGCCATAGTACTCGTAGTAGTCGTTGTACGGTATGGTGTTGTCCATGGCCTCGCCCAGGCACACGCCGGTCTCGTACGCCCAGCAGCGCGCCACGTTCCGGATCGTGTACCCGCCGCCGCCCAGCACCAGCAGCGGCACGTTGAACGACTTCATGTACTCGACGCACATGCCATGGCCTTTGATCGACAGGTTAAAGCAACCTAACCGGTCGCCCGACAGCGAATCGGCACCGCACTGCAGGACGACCGCCTCGGGTCGGTACACCTCCATGACGCGCGCCACGACGGGCTTGAAAATCGACTCGTACGAATCGTCGTCGATGCCGTCGTGCAACGGGAAGTTCAGGGCGTAATTGCGCCCTCTGGCGTAGCCGCAATCGCGAACGGACCCGGTTCCCGGGAAGAACTCGCCGTACTTGTGGAACGAGAGCGTCATGACGCGGTCGGTCGTATAGAACGCCTCCTCGACGCCATCGCCGTGATGGATGTCAATGTCGATGTACAGGACGCGCTGCTTGTGTTTGAGGAGCTCCAGGATGGCCAGGACGATGTCGTTGACGTAGCAGAACCCGCTGGCCTCGCTCTTCTTGGCGTGATGCAGGCCGCCGGCCCAGTTGACGACAATGTCGGCGGATCCACGATTCAGCTTGTACGCGCCGCCGACAGACCCGCCCGCCGACATTTGGCAGAATTTGAACAGGCCGTCGAAGACGGGGCAGTCGACGTCGCAGTTATACCGGGCGAGTTCGCGCGTGTAATCGCTCTGCGTGTCCGTCGACACGTGCTGCAGGAAATGGATGTAGTCGTCGGCGTGGAACGCAGTCATCTCCTCCTCCGACATCAGGTACGGCCTGTACACCTCCATCTTCTTGTACATGCCATAGTTCAGCAGCAGGCTGTGCGCCATCCGGATGCGGTGCGGTTTCATCGGGTGCCCCTGCCCGTAATAGAAGTTGCCGACCTCGTCTGTCACGCGACGAGTCAGACCGTGCCAGATTGCGGGCGACGCGCGTCCGTCGCTCGGTACCATCGTAATAATACGCGACACGTTGTTTGCCCATGTGTGTCGCTAATGTGACGCGGTGGCTCCCGTACGATGGGCCGCCAATCGACCGGAAATTATGACCGTCCCACGGACTTCTCCGCCTCCTGCTGCCTGCCTGGGTTCCGCCCGCAACCTGCGGCGCATGCACCACTCCGCAGGTCTGCAGCCCACTCGACAGCTTCGACGCAGGACGAGCGTTGCCCGGCGTGGAAAACCCATAGGAATCCCCGCCTGCCTGAACCCGGTGTGTGGCTGGCGTTGACCTTGCACATTTATGTCTGAAGTAGGTATATGTATGAAGTAGGTAGGCTTAAACAGGTGGCGGACGTTCTTGCAGAAGCGGGCGCAGCTTCCCTTTGGAATGTAATTCGTGGGCGTCATCGGATCCGCCGATGGATTTGCCACCAATGAACACATTCGGGACCGTCCTGCGACCCGTCAGACGCGCCAATGTTTCCTGCATGGACGTGCCGTTCGGGACCAGGTCGAGCTCCACAGCGGCGTAGTCTGCTCCCAGTGAGTCGAGCAAGGCCTTGACGCGCTTGCAATACGGGCAGTAGGATTTCGAGAACACGACAACGTGGGACGACACGATGTGGCGCTGCACGACATCGTCGACGGACAGGTCCCTTTGGAGTACGTAGACTTGGGGCTCAACCAGGACCCGGGGTGGGAATCGCCTCAGCGCGATGCCTTTGAACCCGTCCACTGCCCTGATGACAGAGAAACCAGGCACCGATGCCGATTCATGCAGCAAGTAGTCCAGATGCTTCCGGTTACTCAGCTGATCGGCGGACAGGCCTTCCGTCTTGTCGTAGACAACACCAGAGCGCTGTCCAAACCGACTAACTCCTGTCATTGCCGCCAGGTTTCCGATGTGGACTGTGCAGGGCGGGCGCATCGTACCATCGAGATGATGCAGCGCCCATCCACCAGGGTAGTTCCATGAAGATATGAACAAGAATAGGGCGCTGGCCAGAGCCGACACCAAGACGCCGATCCCAGGAGTGAATGCAAGGAGACGGTGCCATGCCGATTTACCCCGGTTCCTCATGATTCGCGCCACGCCCATTGCAGCGACAGCGTTCATCACGGGCAGGACAGGGAAGATGAACCGCATTTCCTTGTGAGGAAGGAACGAATAGAGGGCAACAGAAAGGAACGCAGGGAGTGCCAGGGTAAGAACTGTCGGATCTGTCAAGACGAGTAAACACGAGTATGACCGTTCTGATCTGCCACCCTACCATATTGAAGCTGGAACCTCGCGCCGTGTAGAACGGACATTGTTGGGATAGTTGCCAACACGCCAAACGGGATGTAGGGCAGGGCGGTCAGCAGCGCTCGTGGACTGTTCCAATAAGAAGCAGCAAAGATTCTGGATCCATCCCGCTTACAGGAAGTAGGTGAAGTACGACTGAAATGGCATGGTGCCCCATTCAGAACTTCGGTTGTCCACCACGTTAAACAGGAAGACGTTCAGTTCGGGCCACAGAAGACGACGCCAGAGAACGGAATCCACAGCAACCGTAACCGCTATGCTCGCCAAGGTCGCCGCAACGCCTGCGAGTAAAACCCTGTATAGTTTGACGCGGCGACCGACGAGAAGTACTGCAAGCTGGGGGAACGCGAAAACGACAGCATCGCTGTAATAGCATCGATACAATCAGTTCAGCGATAGACGGCTACGACATGGTCTGACCTGCGGAACACAGCGGAATCGAATGCAAAGAACGCCACAGCGGCCGACGAGCGCCCCCGCATCCAGGCAGCGTGCCCGAAGTTCATCAAGATCAACGAGAACGTGTTGGGCAGCAAGCGACTACAGTAGAACATGAGATGGAATTGGCAAACCGTGAACTAGACGAGGTTCAGCTGTTGTTTGGGCACACGCAGCACCGACACACCGCGGTCAGCCAGACAGCGGGCTCCTTTGACTTGACGTAAGCGCAGAACGCTCGACGGAAGACGCCCAGCGAGAGCACAGCGATGCAGGCTAGGACAATACGGACGGCGTACAGGGTCAGCAGCCTTGGCCAACCTGCACACTGCCACGTCAAAAGAGCAGACCGTCCGACACGATCACAATCCTACCAAACGCGTCGACCGCAACCTTGAACGGACTCGACAGCAGAGCTAGAACGACCGAGCCAACAAATGTCCTCGGAACGACGCCAGGGAACTCCAGATGGTCATACTACAGGAGCAGTGGGTCAGGCACGTTCCCCGCCCGCCATCAGACCCCGGGTTGTCCGTCCACCTTCGCGATGTCCCGGCCGTGGTACAGCAGGTCATGCACCGCCTGGACGTTGAAGCTCTCCTCCACCTTCGTATACGGGCACACGAGCACGTGGGCAGCGGCGACGGCCAGCAGGATCGTGTCATGCCGGTCCCAGCACATCGTCGCCACTGCGCCTCGGCAAAACGGCGTGGCGCGTCCTCATCGCGGCGCCGCCCCGGCTTTTGGATGCCGTCGTGAGTCTCTCGTGTGTGTGGGTGGCACTGCCACCACCAGGCTGAGAGAGAGAGGGGGACGGCCGACCGACCGACCGGCCCATGCCGCACGGCCCGGGGCTCACGATGCGCCTGCTCGAGGCCGCATGCGTTGTCGGTCAAGCATGCGCGACTGCAATGCGACTTCGCGGGCCCGAGTCGCTCGCGCTGGCGGCCGTCGCCGTCCTGGCGAGTGCGCTGCAGTTCCGCGAATGGCCTGATCGTGACCGCCTTTACAGGTAGCGTACCTGCCTGCGAGGGTGTATTATGAACGGCGGGCAGGGCGTTCGCTAAGGTCTCATTCGCGCAGGCCTCATGTGTCGTCGGGTCTGGCGATCGGCGTGGTGGCGCTGCCAGTTGTCTTCGGTGCTCAGCTGTCCATGAAGCCTTCCGCGTTGCTTCCGTTGTCGATGCTATTCTGGGCTAGCGTCGTCTGTGCCGTCCTGTCCATCGCTAACCAGCAGGGTGATAAACCAAGTCGTTCAGGTCGCTTTCTATGGGCCATGCTTCTTGCCATACCTGCTGGGTACCTTTGCAGTGACCTAAATTGTAATCCTTTGAGGGCCTCCATGAGAGACTCTGCACTGATGGCATGTCTGTTTGCAGGGTTTCGCAACACGCTCAGAATTGCCATGGTCGCCTGTACGCAGCAGTGGTACCTTCACTCCATGCCAGTTCGCTTGCCACGATCGTTCACATACGGGGAGGCTCATGTTGTCGCATCATTGGTCTCTCTTCTGCTCTGCAACGCGTCCCTTCATATCGTTGACACTGTACCGAGATCAATCTGTTTATCTCGTCACTGTTTCAGTTTACACGCATTCGTACTGTAGGTCGTTCCCTACTGGGCGCTGTTTGAACCTTACGTTCAGCTCTCGCATCCTCTTGTCCTTATTGCACAGTACGTCGGTATCGTTACAGGTGCAATTGTAGAGGCGCAGGTTCGTCTGGCAAGGGCATTGCGGCGCGTGCACCCTTCGTCTACGAAGGAGGATGTCGAACGCACAACTGCAGAGTTCTGGGCCCGGATGGTTATTGCATGTCTAGTCGCCCACCCCTGGGTCATGTACCATCTGGGTGAAGAACCGCTGCAATTCATTGTCAAGTTCCTGGCTGCTGATGCGGCACGGATCGGTCTGGTTGCCTACTGGCTGGCAGTGGTCTGTGCCAGCATTGCATGGTTCCCGCGTATCGAGTCGTGGTTGGGCCTGCGCGTGATTCTCTCGCGTAAGCTCTACCATTTCCTAATCACAGCCGTTGCTGTGCCTGGAGCGTTTGCCGATACCGCGTTCCTGTCACTGGCACTCTGTGGGGCATTGTCGCTGTTCGTTGTGGCTGAAGTCATTCGGGTGTGTCGGGTACCACCAATCGGTCCTGCTCTCGATGCATACATGTCCAGATACATTGACAAGCGCGATGCCGGCGACGTCATCTTGACTCACATATACTTGCTTCTTGGCTGTGCACTACCGTTCTGGTTGCATGCGCCTTTCGAACCCCTTGTCCCTGGCCTTGCCGGCGTCATCTCGCTTGGCATCGCCGACTCAGCCGCATCGTTCGTCGGGATCCGCTTCGGCACAGTCAATTGGCCGGGATCCAGTAAAACGCTTCAGGGCAGTCTTGGCGCTGCTGTGACCTCGGCTTTGTCGATTGTCGCTCTACAGAGCATGGCGTCGCCGATACCAGTCGCTACCCATAGTCTCCTCCAACCAGTTGCATTTAACACGTTGCTGGAAGCGTCAACAGACCAAATCGACAACCTGTTCCTGCCGTTGTACTTCTACGCCGCCATCGTCAGTGTCCTATAAACCTATTCGGAACGCTGCAGCCGTATACAGGAAGGTTAGAATTTCATGTCCTCGATTAGACATCTATCACATTATTGAGCATTCCGCGTCTGGCATGCCGCTAGTGGCACCCTCAACAATGGGTTCCCCCTTGTCGTCGAACTTAATGCCCGGGACAAGCACCTCCATGATCTCGGGCGGCGGTTTGCCGTACGCCTGCACTTCGTTCAGCAGCGTAAACACTTCCTCAGCTTGAACGCCGCCATCGGAATCGAATTTAGCCAACAGACGGACGAACACGGCATGCTGCGACTCGTACGCCTTCAGTTCAGCATCGGTCAGCGTTGCCGCGTGGTCGGCGATCCACACTGGGTATTTGCCGGCCACAGCCTGGATCGGCTCGTACAGGTTCTCTTTCGACACCATCTGCTCCATCAGCGTGTTCATAGACGCCTCTAGGTCGCCTGAGAGCTCATCGCCACTGCCGCCCAGCTTCATGTCCTCCAGCAGCTTCCTGAACAGGGCGTCTTCATCGGTCGGCCCGGATGCTGCACTTTCCCCAATCATTCGGGCGGCTTCATTCAAGGACTCCTGCACGTTGGTTGGCATGGACCGGTTCCCTTTATCGTCCGCAGGCAGCAGCTTCAGCATCTTCTCGAACACCGCATCGATCTCCTCCTGGTCGGCGTGCTCGCCCGTGACACCTGCGTTCGCCCGTCGCAGCTCGGCGACAAGATCGTTCACGTCGCGCTCAAGCGCCGCCGCCCCTGCAGCATGCCCGGGCGTCGACGCCGATGGCGGCGCGGTCACCGCCTGCGCCTGCTGCGCATCGAACTCGTCCAGCACGCTGTCCAGCACGTCATCCAGGTCGTCATCCGGCATGGTTTGACCACGACCGGAAAACACCGTGACTACGATCCGCCTGCGCGCCGGAGCACACGGCACTCCCACCACGTTCGTAGCGACAGCTGTTCACAGTCGACCACAAACGTGACTCGGGTGCCACTGGCGATATATGCCGTTTATATGCTGTACAGGGGCGTGGGGATGCGGGCGAATCCGACGTCACTCGAAGCGACGACGTGCCATGGCGTTCGAGAACAGTGTGGTTTTCTTCTTGGGCGTGCCGCGAGGTGGCGCTGAGCGCTCGGCAGCAGGCCACATGGGCGGGCTGGCCGAGACAGCAGACGGCCCGACGGGCCAGGAACGTAATGGCGGTGACGCGGCATCGGCCAGCGATCGAGACGGTAGTGGTTCCCATGTTGATGTCGCGTTAAGCCCACGATCCGCGACAGCAGACCAGCTACTTCCGCTAGGGGCAGCGGACGTTGTGCGGTTTCCAATGGCAGGACCGAAATGGTCATCGGACGCGCCAAGGTTTCCAGATGCGAAACCGAACGGGTTCGCACTCGACCCTGCTGACGATAGGTCTGCAACAGGGCGCCCAGTATTCCACTCAAGCCGACGAGCTTCGGCGGCAGCCGCCATCTTCTCGTCTTCTCGCATCTGGATGGCCTTTATGCGGGCCCGGGCGCGTTTTCTCTGTGATATCTCGTCGTGGAACGCGCGAAGTGTGTCCTTACTGACGATCGACTTCAGGTTCGCTTCGCACACGGAGAAGTTGCTCGTCAGAGCTAGGTGGGACAGGAACCGAAACCGCATCCTTGTGTCGTCGCTCTGCCTGAAATGGGTGATGTCGACGATGGTGGCAGTGAACGACGGCGGAAGCCGTTCAGGAGAGCCAAATTCGCGCAACAGGATCCTCCAGCCGAGCGACCCTAGGTAGACGGATTGGCCGTCGGCGGCCTGAAAGAAGAGATAATCATCGGACTGACTCGACATATCACGCCGATGCGTTGGCGGGGCGGACGGACGATTCCGGGCAGACGACAATGCCTCGTCGATGGACTGGAGGGCGACCTCTAGGAATGGGACCTCCATGGCATCTGCAGACTGGAAGGCCGCGATGATGTCGGCGCGGTCGGCTTCGAGCACAGGGACAATGTCCATGCCAACAACAACGGACTGGAAACGGAAAGGGTTATCCTGCAAGATTCCGGTTGAATCATTACTGTCCTCTTCGAGAGCGGGAAACACCTCGGCGGACGCTTTCGGACGACGACACAGGACAAACCGCACAGTGTCTCCGATACGGGTGCCCCGGTGGACATCAAACGTCAGGCACCGCAAATCAGGCGCGTACACTGATTCCGAGCAGAGCACGCAGCGAGCGAATGGTCGCTCGTTGACCGAAAAGTAGTGGAGGATGCAGGGCAGACACGTTGAGTGTCCGCATTTCGTGATACGAGGAGCGCGCTGCCGCGACAGGCAAATTGGGCACATGGGCGCGGCGTTCTCCACGACCTGATTGACGAGGATGACCCGGTCCCAGTCGATGCTGTCGTCGGCCGTCGCAGCCAAGCGGTAGGAGTCGTCATCCGATGACGACAAGGCGAACCGGAAATGCGCTTTGACGTGGCGTTTCTTATTGAACGGAGCAACGTACCTGTACAATCAAACAGGGTAAGCCGACGCCGTTTAGCTACGACACGTGATGTTGCCTGGGCTGCCGACGAGGTCGACCGGCCGAGTGATCATGAGCAGAAAGCGGGAGCGGATATTGGAAGTTCAGTAGTGTCTGCACATCGGCATTGTCGGAGGCAGCGCCGCTGTGGGTGTTCTGGTTCCTGGAGGGACGGCTTCTACGCCCGCCCCCACGGGCCATGGTGTCTGACTGTCCGTCCCGAGACGACGGGGAGCCGATCACTGGGCGACGGTTCCCGCCGTGGCGGACTTTCCGCCGGGATCCAGGGTCCAGTCCAGACTCCAGAAGTCCAGACCGTGAACCTCACTGAAGGAACTTGGTGTTCACATCGTCGTAGAGCGGTGGAACATTCGCATGTAGTATGCCCTGTCTCAAAGGCCCAACCCCGTATTTTCTGATTGTGTTTCTGATTCGCATTCGCAGCGCGTGATAAGTGGCGGACTTTGGGCCTTAGCTTATGTCATATGATTGTGACTCTGTAACAGTGCGATTTCTGCTGGACGAAAAGGCTGGGTTTTACTGAGACAGCAAGCTCGGTTTCTCGCGTTGGCCTGCTCTCTTATCTTTCCGGCGTTGGGGCGCCAAACAGCACGGCTGTCGAGCTCCTCACAGCTTAAGCCTTAAGGAAAGTGACCTGTCAGTCAGCTCGGCTGTCTGCAAACCCAGTCTGGGTCTGCAACACCGAGCGCGAGGTAGAACTCATCTGTAACCCAGCTCAGACACTGTCGCAGGAGGATGGCCACCAGAATCCGGCAACGCGTTTCCGAGCGCCAGCGTAACTGCCAGACGGCGGCAAAAAAGGACTACAGGTCGATGCCAGGATTGAACTGGCGTATTCAGATTCAAAGTCTGATATGCTACCACTACATCAATCGACCTTTACGAGGATTTGCGGGGCCTTTGTCCATATTTGTCCTATATCTGCAAAGTGCAAACGTGCGCCTTTTCGGACGCTTCATATGTCGGCACCACTGTCGTGGTCCCGCCCTGGGCGTCCCCGCACGTTCCCTTCAGAGGCTTATCTAGCACGGTCGCTGTGATGATGAAACTGACGCAGTTCAAATAGACAGACTTTCCGCACAACATGGACGGGGACGGGGGCGGGCGGCGCGGGCCCAGCCTGGGATGATTGCGTCGTCTGGCGCAGTCTGCGGTCGGTGATGTTGCGCGGGATGCCATCGGCGGGGAAGCGGGGCACCGGTGCCCGTGTTCGTCGTGTCCTCGGGCGACTATCGATCTCCTACCGCCACTGGTCGGGTCTGCAGATCATGGCCGTTCTGGCCAGCATCATGGTCATCGTCGTCCTGGTGCGGAGCCGCGCCGATTACGACGCCGTCTCTGTCGACGCCCCGCGAAACGGGATAGTCCCAATGCGGTCACCTCCTGCGGTCCCTTCCGAAATGCGGCATAAGACTGTGCATAGCGTGTACGGTTTATGGGATGCTGGCGCGATCCCTCCGACACTGCTGGCGGATTGGCGCGCCATGAACCCAACCTGGGACGTCGTCATCCATGACCGCGCCGAATCGGACGCCCTGGTCGAGAAGGAGTTCCCTTGGCTTCTTGACCTGTACAGGAATGCCCTGCCGATTCACCGGTCCGATCTGCTGCGCCTCCTCTTCGTCTACGTGTACGGCGGTCTGTATATCGACTGTGATGTGCGCGCGTCACGACCCATCGAAGCTGTGCTGTTCGAATCTGGCTTCGACCCGTCCCAGCACGACTTTGTCGCGTTTCTCGAGACGCGTTTACCGGGAGGGTTTCAGGCGAAATCGGCGTCCTGGCCGATCCGGAACGGCGTTCCCGAACTTGCGAACCGTGTCGCCAACTACGTGTTCTATTCGGCGCCGAGGAGCGACGTCCTTCTCGGTATCATTCTCACAGTTGCGTCGCGTCTTCAGCGCTGGCAGACCATGTCCGAGGAGCAACGTAACGGGATCATCAGAGGCGGCGATCCCGATTACCCGGTCCTGTACGTTACCGGTCCTGATGCGTTCACCGAGGCACTTTTCGGCGGCCCGTCGTCATCGTTGCTGCCGCGGACGCTCCTGATCGACCTCGACAATGCGAAAGCGTTCACGAATTCTGCTAAAGGTTCCTGGCGGTCATGACGACGTCGTGGTTCTCGTCTCGCTTGGTTCCACAGTTACATGTTAGTCTGTTTAATGGTAAATCGAGATACTATATGTACGGAAGCGCTGGCCTGGGCCCACTGGGTGCCGGCTCGAAACCAATCACCCGTTCATCTGCTGTCGCACCTGGATCTCCGTCCACTTAGGCGGTGGCTGATTCTTCACGATTGCGCCTTTCTCGTTGGGCCCTTCAATGGCAATCCTGGGCGCTGCCTGTCCACTCCTCGGGTTGCCGTTCATGACGGCCTTCCCGGTCGCGTCGGGCGCTTTCACCGACAGGCGCGATCGTGACGCTTCCTTACGGTCGTCGTTATCGATAACAACAACGACGTCCTTGGGTTCGGGTGCCTTGGCGGCTGGTGCGGCAGCCTGCACGTTCGTGGCTGCTGTGGCACGTGGTCCACCCCAGGTGCGTACACGCAAGGTGTAGACGCCATACAGCTGGAACACGGCCGACATGATCGGCAGGCAGATCACGTTTAGCGGATAGCACCAGGCGATCTTGACGCGATGGATCTTGATGCCGAACACCGCCACGAACAGCCAGATCGGGACGAAGATCGCCAGACAGATGGCGAGCGTGAGGAAGGTGCCGCGCCCGAGTGTCTGTTCGGCAATGAACACGTACAGGAACAGAGGGCCGTTCTTCAGCGATGTGAACAGCTGCAGGGTCAGCAGGCCTGGGAACTGTTTCCACAGGATTGGCGAGCAGAGCATGTGGACTTCGTTGCTCAGCGTCCCAAGGTACCATCGCCTGCGCTGCTTCAGCAGTGAGTACAGAGAATCGCAACCCTCGGTCTTGCACCTGTCCAGGTACGGCAGTTAGTGACCGGATGGCACCAGGGCCCGCCTAATCGTACCGTGCCGCAGAGCAGAACCCAATTCGGTACTGGCTCGGCCTCTTCTCCATCAGCAGATGTGTAAAGTATCGATCTTCCCCTGTGGCTGCGGTCAGAAGAAGACGCCACCTGCTGTCGGACCCAGTTTGCAACTGACCCAGATGGCAGCGTGCGAAATCAAACGAGTCCTTGGCGTTCATCTGGTTGAAGTACTCGTTGGCGACCTCCTGGAGCGACTCGAATCGGACCATGGTGAGGGCACCAGGCAGGCAGGATACGGATCCGAGGTAGTCCTCGGTGGTTCGCTGCATCATCTGCGATTCAATGTACTCGGTGTCCTGGAGCACCTTCAGGAAGTTGTACGTGTCCGCCGTCTTGCACGTGATCAATCCCGTCAGCGCCTCCCGGTACTTGCCGTTCGTGAGGTCATAGATGAAGTAGTTGATGGCGTACGGGTCCAGCTGGATATCGGAATCGATGAACAGCAGGTACGGCTTGTTCTGGTACGACCCGTATCGGTCGACCAGGTACTTGTAGGCGAACATCTGCGCGTGTCGTTTGCCACCATGCGGGAAGCGGCATGGGGTAACCTTCAGGCCCCGGTAGTCGATGTCCTGGATCATCGGGTAGCATTCATCCGGCAACTGTTTCGGGTTCGCCGCCAGCTTCTTGGCGATACGCGCGTACAGGCGGTCCAGTGCGTACTTGCCCTTCTTCTTGGTCGCTTCGACGTTGATCTCGGCCTCTGATACCAGACAGTGGATAATTGAACGGTACAACGGCGTTACAGCGTCGTCGTCGAACGCAAGGACAAGATGCATCCGATGCTTGGGGTATACCGTCTCGACGACCTGTACGTGTTTCGTCAGTCGTCAGGCATGACGCATAGGACAGAAGCACCAACCGAGTTGACAGCCGTCATGAACGATGGTAGCGGTTCGTTGTAGATGGGCATGACGACTGTGACGCGGGGCAGTTCATTCGCCCGTTTCTTGGTCTTCTTGATGGACTTGAGCAGGTTGGCGTTGCTGGCCTTCTCAATGCTGGGATGGTTCAACAACGAGTGGACGGCGCAGCCGATTTTGAACCAGGACGTTAGCAGCTGGATGACGGGTTCGTAGAACAGGAAGACGGCCCATTTGTTATCGAAAACACTGCGGACGAAGATGCGCCCGACAAACAGTTTGGTCCAGTCGACGGTGGACAGGATCACGTAGTAGACGACGGCATTGTAAACGAGGTAGAACGTCAGGAAGGTCGCTGCAACTAGCTGTGTCGGCCACTTCTTTGCTTTGCCTTTTTCGCCCTGCAGGACGACCGATCCGGTCGTAAGGAGGTAGACGAACGCGTACACCAACGAGTGGAAGCATGCTGCGATGAGCATCGTCGACGTCACCGCGTACTCCACATACACCAGGTCGAGTCCGAGAATGGACACCATGGCCACCGGGCGACGGCCAACCCAGAACGACTATTCAGACACTGGCCGAGCAGCAGAGCGTCGAAAGCTGCTGACTCGTCCGGCACACCTTCAAGACGCCACTGTTCAAACCGGGCGGCTCCTGGTCGAACAATATCTTCTGGACAGGCAGCTGGACTGGACGCACCACCCGACACGTTCCGCATCGTATACACACACAGTCACAGCAGCTGCGATCTAGAATCGTGCCTGGCCCGGCGCAGCCCCTCTGGAAACCCGCTCCAGAATTCCGCTAGGGGCGACGTTAGGGGTTGCACCACTTGCGCCGCGTACATTTTATATATGGCGAGCGCCCTAGTATTGCGCCGGTCCGGGGCATGCGTGGCGGAGTCCGTGAGGCTGACCAGCCCCTATCACCGTTTTGTTCGTTGCCCGTTGCCGTCACCTGCGTGTGCTCGTGTGATCTCTGCGACACAGTCGGATCGCTTCCAGAATGGCGGGCACTAACATCAGCAAGAAGCGTAAATTCGTGGCCGACGGCGTGTTCTACGCCGAGCTGAACAACTTCCTCATGGAGGAGCTCGCCGAGGACGGCTACGCCGGCGTCGACGTCCGTGTCACGCCCGTGCGTACCCAGGTCGTCATCCGTGCGACCCGCACGCAGAGCGTGCTCGGTGAGAAGGGCCGCCGCATTCGCGAGCTGACGGCGCTGGTCCAGAAGCGCCACAACTTCCCGACGGGCAACGTCGAGCTGTTCGCCGCACGCGTTGAGAACCGCGCCCTGTGCGCCATCGCCCAGGCGGAATCGCTGCGCTACAAGCTGCTGGGTGGCCTGGCCGTTCGTCGTGCCTGCTACGGTGTCCTGCGGTACATCATGGAGAACGGCGCCAAGGGCGTCGAGATCATCGTTGCCGGCAAGCTTCGTGCCGCCCGAGCAAAGGTCATGAAGTTCAAGGACGGGTACATGGTGAAGACCGGTGACGCCGTCAACAAGTTCGTCGACCGCGCCGTCACCAACATCGACCTGAAGCAGGGCGTGCTCGGCATTCACGTCTCGATCATGCTTCCTACCGACGTCAAGGGCGCAACGAAGACCACGCCGCGGTCGCTGCCGGACGTCGTCATCGTCCCCGAACCGAAGCCTGAGGTCGTCGTTCAGGCCCTGCCGGCACACGCCGCCGGTGAGCCTACGGTCCCGCACGCTGCTGCTCCCCAGCAGGAACCCATCGGCGTTCCCGCATTCTAGATTGCATTGCACAAGACCCTTCACAGTCATCAACAACAAATACATCACCTTCTACGAATTGTAGTGTACCGCTGACGACTTGGCTGGCGCGTCCTTCCAAATGGCCTCCGTCTTCGATGTTTCAGGCATCCAGCTCGTTGGGGACGATCGGTCGTCGCATGGGTCCTCGATGGCAAACGAAAGCACGCAGTGCTCAGTCGTCGATGTGGGCAACAATGTGGACCGTTATATTAGACAATAGGTGATTGGGATGAGCGGGCGCCTGCATGCCGGACCATGGGCTGGTTCATGGGTCGTCGAACACGCCGTTGAATACGCCAGGCCAGCGGCCACCTGGAGCTTCACAGTTGCCGGTCGCCTGGCAATTCGCGAAGCACTCCTCCGCTGAGACGAACTTGTGCCCTGGGTAGGCCTGCACGAGCCAGTCAAAGATGCCATGCGACCCGGGCGTCGTGTAGGTCTCGTCGCGAAAGTCAATCATCATGGAGGCTCCCGGGCCCAGCGCCCGATACGCCGTCGAGATCGCGGCTTCAATCTCGGGCAACGTCGCTCCCGTCCAGTCCATCGAGTCGACTGTCCACGACGCGATCGTGTACCCTATTGAGTTCACGTACAGGGCCTGCGAGTGAAACAGGTCGCCATACGGTGGACGGAACATGGTCAGCAGCGGATCCAGGCCGCAATGCGACGTCAAATACTCAGCCACGCCGTTAATCTCAGCAGCCATCGCATCGGCGCCCATCGTCGCCATCTTGAAGTCGGTATGGGTCAGCGAGTCTGACACCACCACATCAGTAGGAAGCCCCGACAACGAAGACGATGATAACCGTACGGCTCTGGATCGTGTGGCCTGCATCGATGACGCGCTTCAGTTGCGAGCAGAACGTCACGACGTCGCCATGGTGGCACAATGGGCAGATGAAGAACGTGGCCGGGACATTGAGGCGGTTCAGGTCGCTCAGCAGGTACGTCAGCTGCGGTTCCAGGAACGCCGAATCGTCGAAAGTGACGGAAATCCAGGGGACCGGCCCACACCAGTTGAAGACAGACACATCACCAACCGTGGTGGGAGCGCGCAGGCCATTGCTCGTCGTGCACAGCGACCGTTCGTTGCAGTAGTCGGACGTCGATCCACACCTGAGGGCCGTTGGGATAGGGACGCTCACGCGCAGGCAGCATGTGTTTACCATCCGTCGCTGGAGCAGCATTGTCCAGGAGGGCAAGCAGCGTTATGAACGGCAGGGCCACACCGGTTATCAGCTCGCGGGGCACTCGTGCACGTAGACGGCGCTGGCATCAGGTGTTGGCCAGGATCAACGTTCTGGCAGATCGATAGGTCGTGGCAATAGCCGGGCCCCGTTCCACACCTGCCGATATGTCTTTGGTCAGAGGCGCTGCCTGTCTGCGAGTGACAGTAGATGCAGTGGACGTACCACCCGTACTGAGAGCAGCAGGACCCGGGAACGCATCCAGCATCGCCGGCCGCAGGCCCACACTTGTTATCAGGACGAGGATCACCATGGCACAGATCCGCAGCAACGACAATCGTTGCCGTTGACAGTAGCATCATCACGGTCGCCACGGCACCAGTCGCCGCTGACAACGTCCCGGCCGACCCCATTCGCAGTCGCAGAACGCTTGGTACTTCCCTCGTCCGCGCGGCACACTCGTTTGCAGAATGAGCATCCTCCGACGACCCAGTGGGAGAGTCGGAGGCGAGGTGGCACGTGTACCCCCAAACGTTACTCTGGCTTGAGGACCGCGCGGCAGAACTTGTGGACGAAATACGCCTGTTCTCCCTTAGGGGTCGCATCTGGGCGATCCCCCGTAAATGTCGGCAAGGACAGTACGGGACTAGGAGACGATTCGCATCGGAGTGCTCGTTTGGGTACAGTATTCAGTATTAACGCGATGGACCGGACCGTCACTGGGAACGACGATGCTGACTTGCTGTGCAGCGTCTGGAACATCGTCGTTCGCTGGCTACAGACCATGAATGTTTCACCTGATATTTGCTAGACTTGCCCCCCGACGACGCCGCTCAACGAGACCATTGACGTGCGGTCGATAACGAAGCTCATGCGCGACGCATACTCTCCAACTGGGTGCCAAATCTGCAGTGGAGTTCTTTGAGCCGGTCCTGGCCCGTCTTCGTTCCTTGTTGCTCGCCTGAGCAAGGTCAGGCTGGATGTCTTTCGCTCGATTAGCCATATTATGTTGAAGGTCGAAAAGGAGCCACCTTGCAGGGCACGGGCTCGTATAGTTTAGGTTTCGGTTTATTGGTTCGCAGGTTCTCAGTTTAGTACAGTTCAGATTTGTAGGTCTCGTGGTCGTTTAGTTTGGTTTGGTTCGGCTCGCTCCCTTAAACCACCGGTTCAAAACCAAACCAAACCGCGCCGACACCTACCGGGCGATCTTCAGTCCCGCCAACTACAATATCGTCTGCGGCCGATCCCGGTCGGACTCGCGGAAACGGCGGATCCGGCCGGCGGCTCCGCGTCGCAAGTCGACCGGGACGACACTGGCGGACTGCGAAGCAGCAGCTGCACTGCAGTTCCGTGTCGCGGGCCGGCGAGCAGGCGCCCGTGTAGCCGCCGCCGCGATGATGATATCGTTTGCCGCGTTGCGCGATGGCGACTGGCCAATGCCGCCTGACGATGCGATCGCGTTCGTGGCTGGAATGCTGCCCGACCGGGAACTTTACGAGCGTGTCAGACTGGCGCTGGAGCAGGGTGGGTGGTTGCTTCCTTGGCGGTGCTGCGATGGCCGTTTTGCTGAGCGGCGATTGTGGCGATAGAGTTCCATGGGCGGCCGAAAGTCGAGTTGTTTGACTGCGCACAGGTCCTTCTGTCGTCTGGGGTGCTGCGTTTCGACGTAAAATGGTTCCAGAGTGAATCGGAGATCGAAGGTTGCTTCGCTCGCTGTAATTCGTACTTCGGTATCGTGCTGACGTGGCCTGTCTTCAGTCGTTTTCGATGTACCCGAGGAGATATCGTCCAAGACGATCAAAGTCGTGGCCGCGCCCCAGCGCATCACCGTTGCCCTGTTCGGCGTCACTGTCCTGGACGGTGTCACCTATGATGCGATCGATAAGAGCGAAACCAGCTGGACGATCGAGCGCGATTTGTCACGAGGCACGCAGCTGAAGCTAAGCCTTGTCAAGGCGGGTCGTGCTGCATGGTGGATGAGTCTGTTGAACGATGACACGGATGGGCGCGTCCCCGAATGCGAGGATCGGATGAACCCGGATCTGGCCTACTCGATCGCATCGCACCTGGAAGGACAGGGTGATGTACGCCTTGCGTTCAAGTACTATAAGGCGGCCGCTGATGGGCGGCATGCCCTCAGTGCGAGCTGGGTTGGCAACCTGTACATCGATGGTAACGCCGATGCCGGCATCCCTGCTGATACGGAGAAGGCGCTTCAGTACTTGACGATCGCCGCCGAGGAAGGCAATATCGAGGCCATGTACCAGATAGGGCATGCCTTCCATTACGGCGTTGGTACGTTGTCTCTGGTGAACGCTTGCCTGATGCTGTATCTGATCCTCCGGCCCTGGCAGGATCGCCTCCTGATTTCGATCGTGCCGCCTTCTGGTATAAGATGGCCGCTGAACGTGGGAACCACATGCGTTCGATGTACCAGCTGGGGCATTTGTACCACCGGTTCGATGGGAGAGTGTCCGACCATGGTGCAGCGGCGAGCTGGTGGGAGCGTGCCGCATCCTTCGGTGCGTCCTGGTCACATCCTCGACCTGGACTGCCCAGGGGCCTGATTGGTTGTCAACAGGGTTCCCTGATGCGTGCTTCAACCTCGGCTTGTATTACCTGAACGGCGTTGGTGTCCAGTCTGTCGATGTGGGCCGGGCCATCGATCTCCTCTCCAAAGCTGTGGCTGCACAGCCGTCATTCAACGAATTGCTGGTTCACAACGGTATCGACCTGGAGGCGCTATCTGCTGAGCATCATGCGGCTCGCGCTGAGCGCCGACGAGCCAGGCGTCGGCGCCGAACACGCTCTGCAGCAATGTCCTGGGTGCCCTGGGTTGTAACTGGCTTCGGGATGGCGGTCGTTGCTGCGATTTCCTGGAAATGGTCTAAGGCGAAGGCCGCCTCGAATCAAATTCGACAGCGTCCGTAAACATTATGTGGCATTCACTCTTCTCGTCCGCCGTTGTCAGCAACCCATGAGCCATTGTTGTGCTTCGTACCTGGTCTGGGAGTAACTGTTGTACGGAACAGTGTGCCCCGTCCCAGTTGTGGGTCCCGCCCTTTGTAATCTGAGTCATGGTCCTGTTCTGGCTTCTCGTCCAGGCGACGGTGGCCGCTGACGCTGATGTGTCTCCGCTGACGAACATTGTCCGTTCGTCACGATTCTCGCTTCCGGCGATCATTTGACGATCCGCAGGGTTATGTCGGACGTGGGTACAATCAGTTCCTGGGCAACCCGCACGCCTCCGTTGTCGATCCTGGGTTCCGAGGTTCAGACGCTCGCGATATCCACGTGCTGCCGATGTTCTTACTGGCGTCGTCGTTCCTAACCACAGCGCCTGTGTTCGATGTGTCACAGTACGGAAGCGGGCGAGTGACTGCTGATCGCCGATTCCAAACCCCGGACGGTACCGTTAGGGACGCTCGCCGCGTATGATGAGGCGCTGATACCATGGGGCAGGTGTCGATGCTTATCCAGCATTGTCCTGCGACTCCCAGTTCTTCTCCACTGAAATCACGGATGCGAACGCATTCACGACTGTTCGTGCATGTCACGTTCTACACTGCCAGGCTCTGACATCGTCTACGATAGGCTCTGAGGGCGTCCGTTGCTGGCGATATGAAGATGGCGCCATTTTCTGGCAACGTCGAGTACCGAAAGATCCGGGAAAGGTCTGTCCTCATTGGCGGCTGACGGTTGGCGCTTGCCGATTCCACAGCATAATGCACCGTACAGGACGACGTTGGCGCGTTCCGTCTTTATCGAATCGACGTCGACCTGTGAGGTGTACGTGGCCCGAATCCGCATGTTCGACCCGCCTGCCCTGGCAGGCGAATTCGTTGCGGCCGTTCGGGGCCTGCCGCCTCAGTATTCCAATGAGACGCTGCAGGAGTACAACAGCTTCCTGGTTAGGGTTCCAATGTCGACGGGGCGACACGGTTCGGTGCACCCCTCTGACGTTCCGTGTTGGTAGACCTACTTTGGTACCCATGTCGTCGTCAATATCGCGCTCGGTGCCCGACTCGGTGTTCTTCATGAGTTCGAGGCGGTTCAGTTTGCAAGAGTACGTTAGGTCGTTGTGCGTCTAGTCAGTGAGAAGGGTTTAACCCCTACTCAGATGCTTGGCGAGGGCGTCAAAGTCAAGGTGGCCGCCAATGCCAATTCCGGGTTCGTGTTTGGGCAGGTGGGTCTGGGGACGACGTTCGACCACCAGCAGAGCGACGCCTTCCAGCGGCAACGGCTGTCCGTCTCGACGTTCACAACGGGGACGAGATTGCCACCGAATGGCGACCCCGAACTGTGGCTCCAGTCGGCGATCGACGACCCTGGTCGGCATTGTCGATCTGATTGGTTCCTGGCGGCCACGTGACATGCTGAACGTTTGCCTGGGCAGTTCCCGTTCGGTACACCCTGGTGCCGATCGCTGAATTCGTCGGCGACGCGCTTCGTGGCGAAGTTGACCGGGCGGTCGCGACGCTGTGCAACGTAACCTGCCGGGCATCGATACGGTTGCGATCGCTGACCCTAAAGCCCGCTGTGCCTGCCTATGTACCTAGTACGTTGCCGGGGCGCGATGCACCGAGCCGGAGCGGATCGCGCCGCCGGCCCCGCTCTGCCCTGAGACGGTCTACTTCGACCGGTGGCAGCCTGTCAAGCCGTGCACCTGGGGGATGTCGCCCGTCCAGACGCACAGCCCGAAGCTGCTCTGCGCCGCAGACGAGGCTCTTGTCTGTCGTCGCGCCGTTCACTGACGCTGTTCGTGACGCTCACCGACCATCGTATAGGCCGCCGTACGTCTGTCTCATTCCATGGGCAGTCTTCGCTTCGGTACGCGCTGCATGCAGGGTGCCCACCGCCCCCCGCCCGTCGGTTCCGTTCTGACTACCGGGTGTGTGTGTGTCAGATATCGGCTGTGCTGCTCATCGCACGATCGGGATGGACTTCGTGGACTGGACCGCACCGCAGCGGGTCCTGCGCGCGCATCGTCGCAATGCAACGCTGTCGGTGACGTGTCCGGACAACACGTTCGCGGCAGGATTGGGGTTCTGGCGCTACTGTCTAACAAGCAGCCGCCGCTCGCTCGTCGGCCTTCAGTGCCGGCAGTCGCGCCTGCCTCTGGGCTCGTGCGCGCACACGCCATGGCGTACCGGCATCCAGGCGCTACCGTCGTGGGCGGAGGCGTCCTGTCCCGGCAACGCCGTCCTGTCCGGGTTGGAGATCCACGGCGACTGGCGTGGCTGGACAACGCTGAACCTGCGCCTGCGCTGCTGCGTCGTGTCCGACACCTGCGTCGACACAGCGTCCACCTAGTGGCGACTGATACATGTCCCCAATCAGTACACGCGTCGTTGTAGTTTTAATCGGGTGGCAGGTCGTGAATGCCACCAGTACAGGGCAACACGTGTTTTAAAACGCAATGGCGCCGCTTGGAATCGAATTCAAGCACAGCCGCCAACAGGACCGTGCCCGTATCGCTGTCCATCGATTCGGATGCATGTCGAACACTGTCCACCGTGAGAGGTGGGTTGCATCATCCACGGTTGGCAAGAGACATGGGGGTGAGGATTGTGGTGGCTGTTTAAGGCAAGCGGTAACGGGGCGGGGGCGGCATTCCAGTGAACGAGGTCGAGGTCACATCTTGGTCATCGACTGGAGGATGTGGTCCCCGACAGCGCACCCAGTTTTGGGGTACTGGACAAGTTCCAGATCGTCTTCACAAACGCCAGTGCCGTCGCTATCATCGTCGTCATCACTTTTCATGGAATACACACACACAGGATGTTACAATTGGGTATATGTATTGGTAGAACTCAACGATCGGGCCCTCCACTAAACATTACACTTTCGAACGACTGCGTCATTCTGCGTAATGGATGTCAGAACACTGCAATCCTGAATTTGCAACGCAACTGTGTCGCAAACAGGGGAGACATGCAGGCTATCGGAAGATGTCGGCCAGAACAGCTTCATCAAACACTTCGGGTGCGATGCCTTTCTGGTCCTGGTCGCCCAGCGCGCGTCGTCGCTCCTGAATGGCGCTGATGTGTTCCTCAACGGTGGAGGACGATATGAATCGGATGACCTCGGTCGGCGCTTTCTGCCCAATTCGATGGATACGATTGATGGCCTGATCCTCAATGTTGGGGTTCAGGTTTGGTTCCATGATGAAGGCGTACCGGGCAGCGACCATGGTCAGACCAGACGCACCAGCCGCCATCGGAATCAAGAACACGGTGACGGCATCATCGTGGACGAATTGCTCGACACACCGCGCCTTTCGCTGGGCATCGCCACGAAGCTGACCGCACACGATGTCATGCTCGATTAGGGCGTCCCGGATCACGTCGAGCAGATCGGTCCACTGCGAGAAGACCAGACTCTTGGCCAGACGGTCCTGATTGCGAATGTTGATCAGGTGCGTCAGCAGGCTATTGATCTTGGCGCCGTAATCGGATTTCAGGCGAACGGTAGGCAACGCGGGGACCGACTCAGGCAGCGGCACCTGGCTTGGCACTGACTCCGGCGTGTCTTCGACGACCAGGCAGTCGCTGAACGTGAACCGGTTCCGGCAACGCAACGGACACTGGCTCGCTCGAGAGCGCTCCATGTAGCTGGATAGGCATGACGAGCAGAAGATGTGCCCGCATGGCGTCACGACGGGCACCATCGTTTCGCCACGACAGATCGGGCAGATGTCGTCATCCGGGTTCGCGTTATCGCCTTCGATAGTTGCCGAGGGCACGCCCACGTCGAACCGCTGCGAGATGTACCGGAACTCGTGGCGTCGTGTTTCGTGCTCAGCAGCAGCGCGACGAACCTCAGCTTCGGCACGCTGGATGTCGATTGTTGCCAACCGCGGAGGGGTGCGCTTCGCTCGCGCATCCTCAAACGTCTTCTCTTGCGCGTTGAACTCGCGACGATACGCGTTCGGCAGCTCTTCACGAATCGCATAGCATCGCTCCCAGCACTGCAGCGCGATCGTGTCGTTCTCATCGCCGCCCGTGATCTGTTGCCGAATGAAGAGCAGCAGTCGCAGCGATGCGAACATGACCGAGAGCCACGACGAGCAACGAGCGTCAACCGGCGCAGGTTCTTGACCGATGACAACGCCAATCATGGCAAGGTTGCCCGTCAGCTTCGTCACCAGGTCGCTCGAATCGCCGTCCGACAGCTTCTCCAGGACGCGAACCAATCCGGATGTGATCGTCCCATGAAGTACAAGGCAGTCGGAGGTGACCGAATCGAGGCGAATGGCTTGCCGATTAGCACCCAGCGCCGCTCGTCTGAAGTTCTCCTCCGCGTCCTCACCGTCGTCTTCGATACCACCAATCTCTTCCCGCGAGCGGTCCATGGTCAGCAGACCGAACGTGGAGCGGCAGTCTTCCAGGATGGCCGCGATGTCGCCGGTGTCGTCTTCCGTCACAATCGATAAGTTTCGAAGATCAACCAGGCGTTCCAGGACGGAGACGCGAAGACCGATCAAATCGCGAAGAAGCGCCCGGCGACGTAACGGGATCCTGAGTTCGACTTCAAGGCGTCCCCGCATGCACGCCATGACCTGAGGCGTCTCCTTGATCGATTCGACAACGTCATCGTTCAGCAGAGCAACCCAGCTCGACAGCGCCGCGTCCGCTTCTCGAAGTCCAGCAATGGCGTCGTCGGTCTGGACGCCAGTCATCAGGCAGAACATGCAGCGCGTATAACGCGTTGCACAGCTGTCAAACGCACGTTCGAGAGCGACATCATCGTCGGTATCGATGCCGTTGATCGATGGATCGATATCGGCATCAGGTACAACGCTGGCCAGCAACGTGGCCAGCTGCTTGTCGGACAGGTCGATTGCTTGACTGAACAGCGAGTGTGCGTCCGCAACCCGCCCGAGTGCTTCGAGAATGAAGGCACGACCGGTCAGCGACCGGATGTAGTCGATCTGTTCGCCAGTCGGCGCACCCGAACGATCCGCCAGGATCTTGCTCAGGACGCCTTCGGCGGTCTCGATCGCCGCTTTGGCAACCACTTGCGCTCGTTCGTCGTCCGTCCCCGACAGAGCCACCGCAGTGCCAAGGTTGTTCTGCGCTTTCACGTACAGGCGAAGGGCGACGTCCAGCTCCGTTTCCGCCTCACGACACATACGGGCCTTGATCTCAATAATAGGCAGGGCCACCGACGCCGCCGTCGCCTCAGCACGCCGCCCATCGTCGTACAGGAACGGGTAGCAGCAGATCTTACGAAGACGCAGCAGCAAATGGCGGAGGCGAGCACAACGCGTCTCCGCGCCCATCTTGGGCGCCATCATGATCGTCTTGCACTTGCGCATCAGCTTCGAGTACTTGATGTGCTCGACGTCCGACAGGGCCAACTTCACCGTTCGCAGCGACATTGGTGGGATGTCCAGTTCGTTTTCGACGGACGCCTTCCCGTGTCGGTACATAACGGTAGACAGGACGCGGCGCAGGCGCTCCATGCCATGAGCACGATCGCGCTCAACAAGCCTGTCGAACCAGAAGCGCGACCCGAGTGGCCGATGACCGAGGAAACCGAGCAGCCCGGACAGGTCGCGCAGGCGACGACAGATGGGCGTTCCCGTCATCACCCAGCGATGACGAGACTCCAAACGCATGGCCGAATCGGTCGTGGCCGACTCCGACGCAATTCGCTGCGCTTCGTCGAGAACGACGCGCCACCAGCAGACGTCAAGGAGGGGCGTCGGGAGCGTGACGTTTCGGTCGCTGCGTGAGGCCCGTTCGGTACGATTCGATTCCTGGTATCGGCGTTGCAAGCGCACGACCTCGTACGTGGTCAGAACGATATCCGCATCAACGAGCAACGCGAGGTCCAGGTCGGGATCGTTGGCGAACAGCGTCAGCGTCCGCAACGTTGGCGCGTGCCTCATGATCTCCTGGAGCCACTGGCCAACAACGGCAGCGGGACAGACGACCAAAGTGGCGCGAACGCGGGGCAGGCCACCAGACGCAGACAGCCACTCGTCGTTGGCAGGATTCGCCAGGATCAACGCGACCTGCTCGACAGTTTTGCCCAGACCCATTGTCTGGCAGATCATCCCGCCCGGTATATCGTCAGGCGCAGCAGGGAAGCGATGATCGGTCAGCCTGCCTGTTGTCGGGTTGTAGTACAACCGCTGGGCGCCTTCTCCGTCGACGCTGTCGAACAAACGCTCCTCGAACACTGGGTGCAATTCGGACAGGTCGTGCTCATTGCCGCCCGCCTCCCGTGAGACGGCCCACGAGACAGCCCTTCTCTGGAACGGCAGCAGCGTACAGTAAAGTCCAGGCGGGTCGGGGCATTCGTTGACGTGGGGCGGATGAATGCTGTCAAGGAACGCGCTGATATCATCGGGGCCGCCTTCATCACCAATCGCCACGGAACCATCCGGCCTGTCGACGACGAGCGACATCAGCCGTCGAACATGCGGGAACATCGTCTCCAGGTTCGGGTCAGGATCGTGGCAGAGAATCCCGGAGAGCAACGTAATGCGGGCGTGATACGTGGCAGACGGCCAGGCAGAGTTCCACGAGAACTGGCAGTCGATCGACGACGTAGCCAGGAGCGATTTCAGCGACGTGAGAAGCGCCGCGACGTCATTGCCGGACATGCCCGCATTGTCGTTCGCGCCAGCGACGCCGTCGGCGAGGCACGCAAAGTCGCACGGCTGCGCGTCCGCGTGGCTGGCGCGGTCGCACGCATCCAGCTGGACGCGCCGGCGGCCGGAGCACTGCCAGGCGCGAAGCGACACGCAGGGCAGCGCCGCAATCGCCCGGGTCGCGTCCGCATTTGTTGGGCGGCGCCGCTTGCGGTCGGGCCGGCGCGGCTCCGCCATGCCGAAATGGACTCTGGCGGACTCCGACCAACCCGCGCGGCGGCACAGGCGCACGGCACGGATCCGCAGGCCGCGCCGCCGCTACATATCTCCCGGGGATCCGACTGCCGGGCACCTGCTGCGTTCCCCGGACCAGCGGGGACGGTAGGTGCTACATCCAAGTTCTTTAGGTGGTGAATCCACAATCTTGGGTGCGAGATTCTCAGTCTGGGTGATGTTTCCCGTATTCTAGGGTGGTGATGCTCAACCCTGGGTGCTATGTTCCAAACTCTAGGTGCTGTGTCCCAAACTCTAGGTGCTGAGTTCCAGTGGCTGGGTGTGACGTACCGTATTCTGCGGTGCTCAGTTCCAAAGTCTGGGTGACAAGTTCCTAGGTGCTCGAACCCTTCCTCCCGACGCTGCTGGAATGATCACTGGACCCCGGGAAGAGGACCGCAGGTCTTGCCGTGGATTGCGCCGGCAGGGCCCCTTCGCCCATAGGAGGAAGGATACCGGGATCGTGAGGGGAAGGTGTCAATGTTCACCGAGGTCTAACGTCGTTCTCGGTCAATAATAATGCCAACTGGGTCCGGCAATTGCAACGGCCTACAGAACGTCGACCCTGTCCATCACCTGACGGCAGCGCCGTATACGTGCCCGGGTGCCCCTCAAGCTGATAACCGGTGAGGCCCCGCCGTTCATAACTCTCCCTGCTCTCCAGAACAATGCCGCTGCTCCAGCGACGGTTGGGAAGCACATGCTGTCTGCGCTTGCGCTACCTATTCTAACGGCTCTCAGGTGTCGGTCGACGTCCGACTACTGCAATGAACGGTTGCTGTGTTCAACGAGCCCTGGTCGGATGAGGCGCTCCCGCTACGGTTGGCGATGTGTCTGTCTTCAACTGGTGCGGGCTGGTCCCCTGGGTTTCCGCCACGCGTGACGATTCGGCGTTCCTGGAAGCCACCTTCGTCGCCTGTCCATCGTCCTGCCATAGCGGCGTCGTGGCGTTCTGCTCGCAGCAGAAAGCGTGTCATCGATACAGGAACCCAGTTCATACCCCGATATGGAAGCGCCCTGACATATCCTATACCGCATGCTATGGCCCCTTACAGATTGCTGGACACACCTGTCTGCGTCGCATCATACGGTACCATAGACGAGCACGTTTGAACGAGTATCGACAGCAGCCGCGTCTGGCAGCGACCAACGTGGTGTTCGAAGATGCTTATTGAGGAATTTCTGTGGAAGCCCGTCTATGCCAAATGTTCTTGGAGCTCTGGGGCATGCGGCCGGTGGGGTTCACCACGCCCCAGCAGCGGAGCAGGCGGGTGACCGGCCAGATATCCGTTCAAGGGTACATGGGGTACCGACGTCGATCCGTTTCCGATTCCAGTGCAACAGTACGGGCGGGGGCGGGGGGCGTTGCGACCCTGACGGGTGTACCTATCCATTGCCATACTTGCCGTCGACCATGACGATGTTGCTGCTGGCCGCCCTGCTGATCGCCACCGGCAACGCAAGGATCGCCATTGAAGACGCCCACCCGCGAGCGGTCGTCCTCCACGATAAGGTGATCGATACGCGGTCGCATCCCGAATTCCACCAGGAACCGCACCCGTCGTCCAGATTCCAAGGCCTATCCATCGGCGAGCGCCTGGACCATCCAAAGCCGTTCGCGTTCCTGGTCCACGTTGACCGCGACGCCATCGACGACTCCACCTTGTCGAACCTGCAGGGCAAGTACATCCCGCACAACACGTTCGTCGCGTTGGGCACCCATGCCGACGCCTTGGCGTTGCAGCAGACGCCCGGCGTGCTCTGGGTTGGGAACCTGCCCATCGACACGAAGATCTCGCCCACCATCACGCAGCCGCCGGCACCGGACGACCCGTTCCTGGAGCCCGTCGTCCCGTTGCCGACGGGCGCCAAGTTCACGTCGGGATCCAGCGCGCTCAAAGGCAATTCAGTGTCGGGAGCGGACAACGCCACCGCCGACTTCAGCTTGGTCGTCGAGCTGGCCCCGGTGATCGCGTTGGCGACGGGGCGCGATCAGGCGGCGACGATCGCGTCCACACTGCAGGCCAAGCTGACCTCGCTGCTGGCCTACCCGGTCCCGGTTACCGTGATTCGCGCCGATCGCCTCCTGGTGGTCGTTCGCGCCGAGCCCGACCTGCAAGCCGCGTCGCTGGTGATCGCCGACGACCCCCAGGTCCTGTTCGTCGAGCGTCGCCTGGCGCCGAAGAAGCTGAACCGATGGGCGCGGGGCATCCTGCAGGACGGCCTGGTGCAATCGGCCAACTATGCATCGCGCACGGGGCTGTTGTCGTGGGACCACAACCTGCTCGGCGACGGGCAGATCATCGGCGTCGCCGACAGCGGCATCGACACGAAGCACTGCTTCTTCGCGGACGCCTACCGACCGGTCCCGTTCGTGCCGTACACGGGCGCGGCGACGGCGTCGAGCACCTCGTCGTCGTCCAACCTGCTCGCGCGCAAGATCGTGCAGTACGTCACGTACGCGGACGCCAGCGACGATGCAGAAGGGCACGGCACGCACGTCGCAGGGACGATCGGCGGGTCGCCGCCGACGCCCGGCACGACGTACGACCCGTACGTGGGCATGGCACCCAACAGCAAGATTGCGTTCTTCGACATTGGGCACTCGGACGGGACGCTGACGATACCCGACGACCTGACGTCGCCGTTCCTCGGCTGGGCGTACGTGGCGGGCGCCCGGATCCACTCCAACAGCTGGGGCGTGTCGACACCGTACTACACGGCCAACGCCCGCGACTTCGACCTGTTCATGTACGAGCACAAGGACATGGTCGTCGTGGTCGCCGCCGGCAACGACGGCAGCTGCGACGGGCAGACGACCGTGAACAGCCCGTCGTCGGCGAAGAACGTCGTCTCGGTCGGCGCCACGATGACGAACGCGGACAACTACGCCTACACCGGCCTGCAGCCGCCGTACTACGCCAGCGACCCGGGCCTGTTCACGTCGAACAACCTGGCCATGTTCTCGTCGCGAGGCCCGACGCCCGACCTGCGCATCAAGCCCGACATCGTGGCCCCCGGGTTCAACACGATCTCGGCGCGTACCCCAGGGCAGAACGCGTGCGGGCAACCGCTGTCCAGCGTGCTGACCTCCAAGTCGGGTACGTCGATGGCAACGCCCGCCGTTGCCGGCCACCTGGCCCTCATTCGCCAGTACTTCGTCGACGGGTATTACCCGACGGGCACGAAGACGCCGTCGAACGCGTTGTCGCCGTCGGGGTCGCTGGTCAAGGCAGTCGCGATCGCGGGCGCCGTCGCCCTGACAGGCGGACGCCTGATTGACGACACGATGGTGTCGCGAACGCCAAAGTGCCCGAACCCGGCGTACGCCTCGGTGGCGCACGTTCCCGGCATCGACCAGGGATGGGGGCGCCTGGAGCTGAGCACCGTCCTGCCATTCGCGCCGGCAGCGACGTTCGGCATGCTGCTGCTGGGCACCGATCGGAGGAACGCGGCCACGTTCGGCGACATCTCGATCAGGAACCGGCAGACGCACACGTACCGCCTGTGTGCCATGCCGTCCAAGGCGGCGCCCGCCATCAAGATCGCCCTGGTGTGGACCGACCCGCCGGCACAGCCTGTAAGCGGCATCCAGCTCGTCAACAACCTCGACCTGCAGGTCACGTTCCAGAACGCGGTTCACTGGGGCAACGCCGGCGCCTACGTCAGCGTCGGCCCCGACGTTCGCAACCCGGTCGAAGTCGTGACGCTGTCGGCACCGGCGACGTCCCCGGCCGACCTGCAGGTCACCGTCATCGCCAGCGGCATCAACGTCGGCGCCTCCCAGCCCTACAGCCTCGTCGTCACCGGCTTCGTATTCCCATCGTCGTGCGCGACGACGAAAGACATCGGCAACGTCACGCTGAGCGCCATGATGGACGGCGCCGCGCCGGGCCTGAAACCGGTCGTACACGGCGACCCTTCCGACAGGCCCGCCTCCTTCCTCCTCCTCGTCCTCGCGTTCCTCGCCGCCGTCATCACCCTGATCGCCGTCGTCGCCGTCATCAGCGCCCGTTTCGCGCGCACCCGGAAGCGCCAGCCCCCTCCTGCCGTCCAGCACACCGTTGCCCAGGCGCCCGCCCAGACGATCTGACCCCCTCTCTCTCCCTTGCCATGCCCTTATCGGGCCCCCTCGTCATGCCATCAATAAACCAGCATTGGACGACGTGTGACCCTCTGACAACAGATGGCAGAGGTGCGATTCGGGCGCGTATCAGCAATGTAACCGGGTGCCGCGTGCACGATGACGACGAGCGGCCGCGTCCGTTTCCCCAGGTAACGTTGTCGCGGGGGGGAGGGGAGGAGGAGGAGGACGCCTCCCGTCCCGTCCCCCGGTCCGGCTGCGCCCGAACGTCACACTTGCCCAACCGTCAGGCGCGGGTCGTTGGTCCCAGACGCAGCGCGCGCCTGATGTTAGACGGTCATCAGCATCATCAGGCCCAGGGCGGCGGCGGGTTCGGATACCGGCAGATCGATCGGGACGACCGGTGTACCGCCAGTCGGTATCGGACGATGGGCGTCGCGGCCGTTCTGCTGACGGGCCTGGCCGTCTGGGCGATCGGCGTGGCCAGCGGCGTCGATCGCAACGGGCGGTACGCCGGCAGGCCGATCCCGGACGGCCCCAACGGACGCGTCCTGGTGTTCAGCGACGAGTTCGACGCGCTGGATACGTATAAATGGCAACACGAAGTGACGCTCGGCGGCGGTGGCAAGTAAGTACAGAGGTCGTCGGCCCAGCGCCAGGATCTGACATGCTGTCCAACAGCTGGGAGTTCCAGCTCTACTCGAACAACCGCAGCAACAGCTACACGAGAGACGGGTATGGATGGGCGTGCCAGGTCCTGTCAGGCGTCTGACGAGCCGGTGCAGGATCCTGTACCTTCGTCCAACGCTGACGGCCGACATGATCGGGGAAGCGAACGTCAGGAGCGGGTACACGATGGACCTGTGGGGCAACGAGCCCGGCAACCTGTGCACAGGCAACGCGTTCTACGGGTGCCAGCGCACGAGCGGCGCCGGCGGGAACTACCTTAACCCGATCATGTCGGCGCGCCTGCGCTCCTCGCGAAGCTTCCATTTCAAGTACGGGCGCGTCGAGGTTCGCGCCAAGCTTCCCAGAGGCGACTGGATCTGGCCCGCCATCTGGTTCCTGCCGCAGTGTACGTGCATCACGACACGCGACGTACGGCTCCTAGTTTGACGACTTGGCGGCCGCCGCCCATCAGGGTCTGCCTATGGTCAGTGGCCAGCGAGCGGGGAGATCGACATGATCGAATCACGCGGCAACGCCGACTATCCACCGGGCCTTGGCGTTGATACAGCGGGTACGTGAGGGCGGCGGGTGTGCGCCCGCCGATGGGGTCCTGATGGTTCGTGGCATGGCGTACAGCGACGACGTTGCACTGGGGTCCATGGGCTGCGGAAGACCAATGGCCGAAGACGCACGGGTCGTACACGCTGCCAAAGGGGACGTACGCCGATGATTTCCATTTGTTCGTCATGGAGTGGTCAGAGAGCCGCCTGACAACGTACGTCGACACGCCTGACAACATCATGCTCGACGTCCACTGGAACAGTGAGGCGGCATCATTGCGTCGTTACGATCGGTCGCTGTGTGCTGACCGTGTGGCTCAGAGACCGGGCACTGGGAGTTTGGTGGTTGGGACGACGACCCACGAATGAAGAACCCATGGGAGGGTCGAGGTTCGAACGCGCCTTTCGATCAGGAGGTTGGCCTGGGTACGAGCAGGCGTGAGGCGACCGTCGACTGACGATGTTACCGTTGGACAGTTCTTCATGATCATGAACGTTGCTGTCGGCGGAACGAACACATACTTCGAGGATGGCGTCGGCGGTAAACCTTGGGTGAATTCGGACCAGCACTCGGTCAACAAGTTCTGGGACGCGAAGGACCAGTGGCTGCCCACATGGGACGGGGAGGACGCGGCGATGAAGGTCGCGATGACGTTGCTGGCGCTCTGCGGTACGCTTAACTGTCTGCACAGGTGGACTACGTCCGCATCTATCAGGCGAAGGAGCACATCAAGGTGACCAAGTACCATCCGGCCGTCGAGTTCGTCTAACTCGTACCCGGCGACGTTCACGTGTCACATGGGCCAATCTGCGACAGCTCCGTCTGTATTAAAAACGAGATCGTCCATTACTGAGTGTCTACTGCTGGACGACCGGCGTCGTCATGTAACGTTTGGGAACGGGCACAGCGAGTCGGGAGAGGAGAACAGTCGCGCGCGGCCCATCGGTGAATCGTCCCAGCCCATGAGCGCCGGGCCCCGTTCCCTCATGCAGGAATGGCGAACGCAGTCGTCTCGAACTGTGCTCGAGTTCGGCAAGTTCGGATCGGTGGAATCCCATACGGTCCAGGTGCCCGATGGCACCGTCATCGAGGACTGGATATGGTTCAAGGTCCGGCACGATCTGATCGAAATGTCGTCGGACGACACTGACACGGTCTGGCAGACGCCTTCCTTTGTGAACGTACTGGCTCGTGATAACGAGCTTCGAAAATGGGTCGTGTTCAGGCAAGTGAAGTACGGGATATCGGTGGCCATGGGCGGGGAGACCCTTGCCTCTGTGGGCGGGTATATCGAGCAAGGTGAAGATCCGCTCGATGCCGCCAAGCGCGAGCTTCAAGAGGAGCTGGGCTACACATCTGACAACTGGGTCGCGCTTACGCCTTCAGGGATAGTTGCAGGTAGCGGGTATCGTTGTCACCGAAGGCAGCCTCTCGTGACAGCAACGACTGGGATCAGATTGCAATCGCGGCTGCGGTGTGGGATACCTGTTCCTGGCATTGGATGCTGTGCAGGTGGAGCGTTTGGCCAGCCATGACGACCTGGAGGAGATGCACGTGGAGTACCTGTCGACCGACGAACTGGCGTGCGCATTGCATTCAGGTCTGTCCCACCTCCTCCGGTTCTGCGTTCTGCCCTGACGAGCCCTTCGTCATCAGGTCAGTTCAAGGGGCTGTCCTGGGCGCATGTGGTGTCCCTGGCGCTCCTCTACAGCGCCAAACATAACCTTACGTAGTATCACGTACGTACATACGATAAACATCACAATGAACAGCTCGCAGAGACATTGGTGACAGGTTCAGCGCCAGTATGTGCCTGAGGCATTCAGCAACTGTCAGTAAACTGGCGTCTGGGGACTCCAGAGCGTGCACGCATGGAGCGGTTTAGTCTCATGGCATGCCGGTGGTGTATTAAGCGATTTGGCGTATTCGGCTGCCAGCCATCTGCATTGCCAAACGCGGGCGGCACGGGCTCAGAAGGCAACGACAGTGGCGCCCACACAGGAGCGAGACGTGTCGTTGTGAGCAAAGCCACTCATTGAGGTGACAGTGCGTCTAGTGATGTTTCCGAATCCACTGCCCGCACGACGACTGGTTCGATCGAAGCCCGATCGTCGCGCGCCATCTCGATCAGCGAACGGGCAAGGCCCCACTCCGATGCCTTCACAAGCTCGATCAGCAGACCGTTGTACATAGCGCCAGAGATTCGTCGCCGGGTTTCCGGCTTGCTCCTGTATGCAACGACACACGCCACAGCGGCGTCGTATTGGCGCGTGCTGACGTACAAACGAACGAACTTCTCGAAGGCCTTGTAGCCGACGGCCGCATGCTGCCTGATCTTATCCAGCACATCGGTTGACTCGCGTAGAACGGAGGCGTTCGTGCCGCACATGTCCAGCAGGCATACGAGCGAGTTCTTGTCGGGAAGCACCTACATGCAATAATCGTTCGGTCAACGGGTAAGATCCCATCATGGATGCATCAGACATGCCTTGTCTTCAAACAGCATCTGGCGAAGAAGCGACATGGCGTCGAACTGGTTCCGATCCTTCGCTGCCATCATCACGTAGTTGTACGCGCGGGTCATGTTCGGCTCGGGGCCCGTAAACAATCGCAGCCGAGCCACGTTCCGAAGCTGAGACAGGACGAAGGCAGCGCGATCAAAGTCCCGGTCCAGGGCAAGACAGCTGATGACCTGGACGTAATGCGACGGCGTTGGCCTCAGCTCCCCGAACTTGCAGGACACCGGCAGAAGACTCGGGGCTTGCTCTGGAGACAGGCCGCGCAAGCAACTCAGCAGAGCGCCAACCGACTGGTGGTCGACGCGTGCTGGCCCATTCTGAAGTTCCCGGAACATGGAGATAATCTGCTCGCGACGCTCGCGCCAGAACCGCTTATACAGCGCCAGGATCGGTGGCATGTCCTCCGACGTGAAGTGGACCTTCCAGTGCCGCAACGCGGATTCAATGGCGGCCAGATGCGTCGTCCTGGATCGCTGCCCTGATGGATTCCGGCTGCATGCTGCCAGCAGATGCAGTGCCCGACGGGAGGTGATCGGGATGCCGAGCGAGTCGAGTTGGACGGCAACCCGCAAGGCGGCATCGGGGATCCCGGCCATGCCTAGAACTCGCAGGGCCGCATCCCCCAAACCGCTCGTCATCTCGAACGGCCCTCGGGCTAGCTGATCCGCCAGCGCGCGAATCGCATTGCGACACGACGGTTCCAGCAATTGCTGTGGGCGTGCGTGAGACAGCGACTGGAACATGGTCGCAAACGTGCCCGGGACGGGGACCATGCCGTGTTGCACGGCCATGTTAAACGCAGCGATGAGGTCGCCCGGATTGCGAACAACGACGAACGACAGGGCGGTCCGAAACTGGTCCGGCGCAATCGTCAGGGAATGCTGTCGGGCGATAGCGAACGCGTCGACGACGACGTCGTTCCGGCCGTACTTCAGCCCAGCATGAACGGCCACTGGCAGGGCGCGCTGCATGGCCGCCTCCGAGTCGATGCACTTGCGCAGAGCGCCAACGACGTCCCCGTTCACGCGGGAGGCGCACACGACCAGATGGACCAACGTGTCGGGGCGGACGGATGAAGGAACGCGACGGAGAAGGCCCGAGAACGCGGTCGTTGACGTGCACCCATCCAGCGCATCACGAAACGTGACTTCGGGGTCAGGGCCAGACAGCAACCCTTGGAGGGCTCTCCGAGTCGAGCGGTCGATCGGGGACGGCCCCAGGAGGATAGACCGTATGGCGCTGTCGGGCAGGGCACACCCGGTATCGGCCCATTTGAACACGGTGTCGACGGCCCGGGACACCTGCCCGGCGCCCGTGAACGCCTCGACGAGCGACGCGAACGGGGGCGCGCCGCGCTCAGATAGCACGTCGAACGCCATCTGAGCGCATTCCACGTCGCGTGACGCCACCGCGTAATCCATGATCCTAGGCCATACAAACGCTTGTCAGCGAGCCGGCCTGCATCGGCGTCGGCGCGCCGACCATACGCGGCCAGCGCATCGGATTCAAGCAGAGCCCCGCGCCGAACGATAACGTCGATATGCCGCGCTACGACAGCGCTCAGCGAGCGCGTCGACGCGTGCGCATGCATTGCACGGCCGGGCGCGCGTCGCCGCCGGACGGGAGACGGCGCGCGGACCCCCCGAAATCGTCGCAATGCGAACTAACGCTCGACGCCGTTGTATTGAGTGGCGAATGGCCACGCGCGAGCCGACTTTATAGAGGAATGGTGGTGGTGGTGATGGATGATGGTACGATGATGGGCGCCCTACCGAAGTCACTTGAGGGCGCTCAGGATTTCGCCCTTGACGACATCCTGCGACTTGGACGCATCGATCGTGACGATCTTGTCCTTGTAGTACGCCAGGACGGGGGACGTCTGCTCGTGGTAGGCCGCGAGGCGTTTCGTGAGCGTCGTGGCGTTGTCGTCGCTTCGTTGGACGAGTGGTTCCCCGGTGATGTCATCCTTGCCGGGAACCTTGGGCGGTGCAAACTCGACGTGGTACGATCGGCCGCTGCCCGGATGGATGCGACGTCCCGTGATACGGCGGACGAGCAGGTCGTCCTCGATCTCGAAGTGGATGACCTTGTCGATCGATTGGTGCTTCTCGGCCAGCAACGCATCCAGCTTCTTGGCCTGTTCGACGGTTCGCGGGAACCCGTCCAGGAGGAACCCCTTCTTGCAGGCAGGTGACGAAAGATTCTCGGCAATGATGCCAACGACAATATCGTCACTGACGAGGCCGCCCGCATCCATGACCTATCGTAAACAGCAGCCTAGTAAGCGAACGCCGCCATTCTGGAGCGAATCGCGAGTACGAACAGCTTTAGCAGCCTTGCCGGCGGCAGTGCCAGCAGCAACCGCAGCCCGAAGCATGTCACCGGTGGCCAGATGGCCAACACAGTACTCGTCCTTGATGTGCTGCGCCTGCGACCCCTTCCCCGATCCAGGAGGCCCTGATTGCACTCGTAAGGAAACGCCAGTGACAGCACGCGATCCCGTCAGCGCCAGGGTTACCGATGAAGATAATCCGTCTCTCCGGTGCGCTCAAACACTTCCATCGCTTCTTGACGACCTCGAGCAGCGTCTCCGTGGAGTACTCATCCAGCGTCGGGAGCGGAGCAGTTGCCATTGCGAGCGCGCCCGGTGACAAACGACTACCACGTTGTCGCGACGGCGCTCCTGACAAATGCGTCTGCGGACGCCGCGGCGACTCAGGCTGGGCATTGCGCGATTCGGATTCCCTATTCCGTAACTTACGTCGCTCCGGCGGGTCCTGCCTGGGCGTCTAAGAATGCCGCAAGCCTGCCCTCGCGACGTTGCCGACGAAACACGGTTACGATTCTGGCAGACAAATTTACTAATAGAATGTTCGGTCGTCGTTGCGAGGATCGGGGTCACTGAGGGGCACCGGTTTTCGACGCAGCGGCGGCGGCTTTGGCCTTCAGGCGCGCCTCCTTGTCCAGGCGGAGCTTCTCCTCGATGCGCTTTCGCCGGTCCTTCTCCTCTTGCTTTTCGCGCCTGGCACGATCTGCGGCGATCTTCGCCTGCGCCTCTTCGCGCTGGCGTTTCGCATCCAGGGCAGCCTTTGCCGCCTCTCTGCGTTCCGCTTCCCGTTTCTTCGCAGCCAGCTTCTCTTCAACTTCTCTCTGTGCACGCATGCTGGCCTTCAGCCGATCAATGTGCTGAAGTTTCTCCTCCTTCGTCATCTTCGACAGGTCCACCGATTCGACACCAGCCGCCGCGGCCGCATTCGCGCGAATCGTTTCCTTGTCCTTAGCAGCCTTGTCACGAATCGCGCGCATGGCATCGCTCATGTCGTCGTCGTACACCACCCCAGGAACATGCCCCAGCGGGGCTCCACGCGTGTTCGGTGCAGGCCCGACACCGACAACTGATAGCGGTTCATCAATGTCCTGGTCGTTTTCATGTTCAATTAGCCAGCCAGTTGCCGCCTCCAACGTTTTCGCTTTGGAGATGATCAGGGCCTTTTCCGCCCGAATCTTTCCGAACCCCATGTCGAGTAATTCTTTCAGAAGGGCCTGGTCCAGCTTGGCCGTCAACGCAGGGTCGTTTTGTGGCTGATTCCCAGCCTCAGATGACGATTGGTCAAGCGACAGGGCGATCGCCTTGGCCAGCTCTGCATCATCATCCTTAGACGCGACAGCAGCGGGATCGGCGGCTTTCGCAGGAGGGGCCGTCTGAGCAGGCTGCTTGGGCGTGAACTACAGCACCACACAAGTTAGAATATAACCATGTTAGAAGAGCAATGCACATACGGAAGGATCTGCCCATGGAGTCGCTGGGTTATGTGGCCGAGCAGGTTTCGATTCTTTCGATTCCTCAACTGCGGCAGGCGCTGGTTGGGCCTGCCTCATTCCAGGCGGGACGAACTGGACATGGCTAAGAACCGGCAGGCAGATTTACAGAGAGATAGGTGGCATACGTTTGGGTCGGCCCATGGGTTTGGGCGCCGCGCCGTTGAGCCCGCAGGCGTCGCTGACGACGACGCTTTGGACGACGATGACGATTCGCTTAACGAATGACCTTTGCCTGAAAACCCAACGAATACGCTCCCTGGAAAACTCAGATCAAATTTCATGAGAAGCCAGCGGGCCCGAGATGAGGCCTACCGGAATACTTTTTGACCAAGTCTTTCACAGTTTCCCGTAACTGGTCAGGCTGGGCGCCACGAACCTCACCAACCTGAGTGCCCTTCGAGTAGAACTTGAAGGTTGGCATAGCCTGTACGCCTTCCTTCATTGCCAAATCCTGTCCAAACAATCAGAGAACGGCCCGTTCACGTTGCACCGAACCAGCATACCTTCGCATGATCGACGTCACATTTGCAGAATATAGCCTGTTTCGAATACCTGGGTGCCACTCATCAGCAGCCTCGTTCTGCGCGCGCACGCGTGACGAGCGGACGTACTCGCTGGCCAGTTGCTGGTAGATTGGCGCAATCATTTTACATGGCCCGCACCATTCGGCGGAGAAGTCGACAACGACGAGCTTGCCCCCGGCCTTGCCTTTGACGGACTCGAAGTGGGCCGCATCACGCAGCTCCTCAACGGACATCGCTGACGTTGACGAACCGATCGTTCCTGATCCGCCACTTGTCTCTGCCGAGTGCCGACGGACCTCCAAAACGTCGCCGATCCGGTATGTGGCGCCAGCGCCGCTCGCACCATACGAGTACGCGCATTCGTCGTATCGGTATTCAGGTATTTACCTAACAGTGGCAAGTCGCTCTGTATTTGATACAATAGTTCGTTCATTTGGGTAGAATCTTGTCCAGAGCAGTCCGTTGTTCGTCAGTGAGCGACGTCGGGAAGTCGATATGGAATTTCACAAGCAGGTCACCGTGTTTCGATGGATAGTCGTGTTGGGGGAGCCCTTCACCGTTGAGTTTCACAACCTGAAGTGGGCGCGTTACCTGCAACGTACACGTAAACATACGAACAGGAAGATGTGCCGATCAAGCCACCTTGTCACGGGAAACTTCGACTAAATGACCATCAAGGTGTTCTATAGTGCTCTTGAACCCAACTAGAGATTCTAACAAGGAGATGTGCCTGCGCACAGTTAGAACCGAATTGCTGTGGCGAACCAGTGGCTTACGCGTCGTGACGCAGATTGTTGCCTTCTCGAACGAATCGCGGATGAGGAGCAGAGGACACCTTGAACGTGATGTGCCCCGCGGCCATATCGGGAGACTCATCCCCTTCATTTTCGAACAGGAGCAGTTCGTTTTCTGCGACGCCCTTCTCAACGTAAACATCAATGGTTTTATGACCAGGAACAACCTAGAGAAAACATGTTAGGTCAGGTAGACGTGGACGAAACGCAGTGATACCTTGCCGCCTTGACACTTGTGGCAGACTCGTTTGACCTTCTTTCCCGTTCCACCACATACATCACACGTTTGCTGAAACTGCTGATACATACCAGGAGCTAGCATTCGCCTGTTATCCCAATTCATGTATCAGATTAAGCAAAATGTTTCAAAGCACATCCCTTACTTCACAATCTTGACACCTTGCCCGTTGCAAGCAGTGCATGTCTTAAAGTCTTCGGGCGTTTCCGCACCGGTACCGCGACAGTGCGGGCACAGCTGCTGTCCATGAACAAGCACCTCGTGGTTCTTTCCCAAATACACATCCTCGAGGGGCACGACGAGATCCTGAATCAAAAAGGGATGAGAACGTACAACATCAGTGCGCCCAATGTCATCTCCACCAATTCTATATCGGTGCCACGTCGTTCTTCTTGGTTCCTTCTGCCGGCTCCTCCCGTGAACAAATCGAAAATATCGGTGAACCCACCGAACCCACCACCTGGCCAGCAAACTTAGCCGAAAGGGTCGGTGCCGTCATTGCTGTGGCACTTCCTACCGGCTTGCTGCCCCTTCTTGTGCTGTTCCACGCCTTGTTCGCCGTGTTGATCATAAATTCGCCTCAAGTTCGCGTCAGACAGCGTCTCGTACGCTTTGGTGATCTCAACGAATTGGGCGGTCAACCCAGGGTCATTCTACATGATCGTTATGCACTCACTCCGACTATGCTTTATACAGCACACCTCCAAATGCATACCTTGGTTTTATCTGGGTGATATTCCTTGGAAAGCTTCCGGTACGCACGTTTCAACTGTACCCGCTCGTCAGCACGCAGCCGATCGCCCGACACTGAATCGGCAGACCTCTCGTTCCCCGACACTTCGGCTGACACCGAGCAGCTTGTAGTAGTCGGTGGCCGCCTTCGCCCACACGACAGCGACGACGACAACGGCGACGATGAGGGCACGCATCCCAGACCGCGCTCTTGCCATTGCGTGACTGAACCTGCGACTCAGAGCCACGGCAAAACGCTGCCCGCGCCCACTCTGCACGAACCGGCGCGATCTGTCCCCTGTTCGGTTTCCAATGGGAAAGTCATCAGTCGGGACGTGTTTCAGCACATCCTCCTCGGGGTTTATTGCAAAGAGGGTGAAACCAACGATGCCCATTGACGGGGAGCAGCAGGGTGCGACTCAGCAGGTTAGATATGGTCCTGGATCACAGCCCAGCAGCTGGCAGATGCGTTTGAACTGGGTGATGCGGTCCTGGGCCTGTGCTGGGTTGTTGCCGTTGCACTCGAGACCGCCGTTGATGATTGAAATGGATTGGCCGAATTGCGGCGGCGACTGAATCAGGACGTTGTGCATCGAGTCCTTCGGTGACTGCGGTGTCATGTAGAACCAGAGCGCCGAGCGGAACAACAGGTCGGGGCTGGACGATAGCATGTCAGGGTTCTGGTAAAGTTGAACGCTTTGCGCCGATGTTAGCGTCTGCCCAAACGCGATGTAGTTGAAATTCCAGGACAGCTGGAGTGGCCCGCGCCCATGGTAGTTGGCGCTTGGGTAGCATGGCCACTGGGGGGTTTGGCTGCAGTACGTTGCTGGAGTCGTGTACCCGAGCTCGTTGACGTAGCAGAACGATCCGGATTCGTGAACGGCATGCGCCAGGAACCCGGCAATATCCGTCAGGCGGTTCTGCAGTGTCCCCTGGTTGCCGAACAGGGGGAACGCAGACGCCGCCTGAATGAATGCCGAGTACGTGTAAACGCCATGCCCTTCGCAGGTAGTACTTGTTGACAGCAGGGAGTCGAAGACGCTCTCTGGGATCAGGCTGGCGATTGATGATTGTTGAGCTGCGGCCGGTACAGGAGGTGCCGTCGAACAGTATTGTGATCCAGAACCGCAGTAACCTGATAACACAACTTCGGTGACTATGCCAGAATGATGCCAAGAGATCACTTCCAAACCGTATGGAGAGCAGCACTGATCGGAGGCACACCCAGCATTGCCAAACGCCAGTCCACAACGACCATCAGCTCGTGGCGTAGTGACGGCCTGGTAGACGGACGCCGAGTTGCAGTAATCGCTGGTCGTTCCACAGAAACCTACGTTGATAGTCCGTCAGCATTGATCTATGCCAAGACGACGCTGCGTGTGGTTGACAGCTTACCCCACTGGCTGCAGCAGGACCCGACTGGACACAAGGGAAGCGACGTCCCGCAGGCCTGCGCTGCAGGGGCGATCTTCAGTACGGTCGGCGCTGGCGTGGTTGGCTTTGGGAATGGGACCATAGGGTACATCGACTGAGCGTTGCAGTAGTCGATTGTGGACCCGCAGTACCCTGCCATTGGGGTCAAAACTGAGGAACCAGGATTCCTTTGAAGGATCCTAAGGGCCACGTACCCCACTGGCTGCAGCAGCTTCCAGGATTGCAGAGTGGTAGGCCAGTGCCACACCGTTGCGCTGGCGTAGGCACAGGCGCAGACCTTGTCGTCGGTCGTTTTGTGGTGACGATCGGGTTCACAGGGTAGATCGACATCGAATTGCAAAACGATGACGAGCTGCCACAGTACCCATATTGGGAGCAGCAGTTGCCCGGCGAGCACCCTGCGTTGCCGAAGCTCGGCCCACATCTCCCGTCGGCCCTTGGCGCCGTTGTTCCACAGTATTCTGGGCCGCTCCCACAGTACCCGTACAGCGAGCAGCTGCGACAGGATATTAGCGCGCCTGTCATATATTCCGAGGTCGAGGTTACCAGTTCCCGGCCGTACAGGGCGCGCTGCCGTAGTTGGGACCGCAGCGCCCATCCGTCCGAGGCAGCGGGCCGGTTGGAGGCGCTGACGTGGCTCCTGAAACGGCGGCGGCAAACGGGACCGTGTATGCACAGACGAACAGGCTGATGACGAACGGAATGCGATGCGGCATCGGAGAATGCACGACTCTTGTGGCCTTCAGATTCGGTCCACGATTTGGAGTACACATTTCGACCCTGCCTTTCTCCACAAAGGCTTGGAACCTTCCAGTTTGCAGCGCGAAAGGACCTTCCGATCAAGATATCAGAGACCCTACCCCGCGCTCTGTGATACTCCACATGGCGACGTACGTGGCAGTACCCCGTGTTTATTACTCCAAATCAAAGCCCTGCTTTGTTATGAAATGTCACTCCTCCTGGATCAAAGGTCGGAAATCGAAATCAGTCAGCCGGGTTGTTGACAGGGCGTTTCGGAAGACTGTTCCAGCCGCCGGTGTGAAGAAGTTCCCCCACAGCATCAACGAATTCAACTTTGACGCGGTCTTTCCCGCAACGACATCTGACAGCGCCACCAGGCCCGGTTCCGCTAAACTTGTATAGCTCAAATCGAGCCTGCGGATGATGTTAGATGGGGACATGACGATCGGGTTTCGATAGAGTACCGTTCCAGAACCATATTGGTCCTCAAGGAGCCGGCGATTGCTTTGCCGCCCTCGTCAATAATGCGATTCCCGGCCAGGTCCAAGTCAGTGATTGAGCAGGGTCCCGAAAGGTACCCTGCAAGTAGAACGGCGCCGCCCGGCCCGATCTGGTTACTGAGAATTGGGTTAGCAATGCTGGGAGAAGTTTAGAGACATCCGATGCTCGCGAACGTACCAGCGCAAGTTGAGGGTGCGAAGCGTCTTGTTCTGCGACAGACCTTTGACAAGCCATTCCACACCTTGGTCTCTGATGCGGTTCTTGGACAGATTCAATGACGTCAACGTCGTGTTAGTCGCAATCATCGTGCTGAGGTGAATGCTGCCTTCGTCATCCAGTGTGAGGATTCTCGGGTTCTCAATAGATAGTTCCTACAGACGCCATTGAGGGACACGGCCAATGACAATCGGTGTAATATCGCCTGACCATTACGGTCGTGTTCGTCTGCATTGACTTGGCAATTTGGATGATTGCATTGATCCCCATTTCGGTATTGCCCAAATCGACGCGCGTCAACATTAACATGGGTTTCGCAAACGCCCTTCCTAAAGCGCATACACCTGATGGGGCCCGTTAGCGGACGTCGAGCAATAAAACGTGGACCGGACCCCCGACCTGCATCCCCAATCGGGTTTCCGTTAAGGTTGATGTCCACGATTGAGCGCTGACCCTCCAGCGCGTGCGCCAGTGCCAGGCCGCCAACCTCTCCGATACCATTCGCTCGCAAGTTCAGGGACCTTAGCGTTTGCGTGCTCTGCAAGTGACATCAGTGTTTGGGGCGCGTAACTCAACAGAGGGCCCTACGCGCATCATGGCGCTAAGGGCCTTAGCACCATTGTTTTCGATGTTGTTGACGCTGAGGTCAATGCTCGTGATGGATGCGTCTGCGAACGCTGTCAACGACTCCGACAGCGCGAACACATCATCGTCCTGGATCTTCTCCTTCTCCGACAAGCTGGCGCCGTTTAATAACAGTGACGACAATTGCTGCCTGGGATACAGCGACCAGCTGTTAATCGAAAGGTAAAACGGCGCGACAGATGGACGCCCACCCTCGCTCAATGGCGTCATTGACGCGTTTAATTATCAACGGATGAGGATCATCGCCGAAGTTATCACATTTGCCTTTGTACAGGTCCAGGAAATGCTCCATAGAACCGTCTTCGGCGCGGACGCCCTCTACAACGTCGGCCGACGCCATCCTTTGCCAGACGGATTTAAGGAGATCGATTAGGTACGCTCAACGCGCCAGTAAAAAGAGCACAGCGTTAAACTTGCATTTTACTTGGCATCGTGGTGTCTAGCCATGACACAATCCTAGTGACATTTGCTTCGAGGTCGTCGACTGTATCGCTTCTGAGCTCGTGAACGATTGCTGGATCAAAACTCTCTCTGGATTCATCGAGTACAACCTGAGCGTGGGCATGAGCTACGACACTCACAGAACGAAGCAACGTTGACCGGACCTGCATGATCTCAGCTTCGATGTTCTCCGAGATTTTGTTCTGAGCATACCGCCTCTGCTCGAGGCGATTGTACAGGATCGTATTATCAGTTCGCAGTACGAGCACGATATCGATCAGCTCCTCAGGGAAAACGTACGGCGTGTGGAAATCGCAAACATTGCCACCCTTCTGAAGTTGAGGCGTAATGACAGACAGCAACTGAGAAGATACCCGGTCAGATGCAGTCGTTTGAAACGGAAAACGTTCCCTTACCTTTTCGTCATCCAGGAGGAGACAATCGAATGTCGCGTCGCGTCCCTGATGACAGTTGAAGGTCTTGACAATGTCGCCGACATTCATATGCGCTAGCCCAGTAGCATTGCAGACCATCTCGCACGTGGTCGTCTTCCCGCATCCGGGCGTACCCGTGATCAGGATGTTCGGGAGCCGTCGTGTTGTGGTCTGGAAATCCTCCATCAGCGGGCAGTTGTGTAGTTTCAGGTCCAGAAATCTGCGTGCGGACTCCGTGGCGCCCAACGACCCAAGTCGCCACTTCCAGCTAAGGCAACGTGTTGGTGGCGGAATGAGTGATGAGGCTTACGACCATCGTAATTCTCTGCACAGAACGCAGGTCAGATGTTGGCCGTGCAAGTTGCACTGCTGGTGCATCAGGCGCCTGTTCATTCGCTTGGCAACCAACGAAGGGACTTCGTAAACTTTCCGCGCTTGTTGTACGAGAATGCGAAGATATTGCCTGGCTGTCGTTGTCGTCGTCGCTGTACCCATGTTCGACGCCTGTTGCGTCGACGTGAACAACATTCACGGATAATATGTATCCCGCCAATTTTCTAGTATGTACTCTGTACACCATAGTGCACAGTCGGGCTGCTTGAAACTGTCCACTTCAGCATTTGTTTGAAGTGGGGCTGTTTGAGAGTGTTCATTTGCATGAATTTGATGAGTCGATTTGCGATATTTATTGGCTCTCATCATGTCGCCACGTGCTGCTCATGCACTTTTCGTACCCTTCCTTGACGCTGTCCTTCCATTCGCGGGAACCGGCAACGTAAGCGCGTTCGTCTATTTCTTGGGCCGGTATAACTTGGAGGTAATCTGGCTCTGATAGGTGCTTGAGCTTTTCACGAATCTCACTCGTGCGGAATGCAGTCTGCAATTCTGAAGGCCGGCATGCTCGCTGTCGTTACGTGGTAGGCGACCCATTCGAACCATCTACGAATGCGGCCTATGGCCAGTACAGCGCGCTCGTGGCCGGCGTGTTCGCCTGATGGAATCGCAGAAGTCGAAACAGAACCCGGCTCTACCACGTAACGTCAGCGAGCATGCCGCCTTCAGGATTGCTTGTTCTGTTCCAGTCCTGCGACTCACAGTTTCCATCGATTTGGATGGTGCAAACCATGAATGGCACCGGATCGCATAGCCAGTCTCTCAGCGCCCGCTCGGGCGAGTTAGCTGACCAACCGGACGCAGCACGCAATGCTGAAGCAGTGCTAAGGATCTTGCCAACCATCGTGCCGGTGAACCTGAACTGTCGAGCGACCCGTTCGAACCATCTACGAATGTGGCCTTTTGACGAGTACAGCGCGCTCGGCTCTGTTGCAGTCCCGCGACCCATAGGTCAGCCAGCCCGTACCTGCCGTTCCTGAGGGCGCGTCGGGGTCAATAATGCAGTGGGTGTGGACGTGGCACTCTGCTGTCTGTGCCGCGAATGATAGAATAAGTGCGTGGTCAGGGTACAGTTCGCTGGCCATGATCATCGGTGTCGTGTATGATGGCGGGCGGCTTCGGGTCGAGGTCGACGACGCATCGCCGCTGCAGGCATTACTGGATGCTGTGGCCGCCGTCGATGGGCGCTACGCGGGTGGGTCGCTGCAGGCCCAGGCCGGGTCGTCCGAGATGCTGACCGACTTGTCCGTGCCCGTTGGGTCTGTGCTGGCACATGGAACCACTGTGTTTGCACGGATTCGACCACCAGAAGGTCCTGGACAACAGGCGTCACCAGCCACCCATGCAGAGGACTCGCGTGTTCCTCCAGCGAATTCTGAACCGCACGCAACATCCGCTGGAGGATCCAGGAACAATATCTGTCGAATTTGCCATGATGCTGAGGAGACGAAAGAATCGGGACGCCTGTTCTCGCCCTGCAAATGCGCCGGAACCATGAAGCACGTGCACGTCACCTGCCTGAACGAGTGGCGCCGCATGAGCTCGAACCCGCAGAGCTTCTACCAATGCGACCAATGCCTGTATCGCTACTCGTTGCATCGGGCGACATGGGCCCTGTGGCTGGTCGGGAACGCATCCGTCTGCGTGTAGCGTTTCCTGAAAATCGTGTTCGTCAGATGTCCGAATCGACCGTCCTGCTGGCCGCTGCCGCTCTCAGCGCATTGCTGACCATGCTCACCGCGGTCCTCGTCCAGATCATCGTTCCAGATATGGCCATTCGAGTCTACATGGCAGGGTCAGTTAGGGCCTGGCATTCCCATCGTTCCGCCGTTTACGGGATCGCAGGCGGTTTGTTCCGCCATGGCATGTTTACCATCACTGGTCTGCTCCGTACTTCGACTTCTACATTGCGGGGGCGGCCGGCGTTGCATGCATTGGCGCGGGCATGTACCTGATATCAGAGTACCGAATGATGTGAAGGACGTATTAGCCACGTTGCCTGCGCCTTCTAACTGACGGACGCCCAGGAGAGATCGTGACGACGGATGGCGGCATCTGGTGCATTTCGGGTTGTGGCTAGCAAGCCTATCGCATCAGCATCTGGCTCGCGTAGGTTCGTGGGGTGCCATCTGCTCCATACCGTTTGTCTGGTGGTGCTCACTGCTGATCGTCAGGCATGATTGTCGGTCTTGCCGTGTCCTACAAGAACTTGTTCGACATTGCCCGTCAGCAGTGCCTGCATTGGAGCACGACCTATGGCGAGATGCTGCTCGAGGTGCATGCGAATTCCTGATAAAAGAGAGACAGTGTTCCATCTATGTATGACGAACGCCCTGTGGTATCGGTTTACTCATCTTGCGTGTTGAACTCGCTGAGCCTAAAGCTTCGCGTCTGCAAGACTTGCACCGGTTCCGTTGTCGACGGGCGGCGAGCTGCCATCGCCTCCCTGCAGGCCTTGGCGTCCGCTGAGATGTCATGCACCGATGCTCGCCCGGAAAACTTGGTACGAACGGCATCGTCGCACGACTCCAGTAGGAGCATGTTCAGTCGCCGACGCAACCGCCCGATATACATCGACAGGACAACGATGCCCACCAGGAACATGGTGCATGCGGCCAGTTCGGCACGGACGGTGCCACTGTCCAGCAGGCCCAGCTGGTGTTCCGCCGGTCGCATAGCCGCGGAAGGATCCATCCCTTATCGTCTCCTCCCAGCAGGATATTTTCGCTCGACCGATATCAACCTTCTCGCCGGTCTCGTGTCGAGGCCCACAAGTGCAACGAGAATCGGGGAGGGGGCTTTATTCGAAATGGCTAGGTCCCCATCCGAACCAATGATGGAATGGGTTCCAGACCTTGTCGGCCCCGCTCCTCTCCCTGCTGTTCTTCTCTGTCAGGATCTTGAGCAGCGCTAGACGGAATGGGCGCTGCTCCTCGGGTACCCTGTGCGACTCGAACTTATCCGGGTGCAGAGACAGGGCGGCGACCTTGTGCTTGGGCGACCGTCCGCCGGTGACAATCAGCGACAGGCTGTCCACTGACTTCTTCTCGCACCACTTCTCCAGACTGAACGATGTCCCAGACCGTTCATGGTGCTGCACCAACTGCCACAGGTCATCCAGCGATTCGATCTCGATTGGCGCCGGCGTGTTCCTCGTCTGGGACGGCCTTGGCAATGTGTCAAGGGGCGTGTCTGGTACAGACTCCACCACCGTTACTGTGTCGTTCGCGTCTTCCGAGTGGTTGCTAGGTGGAACGAAATGTTCACCTGGCGGTCGCCTGCGGGCCGCCCTTATAGATTCGGCATGAAGCCTGTCTAGGTTGCGAAGCTCTTCCTCTTGTTGCGCATGTTCTTCAGCCTGTTTCCGACGTTCCTCGTCGGCTAGGCGTCTCTCGGTCTCTCTGCGCTCTTGCTCCGCTTGCTTCTCCCGAGCCTCGACGCGAATCCTGTCCTGCTCAGCACGGTGCCGATTCCGATACACGATTAGGCTTAGGGTGCCGATCCCGATGCATAGAATGACTGTTAGTGCAACCAGTGTACAGGCCACGTGTTTGGACTGGCGACGACGCCCTTCCATGCTATGACTTTTAATTACTTTGGCGTACCGACCAGACGCCGAAGGAGATCAAACAATCGAAAGTCATCTGACATCAATTCGTTTTTATCGCGACTAATTGGATTGATCGGCATCGCAGTAGAGAGACGTATGTATTTCAAACCTATTCGTGCAATGGCTCCTGAGGCCTCAGCGAACTCGAGCACGGCTGCGCCGCCTGCCTTCTGATGACGAAACCTTGGGTGCACGCCGACGCGTGTCTTGTTTGGGGGACCTGGCCCCCACGTGCCTTGCCGACGGCGGCTCCCCGTCTGCACGATCCCGAGTTCGTCGTTTGTCGCGTGTCGACGACGACTCCCTGGCTCCCACGCTTTGCCGCTGCCTTGCCGACGGCGGCTCCCCGTCTACACGATCCCGAGTTCGTCGTTTGTCGCGTGTCGACGACGACTTCGCAGACAAATCGTCGCGTTTCGTATGCTGTTCGACGGGCCTGGGCTTGGGACGCTTGAAGAAGCGGTTCTCGTTACCGGAGAACACAACGGGGCCGTCTCTCTTTCGGGGCGAATACACCACTTTTGCAGATGGCGCCCGTTTGTAATCGGATGCTGATGACGATAACGATTCGATGGATTCGCCCCTCGCCATTGCGTTCTTGATGGCTCGAGCAAGGACCTGGTCACCTGCCGACGAGTGTCGTGTTAAATGATCCGATGAAACACAGCGAACCGTCTGTCATTACGCTTGGAAACGAACGCAACGACAACGCCGGTCGATCCTGCACGAGCCGTTCGACCCGCACGATGCAAGAAATCGCACGGATTGAGTGGGAAGTCGAACATGACAACACGGGTCTTCGTCGGGAAGTCCAGCCCACGGAACGCGACGTCGCTCGTCACGAGGATTGACTTCTCGCCAGACGTGAACTTCGTAAAGTTCTCGCGACGCGTCTTTGGAAGGATGTCGCCATGCAAGCAAGCCGTCTGCAAGTGACCATGGATCAGTTTACCCAAGAGTGCGACGTTTCCGCGCGAAGCCATACGTTCGAGAAACCGCTATCGTGCAGGGCATGATCGACTGCCCGACAGCTGTCGGTCGTGTTGCAAAAGATGACGACTGGATCATGAATTGGCCTCGTCGTCATTTGACGCAATGTTGATACGAGGACCTCAACCTTGTCCCTGGCGCCAATGCCGACGAAGTCAACCTATTATCGTCAGTTAAACCCGGCCCAGGGCAGCATGCGTCGACGTACCGTCATCGCCGATGGGAGCCTATGCAACTTCTGTGACAAGACCGTTTCAATTCCGGGAAACCCGGCCTGCAAGTCGGCGACAACCTGCTGACGCATGGTCGCACTGACGAGGATAAACTGAACGGGACCTCCCTTCGCTTTAGCTTTGAGATTACGGACGGGCGTCAGCAGCCCAGCATCCAGTTCGTCTAGGAACCCGCATTTCGGATCAAACAGCGTATCAGCCTCATCGATGACCACGAACTGGACGTCGCCCAAGCGACAGTCGCGAGTGTAGACCAGCTTCCTGATCCGGCCAGGTGTGCCAATCACAAGGTCGATAGGCGAGGACAGATCGGAACGTTGGACGCGAATCTTGGCGCCGCCCAACATGACTCGCACGCTCAGCTTCAGGTGGTGAGACAGCATCTTGGCAACGTTCGCCACCTGGACAGCCAGTTCCCGGGAAGGGACGACGACAACCCCACGAGGTTTCCCAGCACACGCCATCACACCTGTGAAGACCCTGTATTAGCGCATGCGATGATTCGAGCGTTTCCGGATTCCTACCCGTATCGGCATCAATGTTTTTGATCAGCTGCATGACAGGAGCCAGGTACGCCAGCGTCTTGCCTGCATTGGGAAATACAATAGTTAGTGGCATTCCAGTCCATGAAACAGATGTAAGCGCCCCGCACCTGTCCCAGTCTGGTCAGCCAGCAGGACGTCCTTGCGGGCGAGGACGCGTGGGATGACCTCGGCCTGTATCCAAGTCGGCGTCGCGATCTTCATATCCGTCAGCGCGTCGCAGACGCTCGTATTCAACCCGAGGCCAGCAAACGACGCTCTGTCTGCTGCAGTTGCCATACGTCGTAGGAAAGTACGCGCGACGCGCGACCCCAGACACCATCCAGCTACCCCGCCCATACGGGGCATCACCGGCGACGACTGCGCGCACCACGGGACTATACCAGTCAGCCGGGATGCAGCTCTCAGTCTCTCACCTGTACTGTACAGCTGCAGTTCGGATAATTATTCTGCTCTGTGTGCAGCTGCGGTTCCGATCAGGGCAGCTCTCGGCCGTGCACTTGCAGTTCCGGACATGCCATGTCTGTGCAGCTGCAGTTTTGACTGACCAGGCCGGTCCGACTGAATTCTGATTGCGCAAGCTGCCGCTGATGATCAGGGCGCGCCCAGGGGTGGGATGGGGCTCGTTGTTTCAAGCGGGGCGCCGTGTGATGGGGCCGATGGGTGATGACGTCACGGAGGATGGTGTCAACAGAGCTGCCGTCACGACATATCTGATGGCTCCCTGGCATGCCCTCTGCCCATTTGTGATTATTTGAACAGGGTCGAACGAAGGTTGGGTGCGACCATGTGTCGCCCGCATGCACTTGTTATTCTATGCTGTACGACGGTGGCGCTGGTCGCTGCGGCCGACCTTGCTGGTGGTAACACCGGCGGGATGCCCATCGTTGTCAAGAATCCCACGAAGTCCAACGGTACGGTGGCCGACAACGCGTTCCGCTCAACGGTCCTTCATCTGAAAAGCGGGAATGCCACGACGACGGCACCGACACCAGCGCCAGTCTCGACTCGAACGCAGACGCCACGAACGCCATCGCCAGCACAAGGCAACTCGACGGCAACGGTTGCAGGCGTTCTTGCGCACAACGACAAACGTCAACGGCAACTGGCGACGTTCTCCATTGTCGAGTGGACGCTCATCTTCCTGGTCGCCCTCCTGGTCCTGGTCCTTGCCTCGACCTGGCTCGCCTACTACTTGTGGCGCACACCGCGCTTGTCCCACAAATGGCCGCGATGGTTTGGCGTCCTGCTACTCGTCTTCACCATCCTCCTCCTGGGATTTGGCTTGCTGCCCGCTGCCGCACTTATAGCCCTCTGCGTCCTCATCATCCTCATCTCGGTCATCATCTACCTCGCCAGGTCGCACGAGGAACCCCTCCTTTACGATGGCGACAACAGCACCAGCCCGTTCCAGCTCGTTCGACGCCAGAAACGCATCGTCGTGGGCGTCACCATCGCCATCGCCCTGACCCTAATCGTATTCTGCGCCGTCTACGTCCTTCTCCCATTGTACCAGCTCCGCGTCTGGGATCGGGAAACGCAGTCGCCAGTCATGGAACGTGCGCCACGTCGCCAGACAGCCGCTTTAGCCATGTTGTATGGCGTTCCCGCGTTCGCCCGGTTCTTCCACCTGGACCATCTTCTGAAGCTCACATCGCAGTGGGCTGGTGCCGACTACAACAGGACGCTGGCCGACGATGCCGACAAGCGCCGCGCGATCAACGACCCGTTCGTACGCGCGTATGGCGTCGACATGTCCCCGTACGAACGTCCCGACTATAGGAACTATTCGTCGGTCAACGACTGGTTCTCGAGACGCGTCCGGGCCGACGCCAGACCTATTGCATCAGGCGGCGTGATCGCGGCCGCTGACTCGCGCGTTACGGCCATCACCGCCATGGACCCATCCCAAACGGTCCTGCGTGTCAAGCAGGAGACGCTGGTGGCGAAGGACTTACTGGGCAGCGAATACGCAGGTGGGAATGACGATTTCAAGAACGGGGCCGCTGTGGTACATCGTCTGGCACCGCAGGATTACCATCGCGTCCATGCTGCCGTTGACGGTGTCGTCCAACAAGTGTACCAGGTGGACGGGTCGCCTCTGTCAGTGAACGAGATGGCATTGCGATCGTCATCGAGCCTGTTGCGCAACGAGCGTGTTGTCGTGGTCGTCAGGACGTCGTCGGGGAAGTCGATGGCGACGGTGGCGGTGGGCGCCACACTGGTCGGGTCGATCGTGACGAAGGTGAACGCTGGTGATACGATCACACGCGGCCAGGACTTGCTGTACTTCCAGTTCGGGGGGTCGACCGTCGTGCAAATGTTCCCCGACGGCATGGTTCGCCTGGACGACGACCTCGTCAGCAACAGCGACGCCGGCGTCGAGACGTTCGTCAAGATGGGCACTCGGATCGCCACGGAACTCTGACCATTACTATACGAAACGTCGGGCTGTGTTAGTACTGTGCGATCGTCATGCGTCAGCGGGTGTCGGTCAGCGTATCGGAGGCGTCGCCGAGGCCACTGGTCCTCTGCCGCTCGTACGCGTCGTACAAGACGGCCGCTGTGCCCACTCCGGTCCCACAATCGTCGGCGGAACCGCCCCCCGCGACGCCGAGGCAGCAGCAATGTGCGGATGGTGATCATGTTCAACGATGTACCGGTAACTGATGTGCCGAAGGCGTCCCACTCGACATGGCCGACGTCGCTCGTGGGATCAAGACGGCAGTGTTGAGGGCGCAAACAGCGACGCCTGCTAGAGTGCCAGTGGAGAACGCGCCAGACGAAGGGCGGCGCGCGCCGGGTGAAGCCCTGTTCGTGGCGTCTCTGTGCCAAGGATGTGCCTTCTACTGACACTTGTGGGACAGGACGCAGACGCAGGAAACGGCCAAGGAGCCTTCGACTGAATCGCTGAAATCCGAACTGTGCCAGCTTCGTTGGTGTTGGCATCCCGCGTCGTCAATCACCACGTTTCTCACAGTTTGCATTGGCCCAGGGGTCAGAAATCGTGCCGACGACGGCATTCAGCCTCTACGGGACATGATCAAGCAGTCGGGTCGAGCACTGAAGTTCGCCCGCGCTGGCAAGAGGTGGACTTCCTGGAACGAGTCTGCTGCCCTTGTAGTGAAAGCGGGTTTGTCATACCTATCAGTTTCTCGTACACGATGGGCGTCAAGGACCAGCATTTGGTGGAGCGCGCGATCGACATGTCGCTGTCCAGCGATCTCCAGGAGACCATCCCTCGGTGCTGCCTCCCTGAGACCACAGCGCCTGCTGGTCCTGTAGGCACAGAGTAGTCCAGAGGGGACACACAATCCTGACCGCTCTGCATTGCCAGGGTGTGCTGTCACCGGTCAAGCCAGTCGCAGCTGCCCGTCGACCTGGGAAACGGGACCCATGGCATTTGATGGTCGATTTGGACCCAGCCGATCCCGAATACGAACAGATCTTCAACGAGCTCTGCGAGAGCAACTTGCTCATTGCTGCGAGCTTATTTGTAGGTACGCCTGCAACTGACCAGACCCCATGGCCTCACCGTTGCGATAGAAACCGGTCGATGCCAAGGTCAGTTTGGATTACTGCGGGTAGGCGATGTCGGCATTGAGACGTTCTAGTCCATGTCTACGCCGCGTGGCAGGAGACCACGACGAAGTGCGATTCTATCGATATCGTCGATCAGGGAATTAGATGTTGGCCTGGCTCTTTGAGACCTTTGTTTCGGTTACGCTCACTAGCGCCGGATCGTAGGCCCAGTCAATCATGGCGAACCTCGGAAACGACATCACGACCATTGAGGAAGGCGAGGAAGACGACAAAGAGCGAATCCGAACCGCAGTCGACGCTGAGCAATCCGTTCGGACCCTCCCGTACCGTCGCTGTCAGGTCCCCAACGGAAGCCCATGTGATTCATAGGTGTACCGCCAATCCATCAAGTTCGATACTCTGAAGCTGAACCTGTGCGAGGCCCTGGCGAAACGAGTCAGTCGGTATGATCTGCCTGTTGTGGTTTCCAACTGATTCCCTAAGTAACTGGGTGCCGGGTGCCGGGATCAGGTTCGACACCGACCGGTCGGTCTCGGCGAGGACGAGAATGGAGGCATCAGATCGTCGGTTCCAGTACAAGTCGTCGGTACGTTCGGGGGCAGCGTAAGGCGATTGGGATGTAATGGCGGATTAGGCACGCGATATGAACGACATGCGATACACATCGTACCTGGAGAAACGTGGACGCCGTGCCGAGCGCAGGAAGAACTTCAAGAAGCTTGCAGAGATCTACGAACGCGTTAAGGGTACCTGGGGGACCGGCGACCAGCTGATGGCAGCGGCAAGCGTCCATGAACGCACCATGATCCGAACACTGGCCGGGTTCATACACGGCCCGCATGGGGCCGATATCACGGCCGACCGCCTCGCCAACCTTCTCGTGCGCCTCGACTGTGACGTCCTTGTCGATGACCGAGCGCTCAAAGTCGTGTATGAATTCATGACAAAGGTCACTGCTGTGCAGATGAAGTACTCGATGGTATTGGCTGATACTGGCATGCAGATTGGGATCAGCGACGCGGCCCTTGGTGCAGCGATCACGTCCACGGGACGTAAAGTGCCGAACACGCTTCTCGACATCTGCAACGGTCAGATTCTGACGACAGCATGCTCCGATGGCAAGGAGCTCATCCAGGTCGTGTAGTTGTGAAAACGCAGGGTGCCAACGCGATGTTCGGCATGATGCGATCGACAGCGATTGCCGGGCGGCTTCTTCGCAAGCAACGTGAAGTTCAACGTCAACGGCGGTCTGCACGCCCCGCAAACGAAAGTACCTACCTACGCAGAGACATGTGCTAAGCGTAAGTAAACCAACTTGTTCGATGCTCCTCTATTAGTGTCTGGCAGACGGACTACCAGATCGACATGTCACTAACATATATATGTGGTACGAGCAGAGTACCGTTTGGCTACAGTTTTACTTTGAACAACGGTTCTCGCGCGTGTATCACACTGGTAAGCTCGACAATGGCACCAAAGACCTTGTTGTGACGAGTACCGTTACGATGACGCTTTTCTACGAGAACACGCCATTGCTTAAAGCGTTACTGACAGATTGATGGGGGCGCCATGTACAGCTTATGTTACCTGTTGTATTTGCGTTCGAAAAAGGTGGATGGACGTGCATGTGGAATCTGACGAGACCCCAGATCGGCCAGGGCGTGTTCGCGTTTAGGCAGTGATGGCGCGAATTCAGAACGTGTGACGCCGTTTCCAGTTCTAACTGCGACATCGAATACAAACGGGCGTAATGCAGAGCGGATCGTCGTCGGAAAGGCCACAAGCTCAACCCCATTTCTCATTTCGAACGCCAATTTCGTGACTGTGTCTGCTCGCCCCCCTGGTCGTCATCCCTGCTTCCGTCTCAGTGCACTGCCGTGGCAACCTACAGCAGTCTGCAGTCACTCGCATACGGTCTGACGCCTCGCAACCGTGCTGTTAACAGTGTGATCCTCATCATAGGTACAGCTATGCTGACATACGAACGACATTGGCAGACGGGGCCGGATGCAGTATCACAGACCTGTATTGCAATTGAAGTTGAGGAACAACGGTCAAGAGCGTGACGTCAAGGAACAGCAAGGCCTTCCGGCAGTGGGACACAGCTAACGTAACGTTGTTTGTTTGATATAAACCGAGCGAGCCCGACTAACTTTAGGCCTGCATTGTAGATGGGGGTTCCACATATGCCTTCTAACAATAAGGCATCGAGAATCCCCGGCGGGGTGCACCTTTTTACCTGGAATCGAAAGGCGACGGGATGCCCCGGCACCTGGAATTTGCCTACATATTCCAAAGCCAAAAGCTTACCCACCTGGCATGCGTCGAACCGTGCGAAGAAAATGTTGTCGCGTCGTAGATGTTCATCTTTTCTGGAGTGCATTCAGATAACGACGTTGGGATATATATATGACGTCGTTGCTGACGGTCAGCAAGGATACGTCGAACCGGTTGGCGATACAGTCGATGCCGTTGAATACTCTCGACACATCGTCGAATATTTGTGCCACAGATCCGACCTCTTGGGTCGCTACGCAGTGGTACACTTTCGTGCCGATCAGTCGACTCGCACGTTGCGCCGGAAGCGCTACAAGATACTTCAGGCGCTTGAGGAAGTTGAGGTATGCTTTCCATCGGTTTAGGCCTTAGGGGCCGTCTGGCAAACCGAAACCAAAAATGGCTTTGTCTGAAACGCCGGTTTTGACGGCCATTCGCGGTGCCAGACGCTTGCGAGGTTTTGCAGCTCGAGAGATTGCATGTCGTGAATGCCGTCGCGGACACCGTATGGCGTAGACCTCCAGCAACTGCATTTGCGATGGTGGGTAGGGATCCCGGGTCCGTGAACTGGAAGGACGGCGAGAAATCGAAGTACCTCATCCGCCTGCTTCAGAAGCAGGCGGATCTGGGCAAGCGCGCCGGTAACACCTTCAAGAAGTGTCCATGCCAAATTCATTACGAAATTCAAGGTGGAATACTCTCTGGTTCGGCTGAAGAACCACTTCGGCTCGGTGGGTTATACATCGTCATTGCATGTCAACGTGATTTGATACCATGTTGTGCAGTTGAAAACGAAGTATTCACACTAGTCCCGTGCCCTCCTGGACTATTCCGGTTTCGGCTGGGACGACAACCGGAAGATCGCTACTGCACCAGATGACGTTTGGGAGAAGGGATTCGGCTGGGACGACAACCGGAAGATCGCCACTGCACCAGATGCCGTTTGGGAGAAGCTGATAGGGATATCAGCTTCTCCCAAACGTCATCTGGTGCAGTAGCGATCTTCCGGTTGTCGTCCCAGCCGAAACCGGAATAGTCCAGGAGGTACGGAACTGTGAATACATCGTTTTCGGTTTCGACTTGCGCATTGCGACTTGCGTGCGCAACATGGCGTGTGTCCGTGGCTGTATGACGAGACGGCAAAAACAGAAATGCGTTCGGCAGGATTCGAACCTGCGCCCCCCGAAGAAGACTAGAACCTGAATCTAGCGCCTTGGACCAACTCGGCCACGAACGCAAGGCGACGTGTAACGTCCACGATTACTGCAATAACGTCCGTTTTCGCCCGAGCATTGGAACTGGTGACCTGCGTGACCTTGCATTTGGCTGACGACGGGAGGGCCATCATTAAACTCCAGTAGTCCTGTATTGAACGACCAACATCTATGCGTGTATCTCGAATTCGATCTGCTCCAATATGTCGTTGATTTCGTCAATGACGTCCGCCAAACCCCTTCGTACGACGCATTCGCGACAGAGCAATTCGGCATCGCGCACTTCCAGATCGTTCCCCGCCTGTGCACGTAACATGATTCGTTCGACAGTCTATAGCGGCGTCAGCAGCGTGTCCCATGCGGGTCGATATCCGCAATGGCAAACCAGTTCGAATTTCCGCTTCTCGCACCGCTGAAGCTGGGTGATCAGACGGCCCCAGGATTCGCCATCCGGCGTCGTGCTCAACCAGGTCGCCAGCTTGATCATCGATGTGCTCGCCTGCTGTATGTCGCGGCGCGCATCCTCGCACGCTGCCGCATACGCTCGGTCGTCCGTCCGACCGGTCCGCCACTGAACGAACTCGGCGTCCCATCGAGAATACGCCCGCGCCCGACCCTCCTGCACATGCTTCACGTGGGCCAGGATACCCCGCACGGGCATGCCTTCGTGCACGCCGTCGACACCGCTCATCGGTCACGCGGTGTCCGCTCCAGATCCGCGTGATGGCGCTGAACGCACCGAAGACGCCGCCGGCACCTTGTCGCGCGGCGACCTGTTAGCGGAACCAGGGCGATGACGATCCGAGGTGCTTGTCGCGTGAGTCAGATAGGTACACTGTCGTCAGGCACGCGCATCACGTTCCCGCAGATGGTCAGCGCGACATGAGCGGGGAATCGGTCCGCGTTGTTGTTCGTTGCAGGCCGTTCAATTCTCGCGAGACAGCATCAGGATATAAGCCCTGCATCCGGATCCATACCGATGTCCGACAGATCGAGATGCTCCGCGCCGACAACGATTCGTCGCTAGCCGCCGACAAGGCGTTCACGTTCGATGCCGTCTACGGCGGCGACAGTACACAGGTAGGCCATGGGTCGTCGCGCGTGTATCGAAGAACGGCTAAGCGAACCGGTACCGCGACCAGCATTCCGTGTTCATGGACGTCGGGTACCCACTGGTCTCCAGTATCATGGAGGGGTACAACGGGACCATCTTCGCGTACGGTCAGACGGGATGCGGCAAGACGTTCTCGATGGAGGGGCTGCCGTCACCGCCCGAAATGCGGGGCATCATCCCAAAGTGCTTCGACCAGCTCTTCTCCAACATTGGTGCGGATCCGACCAGGAAGTTCCTGGTTACGGCCGCATACATCGAGATCTACAACGAGGAGGTTCGGGACCTGCTTGGCGATGACCCGAAAGCGAAACTAGACCTCAAGGAGAACCCGCAGCAGGGCGTGTTCGTCCAAGGGTTGACTCAGAACATCGTCAAGTCGGTCGAGGAAATCGACGTCCTTCAAAAGAAAGGCAACAAGTGCCGGTCGATCGGGTTCACCAAGATGAACGCCGATTCGTCCCGGTCCCATTCCATATTCATCATCAAGCTCGAGGCTACAGAGGTCGATGCACACGGCGAGGAGCACATCCGAGCTGGAAAGTTGAACCTGGTCGACCTGGCCGGCAGCGAGCGACAGAGCAAGACCGCTGCCGAAGGACTGCGCCTAAAAGAGGCAACGAAAATCAACCTGTCGTTGTCGGCATTGGGCAACGTCATATCGGCGTTGACGTCAGCCAGCAAGGTCAAGCATATCCCGTACAGGGACAGTAAGCTGACCCGATTGCTACAAGATTCTCTAGGCGGAAATACCAAGACGGTACTTGTGTGACATGTAGCCGCAATGCTCTACCCGACTAACTTTGCTGATCAAGGTCATGCTTGCTGCGATATCGCCCAGTGAAGATGCTTACGACGAAACGTTGACGACGCTGCGGTACGCGAATCGGGCGAAGAACATCAAGAACAGGCCCGTGGTGAACGAAGACCCGAAAGACGCCATGCTACGGCAGTACCAAGAGGAGATTAACCGGCTGAAGCAGATGCTATCGGCACAGCAGGTCGCGGCAGCCGGAGCGACGCCTGGAATTGAACTGTCGTTATCCAGCGGCGCGGTTCGTCTCGTCCAGTCCGATGCGACCGGTCTCACCTACGACGAGCTGGACCGATTGAAGCAGGAATACCAGGCGCAGCACGAAGAGAAGGTGAAGATGCTGGAGGCGGAACGACAGGCTACGCTCGCATTGCAGGAGCGGCTTCGACAGGAGTGGGAGCAGGTGCAAGCGGAGCGGAATGCCATGGGCGCCACGGGCAAGAAGAACGGGACCGGTGACGCTGAGCTGACAGCGGCCCAGAGGGAGCTCGAAGCGGCGATGACCGAGAACGCAGAACGTGGCGAGGCGCTTGCCCAGGAGTTGCAGACCGTGATGGACGTTATGCACGAGGAGGACGGCATGACCATAGAGCAATTCGAAGTCGCTCTGCGCGAGAAGGAGGAGCTGTTTCGGAAGACGGAAAGCGAGAAACAGTCGATGCAGGTCAATCGGACAGACAGCGTGGCAAATGGGCCCGTTCTAACTGGCTAATGTCAGATGCGGTTCGAGGAACATCGAATCGCGACCGAAGCGGAGAAGCAGAAAATGGAAGATGCATTGCGGCTGCTCGAGTCGCAATTGCTGGCCGGCGGGAAACAGGCCGAAGACGCTCAAGCGCAGCATGTGCGCGAACTTCGCGAAGCGGAGAGAAGGCTACTGGAACAGCAGCAGAAGCAGGACGAGCTGGCGGTGCAAAAGCTGAGAGCCGAAGAAGAACGGGTACGTGAACGCAGTCCCCTCTCCCTTGTTCGTGCCCGTGGTTGACACGTTGACAGCTCATGTTAAGAGATAATTACGACTCGTTGCAAGAGGAAGTGGAGGCGTCTCGGGAGAAGGTACCATCAGTTGAATGCCGCCGCATACATGGACCGCATTCGTTGATTACGATTACAGGTAAAGGCCCTGCAGGCGAAGTACGCCGAGGCGAAGACCGAGGTCGAGGATCTTCAGAACGAATTTGCGTACGAGCGCGAAGAGTGAGTTCGCCACACGTCCCTAGGTACAAATCTCCAGGCACCAATCTGACAGTACAAATCAGGACGCTGGAAACGATCAGACAGCTGGGACGCGATTTGGATCTGTACAAGACTATCGTGTCGATGATGTTCCCACCCAAGATGGTCGAGAAAGTCGTCGCCGCTGCCAGGTGGGACGAAACCCGAGAAAGCTGGGAGGTCCCTCGAGGCCTCATCCAGAGTCGTCGCGAGCCAGAACCGATCCCATCCACGATCAGGAAACCCGCAGCACGGGAGTCCAACGTTGACGAGAACGGATTCTCGACAGAACCGAGCCTGGCCGCCCCTCAAGCACGAACGTCTGCGCCCAGAACGGCACGACCCCCTTCTGCGGCGGCGACCTCAGCAGCCGACGCAGAGGACAGGTTCGCGAGCCTTCGACGGATCGTCAGCGTCAGTTCGGCTCCTAGACCGCGATCCAAAGCACAATCATCGACTGTCGTTGCAGCGGCCGCCGCTGTTGCCACCTTGCCCATGATGCCGCGATGGGATCGTACGTCGTCCGTGCTGAACCAGCTTCCACCTCGCCGAACGTCGCCGACGCAGACACCTGAAGGTCCATCGGCTGATATCGCCGACCTACTGACCGAGGTTCCCTTGGCGAATCGCGCCCCGTTCGTCGTCGCGAAACCTGCCGCTGCACCACCTTCAGCAGCAGCCCAGCAGCAGGTTGACGTCGAGGCTCTCATCGCTGCCACACCGACCATTCCATCGAGAACACGAATTGGACCGGTTCAACGACCGCTTGCCGAGCTGGTCGTCGGTCAGTCGCCGTCAGTGACGGCCGATCTGGAAACGATTATGGCGTCAGCGCCAGCTGTGCCTCCTAAGCCGCGGTTCGAACCAGGGCCAGTAAAACAGTCTCGTCCGGCAACAGCGACGATCCCAGACGCGATCAATACGCCGATAGCACCCAAGGCCCAGTTCATCGTCGGCGAGTTGCCACCATCGCAGCACGACGACGCTACCAACGACGCGTTGAAGACGATCCCGTCGCTGCCGAAATCGGAGAAGCCCAAGTTCCTGCCGAGACGGCCCATGGCGGCATCCATGAACGACACATCGGCCCCAAACAGGCCGATATCGCCGGTGCCGCCATCAACCGCATCGTCGGTCCCAGCCCGACCAGCATCTCGAGGCGTCTCCTCATGAACCATAACCGTTCGTTCCTCGTTCTGCCATCGGTTGGGTGATCCGATCTGTCTTCTTCTAGACCAGAAGCGCCATTATATTATACAATGGGCTCGTTATGTTTCCCAGGGACGGACCGGCCTATTGCAAGCCATCATGCTTGGGACAGTGACGTCGCAGAGGTCGACAGGTTGCCGAAAGCGCCCAGCGTCGGGCGTTCTCTCTCTCGTTTCGTGCCAGGGTGGTGCAAACGAACGACCTCACAGCAGGGACGACGCACGTGGACGACTACGAATACGGATGGTCGATGGCATCATTACGAGCGGGTGGCGGCTGCCACCAAAGGTCGTATCATGTGGCCGATTGAAGCAATTCATGAAGCCGAGAAGCGCAGCGTCAGTTGGGCTACTGGAGGATCCACTTCCGGGGCAATACGGTTGTTCAGCAGCGACGAGGCGACCGCAATGGGTGTACGCGGACGCGAACGTCTTGACGACGTCGTCGCTGTCCAGGAACGAATGTTCCCTGGCGTAACTGTGCAGGACGCGAATGGCTGGCAGATCAGAGTACCTCGCACAGGATGCGATAAAACACCCAAGCATCGACGCGTCGACGTGGATGCCCTGCCTGAGAATTTCATAGAACGGCGCCAGCGGCTCACGAGCACCTCCATTGTCATCGACAGAGAACGCATTGACGATCGTCGTGTACGTCTGCATTGACGGGCGCACGCCAGCGCCCTTTAACTGACCGAACACTGATACGGCTTCCAGCAGCATCCCCTGGCGTGCGTACGCGGCGATCATCGCATTGAAGGTCTCGACGCTGGGAGCGCACGACGACGAGCTGCCCGTACGAGTTTGGAACAGCCGTTCGGCGTCGCGTAGGCGACCACAACGAGACAATGCAGCGATGAGGGCACTACAGACGGTGTCCTCCAGCGAGATGCCACTGTCGACCGCGTACTGTTCCAGGATCCGTACTCCTGGCTCATTACGGCAACGGGCACTGGCAGAAAGCAGGAACCCGAACAGCGGAGTGTCAACGAGGACGCCCAGTTCCACCATTTGCTTGAACACGACAAGGGCTTCAGGAACGCGATCGTTCTTGGCAAGGGCGAAAGCCATGGTCGTCAGCGTCTGGATGGATGGAGTCAGGCGGATTGCCTCGAGCTTCTTGAAGGTCTCCACCGCCTGAGTAATTCGGCCATGCCGAACGTACGCCGATATCATGGCATTGAACGTGGCGACGTCGGGTTGGGCGGCATCGAGCAGAGCGCTGAAAACTTGTTCAGCGTTGTCCAGCTGATCGCACCGGTCAAACGCGTAGATGAGCGCGCTAACTACGAAGTCGTTCTCCAGCATGGCGTTCTGGCTCGCGTAGGCATGAAGCGCAGGCAGCGGAGACGCGAAGCAGTGCCTGCCGCAGCCAGCGATCAGGAGCGTCAGCAATGGGGCATCCAGAGTAATGCGCCTCTCAGCCATCACACAGAACACGGCCGTAGCGTCGTGAATGCGGTCAGCCTTGAGCAGAGCGGCCAGAACAATGCCGTACGTCTCGTTACAGGCCGACACGCCAACGGATTCCATCACATTGACGGCGTCGACGACAGAGTCGAGCCGTCTCTGCAACAGGAGCGTCTTGACGAGAAGCGTCAGGAGCGTCTGGTGCTGAGAGGACAGCGTACCCCTGAAGCGGATCAGCTCGAGCAATTTCACGGCCGTGTCCGCTGCCATTGACGAGCCCGATTCCGCGCAGCACGATGCAAAGAGGAACATCATACTCTCACTGAGGTCAATGCCGTTGTCGATGATGTCCGATAGAAGAAACAGAGCGGACGCGGGACGGTTAAACGCCCTGCATATGTGCGCAACGCCAAAGATGACGTTATGGGAACGCGGACCGTACTTGGTGTACAGCTCGAGACAGTCCTCGACGAGCGGCGGATTGGCAGCTTTGCACGCCCCAAGAAAGGTGCAGAACAAGGGTTCATCATGCCTGACAGGAACGCCATTGGATACAGCGGTGCGAAGGACGTTCGGTGCCCGGCCAGGAAGGCATCGCAGGCACAGGACCATCATACGCTGAAAGAACGGGGCCTTTACAGAGAACCCCGCGTCCAGGACATGACGAAAAATGGCCCATCCCCGGATGGGATCATCTTCGTCCTGCAGCGCACGAGTGGCCAGCGCGGCCGACGGGCGCTCGAGAAACGCCCGGAACAGTTGCGCCGGCGACTGCAGGTTGGCCACGCTCCGGGGGCGGTGACGCGACCTCGACATGGTGGCCGCCGGGACTGGCACGCCGGCCTGCAGGACAGCCGTCCGCAGGCGCTGTCCAGCCATTGCTGCAGTGGCAGTGCAGGAGACTCCGTGCGCGCAGGCCGCAACTGCAAACTGACCCGGCCCACCCCCGCTGTGCACGTTTTGCGGCAGCAGCAGCTGCAGACTGGGAGCTGCGTCCCCCCCTGTGGCAGCTGCATAGCTGGGCGGGCGGGTCGCCAGTGGCGCGAACAACGGAAATGGCGACCCGGCGCGTCATGTGGCAGGAACGGAATGTGACACGGGGCCACAGTGCGTTGTCTTCAGTTTTGGGATAGTGCGTGACCTCTGGATGCGAAGCCGGCATGGAAGCTCGGCGGACGAGGACGACGGCGAGAGGGATGTGCTGCGGCGGCTCGAGTCGGCCCGCATTCCATCCGACGTGTTCGACGCCGACGCCTTCTCGCCGTTCAAGTACCTGGACTCGGATCCGAAGCAGCTGAATGCCTGGCTCGACGTCGTCGAGGACGCTGTGTCCGTCCTGGTCAACAAGTACCACAAGGGTTTCAACACGTCGACGAACAATTTCTCGGCCATCCTTGATGCGTTTACGTCGTCGCAAACGCTGTGCACCAAGGTCGACGATTCTCTCGGCGAGGCGCAGCGCCTGATCCAGAATCGGAATCAGAAGCGGCTGCAGCAGATGGCAACGGAATCGACCAAGTTGCAATACGCTGTCGACATCATCGACCGGGTCATCGCTGTCGCGCGTGTTCCCGCTACGTTGCGCGGCTATCTGGACCGACGCCAGTATCTCCATGCCGTCGTCCTGCTTACGCGCGCGGTCACGGCCGTTGTGGAGGACGACCTCCGCGACATAGCGGCCCTGAAGGACATCCAGACCGATATGCTGTCGATACGGAATCAGCTCAAGGACGACGTCACCGAGTGCCTGCTGACCCAGCTGTATGTGAAATCGCCTGCTGAGAGGCAGCGTCTGCGGGATAACGTCGCCGGCGAGCCAGACGCTGTCGATTCCATGAAGACACCTGATGTCCCCAGCAACCCATCGATGTCTGTCGACGGCGATGCCGGTGAGGCGGCGTGTGCCTCCGGCCTGGACGTTGATCCGCAGAAAGCGTCGTCTGATATCGACACGAACCTGCAGGCCCTCTTGACCGAGGAGCTCACGCCGGCGTTCGTCAAACGGCCGGACCGCAATCCAGCGCTCTACATGAGGATGCTCATCCATGTACTGCATCGGTTACGACATCTGCATGTCCTGAAGACCGTCCTTCTGAAGACGTTGCGACCGTCGCTCCGGGCTATCATCGAGGAGGAAACGGATGCGCTACGTTGTGAGAATGTCGTTGGGGGATCAGCACCACGCCGGTCCAGCTCTGCGTCATCCTGGGCCCATGAAATGCTCGCGGAGCTCCTCAGCCGTATATTCGCGGTGTTCACCCGCGTCATCGCCAACCACGTGGTCGTCTGTCGCGTCATCAGCGAGCTCGACGAGGAATCGGCGCCCGCCCAGCTGGACGGTGACGTCTACGGGCTTGCCCGCGTCTGGTATGACGTGCAGAATGAGACCTGGTCGATGGTCCTGTCTTACCTTCAAATGCGGCACGCGTCAACGGCCAGCGCCACGCTGCAGGCCAGCGGCATCATACCCATCGGCTCACATGACGCTCCGTCCCCCCGATCAACAGCACGGCTGGCGTTCTCGTTCGCTGACAGCAACGTCGCGAGCGTCACTGCGATGAGCAGGAGCGGGGCGACGTCTCCTCCACCGCCACCGATGCCTATCAAGCGCGCCGGCGAGTCTCCCTCAGCGTCACCCAAAGTATGTGTGCTTGTCGAATGCATTGAACGCTCACGCTCCCTCACCGCATGCGATGTAGGCAGCAGCAGCAGCCGGATGGATTCCTGTCCTGCCGGACAACATCCTTGTGATTTGCAGGCCAGTTCTTCAGTTCGTCGACCAGGCCGTCAGCATGACTGGCGTTGGCAAGGAGTCTCAGGGCGAAATGCTCCGGGACCTGATAGGCCAGTACGTCAGGACGTCGTTCGTTCCTCGGGTTCGGGCGGATGCCAATTTCCGCGTGCAAACGATATTCTCTGGCGTGAACGCGTTCGCCACTCGGGAGACCGCAGCAAGCACGTCGCAGGTCGGAACGGCTTCGCTCACTTGCAGCGCGTTCGAGGTCGCCTCGGTGATCGAGAACATCATGAAGGACTACTTCCGGCTGCCATACAATCGAACGTCATTGCAGGACACGGTGGTCGGCATCCTGTCTCGCGTTCTGGAGCGCTACCAGGAGAAGTTGCACGAAATCACGCTTGGCATCTATTCGGCTGCGCTGGTCGGCGATCCACGTGTCGTCGACATCCTGCGTCGCGATCCTCTGTACGCGGCATATCGTGGGAACGCCACGAATGCACAGGCGATTACCCAGGCTGAATTCTTCAAAGAGGAGGTTGCCATCTACTACCGACTCCTGTCGCAGCTTGATCGCCTCGATCAAGGCCAGCTCCTGCTGGACCCGAAGCAGTGGTCGCTGATCGCCATCCTAGGCGAATCGCTCGTGTGGCTTCTGGATCGCGTCGTTCAACTGACCGTCGACCCATCATCGCCGCCGTCAGACACTCAGCCGCTTATCGACCTGTCGACGTCAACCGTCGAAGTGGGAATACGACAGTTCGCTGACAAATGCCTCTTCCTGTTGCGGGTCGAATTCCACTGCCATGCGTTCTACTTCCTCAGCGCGATGGGCGCATCTGACTATGCGTCTCGAGACGACACCACCGAGGCTGAGAAGTTCGTCGTCGACCTTAACAAGGACCTATGCGTCGCCGAAGAGCGCCTACGTGTCGCATTCAGCCGACCGCGGGCGGCTCTGGACGTTATATTCGGGACCCAGGCCTGCCTTCTCACGACGATTCTTATCCGCTCCGCGTCGTCTCTCCAGAACAAGCTCATCAATCGCCAAGGCCTGTCGCGGATCCTCAGAAACATCTTTGCGCTGCAGCAGAACCTCTGCAACATCGTCAGCGGCGCCAGTCTGGAGAGGGCGCGCCAGTACTGGGAAATGCTGAAGGAGAGCGACGGGATGGTGACTGTTCGCGACGATGCGGGTACCTCTCCCCAGCACGTGCCGTCGTTGTCCGGCCTGTTCTCGACCGATGAGCTGCAAGTCATGCGACAGCTCCAAACTGTGTTCTCCGAGGCGCAGACTCGCTTCATGTCACTGGGAAGGACAAAGCCAGCAACGCCGTCGAGGCCATAAACCGTAGGGCCCGTTGTCCGGCATCGGAAATCGGGACGTTTCCCACGTCGACGTCGTGGAACCATGCAATAGCGATGCGCAGGTGTCCCACTCGAGGGTCTGGCCGAATAACGACGCGGCCCGGCGGGGCGGGGCGGGTTCGTCGCGGTCCGTCTTTGCGGAGTACTCTGCGTGCCGAATCTGGCAGCGGTCGTTCCAGCAATCCGTTGCGGACATGTGCGGCGAACGCCAGACGTTTCATTGCCCGTCCCGCTCCGACGCGTCCGTCAACGTTGCTGATGGGTTGACACTGTTTCCTGACGCGTTAGGTCCCGACCAGCAGCGGAGGCTTGTCGAGTTCGCGCTGGACAGTCTGGATCGCGGGCGGAATGGTTTACTGGCTGGGTCGGATGCAGCGGCCATAGGTACTCCCTCGCTGGGAAACGAGTCGACTGACACGCGCGCGCACGTAGGAAAACGTACCAGCCTCCAGAGGCGAAGGTGTGGGCCGGCCGCTCGAAGAGCCGTGTTCTGCTGCAATATGGTGGTGCCTTTGCGGCGTGATAGGCGCGGCAACGATCGTCATTATCTGACACGCCGACGCAGGAGTGTACACGCTGTGTAACCGCGTGCTACAGCACATTCCTGTCGAAGCCATCGAGGAACAGCGGCCGATCCAAGAGTTAATCGACAGGCTCATCGAGGTTGGTGTGTACGCCGATGGTGAACCGCGGCCGAATGCCTGTACCATCAACGTATACGACGAAGGCAACTGGTTCGATATCACCTAGTCCCGGACGTCGCCCTCGTCCCTGGACCTGATCGGTTGGCCTTACAGGTTGCCCGCGCACGTGGACAACGTTGGGTTCACACGTCCGATAGTGACCGTGTCGCTCCTTTCCGAACAGGAGATGGTTCTCGGAGAGCACATTCGGCTTGTGTCTGATGGGGTCTTCGAGGGCGAGTTCCGGTTGCGCCTCCCACCGGGATCCGCTGTTGCATTGCGCAGACACGCCGCCAATGTTTCCAGGCATGCAGTACCCGCTGTGACGGCTCGTCGCATTTCATTCACGCTCAGGCGGCTGGACTAGTCACGACTGCTACCCCGCATCCGTTCGCCCGATAGAATACAACGTTTGCCATAGGAACTATCAACGCAGACGGGCCTGCGCGGCAGCCATGCAGAACTGCCTAACTCGATTCGCTTTGTTGCCAGAAGTATATCTACATAGGCACTCTAACATCGGCATGCGTGTACAGTGTTCATCAGACCTCCGGCTGCTTCGCCGACCGCTGCGGTTGTCCCCGCAACAACGTCGTGGTCGCGGTCAGGCTACAGTCGGGCAATTGCGCTTCCGTTTGCTGAATGATCCTCCATTAATTAACATAAGATGCCGGTAAGCCAACGGATCACCAGCCGATAACGGGGGATTGGTGTAGTTGGTCATCACGCATCGTTCGCAACGATGAGGTCCCGGTTTCGATTACCGGATCCTCCACGGCTATATTTTTTTCGTTGTCAGGTGTCCGTCACTGGTGATTGCGGACCCGCCCAAGGGTCGTCTTCCAGCGCCTGGGAGCTGGGTCGTGTACAATATGATGGACGCAACGGCGCGTAACCACATGCGTGGCGGCGCGCGGGATCTGGACTGGATACTCAAGTGTATATATGTGTGTGTATATATGGCACTAATAAATACTGGAATGGATGCACAACTCATGAGTCTTGCTTCAGGAGCTTGACGAGAGGAAGATTGTCGATGACGCCCCATTTTTGCAGGATGCCACTGGTGACATACGTTATCCACGCGTTCGCCGTTGCATCATCGAAGTACGCCCCGAACCTGGAAAATGGGCTCAGTCACACGCCCCGTGCGCATTGACCAATCGTCAAACGTACCAGAGCAGCATAAAGACTTCCCCAGCGATGAACACGAACAGAACGGCGTAACTGACGACGAGTATCGCGTTCTTCCGCAAGGAGCGGTGGTTCTCGTCGTCCTTCTTGACGACGTCGGCGTCGTTATCAATGTCCAGCGCCACCTGCTGTGGAGACGCCGCAGTACTACTGCCCTGTCGCTTCAGCGTCGACACAGCGGCCTGTCCTTGAACGTTCGTCCCGCTGCTCTGCTTCTGCACCTCCGTCGTACTGCCTTGCCTCTGCAAACCGGTGGCGTCACCCTCCAGCACCTTGCTGCTGCCTTGCCTTCGGAGCCCATGTTGTGGAGGCGCACCGGCTGCCCCATCCGCACGCAAGGCCCCACTGTTCTGTCTCTTCAGCCCGGTCGTGGCCAGGTTCTTCGTGCTGCCCTGCCGTTTGGGTGACGCGTCCTCAATGATGTTGTCAACGGCCGCCTTCAGAGCGAGCCGAACCGACCCGGCGCGCTGCACGGGTCGGGGAGCGGGTCTCACGCCGATCAACGCCCGTAACGATGCCTTCCATCTGTCGAGCCGCGACCGACTTGCGCTGGAGCTGGCATCAGGTGACAGCCCGCGCTGGCCGTTGGATCGCGTCGGTGTCGTCGCTGACTTGGGCGCCTCAGCGCTGGCCGCTGGCGCGGGATCTGGCGCTGCCGCCGACGCTTGGCGACGCGACTGCTTCTCCTGCTCCACCTTGAGCATCTTGGAGAGCTTCGGCACCTTGTGCGACGTTTTCCCTCCCTTCAACCGGTGCTGTCTCTCGGGCGTCGGCGCCAGTGACGACGGCGATGTCGGCTTGTCACCGGTTGGCGTCGCCAGCTTCGCCTGACTGCCCGATTTCTGCAACGTCGCCAGCTTCGCCTGACTGCCCGACTTCTGCAACGACGGCTGCGCCATGCTCTGCGCCTTGCCGATTGTTTTCGTCGCCGGCTTAGCGTCCGGCGACGCGTCCTTCTGTACGTCGATGACAACGTCCTTGGCGGCGACGCTCGCCATCGTCGTCAGCGCCCGTCGTTGGGCGATCCTGGCTGTCCACTTGCCAGCGGCGGGCGACACAGGTGCTGACGTCGAAGGCGACGGTTCCGTTGTCGTCGCCTGCAACGTGGGCGCTGGTTGTGCTTCAGCTGGCGGTTCTGCCCCCTTGCCGGTGTCGACATCCTGAGCAGGGGCGGGTGTCGATTCCAACGTGTTCAGTTGCTTCTTGAGGTCGGCAACGAGCTGCTTGGAGCGCTGCCGCCGATGTGAGGGCGCTGGGCGTGGTAATGGTAACGGAGCGGCCACGGCTGCGTTCGCCAGGAGCGGGAACGCTCGCGCCAGACCCTGCGTGTACCGTTTGTAGGAGATGGCAGGCTGGACGCGATCGACGATGCCCTTGCGGCGTGCCTGTTCGGCGTCGTCTTCGGCCTCGTACTTGTAGCTGAGGAAGAGCAGGTAGGTGATCAGGTAGGACGACGGCATCTGGATGACGGCCGTGCTGACGCTGATCCCGACCTTCTGCTGCCAGGTCGGGTTCTCGAACTGGACGAACAGCGCCGAGAGGACCATGGTCGAGAACGTGGCGAACATGAGGACGAAGATGCGCTGCGGCCGGGTCATGGACAGGTTGTCGCGGAACACGAAGACGGACACCAGCGAGTGGTTCATGCACCAGAAATCAAACAGGATCCGCCACAGGCTCAGGCGCTGCCTGGGTTTCAGCTCAACGCCCAGGACGCAGTCCATCTTGAGCGTGCAGCGCCCGTCGACCGACGTCACCGTCCCGGCGTGCAACTCGCCATCAGTCAGGAACTTCAACGGCAGCTCGAACGTGCACTTCGTCGGCATCGCCGACAGGCCCTGGTTGGCAGCGTCCGTGTCGCTCGACGACGCGTCGATGACGATCGTTGATGTCGACAGGTTCGTGGCCGTGATCTCCATGGCGACGACCTGGTTGAAGTTCGCGCCGCCCAGCAACTTCTTCGACTTCGTCGTCGCCGACACAACGAACTGCCCGATGTGGATGTCGACCTGGCACGATGTGCCCTGCAGGCCGGTGACCGTGTCGAGCAGGAAGTACATGACGCCAGCGCCACTGCCCTTCAGGATGCCGGCCGCCTCCAGCGCCTTCAGGTGCTGCTCCCGCTCGCGTAGGTCCATGACGCGGCCCCAGATGGCGCCGATCACGCCGCACCCGACGATAACGCTGACGATGGCGATCACGCTGTAGTTCAGGTTCTTGCCCTCGAGCAGAAGCTCCAAGCTCTTCGTGTCTGGGACGGCGACCTTCGGGACGAACGGCGCCACCAACGTCGTGAAATCGGTGGCGTGGTTGCAATGACAGGAGACGTCGCCCAGGTCATTCGCGACCGGATAGCAACCGTCGGTCGACCAGGCCTGCGTCGTGCTGTTGAACCAGACGCAGACGGTCTGGCTCAGGCAGGCCGGACCACTGAACCCGACATCGCAAAGGCACTGGTTCGTCGCCGGGTCGCAACGACCGACCCCGTTGCAATGGACAAAGTCGGTGCCGTTGTAGATCAAGCCTGGGCAGGACGACGACGCCTGACCGGACGCGGGACTCGGCGCTGGCGCGCACATGGACGCCTGAATGGCGAGCGGGTTCGTCAGGTTGGACAGGTGGACCTCCGGGACGGTATCGCTCGAGAAGGCGACGGTCGTCACGCCCCCGCAGACGGACTCGCCGTTGTACGCGTAGATGTTCGACGCCCAGACAGTGGATTGGACGCCGACCGGCCCGCCGATCGACGACGTCGCCGACGTAGGAACCGTCAGCAGCGACGTGTGGATCGGCGTCGCTGGCAGCACCTTCGACGTCGTTGTGTTGAACTGTTTCGTCGTCATCACCTTCGGCTGCTCGCCCGGCTCCATCGACAGTAACGACGACTGCGCCAGCGTCCCGATCACGTTCTTGAACAGCAACGTCTGCTTCACCTTGGCCGGGTCGATGTAGACGGTCGGCGCGGGCGTCGGTGCGCCACCGGGTGCAGGGGCGGGCGGTGCGGGCGTCGGGCTCGGTGCTGTCGTTAGCAGCGCGTCCATCAGCGACGACGCGGTGGACGCGATCGCCGACGCTGATGATGGGGATAGTCCACCGCCGCCTAACGATGCGGACGTCGCCAGGCTGCTGACGAAGTTCAGCGCGGTCGACGCCGTTGAAGGCGTCAGCGAGGAGGCGTCGGCCGTGATGGCTTGCAGGGCTGATGCTTTACAGCTGACCTCGCTCGGGCTCATCGCGACGGACGATGACGACACAGACACCAGCGCGTTGATCAGTGACGTCTGCAAGCTGGACATGACGGCGGACGCGCTCGATCCAAGGCTGTTGAGCAGGCCGGCCCCGGCCGTGATGATATCCAGCACCTTGCTCGTGTCGGCGCTGCCGGTCGCCAGGTTGATCGAGTCGATGACGGCGGTCTGGAAGAAGGCTTGGGCGGCAGCGCCGTTGGTCAGGACCGGCGGTTTCACAGTGATGTTGCAGGTGGCCGGCTGGCTGACCGCCCCGAAGTTGTCGACGGCGCGTACGAACGCCCTGATCACGTAGCCTTTCGAGGCCACCCCCGGCGAGAGGATCGTGCTGACCGACGTGGACGCCGATTGCACACCGCCACCCAACGGGGCTTCGGCGCCGATCGCGTCGTTGAAGTACGAGAAGGTGTACGTCAGCGGGAAGTCGGACGAGTCGTCGTTCCACGACTGCGTTAGCAGCAGGAACGACGTGCTGAGCGCCTGGCCGGACGAAGGGGAACAGACCAGGATCCCACCGCGAGGCGGCGCGTTGACAACGAACGTGATGGACGCGTACGACGTCCCGCCGGGATCGGTGGCCATCACGGTGAACGTGTACGACTGGTACGGGTTAAGGACGCCACCGGCCAGCTTCAGGACGGGGTTCGTCACCGACGTCAGCACCACCGACTTGGAACCCAGTTTCAATGCCGGGTCGTTGCATGTCCAGAACAACGTCGCCGGCGCCGTCGTCGACACGAACGACGTCACGGTCGCCTGCAGGACCAACGGCTGCACCGGGTCCACCTTCGACACCGACAGCGGCGTGATCGCCACCGACGGTGGGTTGTACGACGGATACGGTGGTTCAGACACCTGGAAGTCGACGTGGCCGGTCACGGTTCGTACAGGATTTGCTGGGACCGGCGCCGTTGCCGTCACGGTCACTCGATAGTTACTGTGGCCTGAACCCGAGAACGCGTTCGCCGCGATGGTCACAGTCGATTTGGTCGTCGAGAAGAACACGGTGGTGGCATTGGGACAGGGACCCATTGGCACCGTGTACGTGATGCCGTCGTTCGTGTCCAGCCACTGGCACGTCCAAGCAAACAGCAAATCCGGGCTGAGGCCGTTCGGGTCCTTGGTCTGGCTCGCGTCGAGCGTGATTGCACGGGTCGTTATGTACGACCCGGATCCTGACAGACGCAGGACGAGCGGCGACGCCAACGTCGTGACGTTAACAGTGGTCGTTGCCGACAGCGCTGGGTTCGATTGCATCGAGACCAGCACCGCGAACGTGTACGTCGTACCGGGCGCGAGTGTGCCACCTGGCAGGCGAAGGATACGTTGCGCGGCGGCTGATGTGGATAGTTGCACGCCTCCTGTTACTGTCCACAGGTACGATAGGGCGGCGTTGCCTCGGGCACAGGTCGCCGCCTGCGCGACCGCCTCGAGAAGAAGCGAGTCAGTGGCGTAGATCTGTTGCTGGGCGGTGCCGGAGATGGACACAGAGGGGACCGGCAGTCCGATGATCTTGATACGGGTCCTAGTAACTGGACTTCGCCCGCCGAGGAACGTGGACACGACGGCCAGGTCGACGTCGACGTGGCTAGCGTTGGCGCTAAGGTTCGTCAGGTAGAAGAACGGTTGGTTCGGGATGGTCGCGCCCAGTGACGTGTTCCAGACGTAGACCAGGGCGCCGTAATCGGGTGACGACGACTGGATACCGCTGACGAGGATCGTGTCGCAGTAGCTGGAACTGGAAGGTGCCGTTATGACCGCGGTCGGGATCGGCGGGGACGCCGGTGGCATCACGGTTAACGCGTTGCCGCCAATGTCGAGGACGTCACCAGGTCGGATGGCGGGTGACGTTCCAAGCCCGATAACCACTTGTGATGTTGTCGTGGTGACCGCGTCCGCGAAGAACGGATGGCACAGTGCTCCTTGACCGAGCAGGGCAACAACGGACCCGGGAAGGCAGGTCGAACACGTCGAACAAAGGCGAATGATGGCGGATGTGTAATCCGGGCTGGACGGGAACCCAAGGGTCAACGAGCTCCCGTCGTTCGCGAACCTGATGCTGACTGGCGGCGGGAGCGGCTGGAGCGTCTGTGGGGCGGTCGAAACGCCTGGCTTTAGGATCCGGGTTGGGTGCACAGTACGTTTTCGGGTCGTTGGCGATCTGGTCGTCGTTGGCAGTCTCGCCATCGTTGGCAATCTAGTCACCGTTGGCAATCTTGTCGTCACTGGCGATTTAGAGGCCTTTGGCGATCTAGACGCCGTTGGCGATCTAGGCGTCGTTGGATTTCGTATCGGGTGCTTCGTTGATATTCTTGTAGTCGGGCGCCTGGTTGATCTTCTCGTGATAGGGTAGGTGGGAGGCCTTGTTGTTCGTCGTATCGGGGACGGCTGTCGCGTTGTGGGATGCCGCGTGGTCGCGTAGAACCGGTCCCGTTTTCGAAACCAGTGCGACATGATGACGGAATCCTCGAGGCTGTCGTTGTAGACGACGAAATCGGTGACATGGCAATCGGCAACGGATGATGTGTTTGCAGGCAGGAACAGGTTGGGGCTCGACGATGACACGTTGGCGAAGTAGTCCGCGTTGAAACGCAGCGAATCTAAACCAGGTACCATTGTCTGTACAGCATGTATCAGTTTGTTTCATCACCAACGTGATCGACATTATCGCCTTACAGCAACGTAGACCTTCGCCAACGTCTCCGCTTTGGAGATAATGATCGCCACGAAATGCCACGCGTTCAACGTTAGGTTCCCAGGTGCGACGAGGTTCACAGATTGTGATACGACGCTAAGCCTATGGAATGTCAGGAACCGATTTGATCATATCGCGACACCAGCGAGATCCCACTTCATGGCAGGGTCGATGTAGAGCGCTGGTCCAGGGTTCTGCGCGGATCCTCGAACAAAGACGGAGCTGACGTTGGTTGGGGTCGACAGAGGGCGCAGGAAAAGCATGTAGCTCGAGTCACCAGACGGCAACGAGGAATTGGCAAGGCGGCCTGCAGTGGGCCGGATCGGTGTCGGACCCGCAACGATCGTGTAGGCGATGGGGGCGCCCGAGTGCACCGGGAACGTCACGTTAGCGCGCTGTGCATAGTACGCCCTGACTTGCTCATCGGTGAGATCGGTGTTGATCACGGCGAGATGGGCAATGGTGCCTGCGACCGGGGAGTATGAACTGCGATTCGATGTCGCGAACACGTTCAGTTGCATGGTGCTGGGTTGCGGTCTGCATTGCACCATGGTGTCGTACATCGTCGTCCCTGGGCCTAGCCTCTGCGTTCACGACATCAGTAACAGAGAGAGGGGGAGAGCGCGGAAAGGGAGCTGGTGCACACCTGGGTGTAAACTCTGATGTAACTATCTGCCGACATGACGATTGCGACGAAGAACCATTGATTGGGGACCAGGGCTGCGTCTGGGTTCACCCAAACGGTACAGTTGCAGCATTCCGATGATCGAGTCGACACAATTAGCCTGGCACGAGTTTAAGAGGGCAGTCGGTTGTCGGGTAGAGTGACATCTTTGCCGACCTTCCATCTGAGTTGATGCTCACCTCCGGGTACCGATCGCTGGATGACACGCCCGGCTGGGCGCTAAACAGGCTGGACGTTGACGGTAGACTGGTGACCTTGACGTAGAGGACATAGGTGAGTTCGGCCATCGATTGCGGCATGGATAAAGATGTCGTCAGCTGTAGGCCTGGCGAAGGGGAGAACGCTCGACGGAAGATGTCATATTGCAGATAGGATTGTGACCCGTTCATGTGGTGCCTCATGGAGATGTCTTGAATTTGCGTTGGTGACAGCCACCCGTTGAAGAACGAGACATCGCCAACGAGGACGTCTGCCACCGGGTAATGTCCATCACTGCTGCCCAAGAGCAGCCGTGCACCAGGTTGTACGACCTTCAGGCCACGATACTGCGCCTGGTATGCCTTCAAAGGGCCTCGGTTACCCGGCTGTTCATGGTGCTCAGAACGAACTGGGTAAACGTGTGTACAAGCAAGCGTGTACCGAAAAGTACACCCAGATGCCACGATCGACTTCAATCGTGAACGCCAAGAAGAACCATGTGCTGAGCGATAACCCGAAATCGAACTGGGCTTGAAAGTTCATCCCCCCAGCGACGCTAGATTGCTGGTAAATTGTCAAGCTACAAGAGTCGGCGAGATGTTAGGCACGACTCCGTTCAATGGGTAAGAGCCCGGTCGTACCTGCGATTCACGCCAAGCAGAAGGGTTGGGGTCAGCTCGCTGGTACCCGGAGTCTGTACAGTGAGGATTGCTGCTGGATTCATCAAAGTCCAGCTTTTGATGTACACCCACATCGTGAACGTCATATCGAGAGCCAGCGACACGTTCAAAGCGGCAGGGCCGACTAGCAGGTCGCGTTGTGGCTGTATCGGTGTCGTCAGGATCTGCGTCTCGACAGCAGGCGGTACTGGGGGCGACGGCTGCTGCGTCACGTTGTACGTCTGAGCAACCATCGTGACCTGCGAATCAGAGAAGCTCCCGTTCCAGTAGGTGAATTCTGAAACGAAGACGGGCGCAGGAGGATATTGCCCGTCAGCCACAGGGGTGCTCATGTACAGAGACGAATTCAAGTGCCGTTGTAGGTTAACGCCAGGCACTGCACTGGAGGCCTTCTCCTTCACAGTGGCACCAGTTGCATTCTGCACAGACCAACTATCAGGAGCTTACTTTTCAGTGCAGCGGGCGGGGGTTACGGTCAGGTAGATGTCGACACCTCTACCAGATCGGACGACGGCGCAGACGAAATGCCATTGCTCGACCACGAGGGAGGCGTTCGTCGTGACTTTCGCCCACGTTTGGTTGCTCACGGCCACTTCGAAATGCAACCTGAGCAGGTACGCGCGTTACGATCAGTCTCACATCGTACGTAGGTGGCACACTTTCTCGTACCGGCCGTCATCCAACATAAGTAACCGAAGCGAGGGCGTGCTCTTGGTTGCTCTGGACAATATGACGCTCCCGTCGTGTGGGAGGTAGTACGGGTACACCAGCAGCGTATACGTCTCGTCTAGACTGGAGAACGACGATAACGAGGGCCAGGGCAGGACTGCCGCATCAGACCGAGATGGCTTAACCGGCGCCTTCCCGATGACATCCAGGCGAGCAATGTCGTTGATGGTGAATGTCATGTTCACCATCTCAGTGAGGACAGCCTGAAGTTGAGCGTCTAATAATGTGCTATTCCAGAACGAGAATTCGGCAACGTAAACGTCGGCCGGCAGGAAGCCATTATCGGCAGCGTTCGACCCAAGGTACACGGACGCGTTCACTGGAATTGTGTTGCGCCCGGTTGCCATCTCGATTCCAGACCACGTCCAGGACGTAAACGGCGCCTTAGGCTATGGGACCAATTGCTTGTAAGATAAGGCAATTCACGATGGGTCCTTCCGCCGTTACCGCAAGATACGCGTAAGCGGCACGACCCTCTTGGATGACGAATGCCATAAAATACCACACGCTTGCAGAGAGGCGCAAGCGTGACGTTATCCCGAACGACATCGGCGTATCCGAATAGAAGTACACCCTAGAGACAGCCCATGTTCACTGGAAGGCGCGGCACCAGCAACGACTATTGCCTTACTGTCCGGTATTCAAGAGACGAACGGCCGGTGCGTGTCCAGTTGATCCTTGACGTTGTGTGCTGAACAGCATACCCGAGCATTCCGTTGATTCCTTGAGCTGGACAAACATGGTGTACGTGACGCTTCTCGATGCGGTCGTTGGCAAAGCAGTCCATGGGCCGACCGGCGGTTCCCCCTGACGAGGAGAGACAGCCGTTGTGCCCACTAACGGGTACTTGACGACCGAAGCCGCCTGGATCGAGTAATTCTTCGCCGCATGAGCATTGTAGAAGTCGAAGATGATGGAGTCGTTGTCGGCGGTTCCGTTGAAGAATGTCAGGTCGGCAACGACAACGTCGGCCAGTGGACGGTTTGGGTCAACGGTCCCGACCATGACGACTGCATCGGCCGGGGCACTGCTCATGCCACGAACGAAACGGGTTGAGGTGGCGAGAGCTGCGCCACGTGTTCTATTTGCCTAGCATGCCATCTGGGTCAGCAGGAGGGTGAATACGAAAGGGGGCAGGGGACCCACAGTCGAGTACAGGGTGACGTAACCATCGGAGTAGACCGACCAGGCCAGAAAGTACCATCTCCCGGCAACGACGCCAGTAGAAATCGGGATTCCACCTATCGTCGTGTTGGTGAAATTGAGGTAGAACCTGAGCACAGGCGTCGTCGCTGGTCAGTATGGTCCTGAATAAGGCTGCTAGGGGCAGCGACTGACGTTCCGCCATTGACAACACCAGATGACGTTGTGTTCTGGTTGACGAGGTAGAGTATCGGGAAGTAGCTGCTGGGCAACGACGGTGACGCGACAGAGAACACGACATCCGACGACAACGGCAGGCTGTCGACACGAACGAACAGACAGAACGTGTGGTCCAGAGACCTCAGCGGGATCGTGGAGGCGCTGGCAACGACCTGTCCCCAAGCGGGTCGAACCGGCTGGGGAGTCATCGTAAACGCCATTGGCACTACCCACGGTATCGTATACGTCTCGTTCCTCGACTTGTAATACGCCAGGACAGTGGCGTCGTCAATGGTGCCGTTCCAGTACTCCACGTCCCTGAGGTAGACGCGGGCGGTTGGGTAGTCGTCATCGGCTGCGCTAGACCCGAAGAAGACTGATGCATTGGCAGGCATCTTGGTCGACCCACGAACTGTCTGGGCCGTGATCGTGGCGTTAGGGACCAGGGGTGCGGTCTTACCCTTTCAAAGCACTGATTAGGAGAACGAATCATGCATGAACCATTCGGCTTACAACGGTCCAGACTCTAGCCCAACGATTGCTGCTCACGGTAAAGGCCAGGAACGCCCAGTTGCCGGTGGTCGCTCTGGAGGTGTTGGTCCAGATATCGAAGCCAATAGCCCCGTGTTCACGAATACGGAACCTGATATCTCGTGAGATCGCCCGACTACTCCGATTGATAGTGAACGCACCGCCCATCATTGTTCAGGAGCACCCTCGGCGACTCCATGTTCGTTCCCTGGCGCTGGACGACCATGACGGAATCGATCCACGACGGCATCCGGCGAACGTATACGAACATGGCAAAGCTCCAATCAGCAGACGCGAGCGGGAGCGTCTGCCATGTTGCAACGGGATGGTTGCTACGTGACGGTACTGCCAACGACGATGTCGTCAACGGGAATGACACTGTCGGGGGCTCGGCGGAATCCACCAGCGTCGCATTACTATGTTTCGAGAAGTAATCCAGGACCTTTGGCAGGATCGTATCAGACAGAGACGTGCTACTCGACACTGCCGAATACCTCATCGTACGACAGTGATCCATTCCAGTAGGTGAGGTCGTAGACGATGGCGGATGATGGCGGGTTGTCGTTGTCAGCAGCACACTGGCCAAGGTAGACGGATGCGTTCGCAGGCATCGACGGGAATCCTCGATACTCGCCAGGCATATGAAGACGGGGAGCCTGGGTTCTCTCCTGTTTCCAGATATAGTATCAGCCGACGATTCAGCTGCCGTTAGCGTTGAACGAACCGCAACGTAAAACCAGAAGCCATGGTCGATCTCGGTGATGATGCAGGCGGTGTAGGCCACCCCAACAGTCAGGTTCCAGGTGGTTGCCCAGACGCCATCAGTACTATTCCAGGCGGTTGACCTGACGACCGTCGGGAAAACCGTCGATGAATAAAACAGCCTGAGGCGAGCGCTGGATTAGTAAGAGCAACGCTTTACGCCAACGCCATTACCGTCCGTTGGGTGCCACCAGCAACTGAGGCGCACGCTGATTGGTGCCATCTCGCTGCACAGTAAACAGGACCTGCCAGTCGACGAACGGGTACAGTAGGCGGAATACAAGACAGTAGCTGGCTTCGACAGAACCCAGCGGGACGGTGGTCCAGTTAGCCAGTGGGGAACCACCTTGAGTCGGAATCGACGGTCGCGTTAACAGCGGATGCCTGGTGAACGCGTCGACGTTCCCGTAGGTGTTGTTCCTGTTCGTCAGGTAGTACTGCTGTATCTGGGCCAGAGGCAAGCTCCCGTTATAGAACGACATATCCCTGACAAAGACGTCGGCGGCAGGATAAGGCGAGCCCCCTGAGGACATGCCAAGATAGACGGAAGCGTTCGCAGGGATTGGATTTACGCCACGAAACATGTTAATGGACGTTAATCGCACAGCAGTGTCCCTCGGATCCTGTAATCGGCAAGAGAGTCAGCAACGACACGTAAGAGGACGCCTGTGCTGTGAGCGAACCGCCGCGTATGTCGATATGACTTTGTCACCGGCGAATGCAATGGCGATGAAGTACCATTGTTCCAACTGTATCGTTGTGTTCGTCAGGTTCACGTCGACGTGTTGAGTCGTGTCGAACTCCATGTAGAGCCTGTAGCGGATTCAGAAACGGGTATCCATGACAGTGATCGAGGAACTTGCCTCGTGCCGTTGACGAGGAACAGCTGCGGTGCTCTCATGGGTGACCCTTCGGCCTGGACCGAGAGAACCGTGCTCCATCTTGGGCATGGATTCCGCACCTGAACGAACAGGACGAACGTGCCATCCGGCGAATGCAACGGCACGCTGGAGTTAGACGCGACCGGGGGACCGCCGTTTCTCGGCCTCTGGGGCGATGTCACAATTGGGTATCGTGTCGCGGGCAACGATGACGGGAACGTCGACGTGCTATACGTCAGTATATACGAGAACAGCTCGTGCTGGTCCAATGGTCGGTTGAGGAATGCGAAGTTGGCGATCATGGCGTCAACCGGAGGCTGATTGCCATCGACGGCGCTGACGTAGAGCTGTGAACCTGACGAGATGTGGAGGCCCGTGCTGATGTTCGCCGTCACCGCTGTCAGCGCATTAGCGCTGGCAGTCGCCAGATCCTGTAGGACGCGTCACAATTGAGTAACTGGTGAATTGCACACCGGCTGACGAACCCCGATGTAAATGCTTTCGTTGTGCCGACTATGGACGACGATCCCGAGGAAGTACCATCGGTCTGGGACGAGGGCACCGGCCCTCGTTACTAACGGAGCCGCAACACCTGGTATGTCTAACGAGATGCTGTTGTCGTTGTCGGTCAGCGGTTGTGATGATGGTAAGCGATGTGGGCGGACACGCCTTACCTGCCGTTCGTCTGGATGTCGGCCGAGATGGAGAACGTCCCTGTTGATTTCGGCGTCTGTACCCGGAAGAGATTGGCGGACGAGAAGAGGGACTGGCGGATGTTGATAAACATGACGAAGGTCATGTCCGTCGAATTGACAGGCCCTAGCGAATGGCCTCTTTGCGGTTCGAATACACTAACCGGACGTGGAGGTCTCGAGGTCGACCTTCTCGTCGTCAGAGCCGTATTTCGGATCGTCCTGTTGTGTAATGTCATGCACAGCAACGAATGCGATACAGCAGCTGGGTATAATGGACGCACGTCATCGGTTTCACGACCCAGAACAGCGCCTTGAAGTTCATCAGCATTGTCGTGGAATTGGAGAAGAACGAAATGAACATGGACGGCCCCCTGGACTGGAAGACCGCCGTCGGCACCGACGACGATCGGTGCAACTCAACGGAGCCGTTTAAAGGCGTCCTTCTGTCGCCTTCGTAAAAGTCGATGCCTTCGACACCGTCGGCATCGGCCACGAACGCCAGGGCCTGGATGGCGACTTTATCGCCAGCTGGGACATCGACCTCAATCTGGCAATCCAGATGGGCATCGCTCGCGATCCAAGTGACGTTATCTGGTAACTGCGACGCGGTCATCGTCGAAACGGACACCGTCGACGAATTGCAATGTGCATGGACTAGGTGACAGGCGCCGGTCAGCGATGGGAACGGCACGCAGAGTCGTACATACTATAGCTGAAGTCGGAGCAGATGGCCTTGACGCCACACGACGTGTTCGTATTCGGCAGGGCCGGGTTGCATGCGGTAATCGCCAGGGGCGATCTGGTAAACTCAATCGTGTTCTGGCACGGCGCCGACAGCGACACGAGGCACATGGCGCTGATGACGACGCCTGCCACCAGGTGGGCCGCATGGGTGATCGTCATGCCGCGTCAGGCCGGCGACGCTTCAGACGCGCGCGTCGCCACAGACGGAACGGCCGCGAAGGCCGGTTCGGCAGCGCCGTTGTGCCCGCTATAAGCAAGAGAGTGTCAATGTCTGTTCTGCTGAGACTTGCAGCGACCGTGCACTCCGGGCTGCCCTATGGCGCGCTGACGCGGGCACCCACCGTCACAACTAGTGAAGGGTGGTCTAACAAGAAATGCATATGCGACAGGGAACCAACGAAACCCAGACAGTGCGATGTAATGCTCACTGGTCTTCCGAATCCTGACAGTTACCGCCGCTGTTGCTCCTGACAAGGTTGGCGCTGGAGTTGCCACGCGGCAAGCCCTGGTTCGCGCTCGAGCTAGTACGGGGCGAACCCAGACGCTTCAGCATGCCGGCCAGCAATCTCGAGCCACGCCTCATGCGCGACTCTCGAAGCTCGAACTTGATCGTTGTCGATCCGATGACGATCGTATCGCCTGGTAGCAATGGCGCGTGCACCGTTTGGATCCCATTGACAATGGCACCCGTCGACGACCCCAGGTCGAACACTTCGGCATCTAGAAACAGTAGGTTGAGCTCAAACCTCCTGTCACCACGCATATACCCATCTGACGAGAATTCGAATAGGCAATCCGGATATGCAACCGCGAGACGTGCTTATCGTTCAGGACAATGTCGTTACTCTCGTCGCGGCCAAGGGTGACCTGTGACTTGCCAGGGTCAAGCGTTACCACATGGCGTCCCTTATCCTGGTCGTTCGAGAGAACGAGAGCGAGTTGCATTGAAACAGGATCTTCGACATGGGCGTCAGGATAACGCAGCGATGTCGATATCGGCACGTACTGTCAAAGCCGTGCACGTCCCTGTCGTCGGTGCCGACCTGCATTAGACGCTGAACGACAGTACGGAACTGGTTCGTGCTCTTGAACCTCGTAAACGCGGTCTCGAGTCGAGGCACTATCCACTAACAGTGTCCGTCAGCAACCGCGAACGAGCTCCCCAACCTTACATACATTCTTGAGGTCGTCGAAGACGTTGATCCCAAGCGCACCCTGGTTCGACGCAAGGGCATTTTCGACAGCACTGCCGATTTCCGGGGGCAAGTGCGGCAGGTGATCCGGCGACTTCTTCCCGAGGTACCTGAGCGCGAGCAGTTCAGCTTGCGCGAGCTGAACAGGTTCCTTAGCGGCGCAGGTATGGATCGACAGCAGGCAATCCAGCAGGGTGTGCTCACACGTTCCATCTGCGGGTGGGTTCAACACAGTGGCAACCATGGGCAGGGTTGTAAATACCCAGAAAGTGCCGGAACACGCTGAGAGACGACTCATCTGATTTCAGAAGCTCCTGAAACGTGAAGCCAGAAACGCGCAGGTCAATGACACGAGCCAGAACTTTCGAAATGTCGTTCTTCTCTGGATCTTTGAGAAGACTGTCGTCGTCGTGGACGCGATCCGAGTTTGTGTCAGAGACGACGTTTCTCAGCATGCCAGAGAACAGGCTTAAACGTTTGTGTCGAGGAGACCGAGGAGTAACGAGGGATGACCCTGCATCTGATGGAACCTGGGTGGACTTTCGATGATCATATTTGCACGCGTCGATCGTTTTCTGAATTGCTAAGACGAATGGGTCAGACGAAATGCTAGATGTGCTGAACCGAGCTTTACCTAGCAGCCATTCGCACATGGCAACCGCGTGTTTAGCTTTGAACGACACGTTCCGCAGGAGAGTCTTTACCGTCAGACTCCAGACACCATTGCGGATCAGGTTCGTGTCCATAGACACCGACGCGTAGGATAAGGGAAGGTAAGACTTGGGCCGCTTCGATGTTGACGAATCGAACCAGTACCTGAGAATTGTCACGGGACGTTCAGTAACCAAGTGCTGGAGTTGAGTCCAGTTATCCCCGACAGTGATTCGTCATGTAGAATCAGGAAAAAGTTAGCGGACTCGGTGCCGCCGTCGACATCGATCTCGGTGATCTCTACGACACCCTGGAACTGCTTCGAACCTGATGCGAGCATGGAAGTGCATGCATTAACCAAACCCTAGTCGTCCATACACATAAGCACGAGCCATTCGAAGCCAACGGTAGTTGCACGAACCGCGTCCGAGAGTGATTTTAAAATCATCTCAATGCGGTACCGCTGAAGAAACAGTTGCTTCTTCATCACAGGTGCCACCTTCCTCGAGGCTGCAACCTTCTGCCCCCATAGCTCTTCACCAAGCAGCGGACGCAAGCTTCGTTCAATGCCTTCAATCAGCTGGATCCGCTGCTCCTCCGATTCACACTTGACAATCAATATGTTGTCAGGCGTGACCACTTTGCAGACATGCTCAGCGATTTCGTTCTCGAGAAACTCCTTGTAATGGTTCTCCACTTCGCTCCTGCGCTTTCGAATTGCCGAGTTGATAGCCTCCGATGCGATTTTCACATCCATATCGAATTCAGTGAACTCGACGTCGTTGAAGGAACTGACGAGATCCTCTTTGGCCACGTCGAGAGAAGACATGGTGAAGGAAATGGGGAAACGGTTGACATACGACGTATCGGTATCAAGTTTTCGGCTGAGCAGATAGCCGTTTTCAATCTGGATAAACGTGCGTCGCCAATCCTTCGTTGGCAGCAACGACGAAGCCGCCTGCAATAGGACGTAGCCTTCGAACGTTGGACCAGCAACAGTTTCGTATTGAGTAAGCCCCGGCTGGTCAGGCTAAGACAACGTACGATTAGACAGGAGATCACACGAGTGCCAACGCCCAACCCACACGATAAGGCAGATACCGTAATCGCTCAAGTACCGACGCTGTGCTGACATCCATATTGGAAGAGACGCCGAAGTCGGCATCCTGGTCACCGGCGAAGCTCGTCTCGGGTAGTTCGTCAAACAGGCCAGGTTTGCTCGTCGTCATTGCAGGTGAAGGCCCGCGAACAGATATTATCGACGATGAGGGAGAAGAGGGCACACGCACGTGTATCCTTGCAAAATCAAAATGAGCCCAGGACAAGGACTGGTATCAACAATGGAGGATCCGGTAATCGAAACCGGGACCTCGTCGTTGCTAACGACGCGTGATGACCAACTACACCAATCCCCCACTGACGTCGCCTACAGGAATTGTATCATTCCGAGTGCTGAAATTCTGGACCGCCCCGAGCCTCGCACCCACATTGACGATTCCATCGCGATATCAAGAGGTGCCAAAAGAAACGCTTTGCACAAGCATGAACAATCCGGTACTCGAGCGGATATGTATGACGGCAACTGCAAAAGTGGAGGATCCGGTAATCGAAACCGGGACCTCGTCGTTGCTAACGACGCGTGATGACCAACTACACCAATCCCCCGTCCGATGGGATCGTTACGAACCAACTTCAAGATCAAACCATACAGCTGGACCTCCGTAAAAGAGCCGCACGATCTCTTGGGAATACAACACAGCAAGTGTGTGTTGTAGTCGAAACAAAAAGGAATTGAGAATCCGCCGTTGCTAACGACGCGTGATGACCGACCATCTACACCAATTCCCCGAGTCGTGTCAGTAGACATCCTGTGTGGAGGTGGACGGCTACGAATGATCGAATGATCCCGCTTCTGGATACAAAACGCATCCCACGCATCGTTGACCTTCTCCAGGAAGTTTGCGCTTTCGCTGCGACGACCGAAATCATATTGCGATTGCCGTCCGAAATGCAATCGCCCCAACTATCAACCGTCGCCACGCATTTTTTTCGCGATTGTTGGTGCCCAACTATCGCGAGCGCGCTTGCTCGGCTGGTTTGACTTGAAACCTGTAGCTTCCAGAAGATATAGGGACGGGATGTGGCAATCTTTCAGTCAAGCAGGTAGAGAAGATACGTAGCGGCGATTCTGATCAATTAAACGGAGCTCGAGAAACAACCGTCTTCGCAATCGTGTCCTGTTCGGTAGTGGTTGACCTGAGACTAGTTGTTATACCTGATTTGGATTGCACGAGCGCGAGCAGACGATGTAACGCCCGTTCAAGGTTGTAGATGTGATCTGTGGCGTCGTGCTCCCTCTTTTTCAGTTACAAAATTATTGCAAAGCGCGTAGGTGCCAGCGTTGGAGATGGCGGCCGCTCATGGTGTACACGTGTCCGAAGCAATTGAAAGCCAACATGCTACAGAGAACACCAAACTGCATGCGCTGTACGCCTACTATTTCATCGGCCTCAAGCAGAATCAGATAGCCCTTTTGTATCGCAAGGCGCCATCGACGATCGGCAGATGGATCGAGCGGTACGAGCGCACCGGTGCCGTATCCCGTAAGGCAACAGAGTCGCAGCGGAAGTACACGCCTGAACACCGCGAATGGATAAGGGACTACTTCCTCGCCAACCCTTTGTCCTTTCTTGACGAAGCCAAGCTGGCATTCGAAATCAACTGGAAGAACGACATCAGTTTGAGCACGATCTGGCGCATACTTCGCGAATACGGCTTTACTCGAAAGGTACGACTCGAACAGGAATGGGTTATCAGTTTCGGCTTACTGTTGAATAGCTCATTGTCCGTCGAGCCATCCAGATCAAGGAAGCAGACATCGTCCGATTCTTCGAGGAACTCAACGCTATCGACTGGACCCACTCCAGCCTGTGCTTTCTTGACGAGTTCGGCCTCGACAACCGGGACATGCTACGTCGCAAGGGTTATGCGCTTAAGGTCTGTCGACGAGTTCCCCAACGTTATCCGTATACAGGACCCTAACATGCGTTATGCAGGGCCAGGAACTGCTCTTCAGAGGCGAATTCGTCAGAAGGCCGCGTAGCTCGTTGTTGTGCTTCATCGGATGTGATGGGTTGGAAGGCACATTTCTCACAGAGGGCACGTTCGATCGTCAGAAATTTGTCGAATGCGTCCGTGAGCATGCTCTGTCCGGCCGAGTTCAGAAGCATCCTGGGCGGCAATCGGTTTGGATCATGGATGGAGCCAGGATACATTGCCATCATACGATAGTCGAGTACCTACGGGATCTCGGCATCATTCCCATCTTCCTGCCAGCCTACTGTCCGATGTTCAACCCGATTGAGATTGTGTTCGGTCTTGTCAAGAAAAGCCTTAGGCGTTGGTATGCTGAAGGCAATGTCAAACCGAAGGACCTCCCTGTTGTAATCTTAACGGAACTCAAGAAGTTTCGGAGATATGATATGAGAGGTCTGTTCAAGAAATGTGGGTTTGGCGCAAACGGAAAGTTCAATCCAGGCGTCGCCTACAAGGACATCACCAATCGCATGACGGAGGCCGGATTCGAATAAATTTATTGATCCTCATGGTCTACATCACTCTGATTGGGAGCCCTCTGCAGCCTGTTCAGATTATCAGGAAGTTCCTCGGGATGAAGACTAGCCCTAAGCGCCTCAGCAACTCGTCGATGTCGGCGCACGGTGTCGCGCATCTGCCGCATCTGGCACCCAACGCTGTCGCGAAACGCCTCGATCTGGCGATGGATAAAGTCCTGAAACTCTTGCAAGTGATCGTCCATCGTGTCCAGAATCGCTAGCGTTGTGGAATTGTCTTCCCGGAGGGTCGTGAGCAACGGTCCATTTTGTAGTGGCGAGTGCTCGAAGAGGTGGACATTTCGTATGGAGGCGGATCCTCGATCAAAGCAGCTCGACGTGTGACCGGCTCGCGCGCGATGCGACTGGCCCAAATCCGCCAGTTGGCTGACTGGGATTGATATACCGTTCCCCAGTGATCCTTCAGTTGGCGTTCGATCGCTCTCACTTGTTCATCGGCAGCGGCGCGAGCACGGTCCAACTGCGGAGCCGAGAACACAGACGCTTGAAACTTCTTGAAGTCCGATGCGTTTCGCAGCTCTTTCCCGTACTGATAAATGAATAGACTCGGGACGTCCTTACTCCAGCGGTTAAGCGTGTCCTTGGTTATGCCTGTATGCCAAGAACAACATTCAGTGACTAACTTCAATTTGAACGTTAGCACAACAGTTGGGGTACGCATTGGATCTCGGTGATCCTCGCCATGTGGACGGTGGAAGGCGTAGAAGTGATTGTTGTGTTTGATGGCAACAAACTGGTCCAGTGACGTTAACGTTACGGTCTCCTTAGCAAGTATAACGTCGAGTCGTCGTCAGATGACTTGCGAGCCAGGCCGTCTACGTTTTCTTGAACGAGACCAAGTACGGCGTCTGTAAAGTCGCCAACGGTGGCCACTTCGACGTCGAATTGGCCTAGAACGTGATACAACGTGTTCCGCGGCTGTATGCTTACATACGGTTTCACAATCACGTCAAGTGTGACATGAACACGATCATCTCCTTCGAGGATCTCATTGGCGGTTGATCCACTATCCCCAGGTCCAGACGACGCCATCGTTGGTCGAACAGCTGGCAACCTGAGCGCGCTGATCGCAGGCTGACGTACGGAGTTTGGTGATGATCCGGAGCGATCCTGACCAGTCATCACCAAAAAATGCCGTCGCGATACTTGGATCCACGGCTGTCAACTGACGCAGAAAATTTCATTTTGGATGAAAACGACCAATAAACGAAATAACCGCCTGGGCAGAAACCTGCACTTCGCTATGCCGGCCCGAGCAGAATAAGGCGAATCAGATAAAGTGAGGCTGGTGTATCGCAGCCAATGTGGCCGTCGAACAAGAGTACCTTCGTGTTGCTGCGCCAAAAACTATGGAGGATCCGGTAATCGAAACCGGGACCTCGTCGTTGCTAACGACGCGTGATGACCATCTACACCAATCCCCCAATTGCACGCACTCGGAAAACGTGGTGGGACATAGACAAGAAGGCTTAATAGGTTGAGCGAGCCGCTCTTGCTTCGTTTGCGGAGTGCGTGACTCCTGACGAGTTTCATGCAGGTTGGTGACGACAACGAGCCGGAATGGCTGCCAAGGTCAACCGTCGACCTGACCGATGACTTCCGAAAGGCGACGCAGTCACTCGATGTCGGTGAAATGATCCACGGGCCACGGTTCTCGCTATTTGATGTATACCGACCTCGGCTGGCTCTGTGAAGGCGTTTGCTTATCGTTGTCTTCTCGCAGTCAATGTCTGCTATCGAACTGTTCGATGAGAAGATGGACCCTCGGCTGAAATATCGTCCTGTTGAAGGTCCCGATCCAAACATTGGTTTTGAGTGGACGTCCGCTGAGCATGCCATTGCGTGCATTGATCGCATGCTGCAATGCGAAGTACTTGTGCACAATGGCGCATCGCTGATTCATTCGCTATTTCTCTGCCGGTGGTTGCATTCTCCTTCATTGCTGCTGCAATCGTCGATGGAATCACCCTGGACGCGCTGTGTCATCGCGTACAGTATTGCAGTCCTGCGATGTGTTGCTCGTGCTCTTGACGCCATCTACCTTGCCGATGCCGTATATGAAGAGGATGCTATACTTGACCGATTCGGATTCGACCTGGGAGATAAGGTAACGCCGATATTGATGTCACATTGCCCCAGACGGGTGACACACCATACGTATCTAGGTATCGTCGGGATACATTATCGGCCTGCTGGATACCGCGCTTGCCGTCCCTGCTCCAAATGAACTTCGCGCGCGTCTGTTGCACCGCCGATCATTTTTGATTGCCATGGAGTACCTTTCCGATCAATCGCCAACATCGGCACTTGCCTCTCTCGAGCTGGCGTCTGAGTTCTTCCAGCAGACTGTGGATGCTGCCGCAGAGCTGGATCGCGATCGGGATTTGTCCCGTCTGCTGACGTGGTTCGACCCAGCTGTTCCGGCGCAATTCATTGCATCGTGTCCGCCGCGTCCAGTGACGTTCCCAAGCCTCAGCGACTGTATCGGTACGCATTCTGAAATCACCAGCCAGCTGCAGTCGCTTTCAGCGTTTGCGTCGTCTTCGAATTCTCTTGGTGACTTGGTCGAATTCTACTCCACCCTGCATGGAAGCCGCCAGGTTGGCACTGTCGCCAGATCGTGCGCTTTCCTGCTGTTACGTGGTATTGGGCCACTTCATGTGCTAGCACAAAGGAACGGCATGTCGTCTTCGTTTGCGAATTGTTCCGCGGCCGCCATCGCCGACTGGCTTCGTTGTCTATCGTTAACTCGATCGCGAGCACATCGTTACACGTCCAAGCTATTAACGACGTGGCACATCTTGCAAGAACAGGTGCGGCGATTACCACCTCACCAGCCATCGCTGACGATCATTCGCGACCAGCTCATACTCATTGTCGCACGGCACCTTGAGCTTAACCTCGAACTGGATCTTCTAATGTCGACTGAGCGTCCTGGTGCTTTCTTTGTTTTGTCCACTGTGCTTTCCGAATTGTCGGAGCGGTCCGATTTCGTACAAGGCTGCTTCGATATGGCATCAGGCCTGTACCTCGCCTTTAACGTGTTTAATCGTTTCCGCCCTTCCTCGTTGTCAATGGCGTCACCTTACACGCAAGCGAAGACCGTGTTCGAGAAACGCTACGAGGCGGTCTTTCGTGCCCTGCCCGACCTCCTGTCCTGGAACGCACTTTGCGATAGGAACGCAGAGCTCGACAAAATGGACATCGGCGAAGTTGCCGCCCAATCTGCAGATCGTTTCCGGTCCGCCCGGGCGCGTTTCTCATCCGCCTCGGCCGCCAGCAAGCTCGCGTCCCAGAACGCGCGCGCTCGAGCCCTCGCCGAAATCGCCATCGGCAACGCCGTCGCTGTCCTCTCCGCCGAACGACAGTGCGACAAGCACGCGGGACACGCTTCCCTCTCGGTCTCATTCGAACGCGATCACACGTACCCGGTCGTTGCGTTATCCTCTTCCAAACCGATGCCGTCATCCTAGCCCAATGTACACTAAAACCAGGCCACGCGTTAGGTACATAGCTCCGTCACGTAGCACAGTGCAGAGTCGCCGCAAGTAGCTGGGCAGTGGGCAGTGCAGCTGCACCGTCGTGGGAAGGTTCCAGCGGCGTTTCGGGAGGAGGCACGGCAAAGTCGGTCGGTGCGGTTGGCACACACGGCATCGCCAGTTAGGTGGCGGGAGCCGGGGGGGAGGCACAGTGGGATCGGACTGCGCCAGCGTCATGCAGCCGGCAGACGTTGCCGCACTTATCGATTCGCACGCGCATACGGCGACGACGGCCCAGGACGAGCTGGCGGCGGCGGTGCAGAGGCTGCGGGACCTGGCCGACGACGTCGACGGCGGGCAGGCTGGTGTCGGCGCGATCGGCGACCCCATTGGGCAGCTGCGGAAAAGGTCGCCGGGTACTACGGCCAGGCGACTTCGATCGTGCTTACTGATATGTCTGGCCATAGTTTGGCGCCGGTGCTTAAACAGAGAACCAATGCAGTCGGGGCGGCGCTGCAATCACTAACGGATAATGTTCGACACAGCCGAGGGCCCAGCCGTGTAATGTTGCTCCGTGCTGACAACTGTACGTGCAGGATGGTAAAACGGGTACCGTGAGTGAAAGAGGCGGAGACGCGCTGGATCGTCAACTGCTCGACCGCATCATTATCTATCATTTCCTGAGAGGCGGACGATTGGACCTGGCGCAATCGCTGATCAACGAGACGCGAATGACCGTGCCGTTTGATGAACGATTTTCCATTCTTTCTGATCTGACCGCCGCCATTCGACGTCACGACCTGTCCAGCTGCATTGCGTATCCGCCCGGGTTGCTTCCGAACGGTGCATTTCTGATGGGGAATTCGCCCAGGTGGTGTCGGACGCATCCCCATCCTGAAACCGTTCGCGACTTGCTGTTTATGTTGCATCGGACGCAATTCATGATGTACGTCGAGCAAGGTGATGCCCGTAATGCGATTCTTTACGCCCGCCAGCACCTCTCGACGATGTATTCGTCGTTTGCAGCCGAGACTGGTGCACTGTTGGCGACGCTGCTGTTCATGAACGATATGGGTCCAAACAAGCCCCGCCTGACTGCCGACGACTGGTGCAGATTGGAGGCGTTGTTCAACAGTGTCTTCTGCCGGTCGATGAGTTTGGCAAAGGACAGTCCGCTGAACGTTTGGTACATCCGCCTGCCATTAGTATATCACCGTCACCAGTTCTGACCTTCGGTGGATCAGCATCGCAGCCAGCCAGATCGTCATGCCCGTTGTCGCGAAGATGGCGGCGTTCCAGTCCAAGAACGCGCTGATCAGCCTGGTCTCTTCGAGCGCCCAGGTAACTATCTCCCATTGATCACCGTTGTCTTCGTATCTTACCGCCCTCCAGGTTGCTGTGGATCTGGGCAAGGAGTTCCAATTCCACTCAACGTTCGTGTGCCCGGTGGCGAAGACTGTGGATTCGCGACCGGCTCTGCTGACCTGCGGCCACGTCGTCTCCCACGTGGCCATCCAGAAGATGCAACGCGTCAGCCGTGCGTCACCCGGCACCGTCAAGTGCCCTTACTGCGGATGCGAACAACATCTCAGCAAGACGATGCTGCTGCACTTCTAAACATTTACAGGATCGTAATCGTCATCGTCCAGTAGGGACGTATGTAATTAGGGCTAATCGTCGCAGGTTTGGCGGCCGATCGCGACCAGATCTGACACCGTCGATGTTTGTCCCCTCAGCGTTTGGGGCTCGATCTGCCAGGTCAAGCGTCGTTGTCGTCCGCGCCTGAGCGTCTTTCTGCATCTGGTGGCGCTTCCAGCGGAAGGCAACGGCAGTGGTGCAGGCCACCCAACGACTACGTCAGGAGCATCGCTCGGAATGGGGTTGGGATCCGTTCCGGAGCGCGATCGCTGCCGATAATGCAGGCATTGATGGCGGGTTGATACGTATCCGACCCGATCCGCCTGATGCCATCGGGTCTGCGGCGATTGCCACACGCAGCCATCACACTCGTCTCGAGGACGCATAGCCGGCACATAACGTAGCATGTTCCTGTGATGACTCTGGTACTCTGATGTGCGCCTCGTTGCTGCGAGTTGGAGGACCGACCCCCTTCTCCGATGTGCCATGCAGCTTGTCGGATCACGAAGGGAGGTTCAGGAGCAGCGCTGTCATCGGGCCGATAGGGATTCAATTTGGCGCGCGCGCGCTCGTGGCGGGACCTGGGGGGGGGGACTGCCTCAGTCACAGCGGGCCGGCCATGGTAACCATACATAGCGATCTTTTGCTGCCAGTGATGACGTTGCCGATGATGACGGATCATCCCGACCCAGTCCCCCAGCGTGTCCAGCAGGAGAATTTGCCGTCAGCAGCCTTGGGCAAAGCCGTGGTGGTGGTGCCCAGCCACGGCAACGAGGTCAAGCCACGCGTGGCGCTCGCAGAGATCACAAACACTAGCGGAGTCGCTGGTGCAAGCGCGCCAAAGGCGGCGGTTATTCCGAGCGATTGCGATGAACCATCCGAGGAACCGACAGAGAGGTTGTCGTCGTACGAGAGCAGTGACGACGACGAAGAGGCACCTGCCAAGTCACCCACTGAGATCCGCCAGTCTGCGCTCGGCAAGCACGTTCGTTGGGAATCTGGCTCATTACTGGACGATGGGGTCCGAGTTCGTCCTGCACAGCTGTCGCCCGTACGGAAGCGTCGGCGTGGGGGTGCTTAACCTATTTATTTGCCGGCGCCTTCTCACTCCTGTAAATAACGATGTCCATACAGAAGGGTTTAGACAGATTTACGTCATTGAGCGTATGGTCGTCTGCTGGGGTACGCCGCCTCAGATACGAACTGCTGTTGCTGGGCCTGACGCTGCGGGTGAATGAACGGGGCTGCGCCGGCCGACGTCGCTGGCGGACGAACATTCCAGCGGCTTGGACGGCCGGACGATGTTGTCGGCACTGTTGGGGGAGCCGCAGCAGCAGCAGCAGCCGGTGGCCTGCCTCGCTCTTTGATCATCTTGCTGAACCGGGATTTGAAATAGGATATAATCTGATCGGGTTTTGCGAAGAAGTGCTTGTGGAACTTGAAACCTTTCGGCGTCAACTTGACCAGTTCATGATGAACACGCTTGGACGGCAAATACGAGAACGTGAATAGACCAGGGTGCTTGTAGGAGAAGCCGAAGAAGTATGGAATCCGGGCGGGCTAGAGCAATACGTGTCAGGATGAAACGCGGAGTAACGATGACGCCATCCAGACCATTTCCTCCTTTTCGTCTCTGAGCAGATTGTCGACCTCTGTTTCCGTTCCGAAACGGAACGCGCGGTTCTGCACAATCGTCTCGGAAAGTTTCGTCAGCGGGCGAATGTACCTGGCAAGGATCTCGTCCAGATCTGCAGGTCACAAAACCGTCAATGTCAGCACGTTATCGCGAGCCGCCTTCAGAAACCTTCGAATGCCTCGTCGTCGATGATTAGAGTTCGACCCAAGGCCTTCCTGACATCTTGCGGTTTGTCGCGTTCATCAACGTTGATGTGCGCGAAAACGTCGACAGCAACCTTCCACGTAATCGTCAACTTGTCCACACCGTGACTTGATGGGCGGATTACGACATCGCCAACAGGCTAACGACATGGTAAGATATACGCCCTGATTATCAGTCCGGTGCACATACGGCGTCCTTAAGCATTATCTCCGCTGCTTCTCGGTCTACGTTCGCGAAAAGTGGGTGGTCAATGTTTCGCGGAATAAACCTTCGAACAGCCTTGGGCGCTGGTGCTTTCACAGTTTCTCCTCGCAAGGCAACAGCATCCCCAGGGAACAATTTGAGATAAGGGTCAGATACAGGCGGAATCTCCCAATGCCTATAGAACCTATTGTAAATGACAAAATGAACAGGTAACCGCTTCACGTACTCAATATCCTTTAGGTCACGTTCCATAGAGGTCAAATCGACACGGAAACGCGAGTAATCAATAGACGAAATGCGAGCTCTGACAGTCGTGCCCTATATAATGACGTCAGAACGATTCGGGATGATAAAGGTGGTAAGGTCGTCGATACAGGCTTAGCGTCATCAAGCAGCTCCTCGTAGGCCCTTCTTTCGCCATCCTCGTCAAAGCAGATGGCAACCTTGTCGGAGAACTTATGAAGCGGAATGAACGCGCTCAAGCCAGAATCCAATTTCGCGGAGACACCGCCACGTGTTACGTGAGAGATAAGGACATCGACGACTTGCCCGCGGTATATGGTTACGCCAGGTTGCTCGCCGGTCAACAAACAGAAAAGCGATTCCGCTGAGAGTGGGCGGAACGGTTCCCGCATACTGTCTGCAAACGGCACCTTGAGCTCCGCCCTAATCATCAGCAGAATCTCGGTGAAGCGGCCCTCGCCCGCACTTTCCATCGCCTGAGCGTAGGCGACTAGGTCGAGCTCATCCAGTTTGTATCGCAGCGCGGGTGTTCGAAGCTGGACGATTAATTCCTGACGAGGATCTCCGCCACTATTGGCCTCGAGGTCAAGAGCATTCAAGACGACACGGTCCGACAAAAGGTAGTGTTCCGGATGGATCCGAGAGTCATCGAGAGGACTCACATCCCATTGAGAGAACTGTGGCGCAACAATCCTCAAGAATGCAATACAGTTCCGCCAGACACAATCGCCAACAGCTTTGTGGAGATCATCCCGCGATGTCAACGACCCATGCCACTTGACAAAGTCGATAATCACTTTGGATTTCCTTCTCCCCAGGCCCGAAACAAACGAGAGGGGACCCGATAGGTGCGGTTGAGTAGCAGCAAGGTTCACATCGACACCGACATGGTTAACCAGGTCGATCAGCACCCTGGACAAGCCATTCTGCAGAAGAGCTCGGGGCACACAAGCTTGAAGAGGGTGGAGCGAAAGACTCAACAAATCAGAGGGATCACTGGCGAGGCCGCAAACTTCGGAAAGCGGATCTTGGGCGTATCGGCCAAGTGCGACGGCTTCTCGCAAGAGGGATGGAAAATCGCCCAGCTCTTCGACAAGGCGGCGAGACGTTTTCGCAATACGAGCGAAACAAGGATCAACGAACTCAATCGAAATTTCTCGACCCCGGCTCTGCACCGCCGCTCTTGCCTGATCGAACATAGCGAATCAGAAAGTTGTGACACTACGAGATCAAGCGCACTACCTCAGAAACAAATTCGCGGCCATCAAGGGAATCTGCAGAAACGGCAATGAACGTCGGCGAGTACCGTTCTACGAAAGCACGGAATCGTCGAACATCCTGAGCTTTCCTGCTCTTGATGCCTAGATAGGACGGTGAGTAAAGGAGCGCTCATTGAGCTGGGTGTTCAACATTACCGTGCACAGACGATCCACCATTGCCGTCTGAGCGCCGAGCATAAATTTTCATATTGGGAAGAACCAAGTGATCAACCATGACGCCATTGCGGTCCAGGACGGCCACGTATGAAGGTTCGCCACGGTCACCGACAGCGCAAGCCGCAATTACTTTAGTGTCGCGATCGGCCGGCGTTATGGAAACAAGCGATCGCAAACGATCTGCGCAATGGTCGACAATTAAGTCGTGAGAGGCGCCAAGAAGCTTTTCATGAACCGCGGTTTCCCCAAGCTTATGTAGATACTTGGTGATGGCTTCTTCAAATGCAGCACATCGCTGCTCGTTCCATAGACGCGTATTCAGGCTGAAACCCGTCGACAGAAACAGGTTTTTGAAGTCGTCCAGAAGAACCGATGCAGATGAGTGCGGGCTTCCCGTGGGCGCTGCAGAGATTTGTAACGTGATAAACCCTTCCGCCTCCGCCCGTTTCAGAAGGGCAAATTGGGCACTGTCCTCTCGAAATAGTCGTGCAGGCTTGTCTTCCAAACGCTTAACGCTGAAATACCTGCAGCACGAACAGCATGAGTAATGTCCCGACAACGAAACGAGACGACAACACTTACTCATGAGCCCAATCAACGGTGGCCAGCCCTTTCGACGTCGGTCGGGTGCTCACGTAAGCGGTCTCAACGAAACGTTCGCGAACGACGGTCCTGATGAAAGGATCGAATGCGAGACGCATAGCGCATATTGACCGTGCAGCAGAAAGAACAGCCGAATGAGACGCATAACGATCCGATACAAAAGCCTCAGCAGCCTGTTCGGGAGCCATATCCGGATCAACAGGCTCTTTCTGAAGGAACCCAGACCGAAAGTTGAGCCCAATCTGCCTCGGATCCGGGAAAATCATCTGGACAAGAGGTTCGATGGATGAGTCCTGCGACAGCGCTGGCGCAGCACGACGAAGCGGCCGCTTCACAGATGAAGATGCGCCATCCACGTTTGACTCTGTTAATCTGAAGCTGATGTAACTTCGGACGTCTTCGATTTCATTCTCATCCTGGGAGTTCATCAAATGACTATGAAGATCAACCGCATCCGACGCCAAGTTCTTCTCCACTGCACACTGTAAGCATCGGGAGAACGCGATGCAGCAAAGAACTTACAGTGTTTCGAAACGGAAACGCGCTTCGCGATGATATGATCCCAGCGGCGATCGCAGTCATCGATGGTCCAGATGTCTGCAGGCTTCAAAGGTGCATAATAATCTTTCTGATACCACTGAATGTAGGGTACGTCAAGGCTCTGTCTGCGAATGAAGTCGAGTACGGTGACGATGCTCTTAACTGCCAGATCAGCGTCCTGAAAGCGAACCATCAGTGGTATTAGGTACATGACGGAGAATGATACAACCATATGTTTGAATTTGAGCTCGTAGATCCACTCTGCCTCCGTAAAGACGAGTTCGGCATCGTTGCCGTCAGGCGTGACACGTTCAGCTACCCGAGGTTGAAGCCTCTCAGGCAGATCCGCTGCTCTAATTGCATCATCCGCCGCCGTCACCATATGCCTTTCGGCAACCGATGGTTCGATTTGTTTACCACGATCCTAACAGACCAATCGTGAGGGTGTCGGCCACAATACAAAACATAAATCGCTTCACCTTCTGAGCAACGTCTTCAACGACCTCGATCTCTTCCGCCTCGGTAAATGCCAGGAACTCGGTCATATCGCCGAATATTTCGCCTGCTTCACCAAACTGGCGAGCAGATCGTGCTGACTTCTGTCTTGCAGCACGCTCGTTGGATATCCCGCCAACATCCTCGTCGCTCACGTCAGATAAACCATAGTCGTCCTCTGAAAATACATTATCGGTTTTGTCCCGATCGATATCAGAAGCCTCTTCATCCTGTTCCTCAATGCGACGTTGAAGACGCCTATGCGTTCCGTCAGGACGTACATCTGCAAATCATTCAGTTGTCGAGGCTGGCATTGAGCAATCAACACAAGGGCGACCTTCTCTGGGTCGCTTCTTTCGGTTGAACCGAACCCCATGATGGTCTTCAAGAAGCAAATAGTCATCTTCAACCAAATCTTCCATCGCTTCCGCTTTAGATGCACCGCGTCCAACTGCCTCATGTTCGGCGTCGATTTCTTCCTCGTCGGCAATCATTTCGCGGTTCAATCGCGCCGCCTCCTCGTCCTCATCCTCGGATTCCTCCTCGTCCTCGGATGCTTTGAAGTCGAGATCCTCATCCTCGGATACCTCCGCCTCTTCATCAATGAAGGCGCGCTTGCCTTTCGGCACGTCGCCGTCGCCTCCGCTCATGATGACAGCGGCGACGATACGCACCAATGGCCAGGTACGACTGCCGCTAGTTCACGCCACGCAGTCCGACGATCGCAGGAAGAGCTAATCGAAAGTATTCGCGGGCAACTGAACCATAGCACACTATAATACCGTGAATATCGGAGGTGTTAGAGCATCTCCACCGGTGATCCATATCCATATATATATCCGCAAATTTAATGATAATGATAGAGAATCTGTACCCCACTCGTTGTCCATATCTATAAACGGATATGGATCGTCATTAAATCCGTCGCAGATTTGAACAGATCTGGAACGGATTTGAGGACAGCAAAATGGCGGACAGCGCGCCGCGAACAGCGCACCACGGACTGCGCGCCGGCGTCGGACAACCCCTCCCGTTTAAAGACTGACTGGTGTCCCGGCCACCGCTGGGGAAACCCCTACCTTTCACCAAATCTGGAATCCATAAATTGCGCGGTTAAAGATATGGATATGGATCACCGGTGGAGATGCTCTTAGCCTCCTTGATTTAAAGAAAAAGAGGAAGAATCAGGCAGGCACATAGACGTGTGTAGGGGGACGTCTTGCGAGAAAACGCCGGAACGCAAGCATTCAGTACCGCCGACGGGCTCGATTGACGTGAAGTTATTCGAGTTGTAGTAAGTACATCACCAGATGATATTAGTCTGCTGCAGACCGCACGCTCAACTCCACGCCATGACAAGTCTGTGGCACCCCGTGGTTATGCGTTTCCAGCGCCATCCTTCTTGTATCCACTGCTCAAACTGTTTCCCGTCGTCCATATGCGTCGGCAGAAAGGCAATCCACCCAAATGCATTTTTGTCTAGTCTGCGATGACATTCAGCGACAACACCGCTTCGTCACAACAGCGGCTATCGTGACGATTGTCTGTCTGGACTCTGGACAGCGGTTGACGCGCACGCAGTCCGTGGCCACTTGGCGCGCCGGACGTGGAGCCATGAGCGACGACGCCGATCCTGTGTCGCCCACTGACCGCATCGAGGACGATGCGTCGAATGGCGACGCCGGCTTGGATACGAAGCCCGATGACGATGCCTCGAAAATGGATGTTGACAGCGGGGACGATGCGGCCGCGGAGAAGAGGGATGGCGCTGAGGCTGGCGCGCGATCTGAACCCCTCACGACGGAATACGACAACGTCAGCGAAGCGGAGCGCCTGGAGTGGATGGAGTGTCGGGGTTCGACATGCGTAGACAGTAAAGACGCGTTCCGACGTGGTGGATTCTGTCTGAAGGCGCAGCGTCTTGAGGCGGCGCTCTACTGGCTTAATCTGGCGTTGAAGGACGCGAAGATACCTGAACCCCTTCCTGAGCCAGAACCGCCTAAACCTGAAGAGGAGAAGCCGGCTGCGGAAGAAAGGGAAGACGAAGACGAAGAGGAGGACGAGGAAGTCGAAGAGGAAGAGGGGGGCGATGATAATGAAGATGACGAGAAGAGTGGATCGACGAAGCACGACGACGCCGTCACAACTGAGGAGCAAGAAGACATTGAGGTGAAGGACGAAGCTGAGGAAGGTCGTCGAACCAGGTCGAAGTCTAGATCGCGATCACCACCAATGAGGGCGACCAGGTCACGTTCGCCGCCCACGCATTCACCTGAGCAGTCGAAGAGGTCTCCATCGAAGACTCCAACAAAATCGCCGGCGAAGTCTGCAAAGGGCGAGGTGCCGCCGATCGAACAGATGCAGTTGGATGATCGTGCTGAAGAACAGCCAGTTAATGGGGACGAAGAGGCGGAAGAGAAGATTGAACCCGATGCAGACCTTGCGAAAATGCTTGTGTTCAGAGCCCGTGCCTATCAGCTGTCCAATCAGCACGCTTCGGCCATCAGAGACTTCTCGTCGTCCCTGCGCCTGACTCCGATTTCGAAGTTGCAAGTTGGAGCGCTCGTCCTGCGCGCCAAATCGTACATAGCCAACGGGCGACCCGATTTGGCTGTGCGAGATTACAAATCGGCAGAGATCCTGGATCCTACTGTTCGTGACAATGGTATTCCTGGCTCCCGGCCGACGATGACTAATGCTTTGTGCTCAGGAAACCTCAGTTTACATTGGTCGCTCAGCGCTGTACGTCGACCAGCGCAAGCATGAGCTGGCGCTTGCTGACTGTATGAAAGCTCTTGAGCTTGACCCCAAGAATGTTGTCGCTCATCGTCGTTCCGGGCTCATCTTTGCGGACACAAATCAGCTACCTGCGGTACGTGCCGTGTTTCTAACGTCAACGAACTGATCTGATAATAGTTTCAGGCGATCCGTGCATTCAACAGAGCTCTTGCGATCCGTGCCGATTATGAATGCTTAACGCTCCGCGGGCGGTCGTACGTGCAGATGGGCGAATTCGATAACGCCCTGTCGGACTACAGCATGGCTGTTTCCATTGCGCCTCGCGTCGCTCTGGCCTACGGTCATCGTTCAGTGCTCTATGCGCATCTCAAACGACTCGACTTGGCTGTGAATGATGCCACTTCCTTTATTCGGCTTGCGTCTGGAGATCAGTGTATCTCGGCATATCAAAACCGTATGTTCCCGTTGCGCTGGCGCTGTTCATACCCGTTCGTTAATCAGGGGGCTCTGCCAGGTGGTGTTTGGTGGGCTCAAATGGGAAAGTATGAGAAGGCTATTGCCGATTTCACCTACGTCGTTGAACAACAGGTATTCTAGGCATTTGTTTGTTCAACCCGAGGGTGTTAATCTTGATGACAGCCTAACAATTCGTTTGCGTTCATGTCACGCGGGACGGCATATGCTCAGCTCAAACAGTACGATAAGAGCATCGCGGACTGGCTTAAAGTTGCCGAATTGCACCCAGAAATGGTCAAGGCGCACTACAACCTGGGCAAGCAGTACTACGCCAGTGGGGACTTCGACAATGCTGCGAAGTACTTCCAAGAAGTGGTCCGCTTGGCTCCTGAGAATCCAGCTGGGCACTGCGAGCGGGCACGCTCACTAGCAGCAAAGTCTCTGTGGGAAGAATCGCTGCAGTGCTGGTCCAAAGCTCTACAGTTCGACAAGCAAAACCCTGAGCTATATGTTGGTCGAGCGAAGATCTTCCTGCAGCTTGACGATGTCGAGGCTGCTGTCAGGGATTACAACGATGCCGTTGCCCTCAATCCGGCCGATCCTCTTTCCTATGAGAGACGAGGTCCTCTTGTGCAATTTGCTGTTGTGTTCAATCGTTATGCTCATACTTTGTTCGCAGCGGCTTGCCACTTGAAGCTGAAGCAGATTGAGCGAGGTCGCCAGGATATGATGACGGCGAAGAAGCTTCGTTGGATGATTAACTATGAAAAGGTCTGCTTCGAAACCATGGTGGCGCAGAAGAATCAGTCTGCCCCGTCCCACATGGCCGTTGTCCGAGCCGCCAAAGCTGCTGCTGCTGCTTCTGTACAGAAGGCTGCCGAAGAATCTGCCAAGGTCGTGGCTGGTGCATCAGAAGATGGCTCGTCCAAAGCGCCTGCTGATCAAGCCGCGATTTCACAAGACCCCTCTGGTGACGACGGGAGCGCCGGTTCGGAGAATACCTCGCAAGCCGATGTTGCCCCATCAATGTCGCAGCCGGATGAAGGTGGTGCCGACGCAGGAAACCCTGAGACCATGGCCAGCCTTATGTAACAGTACATTTAGAGACATCTTGTTTGAGAATGACCAGCTATCCTGCCTAAACACTTGGGGTCATGCAGGATGATGGTTGTCACCCGGGTACACCTGGAATTTCATTCGGCATGGGCAGTACGACAAGCTGTGGTGCGATGCCACTGCTGTATTCGCGCTTGGGCGTCATCAGTCCGTTCTATTTTTGAACCCGTGCTTGGAGCAAGTAGGTACCTGGTCGTTTCTGCAAAAACCGAACGTAAGTTTTCGGTCGAGGAGAGCGGTCCCCGAGACGGGCGGTTCGCCACAGATCAGGGCAGGGCCCGGTGTAACGTCCGGCGTGGGACAATCAGCTGGCAGTGTGTGTTCGGGACTTCGGGGCCGCCCCGGGCTTCCAAACGATTCTGAAATCGCGTTGAATGCGTGCGCCGACTGCCGAGTTTCGACCCAGAACATCGATGCGGGCACCTGCGGCGTCGACCGAGCCGACCTATACAGGGGTCAATGTCACCGATGACTACGATTACGAAAGCGGCGGAGCACCTCCAGTGAAACATGTACGGGGCGTATGATTGTATCGGCAACGTGGACGCCTAATCCTGTGCTGTACAGGCTTCTGGTTTCTCGCGTGAAGGCACACCCGAAGAGTTCGACCAGTACATGTTCGGTCTGATTGGAATTTGCGGGTTCTGCTTATTGGTTGGGTTGTTTGCTGTCGGCGGCGTCGGGAAACTCGTTGTCTGCTTCGTCATGTTGGTGTGCGCCGGCAGTTTTGCCTTCTGCTCCTATCTGTACCGGTGGATTATGTCCAAAGACAATGGCACTCCAGCCATGCGCGTTATTTCAGACGCCATCAAAGAGGGATCTGAAGGTACGTGCTCCGACGCATAGTGCCGCTAGGCCTGGCTGACTGTCCATGCAAAGGATTTCTACGTGTCCAGTATGGCACTGTTGCGTATATGTCACTCGTCGTGGCTGGAGCGCTCTTCACTATCTACATGTTCCGACAAGCACATTCTGTTTTTGTTGGATCTTTTACGTTGGCCCTCGTAACAGCTTTGTCGTTCCTTATCGGTGGGTCATTAAACTTGTCACATTCCGTATCGTTAACGTGTATCTGTGAAGGCGCTTTCTGCTCGGCCTTGGCTGGATTTGTCGGTGTCTTCGTCTCTATTCGGGTGAACATTCGCGTGGCAGCAGCTGCAGCACGGCTTCACTATCCAGGTTCTGTCATTACGTCTGGCGAAGTCTCTCCCCGTTCTCATAGGCGATGGCAGATGCTTTGCAGCTCGCTTTTCGCGGTGGCGCTGTCTCGTCCGTCCTATCCGCTGCAATGTGCATCACCGGCCTGTGTGCGCAGTACGTCTGCTTCCATCTCCTGTTCGTGGTCATTGGAGGTAAACTCGTTCAAATTCTATGCTTGCGGCGGCTCACGAAATTGCTCAGGCATACCGCCCCAACAAGTCCCGATGCTTTTGGGCGGTTATGGCTTCGGAGCGTCGTTCGTAGCGCTATTCATGCAACTTGGTGGTGGAATATACACCAAGGTCGTCCTTGTGGACCCGCGGATTCTACTGTTTTCTGATTGGGATGGCAGGCTGCTGATGTTGGTGCTGACATGGTCGGCAAAGTCGAAAGGGACATTCCTGAGGATGACCCTCGAAACCCTGCTGTTGTTGCTGACCTAGGTAGGTTGGCTATATTCTGAAAACTGCTTTATTGAATAACTCTCTGCTTTAGTGGGAGATAATGTCGGCGATTGTGCGGGATCCATGGCAGATGTTTTCGAAAGTATTGCTGCTGAAATGATTGGTAACACGCAAACACCTTGTCGTTCTAGTAGCTGTCGCTTAACTGGAATCTGAATCGTAGGCACCATGATTCTAGCAGGAAGCCTTGCGTATAAGGCAAACCTTGAGACACCCGAAAACTATGTCTTTTTCCCGCTCGTCATTCACGCTCTTGATCTGCTGATCAGCGGCCTGGGCATCATGATGGTGCGCAGTGAAAACGATCGTGAGGATCCTCTGGCCTCTATGAAACGCGCATACGCGATTTGTATTGGCGTCGCCGTTGTTGCGTTCTTCTTTACGACTCGCATCCTACTGTACACGGAAGTGGCTCCGAGCGCTTGGTGGCACTACGGAATGTGTGGCCTCGTTGGAATTATCTGCTCGTACTTCCTTGTTGTGAGTGTGGCGCCGTGTTATTGCACGTTGGGTTTCGTATGACCGTGTCTGTCTTGCAGCTCTCGACCCAGTTCTATACCGATTACACTCATTCTCCAGTGAAGAAGATCGCATCGGCATCAGCCACTGGTCACGGTACAAACATCATTGCTGGAGTATCTGTCGGCATGGAGTCGACCGCATTCCCGGTCCTGATTATTTCTGCTTCTTTGTTGGCTGCTCACGGCCTCGGTGCAACTTCCGGTCTACCCGGTCCAACCCCGGTGAGGGCTATCTAACGTTATGCATGGTGATGACTTGTATTGAATTCTGTCAGGGTCTCTTCGGCATTGCGATCGCAACCATGGGTATGCTGTGTACTGCCGTGTTCATCCTGTCTATGAACAATTTCGGGCCCATTGCCGACAATGCTGGTGGCATTGTCGAGATGAGCGAGCAGACGGAAGGAGCGCGTAAAATTACGGACAGACTTGATGCTGTTGGAAATGTTACGAAGGCGGCGACTAAGGGGTAGGATCCGATGCCACAATCATGCGAACGTTATTTAGCGTTGAATAGGTACGCGGTTGGAGGGTCTGCGCTAGCCTGCTTCGTCCTTTTCCAGGCGTTCCTCGATGAGGTGAACGAATTCTCCCGCGTTCCTGTCGAGGTTGTAGATATTGCCAAGATCGAGGTCATCGTTGGCGGCCTGATCGGCATAGGGCTAGTCTTCCTGTTTACAGGGTGGGCCATTGACGCTGTTGGCCGAACAGCTCAGGAAGTGGTAGGCAGCCTATCTAACGTGTTCTTGTCCACCGGATGGCTGTAACCGACCTCCTTAGGTATGGGAGGTTCGTCGCCAATTCAAGGCGAACCCTGGCATTATGGAATGGAAAGTCAAGCCAGAGTACGGCAAGTGCGTCCAGATCGTTACGAAAGCCGCCTTGCGGGAGATGATCCGTCCAGCTACCCTTGCGTTGACGTGTCCAGTCGTCATAGGCTTCGTGTTCAAATGGATCGGCAATGCATCCGGGCGTCCGCTGCTCGGCATCGAGGTTCTTGCTGCTTTCCTGTTGTTTGGCACCCTGACTGGCCTAGTCATGGCTATCTTCCTGGACAACAGCGGCGGCGCCTGGGACAACTGCAAGAAACTGATCGAATCGACTGGCGGCAAGGGCAGCGAAACGCACAAGGCGGCCGTGACAGGGGACACTGTCGGCGACCCATTCAAGGACACAGCAGGTCCCGCACTGCACGTCATTATCACAACAATGTCGACAACGGCCCTCGTCCTTGGGCCGATGTTTATCGGAAACCAGTAGAGATGATGATAAACCCACTCCTCCATTTCGTCACGGCCCAAGGGCGCTGACAGTGAGGTCAATTGTGTAGTGATTAGGACAATCAGAATGCCGCCTTCCAAAGAAGGCCAACCGCGATCGGAATAACAATGACAATTCCCATGTAAATCCATGAGCCGCTCTTGATAGTATCGCTGGTCTTCGAGGCCGCAGCACCAGCGTTCACAGCCGCCTTGTCGACGGTACTGTTCAGGACGTCGATCGGGTCCTTCACAGTTGCACCCTGACCAGAACAACCCTATTAGAAACGTCTGCGGCCGGTCAACGACGATGATTTCTCGCGATACCTCGAGCTCGCCGATTCGCAATGGTTTCAGCATGTCTCTCGCGCTAATCGAGTGGTTCATGTCTTCGAAATCTTGCGTGACATCTTGGCCGGCGTCGTTCAGGATGATGTCAGCACCACCGGGATGGTCATCCAGGAATTTCGTCACGTCGTACACGTTGCCGTGAATGGCTACCCATGCGTCGTTGACGGACGAATGCGCTGCCAGCTCGGTCTGGACGATCGGGACAGTCAGCGTACGATGCCGTTCCGCAGCTGTCGACGTACCTTTGTGATGACCCGCCCGTCTGCGGCCATTCCTGTGGTATTGGTTGTCAGGGGTCAGACCCAGCACGCAGGCGTCACGTGCCTGAAAGCCCTCTGCGACGGATTCTGGCCTATCAAACCTCTCCGTGGCGCCGGCGGGGGCACGGCGGCCGCGTGCGCAGAACCAAGCAACGGGCAGAGGGCCTTTTACGCGATTCTCTGTATTGTTTATTGGTTGACAAGCGCAAGCTGGGCGTCGACACGTGCAATACCACATGGTATTTGGTACGCATGTAGGCCGGCGCAGCAGACACCATCGTTGTCCGCACCGATGATCCGATCCGTCCAGAGTCACGCAGCACTGGTGCGTCGATCCGCAGGAAAGATCAGAATTTGCCAAAGTGAAGCCATGTAAGCAAGCGGTGGGGGACCGTTTTCAAATCAGTGTATTTATAACAGACGGGAACCAACGGGTGTATTTATAACAGACGGGAACCAACGGGACGCTGTTGTCGGTAAATGACTGGCATCAGTAGCACCCGCCGACTTGCTGAACCATGGCATCAATCTCATCCTCGTCAACCATATCCAGCTGGAACAGACAATGTAAGAGGAGCGAACCTGGGCATTGTGTGTTCCTGAACTTACATCCGCAGGGGTCTGATCGGCAAGGAGACGTTGCCCGTCGAAGAGGAACCTGACACTACCGATAGGTAGACTCAGCACCGAGCTAGATGGCACATCCGAGAAACGTCGAACCTTTCCATATCCTTTCCAGCTCGCTTGCAGAACGCCTCCATCAATTTTTTCAGTGGCGTATGCTTCTTGACCTTGAAGAAGACGGCATTGCCGTCCTGCAATTTCACCTGCGCGGGCGCCGTTCAGCCCGCTGCAACCCCTATACAGCGCGACGCTCCAGCACCTTCAGATTGATATGTTCGCCTGATCCGGCATCGTCCTTGACTTCCGGCTTTGGCTTGACGTCGGGGTTGCCGTCCACCATCGTTCGCAGCTGATCTACGGATAATGCCGTACGGCAAACTCCACGCCGTCAGTCGTGACGCGGAACTTTAAGGACGCGAAACTCCCATCGTCGCGTGAGGGATCGTATCGCGAGTCGGCCGTTGATTCATCATTGTTACCTTAGGCAGCGGCCGTTGCAAGCAGCCTGGTAGGACTTTCCCGCATCCTTCTGGGGACCGGCGGGTTGCGGCAGGCAGCAGTCATACAATGTCATACCGCCGGGCACCCTTACCCACCTACCGGCCTGCTTGTGTCCCAGACTGATTTCTAGCGTTGCGGTTCTGGTCATTTGGTTTCTTGTACGTGTATATTAGTTAGACAGATCAGCGGCATCATCATCGAACTACGTCGTAAGGTTGTGGCATCGATGACAGGGCCTCCTGAAGCGAAATAGGGTATTCTTCAGGCGGGAACGGAAGCAAAGTGGGGATGGCTTGAGCAAAGCGCAGCTGATCGTCAGGGCTTCGTTGCAGTTCAACAATGACGGTGGAGACGATAGAGGACCAGTCATCAGGCGAAACTGGAACCCGATTAAAGGTTGAAATAGGGCACAGCTGCAAGGCGGATGAGGACTTACACGATGTCTCCCGTGCGACGGCAGCAGTAATGACATCCACGCATGTCTGGATATGCCTCCCCCTAGCGAGCACCTGCAGGAGTACCCGATAGAACTTTGCATCGGCGCGAACCCGTTCGGCAAACATGTCGTTAGCAATAGCTAACGCATGCAGAGCAAGCCTGTGGAAATGATGCCCTGAGAAGGCACGTCAATGGCCGAGCAGACGCGTATGTACATGTATACGTACGCAGGCTGGCGATGACTGCGGTGTACAACTGGACGTTTGCTGTGATGCCGTTCCGTTTCACAGTGGCGAGCAGGTTACAGCACTGATGGAACGCTCCCTGATCGGACAGCGCGTTCATTAACGCCGAATACATGGTCAGGTCAGGCTGGAATCCTGCAGCCATCATGTCGACGAAGCACATCAGCGCGTCAACAGTGTGACCGGACAACGTGAAGATGTGGACCTAAGGCAACCACGTTATATGGAGCTGAGGATCTTGCGAGGTCGCAGAACATTCCGGCGTACCAGGGTTGTGTACATCTTCAAATCGGGAGAGATGCCGTAACGGAAACGGGCTTCAATCATTAGACTGCGCGCGATCAGCGGAAGCTCGCGAGCCTCTGGTGTCATCGTCATGGACGTTATCTTCCCAGCTGGCGAGTACCGGTGGGCGTTAAGAAGCGCCTGGAACGTAACAATGTCTGGACGCAAACCACGACCTGACACAGCGGAAACGAATCAGGGCGAGATATACCGGATCCTGTTCGACGCCACCAGACCTATCATGTCCCTGTATATTGGGATCGACTTCTGCACGTCGCCTGTTGTAGCGACAGCACTGAGGAGGCAATTATATGTAACAACGGTCGGGTGGATGCCCTCCTCAAGCATCTGCTGAAAGAGATCCAGACAGCCGTCGACACAGTTTGCCCTTCGGTGGGCGTCGATCGCGACCGTGTAGATCTGGACGTTACGCTGAACGTCGAACAGGCGACCCATGGAATTCATCAGATCCATGCATTCCTGCAAGCGATGATGGCGAGCATACAGGCTCATCATCGCCCCAACTACGACGACATCACCCTCTCTGCGTTCGCAATCCAGGAGGGCGCTAAACCTACGATGCGAATACTCAGCGGATGCACCCATACCCTGTCAATTGTCCAGACCATCTTTCGGCGGTTGCAACGTCTCCTGCACGTTCGCACGCTGTAATCATTGCGGCATACGTTCGTGGGTCAGGCTGAAACCCTGCACTAGTATTCAGTGGTTCTCCGAAACAGCTACAAATCCACCTGTGCAGACCTATCTTGCAGACGCGGTCCAACAGGGCGCTGCATCGTTGGAGATCGCCAGACCTGGCGATAACTTCAAGCACTCGATTGCAGGCCTTCGCGTTCAGAGGCCATCCAGACTGCAGCATCATCTCGAGAATCTGCCAGGTAGCGTTACAACCGCGACGCCCCATTGAAAACGGAGGTGCCGAACCTGGATGGCATGATCAGGGTTTTCGAACCGTCGAGCCCACGATATCTGGACAGAAGGTTCAAATTTGAGGACAGAGAGACACAGAGAACGAGGCGGGACAAGCTCGCTGATACCATGTGGAGAAGGTCGTCTTCCGTAGGTGGGTACCTCGTGCAGATGCTATCGAAGACAACGAGGACGTCATTGACGTGTGCCTCGGGATCCAGGACCACCGATTTCAGCAACAGAGTGTAAGATTGGTGAAGCCGTTTGTGGAGCGATGGCAGATCGGCGGCGCTGCAGGCCGGCATGGAATCCTGTAGGTCGGCTTGCACATGCGCCAAATGGTTCCATTCCCGCTGCAGCTGCACGAGGCTGTCGGACAGACGCGCCGAAAACGAACCCGCAACGGTCGCCAATGGTCTCGACGTGGACCCCCTCGCCAACCTGAACCGAACCAGGGCCCTGCGCATGACCTACGCGATCTGCCTCGGCATGACAAGGTCGGCGGCACCCAGTGTGAGCTGCAGCGCCTACACGGACTGCGTTGACGGCGGGGTGTAGGTAGGTAACCCCCAGAGGGGTACCCCTAGGTACTCGTATGCTCCGCCAGGAACAGAAGGATCTGCTGATGGATACAGATTCGTCCGGGTCGGTATGAGGTGGTCGACGAGTACGCTTGCTGTGATATCAAGCGCGGCGGGCATTGACGTGGATGGTGACTGTTGCGGGCGGTGTCGAGGCCGCCACTGGCCCTGTGCAAAGCACGATGGCGCAACCGGTCACCGATGCGCAGCCAGCGGCAGAAGCAACGGCATCGCCGAGTGCACCAGCAGAGCGGGAGGTTCTTGAAAGGCGACGTGAGGTTACGATTAAGGCCAAGGGCGAGGGTGGGCGGACCCGCCGCGTGACCATCTCATCAGGTATGGAGGCACGCTTGCGCTATGGACCTGAACAGTACAAGTGACTGGCCACGTTCCAGGAACGTGCTCGAACATTGGTATCCGACGGTCGACGAACGAGGACACATTTCTTAATCTTCAAGAGCCTCTATTCAATCAGCAGTAAGGGACATGGTTTCGGAGGTCAAACGATGACTATTGTTGAGGTGACATCTACCGATCAGCGCTGCCAAGTCGATTCAGGTGGACCCGTCCAGCCCGCAGCGGTCGTTGCTGGCCATCTTCGACGGGCACAAAGGCGTTGAATGCGCCAATTTCTGCCGAGATCGCCTGGCCAGCAACGTTATCGCTGCCAGCAACTTTGGAAAGCCAGACTGCCTCGAAGACATTCTCAAGGAGGCCATAGAGAAGACTGATAAGGAATTTCTGGACAGCAACAGGTTAGAGGTGCGCCCATGGTTCTCGCCTTTCGCTAAATGCAACCGACAAGGTCACTGGGGAAGAGCGACTCGGCGGGATCGACGGCCATTGTATTCTTCATGCAGGGCGATCAGGTTGCAATTTCCAACACGGGAGACTCACGGGCCGTCCTTTGCCGTTGCGGTTAGTGCTGACGACACTGAGACGGCCAGAGCGGCAGCCGCTAATGCAGGTTCGTTTTAGGTCATACGGTGCCGCTCTCCAAAGACCACAACCCATCGTTGAAATCGGAAGTGAAGCGCATCAAGGAGAACGGTGGCATGATCGGATACAACGAGAGGGATGCCCTGGCTCGGTCCAAGCGAAACTGGCTCTGCAACGCGCTGTTCAGTTGCTGCTTGGATCTGAAGATCGGCACGCCGTACATATTTCCAGGCAAGTGTATCTGTTGGCCGTTGTACTTCGTCATCTCAAACGTGCGTAGGTGGGATTGCTGTGTCTCGAAGCATGGGAGATCTGAAGATGAAGGACGTGAACATATTGATTGCCACACCTGATGTCACCAGCGTACGCAAGCGTTCGTTTCCAGTGACGTCAGCGAATGGCCTAACGCGTGCTGTTCAGTTTACACTAATGGAGGGTGACGAATTCATTATCCTCGCTTGTGACGGTTTGTGGGACGTCATACCTAGCGAAGTCGCTGTTCGATTCATTAGAAGCTTCCGGAAATCAGAACGACCAGGTCTGTGGCTGTCGTATTGCCGATGACGTGCAACCGAGGTCCTCACGTGCGATGCCCGCCAATCAGATGCAAACGACCCAGCGGCAGCCGCACAGGCGCTCGTCAACTGCGCCATTGGCCTTCGAAGCAAAGACAACATCACTGTCCAGGTCATTTACTTCGGTTACCCGGCGCGCGGCCAGTAGCGACTAGAATTCACATCTCGCTGCTGCACCAAGGTAGCGGTGCATTCACCGCATCCGACGACTAAATTGCAGAACGGCAGCGCAGCAGCATGTATTGTACTTCAGCAGTGCTTCAAGATGAGCAGCCGTCATTCGAAGAACACTCGTAGTCGTCACTGTACCGCGCCTTGACGGTTCGTCCATCCTTCTTCGCAGCGCTTCGCTTGGGAGGCGATGCCTTTCGAGGACGTTTCTTCTTTGAGATGGCCTCGGCGAACGCAGCGTCGTCGTCGCTAGACGTTGAGTCCTCAGAATCCCAGCTGAAGTTATCCTCGTCGTCTGCTGCGTAGGTCTTGACGGTATGGTGCATAGCGGCAGCACGCTTTCGCTTACGTTCAGGTGCGGTGGCAGCAAACGGCTGCTCGTGTAGCGTAGGGTTCTCAATCACGATAACATTGCGATCCTGGAACGCGTTCGCGATACCGCTTCGACGGGACTGTATAACAAACTTGTAGCGCAACGGCATGTAGATCGATCGTAGACCGTCTCTGACATCCTTGCTCCAAGTACTCGGGTACTGTATTTGAACGTCGATAGCGACGTCGCCTGAGATCATGACGTCAGGTCACGATCTCCGTCATACTGAGTAGCACGCAGTACTCACCAAGCTTCTGAAGTAAGCGAACGAGGCGCTCAACGTACGCCTGTTCCCTCAAGTTTGTTCGCGGGTGCTGTGGCAGAAGGTTCAGCGGATGGTCGCCTGGCGGTACGTCAGCGGCCATGCTTTAGGATAGACGGACAGACCGTATAACGCACATGTTGCATGGGAGTGCATGATGATGTGCCCCGCATGGTAATGCGTTGGCACGCCAGGCTTCAAGCCAGCTGCTGCCAGCGCCCGCGTGTACTTTTGCCTGGCTGGCCTGAGGCGTGTCTCCGATTTCGCATCAACCTGCCAGTAGGCAATAAGCAGGTATCAAGTGCGATGCCAAACCTACCGCATACCGAAGACGTCTGCGCAGGCAACGACGAGCCGAAGATGACCTGGAATAATGTGGATGTTATAGCCCAGACACGGGACGGAGCTCCTTTCGGCTTGAGTGAAGGGAAAACGCCATAGACTCGAGCGACACGAGCGAGAGAATCCGTCTGCGCTGTATTTCAGCCCCATGCGCATGCACGGCTCGGGCGGCACCTTTTAACCTTGTAATGGAACCCATTGGGCAACACAGTCGTACGCCCTGGTGGCGCTTCCTGCGTCGTGCCGCTCTTCGACTTTTGAATAATCGCCGACCGCAGCTATTGGCATATCATGAGAACCGACGCACCGGTAAGGGCAATCGTGCCACCTTATGAAGGTCACGTTTCGCAGGCTCTTCGTTGATAAACTCCCGCATCCATGATGGCATTAACGGTTTGTTACTGGCATCTTTCTCATTGGCTGCCAAGCACATAACTGCCAGGGCGGCCGCGAACACGACCCATCGCAGGGTCACTGACGACGCGCCCCTCATTCGGCGATGCCACTTGGCGAATGTCCAAAACACGATCGCACACCGAAAACGTCACTCGTCATCGTGCAAAACGACACCAGCAGCCCAAAACAGTACCCGGCGTCCTACAAAACGAAACCAGGAGCCCAAAGCAGCACTCGGCGGGGACGCACGAAGCGTCCCCCGGGGCTCGGTGCATCTCGGGGGCAGACGGTGTGCTCTGTGAGCTCCACCTCAGACCGTCGAAAAAGCCGCCTGGAGTCTCTCGGGACTGAACGGGTGCTTATATAGCCGCGCGTTGCCAGATTCCAGATCCGAATTAGGCCCGGCCAGTGCCGGGGACGGCTAGCTGGCAGCGCGAGGCATGCTGCCGCACGTCACAGGCTTGCGGATGGAAGGACGGACTACATCATCATCATCATCGTCATCGCCCGGCGCAATGTCGGCCGGGAAGCACGCCTGGGAGTTTTTCGTGGACAAAATGAAGTCCAAGGACGCCGCTGATATCAAGTCGAAGATCAAATCGTAAGGTTGTGCCAGTGGCCGATATCCGTTCTGAGACCTGGGCGCATGCAGCCTGTTGACAAGCCTGTACGATAGCAGTATCGTTGATGATGTCGCTGCGCGAATGATTCGCACGTTCCTGGAATCCAGATCGGCGATCGACCCGGATCACTGTCTCTGGAAAGGGGTCGACGACGATGCGTTGCGGCAAGCTCGCGAGGGCCTCGAGAAATTCATCATGATCAAGATGTACCCGAAGCTGTTCCAGTCGACCCCATCTGCCAGGAAACGGGACGCGGCGCTGTTTGACCGCATGACCCGACTGTCCTGGGTTTGTCACACCCACCTCGACATTCCTGAACAGTACGCTGCTTGTGCTGGCCTGCAAGCGGCAAGGCACGAGTTGCAGAACATGAACTCGTTCAAGCCGCCTCGCGATAAAATGGTCTGTATCCTGAACTGCATGCAGATCATCAACAGTAAGATTCAGGTCTAATCCCTGTATCGTGGCCGCTCATCGTCGACCGACAGATGCCATTGCTTCCTGCCAATCGAGACCTCTTGGAGCACCACCATCTGCGGATGACTTTCTGCCCCTCCTTATCCTCGTCATACTGCAAGCTCGCCCTTGGTATCCGTTTCTCAACATGCAGTACATCTCGACGTTCAGCCACCCTGACGAGATGGTTGGAGCGAACGGCTATATGTTCACACATTTCAGTTCGGCCCTTACGTTCATTGAGAATATGACGGCTTCAGCTCTGCATAATTGTAATCAGGAGGAGTTCGACAGGTGCATCTCTGTTATGACGCCCCAAATGACAAGAATCGTCTCTGAATTACCTTCGCAGGAGGATCAATGGCGAGTACGAAGACGATGACGACATCCAGTACCGCTTCGTCGACGCCGTCGCCGATGACTTGCGGTTATCTGACATCCCAGACCTTCTGCGCGAATACAAGGCGATGGCCAAGGTACTCAGGGGATGCCATAGACGGCCAGGAGAAGCGTCTCCGGCGATATCGAGAGCAACAAGCAACATGGATACCTTTTGGTAGTGTAAATAAATGGATTGTTCAGTCTCACCACTTAGGAGATCAACAAGCGAATTACAGTTCAGTATTACGTTAAGGAGCCTATATTCTCATCTTCTTGTTAGGTACAGGTGAAAAAACGTTTAACGACGTCGATGGAAGTCTCTGTTCTTGCTTTACATGGGCGATGCTACTGTGTGGTCGTGTCAGAATGATCGACAGTTGGCCGCTAATAATGGAGCCGGCTTACCTTGACGAGGAGCACGTAGCGGGATTACCCTGTGGCGATGAGTTGATGACGCCGCGCTCCAATAATAAATCGTAAAGACAATTGGCTGCCGCTGGATCAAGGGCGCCACATATCTCCAGAGCACCAGACCGGCTAACGAACCCATCGGTAAAACTGGCCATGCATACTCTGCGCACGAAGGGTTAGCCGAAGTAGATCATAGCCATGGAAGTACCCAGAGAGGCATACCTGTACTTCAAAAGGTTGAAATGCCTCGGCAGAATCTTGAATCGCGTACATATGGCACGTTCCTGCAGGTCGAGCAACTCAACGGAATCCATGCTGGCTATCTCGAAACCGTCCGCGCCAATGATGCATTCTTCCGGAATGATCGGCCGGCGTCGTAGAAGATCGTTTGCAAGGTTCACTGCAATCTCTTGCCTAAACACACCACGAAAGTCAGAAATAATTCAAGGTATTCCACCATGCTCACTGTACCCGTTGCCAGTAGACGAGTTTGCCTGCTTACTCGTCCCGGGTGCGTTTGGTTGCGACGTATCTACAGAGTCAGCCGCAGAAAGCGTATTACGCAGAGTCGACTGTTCCTTGTAGACGAATTCCTCCTGAAACGTTCTGATCCCGTTCTGGCGGTGTTCCCGCAGGTCGGAAATGTCGCGAACTAGGTTACGCTGCTTGTGAAGATCTTCCACAAACGCGGAAAACTCGTCCTCGGAAGTGAAAAACCTGGCAAATACTTTCGCTTGTTGATAGAGGGCCTTGAAGTCCTTGCTATGTTTGTGTTTCGTGTGCGACCGGGACCAGAGAAGGCCACGGTCAACCAGGAACCTTTTCCGTTCGTGTCGTTCAGCAGTCTACCAGTAGGGCCGGTGAACGAAATGTGTGAGGACAATGCCGACGGCGCCGTTATACCTTTCGGTTATAGATTTCCAGCATCTTGTAGGTGAGCCTGAGTTTGACGGGATCGTTGGCATACGCGGCCAGATCACAATCAGCAAGTGCCTCCTCGGCGTTATTTTCAAACTCGGTATCGAACTCCCCGCGTTTCGGACTACGATACGTTAGAAGAAGCGTGGCAGGATGGGAATCGCATCCCGCACCGGTATCCAGCGGCCAGGGCATCAGCCGTCAATTTCCTCTTGCTCAACACTGACTGAGACGCAGATTCCGCAGGTCCAGGGCTCGAACTGGATTCAGACGTCAGCCCGTAATTTGTAGGGTCCTTCGGGTAAATCATAGGATTTAGGACTTTGTTTGGATTCTGTACGGTCCCGGTTAGCAACAGACATGGCGGTAGATGAGACGTGCCAACGATCGGTACCGGCAAGGGCTTCGTATCACTGTTCAGATACACGGCGCTATAGTGTTGTTCAACTTTCGCCTTGTTCTTGCTCTTGGCCCCAATGTGGTTCGCGACGTCCTGCCAGTTCCCCATGCCGTACCGTTCGATGCCCTCTAGCAGCATTAACTGCGCATGTCACCCATCAGCACGAAAGCATCGTTCAGGATGTGAACGGCATCTGACTTCATCATCGGCGGTCCAGTCCTCATCGAATATGGATGCCGTGACACGATCGATAACCCGGTACCTGATTCAAGGAATGAAAATAGCAGACTGAATCCGATCACAATGCCATACGAGTGGGTCTTCCTGTGCATGTTCTGGTCGTCGACGAGCAGCTCGGCTCCACTCGCAAAGCAGTACACGCAGAGAATGAAATCGGTACATTCGCAACATTTGACTCGTATCGACTGGCTAATGTCCTTGCGGCAGTAATCACAGAGGTGCTGAGCAACCCGGCCAACGATGTTCTCGTCGTCATCTGTTGGATTCACGTAGTCGCTTCAGCGAAATAGAGACGCATGGCGTACAATTGCAACCTTGGATACTTTCGTCGTCTCGTACGTCGACATCACTGAATTTCACAGTTGAGATCGTAGGCAACCGCTAAGTGACATAACGATGCCCTTACGGATCGGCCATTGGTGGTCCCAGCGACGACGTGTTCGCCTACGACCCAGACACTAGCGCCTACCGGGGCGAATCCCGGGCCCCGTTCGACGGGTGCCTGGCCGACGATTGCCGTCGCCGATCGACACCCGGGGACAGCACGCAGCAGAGCAGCGCACTCAGTCCCACCACGGAACGCGACAATGCGTGACCCGGACGGACCCCCGATCGCAATTCGCCGCAGCGGAATGTGGCACGGGGCCTGGCCATGTCGCATCGCACGCTGCCTGCCGAGATGTCTACCGGGACACTGCGCTACAACGGCACCCGACCGCACGCGATATCATACATTGGGGGTCTGCCGTCGTAGGCGTTCGATCTGGTCGGTCAGCTCGGTAATCTGCTGCTTGAAGATCGCCCGGGATTCGTCCAGGTCGGCCTGGAGCTCGTCGACGCGGTCCGTCTTCTCGCCGATGATATCCAACGCGGTGTCGTACCGGATGCGGAGGTCCTCAAGCTGTTTCTCGACGACGCGATATCGTTGTAGGACGGCGTCGTTCTGCGCAGACCGAGTTCGCATGTCGACGAGCTGATCAGACAATGCGTCGCGGTCGGATTCAGCTGCCTGCAACCGTTTCTTCAGGGCCCGAAGCTCGTCATCCTGCCTCCTGATCTGGACGCCCATGTCGAGGGCGTGAACACTGGACAGACTCATGCTTGCCGGGAAGCCAGGTTGCTGTTCCGGGCCACCTTGTGCGTTGCCGTCAGAACCACCCAACTGGACGTGCAGGCCTCGCATCCACTGCTCATTAAAGCTATCTTGACGCGATCTACGTTCGCTGCTTAGCCGTCGCTGGGATTCCTGCGACTTCTTCGCGTATGCCGCTTCCAGTTCGGCGTATGCAGTATGCAGATCGGCAAGTTCAGCTTGCTGACGCTCGGAAACGTTGTTTGCTTTCGCGATCTGAACATAGTCGATTTAGACAGGGCTGTCACGAGTACGAACGTGTCGACCTCTTCTTTCAGGCGTAGGTCACGCTCGGCTAACTCGGACTTCGACTGGCCCAGTTGCCGGGTCAGGGATTGGATCCGACTTTCTTTCATGTCGCGCTCATTGGCTATGGAGTCAACACGCTCGCTGAGCTTGTCGACTTGCATTTTCAGATCTGTCACCGTCGTCCGAGCCACTTCACGTTCGACTTGCAAGCTCTCATTTCGTTTTGTAAGTTCGCGTACCCTGACGTCCAGCTGCGCTCTCTCCTGACGTAGAGCCCCTGTGGTTGCCTCCGCATCGTCCGCACGCTGAAGCAACGTCTTCTCAACAGTTTCCCACGCATCAGCTCTGGCTCGCATGGAGCTCTGTAGCGCCTCAATTTGCCTCAATAAGGGACGCGTTGCTGATGGTAGGGCGCCCGATAGCTCTTCAGCACGCGCTTCCGCCTCATCATACTTTCCCCGAGCCTGCAGCGTTGATCAGCCTCAGATAATATGGATGCAGCAGTGCTAACTGACCTCTTGAAGCTGGGCGACAAGGGTTTGCCGTTCATGTTCGAACTGTTCGCGTTGGGATTGTAGTTGCGATGTGAGCTCGCCCACATTGCGCCGAAGGTTGGCCTCGCGTTCAGAACCCTCTCGTAACTACAGGCAGCCATACGCAGCTTAGCAAGACGTAAGCGAATACCCGACCAGTCAATGCGAGGGGTCCCTACTTGGTCTTGCATGACGCGTATCCGTTCTTGCACTTCGCTCTGTTCGTCATAGGCGACTTTCCAGTGGGCAGACTCGATCTCATGCGCTCGTAATTTTGCTTCAAGACGCTCGACGACAGCGATGGACCCGGTTCGCTCTTGGTCCACCAACGCCGACTCCCGACCACGTCGATCGAGTTCCAGTTTGCTTTCGTTAAGCTGTGCAGAGAGGACTGCGATGCGTTCCAGCATACCTGCGTAGCATGTCAGGACACAGCAGCAGCTGAAGGCGTCACGACATGCCTTTGTCTGATTCCTCAAGGGTCGAGACTCGTTCGGTTAGAGACTTGATATGAGTGTCACGCGACTCAATAGCAGCCGTGTGATTCGCGATCTCTGCCTCCTTATCGCGGATCTTAGCTCTCAAATTCTTGATGATCCCTTCGAGTTTGGCCTGCTTGATGGAGAGCTGTTCGCCTTCTTTCAAAACTTCTTCTATCTATAACTGCCTATAGTGAACCACGGTTGCATGTCCATCACGAACGGCCGTATTCACCTGTTGCTGCTTCTTCTCGAGCTCGGGCTGAAGCGGATTGCGAGCGGACCCAGTAGAGAACGCATCGAGAGAGGCACGTAGCTGCCGTTCTGTAAGGGCTGCCTCCTGCAGACGTGCTGTTAGATCGTGCTGAGCAGGAAGTCAGCATGGCCAGAAGGGTAAGACAAGAAAGGATGCGCATCGCCAACCTTCTCTTGCTGAAGAACACCAAGTTGAGCACCGATTGATGCCAGCTGCTCTTGCTGTTGTCGCAGTCTCAAACGGACGTCGTCCGTGACGTTGTCAGGCAAGGTTTCGTCCACGGCCTCAACCTCAGGAACGGCGGGGACGACTGAACCAGATAGGTCATCTGGTACGGGTGCCGCCACAGGAACGTCTTTCGTGACATTGGCGGTATTGTCTGGCGGAGCCGTCGCCTCTGTCGTCATGGGATCCGGCCCCTGATCTATCGCCACCTTCGCCGGGTTCGCTGCCGCATCCGCATTGTCGAGCCCGAACGCTTGGTCGAGAGTGCCTTCGATCTTCGCCAGCGATTGCGCCGCCCATCGCTGGAGGTCGAATGACATGCGACGATCGGGCGTCGCGGGCTTCCGCTCCCGGTCAAAGTCAACGTGACCCGTCGGCGAACAAATTTTCGCTGCGGCCCACCCGCGGCCCGCCCTAAAACGGCCCGAAGGGGGTCGAACCGAACGTTCTGCGTGTGCCTGCTTAGGAACCAACTGTTTTACTGAAAGGACCGTGCAGGGGAGAACGCGGTCAGCGATTACGTGGAGGGCGTCGTCGGGGAGTGGGAACTGTGGCGACGAACGATCTGAACAAGGAGGGTTAGCCGCGGCAGAGTCGCTCTCGTGCGGATGTCGTACTTTTCCCGGCGAGGGAGGCTTGCGAATGGCAAACGTACGTGGCATCTGCTCACGCCACGATTTGATGGTAGGCAGGGACAACATCGCCAATGCGATGCGCACCGTGATCGCCGCTAGCGCAATGAACACGATGGCTTGCAACACTGTTGCCTTCCAGTCTTGTAGCGAACCCTCGCTCCATCCCTAACGCGATTCGGTGTCAGCGGGCATTTGTCGCAAAGCAGGTCGCACCGAATATCGAACCTTGTTGATTGCACCCCAGCCGGATTTGACCGCCTGGCCGACGGCACACGCTGCCATCCGAATCGTCTCCATCGAGGCAAACTGAGTGAATGAGTGGTTCTCGGACTGCGAACGTATTATCCGTATGTATTGCAATTCTAAACAAAGCTGTGTTCAAATCATTGAGCTCCTCGACCTCGCTAGACGTTGGACAGGTTCAACGGTCCCCTGAAGGTTCTTCGTCGCTAGTAACGAGTGCAAGTGTGTTCCTTTGCGGAACGCCACCTTGGTCAGCGTGTCCACTAGCTGCCGATTCTCCTGCCGAACTGCCTCTAGGTTCGCCTTAAGCTTGACCGTGTCCATCGCGCAGCGGTCAATCCTTCTTTGTAGCGGCAGCCCCGGTTCCGTCATGTCCACCATCTTCGACACAACCGTGTACCGTCGCAGCAACCGATCCGCCTTGTTCGCAAACCCCCTGATCTTCGTCCTGGCTTGGAATGTCGTCATAGACAGTTCGCGAAGCCGGGCGTCCGCTGTTCGCCGCCAGTGTGCGACAGTGGCCTGGAGTTGATGATAGAATCTGGTCAGCTCCTCAACCTGGGACCGCAACTTGCCGCGGTTCGAATTCGCCACTTCCGTCATCTCGCGGTACGCCTCCCGCAATTGGTCGTATCGTCGGCGAACCCTTTCTAGCGTGCGTTCCTTCATCACGATTTCCATCGTCAACGCCGCGTCCGTCTTCTCCAACTGCTCGTACGTCTTCGATATTCTCTGCATGCGCTCCGCATGCTCGACTTGCTCGGCTTCAAATGCCTGTATACCGGCCAACCTGATCTCAGCTGTTGTACACGATACCATCATGGGTTCCCGACCATACCGCTTCCAGGTCGGCTAGCTTCGTCAGGTAGGCGTTGCGCATGGCTTCAAGCTGCTGCTCGCTTGCCTGCGCAGCAGCACGTTGTCGCTCCCGGATCGCGGTCGCGGCGTCACCGGCCTCTTCCGCAGCGACCCGCCGTACATGATCTTCATCGTCGCGTATTCTTTGCTCAACGGTAAAATCCTGTGCGCCAAGGCCTTCACTAATGGCGCGATCGATGCGCACCTCTATATCGTTCGTAAGCGATTTCCGATGCGACGCTTCAAGTCGAGTCAGGCGCCCGACGGCCGCGTTATGTGCCATGGAAGCGGACCGCAAGGCCGCCTCGAAGGCGGCGAACTCGTCGCCCAGGGCATTCGCGGTGCGCTGCGCGTGCTGGGTGCTCTGGGCGGTCTGCTCCATCTTCTGACCGCATTCGCGCCGAACCGTCTGCAATCGCTCCGAGCGAATACCGCGAAGAGCGCGATGAGGGACGACGTTCCGGACGGCTCCGGCATGGCGTTCTGCTTGTTGTTTGGTCTTCAGCGCGTCGAGTAGGATCCGACCTGCTTGCGGCCGGCGCGCGGGACTGCTGGCCTCGTATTTCACGCTGGGGCGGCGTACACGCTGCGTAAACCAGGATGCGACTCGGCTGGACAGCGTTGGCCGACCCGGCCATCCATCCACGCCGCCATCGGCGAACCCTTCAGACCGTTCATCGTCGTGTTCCCCACCAGTGGGAGACAGAAGGTCAACAGGGTCGTACAAGGTACCGGAGCCTTTCAAGAATTTTCCCAATCGGGCCCCACCCTTGCCCTCTCCCTTCCCCATGCCGTCTCTTCCGAATCACGGTCGCGTTCTGGACCGGAAGGAAGCACCTGCTTGCCCGATGGACCAGCAAGAGGTACCGATCTTGAAAATATCTCGCATGGACTCCTACATGATCCATGTGAACCTTCGCGCATCACCCTAGGGCAAATGATCGGATATCGTCTTTAATACTGTTGCGGTGGTGGTGATTGTTCCGTCTAACGGACACGAAGGCGAAGTACGTAGTACAGAATCCCGAATGCGAACCCACCAACTGAAGCAGATCGACATCAGGTTGCAACTTGGCAGCGCACGTATACCAGTGCATCCTACGATGCGCAGCGTGGCCGATGATGGAACGGTCGCCGAGGAAAAAGAAGTCGTACAACGCGAACAAACCGACAGCGATAGGAGCTCGAACTGGGATGAAACCCATGACCAGGAATTCAGACTTCGGGAACATGCAGGCGAACGCGACAATAAGACTTGACAGACGTGCATCATTCAATATGAGCAGGTCACCATTTGCTGTGCATACCTGTTGATTGCCCCGCTGGCACCATGCGCAGGGCGGTCTCCGCCAGAGTACCGCGAGTACGCCACGTGGGCGATGTTTGACACGAGACCGCCCATGAAATACAACGCCAGAAACCGTTGAACGCCGATTGCCCGGATCTAGCGATAACCAATTAAAGGACAGCTGGCACGGTCGCAAACATCCGCACCGTCAGTGGTCCAAACGAATACAGCACGAGCATATTGACAGCGAAGTGCATAGGTAAATTATGCGAAAACACAGACGTAGCCTTTCATCATGTAAGATGGCGAACGTACCCAGCGCGTTCACAGGTGATCACCAGAGTCCAAGGGCGAGACGCGGCGCTCGCTGCACTACATGTGAAATTATCGACCATGTATCGTTGCTCCCTCTGAGTCTCCACAAGCTGCCATCTCACTGACAGGTAGCACAAATTTAACACGTCGCCGTGACGATGATACGATAACCCCTACTGAACACAAGCGCATTCGCCGCGATCAGCCCCCCGACAACGAACCCCTGGCCAGCAGGCGTCCCCCATCCGTTCGGACGTCGCCACTGGGCACCCGACGAATACAGTCGCACGACTGGGCGGCGCGCCATCATCAGTGACGATGGCAGCCGCATTTGCACGCGACGCAGCAACGCCGTCCCCAGCATTGCAGCGACAGTTACGAAACTGCCGAATGTTTTGCGCCCTCTGGCCGCCTGAGTGCTGGCGAACTTGTGATGCAACTTTTGGAGCAAAACGCCCGTCTATTTCTGGGACTGCTGTTGACCGCCGGTGTTCCGTGTTTGCTGAAACAGCAATGCGAACGGAGGCCGAATCAGTGAACCACATCGTTCAAGACGCGATCGTGCAATGCCCTCGGTACTTGCTGCTGGACCCAAGCAGCCGCCGCGACCTGCACCGATGGTGGTACATCTCGAAGGCGGCGTACTCGTCGAACCCGGAGGTGCTCCTGCGACAGTTGCGGGACCGCGGTGAGATCGACCCGCGTCTGACGATGGAGGAGGCGATCGTGATGGCCCATCGGTGGAAGTCACGGCATCCGAACAAGTACAAGGCGCTGTCCACGTGGCCGCCCCGACCCGTTCGCAAGCACCCTCTCGAGCGCCTGCCCTGGGCGCAGTCGTGCACCATTCTCTGACCTTCTGCCTGCCTACCTACATAGGCCATCATCGTTAATAATATAGCACCGCTGATGATCGAGATTTCGACGGCAACCGTCGTGCTATCCGTGGCGAGCGTTGGACCTAACGTTACAGCGGGTAGGCCCCGTCATGCGCGCTCCTCATCTTCGGAAACGTCCACCTGGGGCGGTCGCTGATGCCCGAGATATCGCTGATATGGGCCTCCGTGATCGCTGCAACAGCTGCCGTGTTCATCGGCGTATTCCTGACACCACAGGTCCGTTCTGGAAGCGGATGGCGCGTTGTATGGTCGGAAGTGTAACGTCGTCATCGTGGTGCAGGCCGTGCGTACAATGCTCCTGTCGCTATCGTGGCTGATGTGGATATTCGGTAAGTCTTGTGCGGGACGCTCATGAAGCGAATTCATGATGTGATGCTTGTTCAGCATCGATCTTGAGCATATCGTTGCAATGGGTCTGGGGGTTCTGGTACGTACTCTGATGGCGTCTAAGCCGCTGTTTGCGATCAGGTGCTGGTCATGTGGGTGTCGATACGAATCTGCATCACAATGGTATTCTTCGCCTGGATCAAGGTCACCACAGCGCTCGTCCAGAAGGTTGTATGCACCATCGAGCGCATCGGCCATTGCAACCGGCCACACGCAACGATGTGAGATGCGTTCGAGTGCATTCTATTACTCAGAACGATCAACTATCAATCTGGTTCAGGATCAAGGAAAGCGCGGACCGCATCAAGCATCTGTCGGCGGCTTTGCGGAACGTAACGTCCTATGAGGGTAAGAGGAAGACCTTCTTCGTTGACTGATCTCGTTATTGACGGCATGGTCAAGAATGGTACCGTATCGGGAAAGAGATCGACAAGCTGGATGACAGAGACGAATGGTCCCAGGTCCGCCCGTTACTCAGCTGTGTGTGTGTCGGCCAGCGTATAATGCGTCATGCTAGGATCCTTACAGCGACCTGTACGATGCGGAACTGCTGATGGCGAACTCTGCGAACTTCAAACGGTTTCGTGAGCAAGGCAATATTCGGGACTTGGTGTTTACAGCCACGGGAGCGCTTCCAAGGTCATTCTGTGGAATCACAAACGAGGGACTGTACACAAAGCGGTTCATCGGGACGAAGGACGCCATCGAAGAGTTCATTCGGGAGACCAAACTTTGCGTCGACGTTCTGCACAAGACACCGATGCTCACACCCGAAGAGAAACTCGCGTTCTTTGAGAGTGCCAGGTTCAATGATATTGCCCATTCATTTTCAGTTGCAAGCGCTTACCTGGATGACAGCTTGACTGTTGGGCACACTGCACTATGCCTCTCTGGTGGCGGTTCTCTTTCAATGTATCACATGGGAGTTGTCAAGGCCTTGCTCGAGGGTAATGCATTGCCCCGGTAGGCACGCATGCGTATGGCCACAACAGGACACCAATATACTGACATGCGTCCCAGGTATATCAGCGGCACGTCTGGAGGAAGCATTGTCTGCGCCGTCGTTGGCATGTACACGGACGAAGAATTGCTGAATGACATTATCCGAGAAGATATTGCCAAGAGGTATGGCGTGTCGTGGTTCGAACCGATGGCAAGTCAAGTGTTACATTTCGCTACACGAGGTGTTCTGATGGACAATGGGTTCTTCGCGAACACATGCAAAGCATGTACGGGTTTTTAATCTGCCTCCCTGGGTCACTGAGACTAATGTCTCCCCGAATAGACTTTAAAGACACCACGTTTGAGGAAGCTCATCATCGTACGGGACGTGTCATCACGATAACGCTGACGAAATCCACGCGGGCAGAACGAGACTCTGATGCCAATGTCGTTCTTCTCAACTACGTGACGTCGCCGCACGTGCTTATTCGAAGGTTCGCATAATTGAAGTAACCAGGATTCGCGACTGACAGCGTTTGCTCCAGCGCCGTTGAAGCTTCATGCGCTCTTCCTGGGCTGATGAACCCGGTCGAACTTCTTGCTAAAGACTCGCAAGGTCGTATTAAGAAGTTGGTTGCCGTCCATGTTACATGCGAGTGTTCGTGCCTGGCTCATATCCTGTGCCCTGCGTAGGTATTATCCCAGTGGTGCACGATTCGTTGATGGAAGTCTGAGCGCGGACGTGCCGATGCGACGGCTGTCTCAGCTTTTTAACACATCTCATTTCATCGTATCACAGGTGAGGCGGTCTCACTTACCGTTCCGGTCATTTTGAGACTTACGGTCGTTGGTGTAGGTCAATCCGGTACGGCGCTCCCGCCGAAGTGTTCCGTAAACGCTGCTGCCTCTGATATTGTAACGTCTAAAAGCATGTGGCACCGTTTGTATCGCGACTCAAGAAGGACACTTGCAATGACGGCCTGCTGTCCCGTCTACAGCGCTTAGCAGTTAACGATCTCAAGAGTTCGGCCAGGTATCGTAACGCTTTTGTGCTTTCGTTTCGTACCTGATACATCCACCTGCAGGAAGCTGGCAAAGCTTCGTTTAATACCCAATATCTTTGGTCACGACGTGTCAGCAGTATTAACCCAGCGGTGTGGTTTGATGCCATTGTCCCTATAGTTCTGGCGCTGAGAACGAACAGGTACCGGGGCGACATTACGATATTTCCCAACATTGGCCTGATTGACACGCTCAATGTGGTTAGTTGGCAGTCGTCGTTGTCCTTGTTTGTCTACCCTGACCACGCCGTTTAGGTGTCACAGCCTAGCGAGTCAGACATGATCAGATATATTCGCGAAGGCGAGCGCGCCACTTGGCCCCACATATACCGAATCCAACAGGCAACCGCCGTCGAATTTGCCATTCGAAGCGTGCTGGAAAACCTTCGCAAGACTCGTCGACGGCCCTCGACTCGATCGGCTTCACCATCGAGGAAGAACCATCTGTGCTTCAGGTGCCGTCAACCCCTCGGTAACCCATCAGACCTGGTATCTGCACAATAACTAGGTAACGTATTGCACGAACCGCCAGCAGCGTATACGACACGCCTAAACAATGGATTTGACTCCAGATATGATAAACATTGTACGATGTACTTATTGTCACGGCGGCGACTTCTGCATCGTCGGTACCGGCGTCGTCAGCGGCATCGCCTGTGCCTGCTGCTGGTCAGCATCGTTGCGAGATATTAGAGGGTGCGACAGGAGGGCTTTCGCAGACGGTCGGCGCCGTGGATCGCGATTCAGCAACGCCGTGATCAGTTTCTTATACGCGGGACTGATCGGGATGGCCTCAGGGAAGAATGGGCCGTACCCAGACTTCGTGCACCCGTCGAAACCACATCGCACGCGATTGCAGATGAGCCGATGCATGGCACACGTGTTCTCAGCGCGTGGGTTGAATGGATTGAACCCGGCCAACATGACGAACAGGACGATGCCGATCGACCATATGTCCGACTTGACGCTCGTCTCGCCACGTTCAACGGCCTCGGGTGCCATGAACTCGGGCGACCCTTGTGTTACGCGCGTCGTCGCGTCGTCGTTCTCGTCAAGGATGTGCGATGCACCAAAGTCGATCAGCTTAACCTTAAGGCAGCCCGGATGCGACGTCCAGTCGATCATGATATTGCTGGGCTTGATGTCCCCGTGCACGATATGCCGGTCATGCATGAATGCAACCGCATTCACCTATAGACACGGCCAGCACCCGTCACATCACAACCAACACCGTTGGCAACACAGTAAAGTGTACGAGTTGGCGCATGATCTCGACGACATCGTGTTCGGGCAGGCGCCCACCACGAGCTTCGACGAAGTCGATCAGGTCGCCGCCCAGGCATCGTTCCATGATAAAGTAAACGTTCTTGCTATCCTCATAAACGTCGACCAAGCTGACGAGATTCTCGTGATGCATAAGTCGAAAGACAGCCTCCTCCTGGTCCGTCTTCGGCCGCTTGCGCTTGACGACTGTCTTGACAGCGACTTCGCGGCCGGTGTTACGCTCGACGCCAAGACGAACCTCACTGATCGACGCATCTTTGTCGAGGCGCTCGAGGAGGTCGAAGTCCTTTTCGACGGGTGTCCGGCGACGGGACCGATGGAACGACGGGAGGAGACGCTTAACGAGGCAGCGCATGGTGACCGCCCACGAATTCGGATAAGACGACCGCGCTGGGCTGCCGGGAGTGATCCACGAAACCGGATGGTGCAATGACGTCACGCCCAGTGGGGCATGGCACGTGACGGGATCCAGACCCTTCATCAGAGCTCGACCAGTGCCGCGCTGGATGCAGTTGTACGCATACGTGCCAGGTGCATGGGATGTCGTCGTGGACAGCCTGACAGTTGATCGCTGACAAATCCCGGAAATAGCCAAGGACCAGTGCTTCGGGAAAATCCGTAAGCCCGTCACGGCCTCCGTGGAAACCCCGCCACAGCCGGACCGCAGGCCGCCATGACGGAAAATGTGCGGATCCGACCTGAAGTCAAAGCCTTCCGGCCCGCCTTTATGTGTCAAACCTATCTGCCTTCCATGAACGGATCCCTGCTATTGTTTATATGCACGTATCAAGGTTACCGAAACGTTGACAGGCACCTGACCGTTCGGGCACCGTGTTAGAACTTTCTTGGGAATATCCGTGCTGGAAAAGCCGTCGGACGCTTCGGATCGGGGCCTATGAAAGCAGGCACCGATGGACCCAGCCCTTAATGTAGTGATGCCGCGAAATCACTGTAGCTACTCATTGTTATAAACCAGATCAATTAGAGGGAGGCACCAAGAAACCCGCTCGGTTGTCAATGCTGGCGTCGATGCAGCACTTGCGCATGGGGTTCTGATTGCTCGATTACGTGCTGTCCGTGTCCGAACGGATTGTAGGACTACAAGCGTCTGTAATGTGTTCACGAATAGACAGATAAGGCGTCATGATTGCGGCGACACGAACGGGGCAGGGGCTATGGAATTGTTAAAAACAGAGAATGGCTGGTGGAGTGTAAAATACATGTATTTTACACGTAAAAAACATGTTTAAAACAGCAGGGGGTTGCGCCCCCCTCGCAGTACGCCTTCATACCATGGTCACGGTCCTGACAACCTGACCAGATTTGATGATCTCTTCGTCACCAACTGGGTACAAATGTGTGCCCGAAATCGCCTCGGCAAGTGTGCCTGGCTCGGCAATGCCAACGAACCCTGCGAACTCCAGTCGAAGTTACGTCTTCGTCATCGGAATCATCGTCTGGCTCTTCGTCAAAGTCACGTACTTCCGAACCAAGCGACCCGGTTCAACGTGTGAAGGGGGTCATCTCGCGTATCTTTGTACGGCGATTCATCTGGGCACTTGAATGCGATCCCAGTTCCTTGCTCAACGTTGCATCCCGATAGTCGAGCGCGTAGCCGGGAGTGCACGCGGTTGCAGGACTTGTGATTCCGCTCGCCCCCGACGACGACGACACGCACGCACAACGAAGGCTCTGGGATGGATCGGGAAACCCTTACGTTACCTGTATTTTACAGTGTAAAGTTGGTTCCTGAGAGGTGTATTTTACATGTAAAAAACAGGCTTGTAAAAAACACCCCTTTATTACAACAATTCCATAGCAGGGGCAGGGCAGAGCAGGGCGAGGGGCTGTAAAATGGCGGAGACGGCGCGCTGCGTCTGCGCCATATTCACGGCGTGTGCCAAGACGGCTCGCTGCGCTCTAAGACGGTGGCGCTGTGCGCATTCGTCGCCGACGGATCGCGACCGGGCGCCGCTGCAGGCACTGGCATGTAATGCAAGGGAACTGGGATGCTACCCGCTCTATTACGCTACCCGCCTCGGTCGACCCGTTGACTGTGTTGGCAATACACTGCATGACGGTGCCCTTCATCATCGTCATCGACGTCTGGCGTTGAGGTTGCCGACGGCAGCGGCGGCGCCTGGCTGTGTTGACTTGGGCGTGTGACAGCACCCCGTCGGCGCTACGGGGCGTCGGCGTTATCGCCTGGCACGACGACATCGTCGTCGTCGATGATGGATGTTGTCGGAGTCTTCCTCGTGGCCGTTCCCCGGCGCTGCGCTCAACCGGGTTCGCGACCCCTATCCACGGCCATCGCCTGGTTGTCTCGGGCGTGGCCGGCGGCGCCGATTCCGTTCGGCGCTGCTGGTGCACCGATGCCGTTCTCGACGTGCGATGGGATCGGGTTCGCTGCGCTCAGGAACTCGGCCAGTGCGGGATTGTCGAGTACTTGTTCAACGGTTCCCACCGCGACTCTCGCGTCTTCGTTCTCCTCGTCGTCGCTGACCTCGTTCCGGATGGGTCGTGTCCAGGCCAGCCAGGGCTGCAACGCCTTGGCGGATGTCGCAAACGGCGACCATCTGGTTGACTTCTGTTGCAGGTCACTCGTTACCCCACTGTTATTATGTGGGAGGTGAAGACCACCACGTGTACAAGGAGGTCATGTTTTATGTCCACTGTCTCCGATCGGCTTACTCTCGGGTGCTTGGTCATGAGAGGATGATTCGGCCCGCAAGTTCACTCACAGGAGGAATGCATCTCATGGTGTTACTGGCTTGTTAATGGTCTACGGACGCATGCATTGACCGCTGACTGTTAAGAACCCGCGAGTAGCGATTTAGCTCGCAGAACAGGATCTTCTTAACGATGTCGGGAAAATTCTTGTACACGGTCGGTGGGAAGGGGATTATAGGACTGGTCGATTTCTTGTACTCGATATAGAAGTGTTGCAATCCGAATCGTGCGTCATACCTGACAGTCATTAATTAGTACGGCGGTCGAATCAGCTGTCAGTGGTAGAACCATACCGAGCCTCCGCAAGTGGAATCCCACTGACAAACATAAGCAAGGTTGTTGTTAGAATAGGGCTGAATCCATAGTCAGGCGCGCATACATGGAACCACTCTGTTCGCCAACCTCAATACGCTAACGAATTCCCAGCCGACAAACGTAACGGACGATGACAGGAATATTCCGACCCAGCAGCATATCTCTCTGTCAGTTGGGAACCCCTCAACATTAACGTGGCATCCATGTACAGCACAGGGCATCCATTGGCATACCCAAAGTAATTCGGGTGGCGAGACCACCTGCAAAGCGTCAGGGGGATCCCGGTCGGTTACAGACAGCCATCTAACCTCCAGACGCCGGTGCGAAGCAATCCGCGGTTGATGTCGTCTTCGCGAAAGTCTCGTTTGGTCTGGTCGGCCCAGAACTCGACGATAGCACCCGTCAGCCTGCGAAACAATGGGGTTAATGGCACATCCCGCACATTGTAGTCGTCGACACGGTACCATATCGCCCATCCGAAGAGGTCCAGCGCACCGATCCCTGGGTTGACAGGCGATGCGTTCACGAAGATGACAGGAAGCGAGACAATCCAGACCCATATGATTTGCGCGACCCAGAAACCGAGAAACTTGCCACAGTCGCGACGCATGTCATTGAATCGAGCATCGTGACCTCGTCTGAGAACGCGTTCCAGCAGGAACGCTCCCAGGCGGAGGCCCCAGATGCAGACGAATGTGCTCAGCACGATCTGCCGAGCCGTATAATGCGAGTAGGCGACCAGCGTCCCGAGTGCAATGACGACAAAGTTGCTGGTGCCGGCCAGGTCCGTGATCTTGTCCATCTGACATGCGAACGCGATCGCAAAGCAGGACAGTTGCAGAACGACCGTCGTCAGCAACGACACGACGAGCGGCGCCGTATACGCCATCGCCATCCAAATCCGCAAGCAGGCACGCCGTCCCTATAAATTAGGTGTATTCCCGAATAGTCATAAACTGGGCGACGGTACACCCTGGTTCTTAGATGTCGACATCAGGACTATCGACAACAACGCCACTGAGATCATACTCATCAACGAATTGCTGCTCGTGGGGCTTGCGAACGGGTGACGCAGGTGGCTTCGTCGGGGCAGCAGCAGCAGGCCGAGTCGTCGTCGTCGATTGTTCCGGCACCAGACCGGCGTTGTCCTGCGTACACGCCACATATTCCCTGTATCGTTGCAGAAACACGGTCCAGAACTTCGACTCAGACACCCTGTGCAGGACGCGGTCAGGCCAGACTAGATGACTCTTGAGTACAGAGAGCAGTTGCCTGGACGGGACGATCCGATACCGAAGGGCGGCCAATCGGGGTTCATCGCGAAGCGCTTGGGCGCACAACGCTGTGTCGTCGTCGGCGACCTCCGCGCGGGCACCGTCGACGTCCGTCCCGGCGTCCACGAACATGCGCTCCAAATCGCTGCCGAACTCATCCAGCAAACTCGAGTAAAACATGCTGATCGGCGACGCCGACGGCGCCCCGGGCGACTGCAGAGTCGTCGTCGTCGTCGTTGTCGTCGCAGTGTTCCCCATCCAGAACCATCTGCGCAGACCGGAATCCCACGGAACTCGTCACATGTAGGAGGAGGGCACACGGCAAGCAGGTATACGCCTTCGTCCCGCAGGCGATAGGTGACATACCAGTACATCAAGCCGAGGGATCAGGCGATGGCACTTGCACGGCTGGGTGGAAATGAACGTGCGACGTTGGGAAAACGGTGGGACGTGGCCCATTGCTGGTGGACTAGACGGACGACGGGACCCATGCGACTGATATCGCATGAGCGAGTCAACTGCAATGTCGCGTGCGTGTCAGTGTAGGCCTGGGCCTGGGCCCTGGGGGCATGCGGACCCAGGGTCCGGCGCGCTTACCTACCACCGAACCTACCGCCGCCCCGGTGCGCGGGTCCCCGCGTGCGGAACTGCGCCGTGCACAAGTTGCAGCTGCACTCTGCAGCAGTCAGCACGTCCCTTCATGCTGGCAAGGTTCGTGTGCAGGGCGCGTGTCCGTGCTGCAGTTCGCCTATCGTCGGCAGTACCCGATGCAGCTGCAGCGGCAGCAACAACGGCGGCGCCACCCGGGTCGCCGGCGTCCGCGTCGCCGGCCGGGGACATGTCGTGGCTGTACGACATGATAGGGGAAGAACCGTATACGGCACCGTCGAGCAGTGCCGCTGCTCCCGAGGCGCAGTCTCACCCGGAGCTGTTGCTGAATCCTCCGCCTCCGGTGGCGGTGGTGTCCACGATGCCGACGTTCGTCCCGCTGGACGCGGGATCCGACCGGAAAGCGCTGCTGTCGTCGCTGCTGACCGGGCTCTTCATGTACCACCTTCGGCGTTTGGGCCCATCCGACCTTGTCGAGTTTATATCGACCAAGACGGGCACGCTTGGGATTGGTGCGTTGAGCACGAAGTTGGAGACTGGCATCCCGCAGGGCGCCGATGGGTTCACGACCGACGACGAGGCGTTCTCCATGTTGCAGCAGATGCTCATCCGGATCGTCGACAGGAACAGCGATCTTTCCACGATCGGAATCGAGCAGGTCAGGGGCGTTGCCGTTGAAGTTGTCGCCGAGGATACTGTCGAGGTCAGTAACATGGCCGGCCGCCACCCCGCTATATAGTCTCACATTGCCTTAGATGTTCAAACGGTTCAATGACGCAGTTGATGCTTCGTATGAGCATTATTGCAAATTGTCGGGAACGCGGAACGTCGATCGACGTCTGCTGGCTGAACAGGTACGCCTGGAGACCATGTCGCGCGAGATATCCATCAACAAGTACCGACGCCTGAAGGAAGAGTTGGCGATCTGCGGCAAACTGGGTACGCTGTCCTCGTCGACATCTGATGAGGCATAGTCTGACGTGCCGTCGCAGTTAATATGAAAGTGACGCAGCGTCTTCTGTTGAACTGGTATAACCCTCTTGTTCATGCTATCTGCGAGGAGCAGGGCGCCATCGAACGGAATGATGTACGTAGTCGAGGTCTGGAACGTCGTGATTGTCATCTGGTGTGACCTTGTGTTTGTTGTGTAGTCGTCGCTGGTCGATCGTCGTGGGTACGAGGGTGAAATCGGGATTCTGGATCCCGAATTACTTGCGGTGATCACATTGCACGAGACGTTGAAACAGACGATGACTTCCGAAGTCGCTGTTGTTCGGTTGGCGTTGTGCATCGGCAAAGCCGTTGCTGACGAAGTTCGCCTTCAGCAGAGGTTACTAAATTCCGTTAGACGCAAGGTACGGTTTCGGATCCCTGATTCTTCATCGATTACGTCTGATATTGCCTTTGTTCAGCCGAAAACTGCCCGCCTGGCAATATACCAGAACGAGGCGATTCGCAAAGACACGTGGTCGAAGACGACGTGCCTAAAGCTGGGATCACGTCTTGTCCAACTGCTTTGTGAAACTGCTATGGTCCCGACGGACGAAGATGCCGATGCGAAAGATGAGCCCGCGTTCATCCACAGGATGATCATCACGGAAGTCAACAAACGCCGAGGTGTTGTCAACCTGCATCCCCGATGCATGGAACTGATCAACGTTGGGCACATTCGCCGGGAATCAATCGGCACGGACTTCATGCCGATGGTTGTCCCTCCTATACCATGGACCATGCCGGAATACGGAGGTACGCAGGTCTCCATCTCGTTAACTTGGAACGCTAACCACTACGTCGCTAGGCTACGTGTCGTCGAGGTCGAACGTCATGAAGATGAGAGGATCAAGAGGTAACGTGTAGGTCGCCGGAAACATCCTGTCGTGAAATCTGACATCGACGTTATAGCTCAAGAGGAGGCGCTAGAATTGGCAGACTTGACCACGATATACAAAGCCCTCGACGTGCTTGGAGCTGTGCCTTGGAGAATTAACGCGCGCGTTCTCGACGTCGTTGAGGAGGTTTGGGTCGCAGTCGTGGGCGTCATGATACAACTTTAACGTGTGCGTCATAGCTGTGGCGTCAAGGGGGCGGTGTCGCGTCGCTGCCGTCAAGAACCGATGCAATCATTCCTCCTCGAACTGTCGAAAAGGGGGAGAAGGAGCCGTACGAAATTTGGAAGGACCGCATGGATAAAGTCAAGCTGAATCGTGAGACGCATTCGTTGCGTTGCGATTTAGAGTTGAAGCTCAACATCGCGAGGTGATCGTTGGCGTTACCAACCGGTTCGGCACGTAGCTGACGGCGCTCTTAGGACGTTTAACGGATTCGACTTCTACTTTCCGCATAACATCGATTTCCGCGGTCGTGCATACACGATCGCTCCTCATCTCCAGCACATGGGAAGCGACGGCAAGGCAAAGTATGCTGCTGACAGCCTCGCTCGCCTGCTGACCGGTTTATGTCATAGTGTCCCGGGGGTTGCTCCTGTTTGCGCGGCCGAAACCGCTTGGGGACGATGGCCTCTTCTGGCTAAAGGTTCAACTCGCCAACCTTTTCGGTACGGAACCAGCCAGGACCTACGCTGTAATCCATCGTCTAACCCATGCTATGCGTAGGCATGGACAAGTTGTCGTTGGATAGTCGGGCCGACTGGGCCGACTCCGTCCTGTCGAACATCAAGTCGGTGGCCCGTGACCCTCTGGGCGAAATGAGGGACTGGTGGCTGTCGGCAGATGACCCGTTCCAAGCCCTTGCCTGCTGCTATGAAATCACGGACGCCCTCGCTCATCCACTAGGCCCAGCGCTCTACGAATCGTCCCTCCCTGTGCACATGGACGGATCCTGTAACGGCCTTCAACATTACGCCGCACTTGGCCTGGACGAGGTCGGTGGACGTGCCGTTAACCTCGTTGCCAGTGACGTCCCGCAAGATGTTTACTCGGGCGTCTGCGACCTGGTCAACGAAAAGGTTCGTTGGACGAGCCGTGCCTTCGCCCGGTGCGCCCCTAATCTCGTCCGCAGGTTGCGAAGGACGCCGCAGAAGGGAACGAGATTGCACAATCTCTGTTGGGCCACGTTACGCGCAAGGTTGTCAAGCAGACCGTCATGACATCCGTGTATGGTGTCACGTTCGTCGGCGCTCGCAAGCAGATCGAACGTCGGCTTATTGAGGCTGGCGTCGTTCCCAACGCCGATGCCGCATTCAAACCGAGCTACTACCTGTCGAGGGCAACGCTCGACAGCCTGGGCAGCATGTTCTCGAACGCCAAGAAGCTCATGGAATGGATGACGGACGCGGCAACGTTGATCTCGCGAACAACATCCCAGGCTGTGTCGTGGATCACTCCGTTGGGCCTGCCCGTCATCCAGCCGTACTGTCAAGAGCATGCGTTCGCTGTGAAGACGTCCATGCAGGTCATCACGCTGGTCGACGCACAAGACGTGTTGCCGGTCAGCAGCCAGCGGCAACGGTCGGCGTTCCCGCCGAATTACGTGCATTCGCTTGACGCCACCCACATGATGATGACCGCGCTGCGTTGCCATGACGCCGGCGTCGCGTTCGCCGCTGTCCACGACAGTTACTGGACCCATGCGGCGACAGTAGCCCGCATGAACAAGGAGCTTCGCGACCAGTTCGTCGCGTTGCACAACCAGCCGCTGCTGGAGAACCTCGCCGCCGATTTCGCCATGCGCTACCCGATGTGCGAGTTCAAGGCACTTCCGAAGCGGGGCACCTTGGACCTGAACGACGTCCTCAACTCACAGTACTTCTTCGATTAATGTGTACAAATATACTAGGGGGCGTATATCTGCCGGTCCATGCGTTGATCGTATCTCGGCGCGTGCCTCGCATTGGGCAGACCGCGCCACCAGCGAACGTAAGGCTGCCATGGCATCCCCTGCCGACAGCGGCGCCGGCGGTAACACGTACCGCAAGGGGATGGCGGTGCCCAATGGCAACACGCTAGGCGCTTGCGATTCCATCAACACGTACGGCAGGTCGAAGAGCTGGACGGGCGTCGACACGCTGAGCAGCGGCACCAACGATGATAAGGGCAACAGTATTGCGGATCACGCCCGAGCGTCAGCACATCTCGCTACCGGTAATCGGGCGCCTCACGTACAGAGGGGTCTTCATCCGATGTAACATGGCTGGTCCAGAGCAATGGGGAAAGAGTTCGTCGATGAGGCCGTCGTCGGAGAAATCATGGGGGAAGCACCGCGCCGAGCGCGCCAACTTCGAGAAACGGGAAAAGCTGACACAGGAAGTGGTCGATACGGAACGCACCTACGTGAACTCGTTGCAGACGCTGATCACCAAGTACGTCGCCCCTGTGAAGGTCGACCCGGGCAAGTATGGCGTCAAGGTACAGTAGAGGGTTGGTGGGCGCGGGCGGCGTGCTGGCGCTGACAGACAGACCCGATTGCGGTAGGCCGATCAGGTACACACCGTGTTCGAGAACGTTGAGCCGATCGCCGCGTTCCACGTGATCTTCTTGAAGGAGCTGGAAAAGGATCGCAACCTAGCAAGAACGATCAACAAGTTTGGCGATTACCTGAAGATGTATGCAGCGGCCGACACATGGTCGACACGGTACTGACATCATCGTCGACCAGGTACACGACATACATATCCGGTTACGACAAGTGCGTCCGCCTGCTGGGCCAGATGCGCAAATCGCGCAAGTTCACCAAGTTCCTGGACGAGACGCGGACCGACCCCGAATGCAAGGGCCTCGACCTCATGTCGTTCCTGATCATGCCGATCCAGCGAATCCCCCGTTACGAGCTGCTGCTGCGCGAGCTGATATCGTGCGACGACCCCGACCCCCAGTCCGAGATGGCGCAGGCCTACAATCGCGTACGGTACATCGCCAAGCATGTCAACGAGACGCAGCGGCACGGTAAGGGACTGCGCCGAAGGTTCGCTGCGGCGCTGCCAGTGCTAACCGTGCCGACCATGTACCAGTCGAGAATATGATGAAGCTGCTTGAAATTCAGGACCGGATCTCGGACAGCGATCTGTCGTTCGACCTGTTGCAGCCGCATCGGCGCCTGCTCAAAGAGGGGAAGATCTCGCAGAAGACGACCAGCAAGTTGAACAAGATCAAGCAGCGCGTCCTGTTCCTGTTCTCCGACATCGTCCTGTGGACGTCGTCGTCGAACGCGTACCTGGGCCATGTCGACATCAGCTGCATTTCGCTGAAGCCGGACGTGAAGCATCCCGACACGTCGTTCCGGATGGTGGTCGAGAGTGGGACCGCCGCGGTTGAGGAGACCGAGCTGATCTGGAGGTGCGAAACCGCAGCCGAATGCCAGGAATGGGTCAAAGCCATCGATGACGCCATGACGAAGCTGTGCGAGGTGTTCATCAGCAGGCTGGACGACAAGGAGAAGGAGAAGTTCGGGCAGCTGAACGCGGGCGCGTCGGCGGATAAGGCTGAGATGATCCGGCAGGCGAAACTGTCGATCCGCCGGAAGAAGTACGCCAGGACGGGCGGCGCCATGCACCTGTTCATGAAGGAGAAGCTCAACGAGCTCCACGCTCACGTTGCTGTAGATGACGATAAGTCTGTGACCGAACTCGATAGCCAATAGTAAATTATCGCGTGATATCAACGCTCAGGACGACATCGTCAACAGGGACGGGGAGGGTCCCGAACACTGCCGATGCTCAGGAATACATTTGAACGAACAGTTCGTATTGTACAGATTGAGCGGTAACACGCTGATCACTAGCAGAGTTTTGAGTCTCCATAAGTCACGACAAGTTGAAGCGCCCGCTGCAGATTGTCCCTGACTGGTTTGGAATTCGTTTGCGATCCTGCGAAGGCGCGTCAGCACAAATGCCTGAGAACCCGAGTCAGGGCGGTACCTGGCGCGGAAGCACAGAACTCCACATTGGTGCATGACCCATTTCCGCAGCCTTGTGTCAACTGACTGAAATACCTACAGGCGGTCAGGGGCTGACGACGAGGATCGTGGATGGCGGTAAACCTTCGTGCTTGCTTCTGCGCACGAGCTTTGGTGTCGCCGTCGACAGGAGGGTTGACTCGTTTAGAAGTGTCCTGCTGCGAGCTAGACGATGCCGAATCTGCAGCCGCCGACTTGGCCACCTTGGCAGAGGAATTGTCGCCGAGTTCCCTCCGAGCTCGTCGCCATTCAACAGACCCGCTTTCTCTCCCGGGAAGTTGATCGTTCTGACCCGGCAGCAAGATCAGTTGTTGTCCATCCCGGAAGACTCGGGCAGCGCTGCACTGACTGTGCTAACCGTAGAGATGCCCAGCAATTGGTCCTTCTCTCGGGACCAGCGCGATCGTACTAGAGAAGCGCGATCAGGGTTCATCCGGCTGAGGCACGCATTCGAGTATCGTTCCAGTTCGCCTGCAAGCCAATCCTCTGGGCATTCCCTCCGACGCGAAAGCACGCCGTTCTCAGTGGCATAGTTGGCAGTGTACCGCCGGGTCACATCGCGGACACCTGCAGAACAGCCATGAGCCCAGCAGAATGTCCTACCCACGTATGCCTGATACCATCAACTACAGTATGGAGAATCAGCCCACAAGATGATCATTTTCGAATGCACGCCCGACCTGAGAAGCCAATCACGTAGGAGAGCTTCTTGCCCCATCCAGCTTCATCTAAAAAAACATTCAGCAGCCCCAAATGCATTGGTACATGTCGAAACCCTACACAGCAATGGTGCATCGTAGCGATTCTCGCAGGGGTCGCAATGCACAAACCGCTGTGTCTCATCGCTCCACACCTCTGATTGGCAACGTGGCACAATCGTCAGCTCATAAGCGCGCGTACCCATTGGTAGACGGGTATCGGACCAGTCCACACGTGGTCAGTCCAATCGACGACGTAGCGCGCATCGAATTTCAACGCCCGGCAGCATAGTGTGAACGCCTACAGACATGCTGAGCCCCCATTCGTCGTCGGACACAACGCAATCATGGAGCACCTGAGCCCACTCGCCACATCGGCCTCGTCTGGTTTCCATCAGCTTCCCGCTGTTGTTGTATCGCGGAAACCGATTGACCTGGCCACATGCATTGCACTTGTGGCTATATCGAATGTTACACAATGGAATGCACAGTTTGACCTCAATCATACAGCTCAACTCTGCCAGCACCAAACCGCAGCTCTTCTTGGTTCGGCTCCGCCCCACCAATTGTTGTTGTACCTCCTCCACATGAGCTACAAGGTAGGCTGTTGACCCAGCTTCCAACGGATGTCAGTGTAGGAACGAAGTGTACGACGCGTACAATGCACCTGAAGAACTCGTGCTTGAACCAGAAAAGCAGCTGAAAGACCAATTCATCTCTACCAGGGAGGGCATCTGGCCCACGCTCTGCCAGACCACCGTGAGACCACGAAGCAGGTATAACATGGGGGAAGGTACCTTTTCCTCTGTCAAGCAATTTCTGCAGTGGAATAACTTCAAGAGCTTTGGCCTGGTTCGCTGGGTTCTCAAAGTCGGGTATATGCTGAAAGTACGACCTGATTTGCATTGCCATCCTCTGCTTTCGATTATCCATCACTGCCACCTCTGCGAGTAACCATTGATACAGGCAATCGCTCGATACAAGAAAGTCTGGTGCTCACCTTGACGCTCCTGTAATTGTCCCAAGGCCGTCCGAAGGAAACCAAGAAACGGCTCCACCAGCAATTCAGCTTGAGATTGAATACTGCGGAATGACTCAGGGCAACTGACGATGGAGGGACCACACTCACTACCGAGGATGAAACAGGCAGCCCGTTCCACACCCGCACACGAAAGGGTCGCTCCCCGACGAAGAAACGTCAGCTGCGTGCCTGACATAGGCAGCTTTACACGCTGCTGCGCACGCCAGACATATTACAGTGTCGCCAATCCGCAATCCTGGTTGCCGAACCGACGTCGACCCTAGCCAGATCTTTGAGCAGTCGGTTTGCCAAGCTGCACCGAGCAAATCTTGTCAGATCCCTATCGCGATGCACCGATGCCCACTGGTCCGCATACGGATTGACTCCAACACCAATGCGGGATCGATCGCGTCGCTGCCATCAGCTGGCTCTGGAGACCTCTTCCTGGATAGGTGTAGGATGCCGTCGAACCCATCGACGAACGCCCGATCCAGCCCGGGATCGAGCACCTGCTCCTCGGGTTCGACATCGGTCAGCGAATAGATCTGCCCGCGCACGACGTCCGCATCGTCGCCAACGTCATCGATGTCGTACCTGGTAGAGGGACCCGCCTCGTTCATTCAACCGCACTTCCCAATCGGCCGCGTTCTGCGACTCACACGCGCCCGCCCCATTCGACACGTACGCGCCGCGACATTCAATCGGTAGATATTCCCTCCCCCAGAGCCGCCCACCTTCAACAACAGTAGCGAACGACGGCGCAGCCCGGTGGGGCCCAAACTGCACTTTGACGCCGAATATTCAGGTGCCGTTCCGGTTTTAGACGGGGCCTCCGTTGTACTGCCACCGAACGGCTGTTCTGTGACACAGATATCCGGCGTTACAGGTTTAATTGTGTCGGTAGCCAGTAAAAGTATTGGTGGGGGGTTATACATATGGATAGATGCCAGGTGGCGATCTTGCTGCTACTTTTTCGTCTCTTTCTTTCTGACGTTCCACTGTTTTCAAAAAGTACAAAGCCCGTTTCTCTGACATGCCCAAGTCGACACAGGCAGCCGTCAGCGCAGCCGTCGGCAAGCACGCCATACGTTGATGCCGATAATGAAGGGCATGGTCATGCAGCGTGTTGCCAACGCCGTCAACGGGTCGAACGAGACGGGTAGCGTAATAGAGCGGGTAGCTGACATGCCAATGCCTGCAGCGGCGCCCGGTCGCGAATGCGCATACAGAGCGCCGCCGCCTATCTTAAGGGATGATCAGTTGAGCAGGTAAAAAGGAAAGGGGCCCCTGTAAAACAGGTGGCCACCTCCCACAGGGAGGGGGAGGATGTCGTCAGTAGTGTAGTTTAGTTTATAGTTGGGATTCCGCGTTTTTCACGCAGGCGCCTTGGTCTCGGGTTCGACGACCGTAGGATCAGCTGACAGAACGTTAGCTTCTCCCGGCCTGGCAGTGCCGGCCTCTCACCTTTGTGCTGGGATCTCGCAGAGCGGTGACTCCGGAGCAAGTCTGAGGGCTCTTTGAGCACCCCAAAGGTTCGTAGGCTATGATCTCCCTCACTGCGGTTGATCTGCCTACATCGTCAGTTGTGTAGACAGGTCAACCGAAGAGATCAAACTCTACGAATCTTCGGGAGCTCGCTGAGCCCCGGAGTCCCCACACGGCAAGATCCCAGCACAAAGGTGATAGGCCGGCACTGCCAGGCCGGGGAATTAGCGGGCGTTCTGCTAGCTGAACCCAAGGTCCTTGGACCCGAGACCGAGGCGCCTGCGTGAAAAGCGCGAATATCAAATACGATCCGAAGAACACCGAGCAGGTCGGATCCGCTGTAACGCAGATCCATGTTGAGCGCGGGCTCACTGGGCCCTACAAAGAACCTTGCGAGTCTTGCGTCCGCGAATACGATGCCAACAACCAGTCGCCGGCCTGTGTCAACACCTGTACTGTCGACGAATGATTGTACAGGTGTTTGACACAGCCCGGCGACTGGTTGTTGGCATCGCACTCGCAGATGCAAGACTCGCAAGAGGGCTCAGTGAGCCCGCGCTCAACGTGGGTCTGCGTTACAGCGGACCCGACCTGCTCGGCGTTCTTCGGATCGTTCCAGCCGCCTTCCGCGACCAATTGCTCCCCGTCGACACACAGTCGTGGACGTCCGGCGTTGTCTACCATTGACATCCCAGCAGGCGACAGCTTGTACTGGTTGTACAGCTTCAGGTTGCGGATATCCATTGCTGGACACTTTGCGTCATTGCCGACGTACGGGTCGAGCGCCAATATCGACTCGTAGTCGCCGATGATAGATTGGAACGTGGACAACCCCTTCCAGTGCTTCTTTAAGCCTTGCGCGTGTTCTGCACGTCGGTGCCATGTTGGTCGAACAAGTCGATAGGATTCGCAAGCAGCTGGATACCGTGGCGTTGAGCAGCGATTTCAACGCCACTTTTCGCCAACCTCTCCATCCGGGTGCGCCTCGGCGCAGGAAGACGTCATCTCCCTACCGGCTACCACGACGGTTGCGAAACCTGGCCATGTCGATTTCCTCGCTGGAAGCTGCCGATTCGCTGCGGACGCCGTCGTACTCGTCGGACACCGCGGAGGATTTGGCGCGGCTGTCTCGGTGGTACAAATAAACTTTGGCATTTTCGGAGTCCAAACACCATTCACAGAGGGCTGACCAGGCCTCACATACAAAGGCTGCGCACAGGAAACCGAAGTCAACAAGTAGTCGATACCCGTGGCAGAAGGAAAAGTCGGTGGAAATTACTTCGACCGGGCTCTTAGGTGCGCGAATGAGTGCACTTAGGAAGCGGGCGATCTTGCCCATCGTCCTCGTCGCGGCGTGCCTGCTGGCCATGGTGGTAGTCATTACCCAGACATACACGGTGGCGTCGCGCGACAATATCCATGCAATCGTGAAATCCAATGAGGCCCCCAGACGAACACTGCCCAAGCCGACCATTGCGTTATTGATGCCGGCGAGGTCGACGACCAGTATGGTCGCGGTGGAGAACGCGCCGCTATTGACAACATTCCTGCCATCAATGATCGAAACTATTTCGTCTGATGATCGGAACAACTTCGACTATGCGTTGTACATGGGATTTGACGTCGCGGACCCGCTCTTCGACAACGAGAAGAATTTGAAGACGCTGAAGCAGAAGGTGGAAAACGCGAATGTCTTCAAAATCATCGAGTTCTTCGCATTTCACAAGACTAAGGTATACCAGGCACGCGAGATGGCGTTACTTCTAATGTCTATGTCAGGGGCGTCCCGTGCTTGTCTGGAATCGTTTGGCATCTGCGGCGTACAACGACGGATGCCATTACTTTTATCAAGTTAACGACGACCTCGAACTCGTCTCACACGATTGGTCGCGCACGTTGACTGAACGCCTGAAGAGCAACCCGGTGTTCCCTGGTCTCGGCGTCGCCGGTCCCCAGGATACCCGCAGACCAAGAGCCGACCTCATGACGCAAGCGTTCGTGTCGCGCATCCACCTGCACATATTCGGCTACTTCTACCCGCCCCTGTTCTCGAACTGGTGGTCAGACGACTGGATATCAATGGTCTACGGGGAGCAGCACACATTTAGAGCAGACGGTAACGATATTGCTTCCTTACAAACAGACCCGACTGGACCAATTCCTGACATTACGATCTGCACAGAAATCTTGGTGAGCAATACGCAATCGTATGGCGGCCCCTCCCGATACGAGATTGCACGTGGCGATCAGGACATTCTGCAAATACTGGTCGATAACGGCAAGAGGATGATCGGGGAGTTCCTGGAAGAGCACGAACCTGGCGCCACACTGTCCGACGAACCTCGTCACAAGGACCAAAGATCACCACATGCAATTGGCGATTAAAATGACAATATACCAAACCAGGACGGTGATGTTGTGGGATTCTCTAGCAGTCGACCCTCACGTTCAGCATCATCCTCTGTCCCAGGGAGTCTGGGAGATGTCGAAAAAGCGAGATGGTCTAGAGACTACAGCCTAAAGTGGCTCTATGTCTCCTTTTGACGGTTATACGAAGAGGTATAAAGTTGTACAATTTCCGTCAGTGATGGTGGTCTTATCGCGAGGTTCGCGACTCGAGATGACATGAGAACCCTGTGGCAAGGCGCCATCGTGGACACTTTCACTTCGCAATGGTGACAACAGCCTTGCCCGCGACATGGCCCGTCTCGAGGTACTCAACTCCTTTGACAAGATCCTCGAACTGGAACACCTTGTCAATGACCGGTCGAACCTGCATTGTCTCCACCCATCCCTTCAGTGTCTCCAAATACTCCCGCTTGGGCATGAAGACAAAGTTGGCGATCCTCCGCTGTCTTATGAGGCCGCGAACCTGATTGCCAATCATGCCTGCCAGGAACGAGAGCGACGACTCGTTCTGGTCTGCGGTGCCGACAACGACCAGGACGCCCGTGCGCGTGAGACAGCTCAACATCTTGGTGACGCCTTGGGTCGACACAATGTCAATCACCGCATCGTACAGGTTGCCCAGATCGGTAAAGTTCTGCTGGGTATAATCAATGACGTGGTCGGCACCAAGTGATTTCACCAGAGCGACGTTCTTCGTGCTGCAGACTGCCGTCACCTCCGCGCCCAGCGCCTTCGCAATCTGGACAGCAAATGTACCGACTCCACCCGACGCGCCGTTGATAAGCACCTTTTGGCCATTTGCCAGCTTGGCCTGCTCAGTGAGCGCAACGAGAGCGGTGGCGGCGGCGACCGGGATGGCAGCGGCCTCCTCGTGCGACAGCCGGGACGGTTTCAACGCAACGGCGCCTGCATCGACAGCGACGTATTCAGCGAACGCACCCAGCACCGGCATGGGTGCTTGTCCGAACACGCCATCGCCGACTTTGAAATCCTTGACGGCGTCTCCGACCTGCTCGACGACGCCCGCAAAGTCAGAGCCGAAAAGGGAGTTGGGCCTGGGCCTGGTTAGGCCGCCCAGTGCCAGGCGAATGAGGCCCGGCGCCCCACGCAGAACGTGCCAGTCGCCCGCGTTCAACGCAGCAGCATGGACCTTGACCAGTACCTGGTTGCTCTGAAGCGCGGGGATCGGCACATCGTCCTTGAACTGGAGGGACGACGCCGCTGGGCCATACGCGTTGCGGACGTACGCTTTCATCGGTTTTGCTGACGGAGCGTCATCGAAGAAGGGACGACAAACGCAACGTTGTTACCAATGTCGTCGTCGCGGGTTGCGCGAGGTATGACGATGTCAGTTTGTGCATAGCGGCCCTCTTTGTTAACTGGCCAGGTTCCCGTTAAGGAATGCACCGTGTCAGGAAAGCGTAACGAACGTACGGTACGGTACCGTACCATCCCCATGGCTGCGATCTAAAAATATAGCAGCCTCGCTCGGAGCGCCTTCGCCAGAGAGGACGATCCAGCGCCCTGGTGCAGTGGAAGGTACATACCCATACGGCGGAGGGAGGGGCGGACACGCGGGACGCGGCTATGGAATTGTTAAAAACAGAGAATGGCTGGTGGAGTGTAAAATACATGTATTTTACACGTAAAAAACATGTTTAAAACAGCAGGGGGTTGCGCCCCCCTCGCAGTACGCCTTCATACCATGGTCACGGTCCTGACAACCTGACCAGATTTGATGATCTCTTCGTCACCAACTGGGTACAAATGTGTGCCCGAAATCGCCTCGGCAAGTGTGCCTGGCTCGGCAATGCCAACGAACCCTGCGAACTCCAGTCGAAGTTACGTCTTCGTCATCGGAATCATCGTCTGGCTCTTCGTCAAAGTCACGTACTTCCGAACCAAGCGACCCGGTTCAACGTGTGAAGGGGGTCATCTCGCGTATCTTTGTACGGCGATTCATCTGGGCACTTGAATGCGATCCCAGTTCCTTGCTCAACGTTGCATCCCGATAGTCGAGCGCGTAGCCGGGAGTGCACGCGGTTGCAGGACTTGTGATTCCGCTCGCCCCCGACGACGACGACACGCACGCACAACGAAGGCTCTGGGATGGATCGGGAAACCCTTACGTTACCTGTATTTTACAGTGTAAAGTTGGTTCCTGAGAGGTGTATTTTACATGTAAAAAACAGGCTTGTAAAAAACACCCCTTTATTACAACAATTCCATAGACGCGGCATTATTACTCAGTCCGACAGTGCGCAGTTGGTCTGCACCTGTCTGTCGACGAAGACAACTGCGAGCGCGTCTACCTGGTGGTTGGCGCGGCGCGTGAGTCACGACGTCGGAAGGGAGCACGACACCCGGGATTCCACGACGTCGCCGGTTGCCACTATCCAATCCACGCTAGAACGCGCACATGGCAAATGCTGAGAAACGGGACGACGCCAGGCCGTTCGTCGTCGGTGCGTCGAACTTCTTGTCGCGTTGGAGTCTCGTCTGGGTTCTCAAGCTCATTGTCAAGTCGGCGACTTCCGGTCCCGATGCGATCGTCTTCGCCCTGGAACCGCAGCAGACCGCCGAGGCCACTGGTGACGCGCTTCAGCGTGCCATCCGACAGCACCCTGGCAATCTGCAGCGCGCTCTAATCAGCGCGTTCGGGGCATCGTACGCGCTTCTCGGCGTGTTCAAGATTGTTTGGGGTGTGTGCACGTGGGGCACTGCCTACTACGTCCTGGAGCAGATGATGCGACACCCATCGCACAGCCTGGCCTTTGCTCTGCTCGGTGCGACCGTGATCGGCGCTATCGCTATCCAGCGTCTGTTTACTGGAACGTTCGCCGCGCGTGCCAAGATTCGCAGCGCGCTGACCGCGCAGGTTTTCCAGAAATCGTTGCTGCTCAGTTCGCGACACGTCCAGGTTGGGTCGATTGTCAACCTCGTGTCGACGGATATCGAGGCTGTGGCTGGTACTGCCGCCTACATATGCGGGTCGTCTCGGCGATGACGTTTGCCCTCGTAGATTGTGCGATGCACGTGCACTTCCTGTGGTCTGGAACCATCGAGACGATCTCCGTGTTGGTTATCGCGGTCATAATTGCCGGAGTCAGCTCCGCTGTCTCCATTGCTATCGTCCTCCTGACTGTCCCGGTACAATTGTACATTGGGTATCTTGTTGTAAGTTGGTCGCGTGTGTCGTATCCGACGAAGCGTTCATGACTCAACGGCCCATGTAGTCGGCGAAATCGTCGGTATGGATCGCGAACAGCGGGAAGCGTGTCCATCTGATGACGGAGGTCCTGACTGCCGTCAAGCTCATCAAGTTCTACACCTGGGAGGCGCACTTCGCGGAACGCGTTCGCGACGTTCGCCAAATCGAGGCCAGCGCTGCCGCCAGGCAGATCTGGCTTCGTGCCGCGAACTTCGCTGTCGTCATGGGCGCCCCCGTTATGGCAGCACTTGGCTGCCTGCTGTTCATGCAGCTGTCTGGTGCTCAGCTCGATGCTGTCACAGCGTTTACGTTGCTGTCCTTGTTCAACACGCTGCGGTATCCCCTGTTCTCAATGCCGATGGCTGTGAAGTCGCTGGCAAGCGCCCGCAATGCGTTGGCCTCGCTGTCCACGTTCTTCGAGCTGTCGGAGAACGCGGACCAGCGTGTCGTTCTCGATGACGATGCGTCTCGGCCTGCCATTGAATTCGCGAACGCGACCCTGCACTGGGACGGTCTGGACAGTCCGACATTAGACAACGTCAATGTCTCAGTTCGCAAGGGCGAAATCCTGGCGGTCGTCGGCGACATTGGCTCTGGCAAATCATCTCTCCTGGCGGCCATCTTAGGACAAATGGACATCCGAAAGGGGACCGTCACTGTGCAGGGCCGCGTGTCTTACTGTCCCCAGGAGGCCTGGCTGTTGAACGAGACCGTCTTCGACAATATCGTCTTCGGTATGATCACCCTGCCAGTAACGCTTCCCAGTACAGAGGTAACCCTAGTCCATCAGGATCGGCGTATGACGCGGCAAGGTATGAGCGCGTCATTGACGTCTGCCAGTTGAAGTCCGACTTTCAAATGTTCGACGGCGGCGACCGCATGAAGATATCGGTAATTTGGCATGAAACACTCTCTTGTTCGATCTTTGACACTTGCCCATGCAGGAGCGTGGCGCCAATCTTAGCGGTGGTCAGCGCCAAAGAATATCACTTGCTCGGGCAGTGTACAGCAATAGCGAGATTGTAGGACTCAAGCAGCCATCCGCTCGACACCGGGACTAACATGCTATACAGATTCTGCTTGACGACCCGCTCAGCGCCCTGGACCAGCAGGTTGGCAGGGCCATCTTCGACCGGTGCTTCCGAGAATACTTGTCGGATCGAGCTGTGGTTCTCGTGACGCATGGTCTCCAGTACCTGCCGCAGTGCTCGGCAGTAGCTGTCATGGCCGATGGCGGTGTTCGTGAGTACGGCACCTGCTCTGACCTGATGGCCATCCCGAATGGCGTACTGGCCACTCTGATGGCAGAGCACACGGACATCGACGTCGACGATGTTGATGAAGACGAGAACGCAGCCGCTCGTGGTGTTGCTTTGCCTAAGGACTCCAGTGATGATGAGGAGTATCAAGGCCCTCGTCGTCGTCGTTCTAAAGTGAGTCAAACGTTTTCGTCAGACCTTTGTAGTCCACTAAAACCCGTTCCCGCAGGAAGCTGCTTCCGATTCCACGTCAACGCTACGCCGAAGGTCTCTGGAGCGTGTGCGAATTGATACGGCCGGCGGACGGCACGAGTTGCTCGAGATGACCGCGATCCCTAGCGTGGCTGTGGCTGCCGAGCGCGGTGATGAGCCATCCGACTCGGGCGATTTCGAGGCGTTGCTGGGCGCCAATCAGATGACTCTGAAGCGCGTCTCGATGCTGAACAGTTCCCTGACGGTGAACGCGGAGGTGCTATGTCGTAAGGCCGAACTTGACCATATGCAAGTTGGGCCATACGCGCGTACCGTGGGTGGCGGCACTCACGCGTACCAAACAACGCTCATCAACAACGAACTCCTGACGTTAACGGCCCCGGCTGCTCCTGCCGAACAGGGCGAGGATTTACAAGAGCCAGGTGTCCGTCCAAGTCCTTTGCGAAGATACTTGTCTTTGGGTACGTATGTAACTGTGCCCTGAGCGTCTTTTGTTCACTGATACAATTGCTTTGCTATACAGAAGGTGGCCTTGGTCAAGCGATCGGCATAATTGTCCTGTTCTTCGCTGTTCATGGCCTCCGCCTTATGGGCGATGTCTGGGTGAAGGTGTGGCAAGGCAGCAACGGCGATGGTCTAAAGGAAACGTTCTCCCTGGGCCCTGTGATGGACTCCATTGGTACGCCTATCTGTAGCAAGCGTTTCCTGTCCATGTGATGCGCTAACCTTGTGGCCCTATACAGTGTACTCGGTGTTGGGCGTTTTATTTACACTTGGCGTTCTGCTTCGTGGGCACTGGCTAGCTCGGGCCACCGCTGCCAAGGCGCGCCGGTTGCACGATGACATGGTCGAGTCGTTGCTTACGGCACCGATGGAGTTCTACGACCGGACGCCGCTGGGCGCCATCCTGCAGAGTTCGTCGAAGCATCAGGCCGACGCCGATGACCGGCTTCCCGATGCCGCTCTCCAGTTCCTCATGTACCTGCCGCTGGCGGTCGGCGCCATCATGGTCGTCATCTGGCAGAGCCCGCGACCAGTCTACGTCCTGCTCGTCGTCGCCGGCATGGCCGTGTTCGTGGCGATTCTGATTGCCCTGCCAAAGATGAGCGGCGTCATCACCCATTGCGAGAACGGCGAAGCGGTCGCGAAGCCACTCCTCTTCTCGCATGTGGCGACCTCGCTGGAAGGCATCTTCAGCATTCGCGCGTTCTCAATGGAGGCACGGTTCAAGTCTGAGCTGTTCCAGCACCTCGACTCGGTCGCGTCGTACCAGATGGCGCTGCAGTCGGTCAAGTCCTTCGTGGCACTGTACGTCGACGTTGCCTGTGCCGTCATCGTCTATTCGAGCGCGTTGCTGTTCGTCGAGTTCCCGACGAGTGCATCCACGATCGGCCTCGCGCTGAGCAACGCCCTGCAGCTGGTCATCTTCGTCCAGTGGACGTTGCGAATGTTCGAAGAGGTCATGTCGTCGGTGTCGTCGGTGGACGCCCTGCGGTCGTTTGGGGATGGTTCCGTGCCAGCGGAGGCCCCGGCGGTCGTCGAGAGCGAGCTTCTGGACGACGACTGGCCCGATTCCGGCCTGATCACGTTCCGCAACGTCGTGCTGAGGTACACACGATACGGCGTCGCCGTCCTGAAGCGCGTCAACTTTGTCATCAAGCCGCGCGAGAAGGTTGGCATCGTCGGGCGTACTGGGTCGGGCAAGTCCACGCTGCTGGTCGCCCTGCTGCGTATCGTCGAGCTGTCCGGCGGCAAGATCTTCGTCGACAATGTGGACATCAGTCGCATCGGGCTTCGCGACCTTCGCAAGCGGATCGCCATCATTCCTCAGGAGCCGGTCGTCTTCGGCGGCACTGTTCGTTCGAACCTGGACCCGTACGGTGCCGCTCGTGGTCTGCTGCTCAGCGCGCGAGCCCTAATCGTGTTGTTGACAGGTACGACGAGTACGACGACGCAGCGATGTGGCACGCGCTCGGCGCGGTTGGTCTTGCCGACCACGTTCGGGGCATGGCCGGCGGCCTGGATGCGGTCTGCGCTGATCATGGCGCCAACTTCTCGCTGGGGCAACGCCAGCTGTTCTGCATCGCCCGTGCGATTCTGACGAAGGCGAAGGTGGTCGTGCTGGACGAGGCCACCGCCGCGATTGACGCGAAGACGGATGCGATGGTCCAGAAGGCGTTCGCCGTGAACTTCGCCGACTGCACCGTGCTGACCATCGCGCATCGCCTGAACACGATCATCGAATCGGACAAGGTCCTGTTCATGGACCGCGGCCAGGTCGCCGAGTTCGACAGGCCGACGACGCTGCTGAGCAACCCGGACGGGGCGTTCTCGTCGCTCGTCGCCCAGACCGGCCCCGACTCCGCCCGGAAGCTCAGGCAGCTGGCCCAGGCCAAGGCCGAACAGGACGAGCTGCGCGTCCTCGACGAACCGCACAACGACGAAGCCGCGTTCCTGGACGCTCTGGCACGACCCGTCGATCCCGTCGACTGATCGATCCGCCCATTACTAAATACCAATGCATGCCGCCCGTCTCGCCACCGAAGGTGCCCCGTCTCGTACTGCCGCTCCGTTCGTGCGTCCACCAACCGCCGTCCGACGTTGTTTACGCCCATCGCTAATTGCCTGCACTGGCAATCGCCACCGTTGTTGCCGCGCATGACGAAACGGCTTCGTCAGTCGTGGTGTAGAAGAGAGGCGTCGACCGTCTCGTCACACAATCGGGTACGGGACCGATCGGCGGCCGATGTCGTGGCTGGCGACGACGGCCTCGCTATGCCTGTCGCTGCTGGCCACGTTCGCGCTCGCCGACCTGCCTGTGCATTGCATGCGGTCGCAGGTGTACGGCGACTGGGACCTGACGCTATCGGCGCCCGTCCCGAACCGGAACGTGGCGTGCGGGCACCCGAGCCCCGACACGAACCTCGCCGAGCTCCAGCTGGTGTACGAGATCCGGCCGGTGTCGGCGGTCCTGCGGGTCAGGCTGTCCGCCCCCAACGTCGTCGTTGATCGCGACACGGCCGAACGAGGCACGTTCACCACGGTCGTCGACGAGGGCATGGAGATACGCATCGCTGGGCGCGTCCTGTTCGCCAAGTTCCATTACCATCTCGCGGACCCTGCCGACCTCGACGACGACGACGACGACCTGCCGCCTATCGACGATCGCTCCGCTTACGTCAGCGACTGCGGTCGCACGTCGCCAGGTCAGATTCGTACACGAGACCGGCGGGCCGTTAGCATGAACGGGACTGGCAGGGTGGTTCAGGCAAGGCGACGGGCAATGGGGATGCTTCCTGGCGGAGCAGACCAGGCCGTCAGCGAATGGGAAGACGGCGTCTCTCCTGATTCGGAGCAGCGGGTACTTTGACGAGCACCGGCGGCAGAGGACGTACCAGTACGACGAGGCGCTCGTCGACGCTGTCAACAGCGACCCGTCGTCGCTGTGGCAGGCGACGATCTACCCGGCGTTCGCCGACCTGTCCGAGTACACACTGAACAAGCTCATGGGCAGGAAGCGGTACCTGAAGAGCGTCGCCGGGACGCGCGGCGACGCGGTTCGCGTCGAGGACGACGACGGCGACGACGGCCTGCCGCTGGCCGTCGACTGGCGCAACCACGATGGGCACAACTTCGACTCGCCAATCCGCAACCAGGGCCGCTGCGGGTCCTGCTACGCGTTCGCCACCGGCGCCATGCTGGAGGCGCGCACCAGGATCGCCCGGTACCGGCACGGTCTGGGCATGAGCAACCCGGCGTACTCGACGTCCGACGTGCTGTCCTGCAGCCGGTACAACGAGGGGTGCCATGGCGGGTACCCGTTCCTGGTCGCCAAGTACGCCCAGGAGTTCGGCCTGGTGAGCCACGCGCGCCATTCGCCCTGCGCGCCCGGGCTCAACACTGACCTCTGGGCACAGTTGCACGACGACGACGACGACGACGACGCCGGGGATGACGACCAATGCGCCTCCACCGGCAGGGTCCGGTTCACCGACGATTACCACTACGTTGGAGGTGCGGTCGTGGCCGCTGATGGCGGGCGCGCGACCCACCACCCCATGGCTGACGGTGCGGCGGCGCAGGGTGGTACGGCGCCTGCAACGAGCGCGACATGCGCCGGGAGCTGGCGCTGTACGGGCCGATCACGGCGGCGCTGCAGGTACCGCACGACCTCACCATGTACAAGAGCGGGATCTTCACCGCCTGTCCCGACGGCGCCGGCGCCAAGAACGCGGACGGCTACGAGTACAGCGACCACGCCGTCGTAGGCCGCACCGGTCACCGCGAACGGGGCGCCGGCTGAACCGATGGCGATGCGTGCCCAGGTCATTGTCGGGTACGGCGAGCGCGATGCCGTCAAGTACTGGATCATCCGTAATTCCTGGGGGACCGCCTTCGGCGAGAACGGGTACTTCCGCCTGCCCGTAAGACGTATTCCGAACGCGCGCGTCCGGCCGGGGGGCGCTGACCGGGTCGTTTGCCCCCAGCGTGGCGTCGACGCGTGCGGCATCGAGAGCAGCGCCGTCGCCGCGTACCCGTTCCCGCCGTCGAACGGTGCCGTCAAGAAGCGCCACCGGCAGGCGCGTCGCAAGCAACGCCTGTAAACGCGTCCCGTTATCGGGGCGGTCCGTTCATTGTTGTGGTGAAGACGCGCGCCGCCTGCCCCGGGTCGGCCATGTCGGCCGGCGACATGGCCGGGTTGATGCGGGCGACGACGTCGTCGACGTCGCCCGGCGGCAGCTTGGCGGCGGCGACGACCAGCAGCTGTCGGAGGTCGTCGGCGCACAGCAGGCGGAAGCGCGGGGCGCCGGCCGGGATGGATCGGAAGCCGGGCGAGGCCGTCAGGCGGACGAGGCCGTCGTAGATGGCGCCGGCGTCCACGGACGCGTCCGCCAGGCGCCGGGCGGCCCGGATCTCGACCTGCCCGAGGCCCTTCGACCGCAGCAGGACGAACAGGATGCCGACCTGGCGGCGGACCAGGTCGATCCGGTCGCCGGACAGGTCGGGTTCGACTCGGCGTCGCCAGTCGTGGACGTCGTCGACGTAGCGCTGCAGGGCGTCGGCGTCGTAGTCGTCGTCGTCGCGGCACGGCAGCTGGGCGGCCCTGGCGAACCAGCGACGCAGCGTCTCCTCCAGGTCGTCGTTACCCGGGCCCAGCGCCGCCGTCATGACGACGACGAGGACGGTGACGCCCAGGATGGCGGCCGTGACGACGATGGCGGCCGACCCGAAGAAGGCCCGGATCTCATTCGCCATCGGACGTGGGATTTGGAAGTGAGCCAGTGGGGCCGGAACCTGACCGCCAGGACTAGTCGTCACCGATTAATGCTCGCCGTCATCGCGGTGTGTGGTGGGGGGAGGGGGGTCGACGACCCCCCTGGTCCCGTTACGCGAAGAACACGGCGGGCGGCAGCAGGGGCAGAGGGCGACGAAGCCGGGGGCAGGCTGGCGGCAGGAGAATATCTAGTAATATCAGGGCGTGTGCCATATCAGTATATGGTTCGGCGATGCGATGGGCCGTCGCGGTCAGCTTAACGGTGGGGGCGGTGATCGTCACCGGGCGATGGCGGGTGCTGGTTGCCGCCGGCTCGTGTGCGGATCTCCAGCCGGTGGCGCTGTCCGCCCCCGAAGTCGGGTACCAGAGCGTGCTGGCGATCCGGCTCAGCGCCCTGTCGCTGGGCGAATCCGACCTGTCGACCTACGCCAGCTGTAGCGCCACGAACCTGACCTATCGGGGGCCGTCGTTGACGACCGCGTTCCGGGCCGTCGTCCAATCCGGCGCCCGTGTCACGTTGTCGCAGATCGAGTGGGTCATGCTCGACAACAACCTGATCCAGGGCGGCATCGGCCTCGCCAGGTTCATGTCCGCCCTGCCGGGCGTCCGCGTCGTCCAGCTGTTCGCCAACACGATCACGGGGCTGGCGGCCGGCACGTTCGCCGCCCAGACGCAGCTGCTCCTGCTCGACCTGGGCATCAACCCGATCACGACGCTGCCGGCGGCAACGTTCTCCTCGCTACACCGTCTGCAGGCCTTGTCAGTCGGCACAGGCGACGTCTACACCAGGTTGCCGCTGACGTGGCACACAGGTTCCTGGACTCGTGCGACCTACAGACACTCCCGGCCGGGATCTTCTCGCCAATGACCAGCCTGCATGAGCTGTAAGGCGGCCTACTCCCCTCGGGGCCCGCCTCTCTGCCCCTGACAGGCGCGCAACAGGTACCTGTCGGCGAACCCGAAGCTGTCGTCGTTGCCATCGGGCGCGCTTGACGATCTGCCGCTGCTGTCCTATGTGTACGAGTCGACGGCGGTAGACGTTGTACTGGAGCCCGTAGAGTCTGACGACAGCTGGTGCAGGAACGTATCCGAGACGCGGGTCGGGTGTTTCCCGAGTGCGCCAGGCGGGGCGACGTTGTACGACCCGCCGACGTTGCCGAATTGTCGACTGGATCCCGTGCCGAACGCGATCTACCCGTCGCAGCGGGTCGCGTTTACCGTTGCCGAGCCGTGCACGACGTTCACGTCGCCGACGCTGGTGTCCGATCTGGCGGGCGCGTTGAACGCAAGCGCGTCCCGGTTCGGGAACGTGCAGGTCGTCGGCGTCCCAGAAAACCCCAGCGCCTGCGCCCTGCAGGTCGACATGATGCTGGACAACGCCGGCAACAAGCACGCGTACACGTCGTTGCAGGCGCAAGCGTCGACGACGAACAGCCCGTTCCTGAACGGGCAGGTGACGCGGTACTACCTGGCGCATGGTGGCGTTGTCGCGTCGGCGGCATCCGTTCGCGCTTGCCAGAACGGGACGTCCCCAAACACGTACTTCGTTGACGTGGGCGTGTCGTGCACGCCGGGCGGCAACTCGCAGGCAGCAGGTTTGTCAGAACAGTGGAAGCCAGGTCCATCGTGTGGGTTAAGATGTGGCCGGCAGGCGGAGGTGGCTGGTTCCAGACGGTCGTGGATTTCGTGCAGCGAATCTTCGAAGGGTGGTGGAGCCCACCTGTCTGGGTCATGTTCAGCCTGATCATCCTCTTCCTGTTGTGCGTCCTGCTGGTCGCTGTGGCAACCGTCCGGCTCGTTCGGCAGCGGTACCTGGCCACACGGAACGAACGCGCTGCGAATTACTGGAGGCAGCCCGATAAGGTGACCGGGTACGCGGCTGCCGGTAACGATCATCGCCGCAAGGACAACGCTATCAACCTGTCCGATAACGACCCGCTGTCCGACCTGGCATCGTTCCACGACATGCAGATCGATTCCCGATGGAGCAAACAGAAGTCGTCGTCACCGGTGGCGGCAACGGGCCTGCCCAGCGACCCACATATGTCCAGCCCTCCCAGCAGGCCATGGAAGGTACAGGTCACGCAACCAGACGAGCGGCGCATCGACCCGTTCTGGCACGAACAGAAGGTCATCCAGGTCAAGACAAAGCCACCGACGAAGGCGCCCGAGATTCCGGTGGAAAAGCCCAGTCCCCGGCAATTCCAGGAGCCGCTCGACTTTATTATGCCGAATGCCTCGCTGGGCACGCAGGCGCCGCCGATGTCGCAACCCGTCACCAAGGTCCGACCCGGGCTGAACGCCATCCGCCGACAAAAGTTCAAAGCGCTGACCGACACGTCCGGCGACGACTCCATGCCGGACACGGACGCCGAATTCTAGAAATGAAAACGTTACGCAACAGGCCCAAGTCGCCGGGAGGCGATTTGGGACCACGGATGCAGCTCCCACTGCTGCGCTGCGCTGCGCGTAGGTCGCCTGTCGCGCTACCAATGCAGCTCCCACTGCTGCGCTGCGCTGCGCGTAGGTAGCCTGTTGCGCTATGCGATGCAGCTCCCACGCGAGCAACACGTCGGACCGCAGCGGCCCACTGAGCGCGCTGCAGACAGAAGTGCGTCTACAAAAGCCGGGGACCAATGAGGGCCATCGATCGATATTGTCGTGGCAACCAGCAAAGACCGTTTGGCGCGCTGGCGGGCGCACGGGCGAAGTGGGGGGCCGTCGTGGGGGCGCCGGTCACACGGCCCGGGTCGGCCAGCAAGTGGGAGACTTGCCGGTGAGACGTGGGCCGGCAAGAAAGGGGGTCGCGCCTAACGCGCGCGTCCGGCGGGGGGACGGGGTGGGTGTGTGTCTTGCGTTTCAAGGGTATCCCCCCCGGACCAGAGCAATTGTGAGGGCTTTACGCAGATCAGCGGCGACTTGGTCAGGCACGATGCGTTTGTATACAGACCCGCGCGGCAAGTCCCCGAACCCAAGTTCCGGTGGAGCCCGAGTGGCGATGGCGTCCGTGCCGCACCACCACTCGTGGTCGGGGGCGAAGCCGAAACCCGAGGTGGCGTCATGGCTCCGCGAGACCGCCAGCTCCCAGCGCAAGAAGCGCGTTGACGAATCCCCAAAGTGTGCGCCAGGGACGCGTAACCTAGGCCAGCATCGAATTCGACCACCGGTGCCATGGAGAGAGGAAGACGATGACGATGGGTCTGTAACCGATTTTCCTGCTGCCAAGTCGGGCCATTCGCGTTCGAAACCTTCGTCTTCTCCTGCTCGACGGAACCAAGCCAGTGTATCGCGAACCGAGCCGTCGCCGTCTCCGGCTCGCAGCCAGGCCGGGGGCAACGAAGACGGCCAGGTTGCCGACCAAGAGGCGATTCTGCGACTTCAACTGCAACGGGCAAAGATTGAGTTGGCTCGCGCCAAGGCGAGCTACTTGCAATCGCTCGCCGAGACTGAACGGACGCGGTCACGTTCAGTAAGCGTCCCGAAAGGTATGGGCGACTGTCGTCGTATATTTTGTCGAACGAACGCGTTGACTGAGGTTCTGGGACAGCGTCACGTGTGGAGAAGCAACTCGAGGTCATTGAGGAGGATAATTCGAAGGCCGAGAGCGAGCGCGCAGCGTTCGACACCGAATGGCCTGGCAGTGCGTCCGAATCCGAATTCGGGTCCCATATCGACCCCGACCAGTGCTCGCAGGTCAGCTGCATCGTGTTGTCAAATACCGACCGGTTCCTTATATCCAACCCCGTATAGTTCTCAGCAGCGAGCGAGCAGAACCCATTTGCCGAGATCGTCAAGATCGACAGCGACGACGAGTTCCTCGCCAATGCCGTCCGGCGCGGGAACGGTCCCGTGCGGCCGCTGTACGTCGATGCTGATCAGGGGAAATCCGGCACGATGGTGAAATTGCCACTGCTGTTTGCCTAACGACCGCGTCTGACGACCACTGTGCAGGCCAAGCTTCGCCGGCGCCTGCAACGTGTCATCTTCTGCGCCCGTCGCACGTCCGATGACTGAATCGTCCAGTGGGAACGGCTGGGCGTGACGTCGTTCAGAGTTGTAATAAAATTAACGTAATGGGGGGAGTATATTGTGGTCACAGCGTTGATCGGCGCCCTGTCGTCGCAGGGCCTTTTCAACAACCGACCATTCCATGTGGCTCCAGAAATGAACCGTGATACGTAACCAGTAGAAGGTTGCGTCTGGACGGCTGCGAACGCTTTTAAAACTGTGCCTGCCAAGTCAGTCGGTGTACGACGAGGCGACGACGCCGATGGGCTCCACTTCGAAGTCCGCGCTGCCGTGGCGAAGCTGCCGGGTTCGGCGCCGCGCCGCTCCCAATGTCGGCACCGGCCGCCGGAGCAAATGCGAGATGCCACTCGTGCTTCGGGTCTGATTTCGACTACAACGACCTGGGGTATCTGGTGTGCCAGGACTGTGGCGTGCAGTCGCATGTAATTTCGGCCGCAACGACCGTGTTTCGCTGGGCGCGCGTCTAACTTGCCGTCGATAGGTCGCCACGCAGGAGCAGACGGAATACGACCAGGTTGCCAAGGGGCTTCGGCGATTAACGCAGACTCAAGATGCCGAGCCAGGTTCATCCAGCCGTCCGGATAACTGCCGTCAGACGTCGACGTCGTCGCTACTGGCAACTGTTCAGCAAGTTCTGTTTGTGCAAGCCAAGGCGTTCATAGAACATGCACAACTTCATTATGGCCTGTTTGAGGCGATTGGATCGCTGTTCCTGGCCTTGCTTGAAGGCTGGAGGCAGACGTCAAACGATCGTCCTTTTGTCGTGTGCTTTCGAACCGACTATGACGACCTTCGAGAATCCAGTACGAGGAGTGCTGTTGTTAACGCAAGTGTTTCTAACGTCTAACGTTCAGGCTTCGAAGTGACTGCAAAGACGACGCTTGCAATCCTCGGTCTGGCCTGCAACCTGGAGCGTGTGCCAGTGACATTTGACGACATCGCACAAATGGCAATCCGAGGTATTATACCAACGAGGCGCCTCCGCGAGCATCTACGTCCTGATGTTGCCGCCGACATGTCTCCACGCCTGCAAGCATTTGTTGAATGGCAAGGTCTACCGGTCGGCCACGCGCTTGAGCGAGGTTGTCTCGTATCCTGTATGATTGGCGACCCCCGACCTTACCTATTTGTCATTGTGTTAGAGGCCAATAAGATCCATCGCACAATCACGCGTATTTGCTCACTGGAGATGCTGCCAGAAATGGTTCCATTCTGTTCCAATGTTCCAATGCTAATCGCTCGATACGTGGAACGTCTCGGCCTTCCATGCGGGGTCGTTGCTCCGACCTGCGTCTCACTTCTTCGTCTGTATCAACGGGTTCATCCCGACGAGGAGCTGAATTCAGCACGCATCGTCGCCGTTATTGTCATCGGCATCAAGCTGCTCTATGGATGCAGATCGAGTGCACATCGCACCGCATTTGACGACTGGCTCTCTCGATTGCAATCGGTTCCTGACTGCCGAAATCCACCCGGTGACTCGGACGATGCGGAGAGATCTGTTGTGAGTGGGGCGAGTGCCTTACCTGTTGTATGTCAAATGACAGTCCTGCACAGTTGTTTGTTGACTGGGTCCACGATTACGAGGTGGTCCATCATTATATCACATTGTTGCTCAGCGAATATGACGAGCTGTTCGTTGTGCCCGAACGTACAACCGGTGACCGTCCCGGTCCTGTTCCTGCCCATCGTAACGACATGGACGTTTACGACGATGTCGGGTGTGATTGCTGGATTGACCCCAACGACGAGAAGTCGCCGGCGCCTAACGAATTCGTCACGTACGCGAACAGAGCCATTGGGCACGGCAGCTGCGAGTATCACTTCCGTCACCAACGCCTCGTGTCTGCCTGTGTCGGCACATTCGGTTTGAGTGGCCAGCTAATGAACCTGTTCATCGACACCACGCTCATGGAGATCTACAGTTTGCAAACCGGCAACCCGGCTCGGTGAGTCTTCAACGTAATAGACCACATAGCGAGGCGCAGAATGCGGATGCAAAGTCGAACCTCCCGCGCCGTGTCCCGTGTCCGAAAGTACCTACCTCCACACCATGAGGAACAGACAGTCTTGAACGGACGGGAAGGGGGCCGGGCCCCTATCTGACCCAGACAACGGGAAGTCGTCGGATTGTGAATGCAAGTTCGATCGGCGATGGTGCTGCGTCCCAAGTCGTCACGTTGTTTGTGACGGTGCGCCCTGCTTCCTGTCCTTCATCTACACAGACACGCCACATGTTAGACATCACCTTAGGCAGAAATTCAGACTAGAGAAACCGGATACGAAACAAGTATAAGGTTTCGCTGCCGCATGTCCGCTTATCGAAGCCTGAACCAACGCTTGATGGATCAAAGCCACACACTGACTTTCGTTAGCGCATGTGCCGCCGTTCCCAATTAAGAGACCGGCCGCCGGCGTCTCCCAAGCTAAGCGTACGCCGCGTTGGGACAAAAGTTGGGCGCGGACACGATGCAACGACGGCTGAAACGCAATCAACAGTCAGACCGGCGACAGGGCGAGCAGGGACTTTGAAAGCCATCGTGCGCAAGGACGTGGTCGAAAAGGGCTTATAAGCGGTACAGGAACCCCGCAACGTTTCTACATCAGACGACGTGGATGTCCGGCACTGGAGACTGTCAGTCGCCATTTGTACCGGTTGGATTAGGGTGGAGCTGTCGCGGGGGAGCGGAGACCTGCTGTGTGAGGACCCGGTTAAGGTTCTGGCGCGCCTGCTACACACACGTACGTCTGAACGTCGATCGTCCGTATGGTCCGATACCAACAGGATGACAGCCGATGATCGGGAATGCTGGGCGCCGCTGGTCGGCGCGGTGATCCTGTCAGTGACGATCCTCGTCATCCTTGATGCGCGCAGCATACTGGACAAGGCAGCAGCGAAAGTCGCATCAGGCGTCATCCTTGGAGTAGTTCTTTGCCTGATCGTTTTCAAGGCTTCTGTGATCGTTCGCCGAGAATGGCTTCCAAACACGCAAGACCACCCTTCTGCAAGCGAGCACCAGCGCCGTGTCCACATTTCGTGACGAAGATCGTTCAGGCAAAGAACGACTCCAAGGATGACGCCTGATGCGACTTTCGCTGCTGCCTTGTCCAGTATGCTGCGCGCATCAAGGATGACGAGGATCGTCACTGACAGGATCACCGCGCCGCCGACCAGGCGCCCAGCATTCCGATCATCGGCTGTCATCCTGTTGGTATCGGACCATACGGACGATCGACGTTCAGACGTACATGTGTGTAGCAGGCGCGCCAGAACCTTAACCGGGTCCTCACACAGCAGGTCTCCGCTCCCCCGCGACAGCTCCACCCTAACCCAACCGGTACAAATGGCGACTGACAGTCTCCAGTGCCGGACATCCACGTCGTCTGATGTAGAAACGTTGCGGGCTTCCTGTACCGCTAAGCCCTTTTCGAGCATGTCCTTGCGCACGACGTCTTTCAAAGTCCCTGCTCGCCCTGTCGCCGGTCTGACTGTTGATTGCGTTTCAGCCGTCGTTGCATCGTGTCCGCGCCCAACTTTGTCCCAACGCCGGCGGCATAGAAATGATACTGACGGCGTATCTCTCGGCAGGACAAATTAAAACTCCTTAGCCTGAAACTGATCAGCTCGGTCGACCACTCTCTCTGTGCAGCAGGTAGAGTCGCCCATCGTTCGTCAGATCGATGCGGCTGACGTCGGCAATGGCGATGTCAATATCGTCGTCCGTCAAACCCCTTCGAATCGAGCCGATTCAATGCTCGATCACGCGCAGATGTACCGAGGCCCAGCATTCGGTCGAACGCGTGACGAACGTCGCGATTGCCGATAGCGTCATGGTATTGTAAATAGTGCAGAGCATGAGTAGGCACCGCGTATGTCATCCTGGCGTCAGACGGCAGTACTGAACGGCAGGAGATCTCTGAAATCCGTGCAGGACGCGTCCCCCGTTGCCGCATCGCGCCTATCTGCGTGTCAGCCATTTCTGGTCAGACCAGCTGAGCAGCGCAGGCATGCCGGGCATCGCAGCATGCATGTAGGACAGTTGACCCGATTCCCAGCACGCCTCGCGTCCAGTGCCGCTCATTTACCTACGACGTTCTCGCCAGGACCTGGTCTTAGTCGACGTGGTTGCTCGGCACGACATCGTTCGGGAACGAGACGCTTGTGATTGTGCCGTTCGAGGGCGATATACATCGTGTCGAGTCAATACACGGGTCACGTACCAGGTTTGTATCCAACCATCGCATGCAGGCGGACGCCGGTCAACGTGAAGCAGGCGCCGACTCCGTGGTGGACGTCGTCGGCGCGACCGATGACCCGACGACGCTGACGGTCGCGAACGCCGGCCACTGCATCGTCGTACATGGCCGACCGACATGCCGTTGTGTTTCGGCAATGCGCGTCGCAGGTCATAGACGCGCTCGGCGCGGGCGCGGGTCAACGGACTCACTACTCGGTTCTTCGTGACGGCATGTGTCACAGTCAGTGGCCAGATCTACAACAGTGCTTCAGGGAAGCACAAGGCGGCAAGTGAAGCATGATCTGCTGTTGTCCGTGTCGTGCCCCATGAAGTTGAACCCATATTTGCGTTGGCAACTGACGAAGCACGCGCTTGGTTTTGTGAAATTAAACTGTGTTACGTTCTCTTATGAACCCTTGTAGTCTCCTTTACTGTCCGCCCACAACGCGAGGACTCTCAGCATTCAAAAGGTTAAGCTTTCATTCGAAGACACCGTTCTCGAAGCTGTGTTCGGCGCCAAGAACACCCAAAACCGAGACCAGCTGGTCGTTGGATTCCGCAAAGTGCGAACGTCTGGGGTAATCCACGATCAACAAAGCGTTCCTGAAACAGGTCCTCGATCTGTTTGAGCGTCTGGTAGGCGCCGACCTGACTCATTAGAGCTGGGTAGACTGATGCCGCTCCCGCGGCAGCCAGGCACGATCTGGTTCGCCTCCGTCACTGCGTCCGGATCCTGTGTTCACTATAGCCGCTCCATGAATGGGACACCGATTGCGCTCTGTGCATCGTTCACTGCGTCCCCTATGCTCCTTACGACAATTTCGTGCCAGCTAGATGGCGAAGACTTCGCCCAGAGTCTGGGAGGTCGGCCTCCAGCCGACGAACCTGGTCGGCAGGGTGCCGTCATCGATCCAGCGCTCGACATTGTCGACGAAATCCCGTCTCGCGATGTTCACAATCAGGGTAACCGGAAAGGCGCGGGCGCTGGCAAGCACACCGAATGCCATCGACAGATTCCTATCGGCCAACTTCCCGTCGACGACCACCGGCTCACCCATGAATGCTTATAATACGTCGAACAGCTGATTGGGTACTCGTTACGTATTACGTGATGGGATCGTCCAGCTGAAACGTATGGCGCAGACAAACGAGCACGAATGATCGACTTCAACCAGACGGGGGCAGCGTGATACGTTGTGAAGCCACCAGCGGTCTACCGAGGCACCACAAAGACACGACTCCTGTTCGTTGCTCGTCAACCTTCGACCCATCTGCTCTCGAGATCACTACTGTTAACACGGACCATCCCAATGTGAAACGTGCCGAAGGGCACACCTGTCTGAAGACCAGTGACGTGTCATACGATGGCACCTGGGACAACGACAATGAGCTAGCTGAGCGGCTGCGGGACGCATTCGAGGTGATTGAATTCGAAGCGTATAGGTAGACTGATCGGAGCGTTGTCATATACCTGAACAGTAGTATCATGAGCGTAGGTACTTCCCGAGACTCTGCACATATCTGCCAGCGTTCAAGGAGGTCACAGATCTCGATGCTGTGTATTGTCTGCTGGAACGTTCGTTCGGTCAGGCATCACGATTCGCAGCACGAACTCGATTATCGACCAGAACCGCAGCCCAACCCGGTTGTGGAATACGTAGATGACAACCTGCGGGCACCGTGCGAATTTAGCAATTGACGCTGCCGCAAGGACCCGAACCAAACTCACGAGAAGATAGAAAATGAACCCAAGCGCAATCAAGAGGCGGTCAGTCCGCTCCCGGCGACGAATTCGTGCTTGGGCTCGGTTCGTTTGTGACGACGTGGCGCCGATCGCCGCGAACGTCTCACCGGTCTTCCTGATTGCATGTGACCCTTCCAGAAGGACTTCATGCACGTTCTGGCTGTGATCGATCTGCTCCATCAGAAGACGATGCGTTCTATTGAGGCCGGCCGTGATCACTTTAGCCGCCGACAGGGCTGCCGCATCACTGAAATCGGTTCTCGCTGGATTCCTGCCCCTGGGTTCAGCAACGCATCATTTAGCAACAGTCCACCCATGTATCCAAAGCCAGCAGGCCTTACGCGCGCCCTCCGAGCAGTTCATCGCGCTGAGCCTTCTGCAACTGTGCCTGGGCACGTTCATATGCGATATTCGCATTGCGAAGATCGAGCTTCAGTCTACGACCCTGGCACGTCAGATGAGGATACACCACGCCGTCGATCTGCCGCCGTTCGTACTGTCGGTGCAGGTTCAGAAGACGCGTGCGCTCCTCGTCGGCGTCGACGTCGGCGCGGGCCGCCCCTTCGGCGATCCTGTCCAGAGCGGCACGAACGCGCGCGTTGATAGCGGCCGCCACGGCCGGCGCCTCCTTCCCGTCCTGCAGCACGGCCAGGTCGCGTCGGACCTCCAGCTCCGCCTCCATCGCCGACATGGCCAAAATGGACTAACGACGCGAACACGCCGCCGGTTCCACCATTCGTCGTGATTCGATCAACGTCGCCCCCGGGGTGCATCTGCCACTGCGCCCGCTTGCCGTCTCAGGCCATTATTTGGCAGTTTGGTGATCATCAGCGGCACGGTCGGGGTAGGTTTGGCGGTCCACAGGCCAGGGCGCGTGCGACGCAGATCTAGCGTCGGGCTCCGGCGCTCAGGGATGGGAGTGCCGCGCCTGCAGCGCCCGATGCCGCCCAAGCTCACGGTTGCGTTCGTCGAGCTTCGCCTGGTTCTGTCGCGGCTGGCCCGTGAATCGGGGAGCACGGAGTGGCGCCTCCTGATGTTACGAGCTCGTTATCTGTTGGCGCGGTGTCGTCAGATGACACCGCGTTCGCCAAACGAGCGCGAATTGTTGGACGCGCTGCTCGAGAACATCGAGTTACGGTTGGATACTGCCCCCGCCATCGACGACCTGCCGGACACATCTGCTGACATGGATGCGCTTGGGTTCTGCCGTTTACAAGTAGAGCTCCTATCCCAAATCGCAGACGAGGACGAATCCCTTCGGAATCTTAGCGCCACGTTGGAGCAGATCATGAATGCGGCCGCGAACACACCCGCAGCCGGACCCTTGTCTGGACTCATTATGAAGCTCTATGGACGCCTCGGGACCTTGTTCCAGGACGCGATCATTGCCGATTGTCGCACTGGCCCATACGCGAAACGCAAACGCATCGTTCCAGGCTGTTTTGCTCGTGACCCGTTCATGTCCAGCTCGGAGCACCTGCGTCGGATAACCGTGCAGTTTCCCAAGGCGCCCCGGTTCCCAACGTCGCCGAAGAGAGCAGCGCCGGACCCCATTTCGGCCGCGTATGTTGTTGTGCACGATACGCTCTCTCAGCTTGGTTGCGCGTGGAACCGCACGGAGCGATTTCAGCATCCCAACACCGAAGACGGAAGCCCTGGACCTGGGTGGTACGATCCCCAAAGATCGCGGATTGAGCCAAAGTCCCGAACGCACCCTATTGGCATCGTTCGCGTCTAACGATCTTTCCTCTAGGTCTCCAGCCGTGATAATCGGCCCCACATCGAAAGATGGGCGAGTGGAACGGGCACGAAGGCGCAGAGATCTGGGGCCGAGTCCATTATCGTACGATATCCGGTGGCGGATGGTGACGGTGACGGTACCAGGCCCACGTTGGGGCCCCAACCTCCGCGACACTGTTCGACCGACAAACTGGTTCATTGTCCAACTGGACAATCGTTGCCGGCAACGGGCATCGATCCGGCGTATGCTCTCGGCGCGACCCGTTCCAGCCGAATCTGCTGCGCTGGCAAAGTCGGTGTCTTCGGCGTTCATTACAAAGCGGGATCCTGGCAAGGAGCCGCTTCATGTGACGGTGACGGCGAACTGTGGCTTTGCCCCGCCCGATTGCAAAGCGTTCCTACAACCTCAGAGCCACGCACCGAAATGGGCTCCTTCGGTATCGTCTCCTCGGAGGCCTCAACAGAAGGTTCGCGATATTCGCAGGACCGGTGCACAGCACGACTCCCTTCAGTACTCAAGAGCAATGTTGAAACCCAGCTTCGGCAATCTTCGTCGCGTTCGACGGCGTTCTCATCATCTTCGAAAGGCCATCGACGAGAACACGCCAAATTCGAACGATGGCCCAACTCGGGACGTGGTACTGCGCCCTGCGCATCACTGTTCACAACCCCGCCTAGATCGTCGATTGTTCCCAATTGGTCGGGCAGATCCGTTGGGGAAACGAATGGATTATGGAGGGCCGGTTTTCGCTATGGATTCCGGGCACATTCCTAAGGACGCCGTATTCGACGACCCGCTGCTTAACCGTGCTGATGCACGTGTGGTCACCCAAATCTCCCAAACTGATCATCGTCGAAACGTGCTTCCTGGTAGACCCCAATCCGGAACTAAGCAGAACAAGCCGTTGCAGATCGTATTGAAACATGACACGAGAGCCGGGACGACAAAATTGGAAACTTTCTTCACTGATCATCGCGCCACTAGCGACAAGCGCATGGAGGACGCTCGCATCGTACTGAGTGCCAATCCCACGAAACTTTGCATTGGAGCGAGAGGCAATGGATCATGGGCAAAATCACGACGATTCATGCCTGAGAAGCATGGCCAAGAAACAGAACTAGTTCTGACGCCATTGGATCATCGTTCACCGAAGGGCGCTGTGCGCTTTACGACCCATCACGATCCCGCCGTTAAACCTCGCCAACTGGAACTTGCCTTGAATCCTCACAGCTCTCAGCCACCAACTATGTCCCCGACAACAGCGTATCCAGCAAGCAACCACCCCAGTTTCATGCGAGCTGCTCTGGAAACCGCAGTGCAGATTCCAAGGTCATCAGTGGCAAAGGGCGCGACAACATGGAACCCATCGACCACACAATCGCTGCAACGTGACGGACATGATGTTGGGTTCAACTTTGGGCCACGTTTACCGCATACGTCGACACTGGCACAGCGAGCAGCCTTGTTCACTTCTGGCAGGAAGCAGGGGTTGTCCCAGGATATGGACAAGAGCATGTTCGAGGCGCCTCCGCAATGGGACCCACTCCACGTCCGCGTATCCCCTTTCGGATACGACACGCAGCAGATCCCGCCAATGGATCCAGACGAGCGTCAGTACGATCCACACCATGATATTCTGCTACGCAGTGCCCCGCGCGTCGTGTTCGACAGGGCTGAACGATGGCCAACCCTGAAACCATTCGACAACGGCGACTATCTGCAAGTCCTGTATCCCAGCGATACCACACTCGCTCCAAGGCACCCCGCCGCATGCTTCCCTGCATCATCACGTTTCCAGCCCTACTCGTCCGTGGTGGCGTCCTCAGCATCTCTCATTCGGCATCGTCGCCAGCAATCCCGCTAGTAAAGGTACCCTAGATTTTAGGGCGCACTTCATATATCGTTGAGCAGAAGGCCGTGACGGAGTCCGCAGAGCGGAAGCGTTCCCAGTGCGTGTTATCTCGTCTGTACGACATGGCGGCCGTCGTCGGAAAGAAGCTGCTGAAGAAGGGCGGTCAGGAGCCCACTGAGCTCGAGGCTGCGCTGGCCCAGGCGTTTGTCGACCTGGAGGCGTCGTCCAAGGACCTGAAGGCGGATCTCCGTGACCTGTACTTCCTGGCCGCCAAGGAGATTGCCGTCGAGGAAGGCAAGAAGGCGATCGTCATCTTCATTCCGTTCGTCAAGCAGGCGAAGTTCAAGAAGATCCAGCCGCGGTTGATCCGTGAGCTCGAGAAGAAGTTCACGAACAAACACATTGTGTTCGTCGCGCAGCGCACCATTCTTGGCGCTGGGTACGCCCGCAAATCGAAGGGCGCCCTGCGACCACGCTCGCGAACGGTCGCCGCCGTCCACGAGTCGATCCTGAACGATGTCGTCTACCCGACCGAAATCGTCGGCAAGCGCATCCGGTTCCGCCTCGACGGCACGAAGCTCCTGAAGGTCCACCTGGACCCGAAGGAGGCCAGCAACGTCGACTACAAGCTTGCCACGTTCGCGGCTGTCTACCGCAAACTCACCAACAAGCAGGCTGAGTTCATGTTCCCTCCCGCCGCTAAAGCCTGATAAATTCCTGGCACAAACCTTCAATGCTTGATCCAACGGTGCTGTATGCCGTGTCTTGGGAATAGCCCGCTAGTGGCATTGTGTCGCTGTCGAGCGTCGCGACTGCCGGGCCAGACTGTATTCGACACGGTCGTGTGAGCTGGACGAGTCATTTTGGCGTTGGATATTCAGGTTTCGGGGCCGCGTCGTCGTCGGTTGCTGGCAATGGTGGCGACGAGGCGCCGTGTTTATGAACCGTTGCAATGTGCGGCCGACCCGGAGCAGCTTGATCGTGAGGGGCAGGTGCGGCTTGATCCGCGACGCTGGCAAGGGAAGAAAGGAGGGGCGATTCCCGCATTCTATAAGCCTGCTGTCAGGGTGGCCGATCCACCAGCTGAGAACCAGCCGCAATTGGACCGAGATGTGCTCCGCGCTGCTGCCCAGGAGGTTCCCAAGGCTGAACTGCCGGAGGCCATGCGTCCCCGGGTCGACTCGTTGGAGGCGGCTGTCAACGCGCTGGACGACGAAGTTAATGCTATGCGGGTCAGATCAACGAATTTTCGTGATGGCTGTATTGCCTGACGCTTTGAGTCGATAGGCTGAGTTGGCGCAGATGCGCAAGGAGACAAGGGAGAACGCTGAGGTCGTTCGCGAAACACAACAGATGATACGTGAGATTCGTGACAGCGTCGCTGCCAAGAATTCCTGTAGTGGCCGTGCTGTGAACACTCAGAACAATAGGAAGCGGCCCGCCGATGACAAGACGTTAGCAGAATCGAGAGCTGCGAAGGTCCTGAAGGCCGCGACCGGGGATTCCTCTACACGGGCTCGTTCGGCCCACCAGTCCGGTCAAGACGAGGACGGTGTGTTCCTCAGTCCAGTGCAGGAAAAACCGTCAAAGAACAGGCGGAACAGTTTGCGGTGGACCATCGCGTGGAACGAACCTGAACCGGAAACGAACGCTGCCGCCGATGGTTGATGAGCCCATTGCGTACGACCTCGATGCGCGTGACGGTAACTTAGACGCACGTTCTGCAATATATACGCAGCATAGTTACTTCGCTAAACGGTGTGTTCGTCATGTCGTCGATCACGTCGCATCAGGTAATGCTTCAACAAATGTCGCTGGGACCGAAATCTAGCCATTCTGGGGTCATCTTCACAAGGGCATCGACGAATCGCCCTCTTCGTGGCTGATTCAGTCGTGCACGTAACTTTGATCTTGTTCGCAGGTGGCGAAATGTGGTGGCGACGTTATGAACGTTTGATGACGACAGACTTGCCAGGCGGCGACAAACGTTCTGAATCCGGTACAGTAATTCCTCCTATTAATATTCCTTCTAATAGGCCCTGAACCAAACCCCAAACATGCTCCAGGGTCTTAATGAAAGGGCCGGACGCATTTCAGGGTCTTACTAGAAAGACTTAATGCATTTCAGGATCTTAATGGGAAGATTACCGAATGTTACAGACCTCGTGCAACCAGGTATGTCGCAGGTACTGACTCCTGTATCAGTTGATGCAGGATTAGGTCGGATGATGAAGCACTGGGCAGCAAATGTCCTTGACGCTGAGTCGAGAATGCCGCGTTCGACTCCAAATGGGCAGACGGTTCGTCCACTGTTGCCGAACGTCGTATTCTGACGTCTCCGTTGATTGCGAAAAGGGGGAGGACTGAACAGAGCCGGAGCCGGGAGGTCACACGAACGCAACGGCTACCGGAGACTCTCAATAGTGTTGCAGAACACTATAATGACTATGGGTATCGATGGCCATCTTTCGTGTCAGAAGCCGGATAGACATCCCTCCACCAATGGACGACGGCATCAATGCCGGACTGTCTGACGATCGCGGGTGCCGTCTGGCGCTGTACTGCCTGCGATTGGTGCGTACAGCGCCAGCCCTGACGGGAAGACTCCACGTTTCGAACACGTTGGCTGCAGAACAGGCAACATGGCAAGCCAGGTACCGAAGCCGCCGTCGACCTCCGCATGCCTTGTAATTCAAGCCTGGCAAATTGGAACTATCACACCTACAGTAGCTTCGTGCGGTCCGTTGGTTTGGAAAGCTGCCGCGGTACTGTATGAACCCCCGATGGACACGGCGTAGATCGCCGACGACACGTTGCACACAATTGGCATATGGCCTGGGAGTGTTCCAGAAGCTTCTGGACCGCAGCAGGTGGTGAAGCGCGGTGTCCCGGGTGAAGCGCGGTGTCCCGGTCCAGTGATAATACTCCGGGCCGGGGTGACGCCAGTGTGTCTGAGGTAGGTACATTCGTCGCGGCAGGACGGACACGTCACCGCAGTCGCCAAAGTCCGTGGTGCCATTCCCAAATCCGGCGCCGCCAGCACCAACCACTCACACACAAGCAAGCAGCGCAGTCTCGGGCGGCGGGTCGTGCCTGCGTCAACCGTCAGCAACAGCGGGTCGGTCGGCGGTGACGTCACTCAGTGTTTCGCCCGGAACCACGATCGTCTGACACTGGTTGATAGCCGCCACACCCGTTGCGCCAGGCGTGACGTCCTTCCTCTCCTGAAACTGCGCAGCGATTGACGTACTGCGATCGGTCGGGCAGAAACGTTCTCGCCCACGCCCGCATTATAGTAAGCGCCACGCGTCCAGGGCGGCGTACCGTACTAGTCGACCGGCGCCTTCCGCTATATCTCTGCACGGCGGCATGTCGAACCACAACGGCACGGCGCAGCCCATGCTCTGCCTGAACGGCTGCGGCTTCTTCGGGTACTTGCCGTCGTATACGCTCGCTACGTCGTCCATCGCCACTGACGCCCATGTCGCAGGACCGCGGATCACCGTAATCTGTGCTCCTCGTGCTACAACGAGGTCATCAAGGCCGAACAAGCTGCGTCGGCGACGTCGTCGTCGCCAGCACCCGTGCCTTCGTCCGTTGATGTCCCGCCAGCGATCGCTGAACCTGTTCCAGCGGCGGTTGCCCCAGCAGCAGTGCCGCCGCCCGCGCCTGAAGTAGCAACTCGAGCGGCGGTGCCTGCTGATCTCGCTCCCTCTCCGGTGCAAGATCGTTCACGATGCGCCATATGCCCCAAGAAGCTTCGTCTGGCTCAACAGTTCGCCTGCATGTGTGGGCGGACATTCTGTGGCCAGCACCGCTACGCGGAAGCCCATGAGTGCACGTTCGATTATGTCAAACGGAACCAGACGCAGCTGCGCAAGGATAACCCAGAGGTATAACGTGCTCCTTGTGACCTCGGTTTGCAGGTGTCTGAACGCCCCTCTGCAGGTGGTTGCGAGCAAGGTATCAAAGATTTAAACGGGCCACGGGTGAATGGTCCATCTGCATTTGATGTCCGCGCATGTCGAGAATCCTCACAACACCGCATGGGGCTCTATCTTCTGGCCACACGTTTCCGACGATTTTGATAAAATTTACTAGATTGGGAGATGCGACATTGGCGATAGAGCAGTGTGACGGTTTCCGCCACAATTCTTCACAGGCGATTACCAGGCGAATGCATTCGGCGTGTTCGACTGGGGCGGCGTCGGTGACGTGCTTCCGAATGGGTTGTTGGAATTGCTCGAAGGCGCTGCCTTAGGTGGCTGCTGGGGAGACGCTTGTCCGTATGGACTAGGGACAGAATACGCTTGCCACGCGTTTGTATCTTGAGGCGGGTACGGTGGCTGCTGCTGCTGCTGCTGCTGTGATTGCGGCTGCTGGGCATACCCTTGGAAATGTTGTTGAGGAGCGAAGCCGGACGGCGCCATCGGCGGGTAACCTTGCTGGGAGCTGAACATTGCTTGCCCAGCAAACGTTTGCGAGTCAAGTGCGAATCCTTGTGATTGTGGTGCGGGTGGAGGTACACCTTGAGACTGCGGCGGGTATCCTTGCAGGCTGGGAGGCGACGCGGCAGGAAAATTGGCAAAACCAGAGGACGAAGGGAGCATTTGTCCCATAGGCATCATCCCTGACTGTCCAGAGCCCATGGGTACGCCTGCGGGTCCTGGCGCCATAGGCATGCCTGCCGGCGCAGGTGGATATCCATACGGCGCCATTGGATAGGGTGGGTTCGGTGCCTGGGACTGCTGCTGAAAGTACGGCGGTGGTTGAACCGGTGCTGGTGGCTCTTGGAAGAGGCTCATAATGTCTTGCTTTGTGTTCTTGACGGGCTCGGCAGGGGCCGATGCAGCCTCGAACGACCCGAATGCCAGATCAGTGGCCTCTGGCGACGTCGGCGCGAACTGGGCGAAATTCGCAAATGGCGACGGCGGCCCCTGAAGAGAGAGGGCGGCAACGCCCGCCCCCGCCGCTTTCGCCGTCTTCTTTGGCTTTTCGCCCTTCGACTTTGACGATGCTTTCGATGGCGCCGCCGCCGACTTCGAGTTCTTTGTCGCGGCCGCCTGCTTCCGTCTCTGCGCGTCGCCACTGTCCTCGCTGCTGTCGTCAGAGGTGCTGTCGTCGGCAGAGCTCTCATCGGAGTCGTCCTCGGAGGTGTCGCCTTCGGAACTGGACTCCTTCCCAGCAGCCTTCTTCTTCGCCTTCGACTTCGTCGCCGACTGTTCCATTGCCTTCGACGATGCAGTTGACGATTTCGCACAGAACGCTTTCTGCTCGTACTTCTGCCTGATGAAGGTCTCTACGACCTTGTCGTTCGTGTCCGGCGTCGGCTTTTTATCGGGCGCCAGGTTCACCTCGTAGTAGGCGTTGACCTTCTTATTGCCCCACTGCTGCATGACGTCGACCCATTCGGGTTTCCATTCGTCTAGCGTGACGGAGCGGACCTTGGAGATATGCACGCCCAGGTTGCGATGTATACCTGCACGACATGATTACACACCATGACGGGGAGGTGCGTTTTCGGCAGCCACGTACCCGAGCATCGGATACATACGAAGCATCCGATGTTGATGGAGGCCCATCGCGGCTGCCTGGTATTACAGTCGACGCAGGTCTTGTTCTCGGATTTCTTCAGCAGCTTCTTCAGCTTCTCGATCTCGTCGGCCCCCATCGTCCGACAGCGACGACCGCCGCCTCGATCGCGTGATCAATGTGGGCGCGTGCGCCGCCCCCACACAGTATCGTCGAATATCTCCAGGCCAGGCCGACCCAGCCAGCAACAAGGCTGACCGATGACGACCAAAACGGACCGGGGCCGACTTCCCCGCCCACGTCGTCGTTTGCGAGCGTGGCTTCTAAATATTTTGAGAGCATTTTAGGCGGCGCAGCTGACATCCATCCGATCATCCCCCGTCCAGCCCCCCGTCGAATCATTTGGGTACGCAAGTATTGCCAGAGTGAAGGAGCTTAGGGTTTACCTGCACAAGTATCACGCCAGGGCAACCAGCGTGTTCGTCGTTGTCGTCGGGCAATCACTGACTGATGCAGGCACCTGATCGATGAGGACGCAGATGGTAGGCCGAGCTGCCGTATATACTTAGCATACGTTCACATGCAGGCGCACCCCCGGGCATCTTCTAGAATAGTACACACGGCACCGCCGACATGGCCACGGTCATGGATAACGGTATCCAACGCCTTCAGAACGTTGCTGGCAGAAGGAGTCGCGTTTTATGTAGGTCACCCAGGAAAAGCGATGTCATTTGGGGGCACGACGTAGGCATGCGTTGCTGCATTAACATTAGAGGCAGCAATCCGCAACAACGGTCACGTAGAAATCGGTACTGCCAATGGGCAATGGGCAATGGCCAGTAGGGAGCCAGAAGCGGTGTGCATGAAGGGCAGCTCGTTGGCGATTGAGATATATCACCGCCTGTCCGAACGGGGCCAACGCTGCCGAATAACGGAAACGTTTGGGCGTAATAGGGAAATTTGAACGTGTACTTCGGTGTTAACCATGGGCTTGACAAGTTACACCTTCTATGAATAGCGTTTTGATCACGCCGGGCAGCCTCTCGTAGAGAGCCGTCGACTGTTGGACGACCTGCCTGTTAATCAACATGGAGGACCCTTTTACGGCGACACGAATCTGCGTTGACGACCCGCCTGTCACATCGTCAGCCTTATGGACACCAATCACTGGAGCGCTCTTGTTGCCTTGGGCTGAAATAACGTCGATAACCGTTTCCGTTGATAACCCAAATAGGTCTATCGTCGTGTTCATTGAGTAGACAGCTCGGTGGGCGTCATCGTTGAAACACCTATGCGAGATGTTAGAGTTCGCGGTATGGCCAATCGCAGACGAATTTGCCTACCGATGAACTGTCTCGAGGCGTACCTCATAGCCAGCAAACCGTTGCGCCCCCTTAACAACCCGCTGCGCGAAGTCACCCTCCCATTCGCTGATTTCCTGTTCGGTGACATCGTCATGGGATACGAGCTGCACCCAGACCTGAGACGATTTCAGAATCGACAGGACCGACTCCTTCGGCACGTCGACCGCAACGTCCAGAACCGTCGTCAGTCCAGACCCTCGCCCTGCAATGCCCATCGCGTCCCCAGAATGTCCAAGCACACGCGTTGCAAGAGAGGCGCATGCCACTACGAACGTGACTCAGATAAGGACCACTGAAGCAGCGCGGCATGGAATCTAGATGATGATGAAACATCAAGGACTAGGGACGTAGCTGGTCGGGCATAACCGCTGTGCCCAGCGGACCGCCCATCACAGTACCCATTCAACGGGAGTGCGGGCAGAACGACCGCCTGCCTGTCACCCCTGCTGTTCTGCTGACGACGGATGGCGACCAGCGCCGGCGAAGTCGATGAGACGCGTCGCCTTTTCGACAGCGGCCCCGAGTACGCGTCGTTACTGCAGCGGCCGACCGCTCGTCAGCTATCGCCGGGCAGTCGCCGTCGGCATGACCCGTTGTCGACCTGGCAGGCGATTGCATACGCCCTGCCGAGCTTGGCAGTCGCCGCTCAGTACCTGCCGACGCACATCCACGTCTTCAAGTTCTACACCGACACGCTGATGGTCCCTGCTGGATCCCTGGCAGTCGGGACGGCCGTTGCCCGCGCCATGGACTGCCTCATCGACCCGATCGTCGGGTGGATCTCAGACAACACCGGTACTCGTACTGTGCGACGCCCGCTGATCGACCCCTCCCGACTCATTGCACGTCGCCCTAGAATCGTCGTGGGGCCGTCGTAAGCCCTACATCCTCGCATCGTTGCCGTTTAACGCGATCGCGTACTATCTGCTGTTCACGCCGTCGTCGACCCTGGCCGGGCACGCCGCCACACAGTGGTTCACGTTCTTCTTCTTCCTGTTCCTGGCCGTTCCCCTCAGCCTGCCGTACTACAGCCTGGGCCCGGAGCTCACATCTGACAACGCGGGCCGTGTTCGAGTACGTCCCCGCTCTGCCGCTCCCTGCGCCGCCGGTTGATGTTGTTTTCCACAGTTGTTCGTGTACGCCGAGGTCTGGGACAAGGTCGGCATCATATTCGCGGCCATTCTGCCGTCCCTGCTGATCGTCGCTTTCCATGGCGATATTCGTCGAGCGTATTCCGACGCTGCCCTGATCATTGGCGGGCTGACCATTCTGACGTTCTCCACCTTACTCATCTTTGTCGAGGAACCTCAACGCCCTCGTGAAATCCTCCGTAATGTCGGTCGCGCCTGCTTGCCATTGTCGACCCTGTCTGATGCTTGTGGCCGTCCCAAAGGTGAAATCGTCACAGTTCGTGCCGGGCATTCGCCGGGCCATGAGAAACGCCCCATACAGGCTGTTGATGTACGCGGCGACAATCGGGACGCTATCACATGCTGTCACGAACGTCATTGTCACGTACTATGTCGCGTGCGTTATCCGAGTCGACGGGCCCGAGGAATTCCTCGGCACGGTCCTGTGCACGTTCTTCATCCCCGCTGCACTATCCATCCCGGTCTGGCACTTCCTGGCCCGAATAACCGATACGCGCCGGGCCTGGCTCATCGGATGGGCATCACACGTACCGATCTGTGCGGCAGCGTTCACCCTAGGTCCAGGACAGGTGAAACCGTTCCTGGTCATCACCGGCTGCATGGGCGTGTCCTACGGTGGAAGCTTCCTGAGCAAGGCCATGATCTCTGATGCCATCGACTACCAAGAGGTTAGCTGGCCTGTGCCACTCGCAGTCACTGTCCTGATCTGTTTCGAGGTCAGCTACGAACCGGGTCACGTTCTGAAGGGCAGTTCCTAGCATGGATGACGCTGATCCCTAAGCTGACCGTTATCCCTGCAAGTTCGATCCCGTTGGTGATAATGAGCAGCACTGGGTACGTGCCCAATACGGCGGTGCAGAATCCAGGGACGACGATGGCACTTCGAGTCATGTTCGGTCTGCTGCCCTGCGTCCTGTCGTCAATCACGTTCATCATCGCGTACCAGTACCCGATTACAGGCGCGGTCCAGGAGCGCATACAACGCATGGTGGCCGCCCAGCATGATAACCATCGCGCCCTGATCGACCCGATCTCGGGCGCTGCGTTCACCATCCAGCATGGGTTCTCTATGGATATGGACCATTTCTCCAGCGACGAACTGTACCATCTCGCCCAGGCCAACGGGTGGATGGTCGTGCATCGTAGGCTGGTGCGCTCGTTGGTCATGTGGACGGCGTCCCTGGTCCTATCGGTTGCTATTGGCATATCGACGTTCTCTGAGTTGTCCACTGTCCTGGCGACCTGCCTTGCCAGCGTCAGCGTCATGATGATCGGATACCACGCGTTCCGATTACGGGCGCTCTACGATTTCACGGACGAATCGCAGGCGGGTCTGAAAGCCAATCTGGAGCAGATGATGCAAGCCGACCAATACTGAAAGCAATCAGGACGTCCTTTAATATACGCCGCGTGTACCTCACAATGACTTGACGTACTCGTTGAATTCTCGCTCATATCGAGCACGGTGTTCGGCATCGGCTGCCTGATACGTCATTCGTTGATCATCTCCGGCCTCCTGCCACATCTTCCCTAACAAACGCCCAACATCGCCTACGTGGCGCTGAGGATATTGCATGGTCTGCGATAGGACGTCATTCTCACCGAATGAAGCTTTAGGATTTGCCTCAACGACTTGGCCACGGTTGTCTTGACAGAAGAGCAGATAGGCCCCTAACGGCCTCCTACGTCACATGCTGAAGTCAGAGGGGTACAGCAGCTGACGTAGCGGGCTGACTTGGGCGCATTTGGATCCCGCTTAAATTTCTTGCGTCGTTTCCTCTTCTTCCTCACGACAGGAACAGGGGCATTCCGGGCTGTGGTTTGCGTGTCAACCGTGACAGCCTGTGGACGCCATCCTCCACACAGCGTACCTGCAATCTCGGAGACAGGCGGCTGCGCAATCGGCTTTCGGTCGACACTGAACGCGTCCCGTCCGGGATTGCGATCCTCAGCGCGACCTGCATTGGACGCAGGCGCCTGGCAGCGACCGTCGCCCGGGGGCCCTTCGTACTTCATCTGGGCGGGTGGTCGCGGGGTCCGCCGCCGGACTTGCTTGGCCGGGGACACCACCCAGCCGCTGCGACCGCCATGGCGCACGAAGAGGACGCGATGGAGTTCGACCTGGCCGACGGTATACTCGCGTCCGTGTTCGGCCAGATGGAGGTTGCCGATGCGGTCGCCAGTGAGAACAACGTGGAAGCGGGGGCGTCGGTGCCGACGTCGCCATCCGGGAAAGCGGGCGACGCCGAATCGGATCAGGCTACACAGGAACGAGCTCGCCCGTATTTCCGACACGTGTACATTCCATTGCCAACGAAACGATTTCGGTACATGTCGCATGCCGAAATATCGGTCGTCGTTCGGCAATCGTTGCAACAGCTGCAGACCAAGAACCCGATGGATGACGACTTCTATTACCAGGTCACCATGGCACGATCTGGAGGTCCTTGGAAAGGCGTCGGCCTGCCCAGTATCGAGACGACTGGGCCATTGATGGCCAATCGGTTCCGGAACCCGGATGGGTCACCGATTCTGCCGGAAGGCACACTAGGCCGGGTCGCGTTGTCGTCGGTTCGCAAGCCTCGAACTCTGCTGCAACTGACGGGGGATTCAAAAGGTACGACGACAGCCCCTGACGCTGATGCAGCAGTGATTGGCGGGCCCAGGCGGTTCATGTTCGCGAAGTTCTCCCTGCCGTACATAATTGAGGAAGGCATTCGTTGCATTATGGATGTGGAAGACGTCGACAATATCCTGCTGGCGTTCCCGTCAGCGAATGCAGAGGAAGCCGCACAGCAGGCTGCCCTACACCAGCAGCGCCTCCGACTTGGACGCCGTTTGCTTGAGCATCTGGGGTTCGGGGACCTCGTTGACCCCGATGGGAACCCGTTGCCAGATCGGCTTCTAGAAACACCTGATGAAGGGCATATCCTGTTTAAGTATGCCGCCCAAGCCAAAGGTCGGACACTTGTCCTACGAGCGTTGATGTGCTTGAGAACCGATCAGGTCTACCTCGTTGTCCGCGCCATGATGTCCCGGTTGAGTCTGTTCGCCTTGCCAGAGGATGTTGTCCCGATCGACATGCAAATGGGCGTTGTTATTGACCGCCACCTCGAGAAATGGTTGCCACCCCAGATCATCGGCTTAATGCAGATTGTTCTGTCCGGTCTCGGTCCTGTTCCGCTGGTGGAGATCGCCAGGTCCCTGGTCGGATCTGTGATTATTCTTTCGTTCTGCAAACGCGGCCACGAACTTCGAAACCACCCGATGGCGCCTCCCATCGACGTTGCCACGTGGCTTGAGCTGTTTGGCGTCATCTGGGGCCAGTTGTCGGTCAACTTTGCGCAAGTTATCACCCCGTCATCCGACGGGATGCGAGTCGCCCCAGACGCCACCCGGTGGCGCATCCTTGCCGACCTGTCGTCCCATGCATCGCCGGAACAGCTCGCCATGATTCCTCGGGAGGGCGATCTCTGGGTACACGTTGAAACAGCCGTCCCAGTTCACCCCCCTGCAGCGTACTTCGCCTCGCTCGCAACCTCGATCTACAGACCGCCTCCGCCGCCAGGCATCCCAGGTCCAGCGCAGTGACCGATAATTCTACATACATATGTTTAAAGCGCAGTACAGCGACGACGGCCTGTATCGTCATAACGGGGCCCGTGCAGTGCCGGCTTCCGCCTCAGTCGGGCCTCTGTGTTCTGCGACTCTCACAGCCGCCAAAAATGGGAGCCGAAAAGGACCCAATCGGAAAAGCGTCGCCTCGCTCGGGGTGGCTGGCCCCGCTTGCCGTTGGGCCGCATGTCGTCATCGGGTAGCGGGGGCGGACCCGGATTCACGTTCAACCACAATGACATGACGTTGGAGCAGGCGCAGGCGATCTGGTCGCTGCTGCGCAAGGGCATTATGGAGATTCAGAACGGCAACGCATCAACGTTGCGATACGAAGAGTTGTACAGGTCCGATTCGGGCGTGGTAGTTAATCGTCAGCTGTTCATGGATCGTCGGCGCAGGAATGCCTATACGTTGGTGCTTCACAAACACGGGCCACTGCTATACGACGGCGTTGCTCAGACGATCCTCGACAAACTTGGTATAGCCCATCGTACCCGCCTTCGGATTCAAAACCGACTCACCGTTTCTTTGTCCAGAGAGCATTGCCCAAACGAAAATCGACAATGCGTCCGACGACCAGCTGCTTCGTGTCCTGACCGCCGAGTGGGAGAAGCACAAACTGATCATGACCATGATCAGGGACGTGCTTATGTATATGGACAAGACATTCTGTGAACGAGATTCTCGCATCCCCGTGTTCGCCATGGGCATTAACCTGTTCCGCACGACGATAATCGGGCGAGGATCATGTCCCGAGAAGCTTCAGTCGGTGCTTCTGAGAAGTATTTATCGGGAGCGACATCACGAGGTCATCGAGCAGGACCTGATTAAACACTGCCTGGCAATGCTGGTCGAGTGCGGGAATTGCCCGCCAGATCATCCACGAATCTACGAGGAGTACTTCGAGAAGCAGTTTCTGGAAGAGACCCGCCAATTCTATCGTCGAGAATCGGCTGAATTCATCTCCCAGAACACTGTTCCCGACTACCTGCGGAAAATCGAGATGCGCCTTAACGAGGAGGACAGCCGGGCCGATCATTATCTGCACGACGATACGAAACCGAAACTTCGCGCGGTCTGCCACGACGAGCTGATCACGAATTATGCTCAGACATTGGTGGACAATCCGAACACCGGGTGCGTCTTCCTACTGGAGCATTCAATGATTGATGGTCGGGATTCGTCGGTTGCTTGAAACAACATGTAACAATTCGATGTTCGCAGATCTGCATCGCATGTATATTCTGTTCAAGCGCGTCCCGTCGACGCTGGCTATCGTCTCTGACTGCATGAAAAGCCTTGTTCGGCAGGTCGGTGAAGCATATGTTGCCGATCCTGAAAACAAGAAGGTGGGTTGTTCTATTGAATTTGATGCCCATGTTGCTTAGTGGCGCTTGCAATCAGAACCCTTGCAAATTCGTCCAGTCCGTTCTCGATCTGAGAGCGAAGTTTTACGGTACCGTAGAGAAAGCGTTCGATGGAGATCGGTCTTTCGCACGAAGTTTGAAGGAAGCCTTTGAGCACTTTATCAATATTGGTTCGTACGGTTCTTGCGCCATGTTATCATGCGTTTGTAACCAACCTCTGCAGACTCTCGAGCCGCTCAGTACTTGTCATTGTACATTGACGGCATGCTGAAGAAGGGCCTTCGCGCAGCCGGTGAAGACGAAATCGAAATGCGTTTGGAAGAAATTGTCACCATTTTCCGGTTGATAACGGACAAAGACGTGTTTGAGGAGTTCTACAAGATTCATTTGGCGTCACGTCTGCTGACCAGGACGCAGGCCTCAGACGATGTTGAAAAATCGATGATCGCGAAACTGAAAGCGGAATGCGGGCATCAGTTTACCTCCAAGCTAGAGGGCATGTTCAAGAATATCGATCTGTCAACGGAAATCAACCGAGGGTTCCAGCTGTGGTTCCAGGTTAGCGTTTGCAGATTTGCAGCACGCCCTCGAAGTCAATTTTCGTTCAGGGTGCGTCTGCCGGCAAAGGTCCACAAATTTATGTCAACGTGTTGACTTCGGGTTTCTGGCCGTTTCCCGAATCGCCACCATGCGCTCTTCCTCAGTTAGTCGCATCGACTGCTGAAATGTTTGCCTCATTCTATAGGTCCAAGCATGCAGGGCACAAAATCACGTGGCAGACGTCGCTCGGCACCGCTGAACTCCAGGTAGGCAACTGGCTTCCTCGTCAATACTGTACAGCATTTTGAGTGTACCCTGGCAGGCACGTTTCAACAAGGGGAAGAAAGAGTTGATTGTGCACACCTACCAGATGTGCATTTTGATGCTGTTCAACAACAACGATAAGTTGAGCTATGCGGACATCCTGTCCTTCACTGCAATTCCTCATGCTGAGCTGCAAAGGCATCTTCTGTCCCTGGCACATCCCAAGGTTCCAAACAGACGGGATTCTTGTTGCATATGTTCTCAGAGAGTATCCCTGTTCAGGTTAAGGTCCTACTGAAGTCACCGAATACGAAGAAAATCGAACCAGATCACATGTTCATGTACAACACAGAGTACACGTCTTGTTTGTACAGAATCAAGATTCCGTTGCTTGCTGCGGCGTCAGAAGCGGCTGCTGTCCAAGAACAGCCGGTCCCACCGGCAGTGATGGAGGTGAGAAGCACATGGGGTCCTTGGCGCTCGTACAACGATGACGGGTTCATTGTCAGGCTAGGAAGAATCGCGTTGATGCTGCGATTGTCCGAATTCTGAAGGCTCGCCGAACTTTGGAGCACAGCCTCCTAGTTGCAGAGGTCCACAAGCAACTACACGCGCGTTTCAGTGCTGAGCCCCAGTTGATCAAGAGGCGCATCGAGGCACTAATCGAGAGAGAGTACCTGGAAAGGGACAAAGATGACCGCCGCATGTATCATTACCTTGCATAATGATCAGGGGCCCTGTCCACAGTCTGCATAAAATCTACTGTATGCCCAAGCCGATCTTCGAGAAAGTAGATTGTATATAGCATCTGTGGGATAGAGGCCTCTACTGCGGCATCGAGCGGATGATGTCGGAGTCACCAGGGTCCGTGATGGTCAAGCACGACACACGGAAGTACTTGCCGCACGACGTTCCGAGTTCGATGTTGTTGCCGGAGTAGTGGTGAACACCAGTCTTGGCAAGCATGGCATAGTACTCGATCTCCGACTTGCGCAGCGCCGGGCAGTTGTTCGCGATGATCACGAGCTTGGCCTTGCCCATGCGGAGCGACTTCAGCGTCGACTTGTAGCCGAGCGAGTACTTGCCACTCTTAACAACGAGCTGCAGACGGGAGTTGATAGACTCGATAGCCTTCTTGGCCTTCTTCTGCTGAGTGGGAGCCACCATTGCTGTTAGGGAGCCTGCGTTGCTCGCGGACGAACCGGTCTTTACAACGATGCAGAACGAGATCGCGTCTACCGGATTGCGCGGCTTCTCTCACGGACTCCGTGGGCAACGCATTAGGGCACCCTCATATAATTGTGAACTGAGGTTTGCCAGGCGGGTGTGAAGACTAGGTAGCTGTAGTACGTCGCACTGTCAGACCTGAATGTTGTCAGCTTTGGTCCGCGTCTGCCAACCAGAATGAATGCATCCGTGGGCCTGAAGTACGCTGCTCTGATGAAGTTCATCAAAATTGAACTTGTGAAGAGAGATGGAGGTAAGATGCAATCGATGGAGGTAAGCACCTTGGACGCACCCAACCGCGTTCGTAGGAGTAACCTCGTTCTGTAGGTTACTCCCACGAAAGCGGTTGGGTGCGTCCAAGGTACTGCCATCGAAAAGAGCTCACAATGGGCAAACGTGGTACACGCGATCCCAGGTCGAACGGCACGGCCGGGGACCCCGACAAGCGGCCTGTCGTGCTCACCGTATGTGGACACCTCATATGCTGGCACCGCATCGAGGACAGGGCTCATATAAAGATTTACAGGCGTTTGAGTCGGCGGTGTCACGATGTTCGGCAGCGAGCCGGTAACACGAAAAGAATGGCGTGAAGCACTTCTGGACGTTCTTAGATCAGGTGCTGCCATCACCACGTCGACCTTTTCAAACGGCGGAGGAGCTTCGCAGCATTGTCAACGACGGCGCCGATTCGGCGGTCGTTAATGGCGTTCTGATTCGGTCGTTTGCCGGATGGCTCGTGGACACAATGGCAGACGCCGACAACATTTGCGAAGCACCTGGAGGGCTTGAGATCCGCACTCTCCCATGGATTCTTCGATGGGAACGTTATCGAATCTCTGGAAGCGATGAAGCACGCTGCTCTGATGAAGTTCATCAAAATTGAACAACCGATGGAGGTAAGCGATGCAATCGAAGAGGTAAACGACGCAATCTGTCAGGTTGCATCGCTTACCTCCATCTCTCTTCACAAGTTCAATTTTGATGAACTTCATCAGAGCAGCGTGCTTCATCGCTTCCAGAGATTCCATAACGTTCCCATCGAAGAATCCATGGGAGAGTGCGGATCTCAAGCCCTCCAGGTGCTTCGCAAATGTTGTCGGCGTCTGCCATTGTGTCCACGAGCCATCCGGCAAACGACCGAATCAGAACGCCATTAACGACCGCCGAATCGGCGCCGTCGTTGACAATGCTGCGAAGCTCCTCCGCCGTTTGAAAAGGTCGATGTGGTGATGGCAGCACCTGATCTAAGAACGTCCAGAAGTGCTTCAGGCCGTTATTTTCGTGTTACTGGCTCGCTGCCGAACCTCGTGACGCCGCCGACTCAAACGCCTGTAAATCTTTAGATGAGCCCTGTCCTCGATGCGGTGCCAGCATATGAAGCGTCCACATACGGTGAGCACGACAGGCCGCTTGTCGGGGACCCCGGCCGTGCCGTTCGACCTGGGATCGCGTGGACCACGTTTGTCCATTGTGAGCTCTTTACGATGCCAGCACCTTGGACGCACCCAACCGCGTTCGTGGGAGTAACCTACAGAACGCACAGTACTGTCAGCGGGTACACTCGGTTGTGGCGCCAAATCGCGAGTTGCAAAGCGGGGCCACCCATTACAGACAGTTACAGGAACCCGTAATTGGAGAACAATTGGAGTTGGCAGGATACATACTACTGAGTATATGAAGCTCTTCGACCCAGATTCATAAAAAATATCTTCATTGGTACATGGTTTCAAGTTCATGCCCGTTTCATGAGCCTGGAACCCGAGCATTGCCCTCCTTTTCAATCTCCTTCCGCATGGCGTCGACCCATTCTTGGGCCCTCGACCGTGAACAGGCAGACATGATCAGATCACGTCTGTTCTCAGGAGCCCGCAACACCAGACAGTTGATCATACGCTCAGCGCCGTCCTCTATCATATCAACTGTGGCATTCCGAAGCGACAGCGACTTGATAACGTACTTGTCCTTGGCGCTCTTGAACATGGACGGCGAACCCGACGCCAGGCGACGGAACATGCGGAAATCGCTTTCACGTGCAAAGTAAAACAATTGCCCGTTCATAAGGGCGAAATAACGGTTACACCACGACGTAAAATTCAGGCGACCCTTCTTGAACATCGACCCGTGCTTGACCACATTCAGGTCCGCCGTGCTCTTTTTGTCCAGCTTGTCAATCAGCGGCTGGAACGCTTCACGCCACTACATCGTCATCGCGTCAGAGCAACGCCGAGCCCGACAATTACCAAGGGGCCGCGTACCTTATTGAGAACATACGCGGAATCAGCGCGGAAGTGGTACGTCCTCGATGCTTGCGTCAGTGCAAAGTCCAGAGGACCAGGCTCCGAGATCAACAAGATATCTGCGAGACAAAGATGCCCCAGGCTGCCGTCGGCGCGATCGGTGTACTCGTCCTTGGTGTCCAAGTACCAGTGCAGCTGACCATCACTGTACAGCGCGAAGAACCGTCGTCGCCAGTTCTTGTTCGTGTTACCACGTTTGAACAGGAACGACGAGATCAGGATCTTCGGGACGGCATCCGGAGTAGGCCCCGCCGCCGCCGACTCTTCTGGTTTGGCTGTGGACGTCATGTTACAATCTGAGGGCTCCCGCAGTCGTGGCTTCAGAATGACCGTTGCAACCCTGGCCGCTGCCGGGCTAAATCGGGCAGCGCCCGCATAAGTCGTGTTCTAAATCGGTCGCGGCCAGTGAACTCGCACTTCACAGGAACGGGGACGCCGGGACGGATGAAGCCGCCAGGTGAAGGGCAAAAGTAGAACCATATGCAACCTGCAAAAACGGCTCTGATACTTCCCGACGTATCTAATCGTGCCATCAAGCTGACTTGTTTGGACCCTGCCAACCATCATGCAACTAAGAGATTGACGACGCGGACACCTTCAGTATTGTTCAGAGGTCCAATCCGCAAGGATTTCTACACCGACTAGGACGTATACTGTGGGCCTTTGTCTCGAGCAATGCCGAACGGCAACTAATAATAGCGGACTATGTAGTATAGGACGTAGGCGTTCAGTCCGTTCACGGCGTAGGTACCTCCCGTCGACGCAGGATCCCCACGGGATGCGATTGGGGCCCCGCTTTCAGACTCCCCGCGAATTGTACAGCGCACGCCTGTTTTCGCCATGCGCCTGGTCGCAGTTGCAGTACTGCTGAGTGCTACCTTCCTGGGGCATGCGCAAGTCTACAGTGAGGCCTACGGCGACGACACTCTTGTCGAAGTACTACTGGATGCTCGTTATGCGCCGGCCGTTGCCGTCTCGCTCTACGGCCTGGTTCTGGTGGCCCGCCACCGCGCACAACTAATACCGTTGCATCAACTGCCCCTGTCCACGTGTGCACCTGTTCGCACGAACCCGGTTCCTATCTCCCCCCGTCGCCGCCCGGTTGCGCCTGTCCAGGCTCCGTACCCCATCGACCCTCATCCTACTGTCCTGCCCAGCACGGTCGCCCACGATGTCGCTGGCAGTGTCCCAGTTGCCGCCTGGTAGGCCGTGCGTACCTGGTACCGCCTCGTATGAACAGTGAATGCATGAACGAATCGCCTCGTAAATGCGTCCCAGCAGGCGATTTTGCCACGCGAATGAACGAACGATGTTGTAATGTTTGACCCACAGCGTTGTGGTGCGGACGACGAAAGACGAGTTACTAAGCCCGGGCGGACACGTGCCTAGATCGACGAGCCCGCTGAGAACGACGCTGTGAACGAACAGCAACGGGAGCTGTCGCTCCCGTTGCCGATGCGGTTTGCACGGTTGCTGGCGCAGACTGATGCTGAGCAGGCGCCGATGTTGAAAATTCGGCCATTTCTTGCCACGAGACAATAGAATTCAGTGATACGGAATGATAGCCAGCGGCGTCCCTTACGTTGTGCGAACGATACGTTCTGCTGGCGCGGCTGCACCATGTACTGGTTCCCAGCACCGTCCAGGTAAAAGAAGAACCACTCCTTGCACCTTGCAACGAGTCACAACCGGAGAAGGCACACGGCAATGGGCGTCACGTACATCGGGCACCGGTTCGTCACTTTGGCCCATTCCAGGATGCACTCCAGGCACATGACATGCGTGCAGGACGACAGCTTCGGGGGCTTCGTCGGCGTCTCGAAGCAGATCGGGCACTGCCCGATGCCAGCGCCGACCTTGTGACGTGCCGGCTGCACGCGGCACGCCTTACCCTTGGCCATCGGCGGGACTGCGCTTTCCAGGACGTCCCCGGCCGGACTGGGATCGTTCATCGGAGAAGGACCCTATCGGACAACCGTGGATCACAAGCCGTTCCGGGCCCATGTTTTACCGTTGACACTGCCCAGGCCCGCGACTGAACGAGACGGCGCCCAAGGCCACGAGGGCAACGCGCGATCACTGCTCAGGGTATACCCGTGAACAGAACAGCGAGCCATTGCATGCCGACCCTGCTGCATGCTGTATTTATTGATGCGATGGGGCGTACGGATCAGGAGTGCCGGCGCTGGGTGGGACGACTGGATGCCGCTGGGCGCTGGGACACGGCCGAAGCACTTTGCTGAGCGCGCTGGAGCTCGTCGGGGTCTGCAAACAGTCGGACAGTCAGGTGTGTACATGGTCAGAGTACCCTGGATGGCATGCAGTGACCGATGGTTGCCAGGAGTTTCGGCATGCCGAATGCCATGACCATCGTCATTAGCATCATGATCTATTGCGAAGCGTTTAGGGAGTTGCGAGACGCATTGGTACATGTGGTCAACTGACAGCCATGGGGCTCTGGAACATTGACAATGGGTTAAATGGGGCCCTCGTCTCGAAATACTGGTTCCTGGCATCTGGCGATACACTCAACGGGAACGGGACCGCCGCACCACCTTGCGTTAAATATCGCGCACGGATCCGTCCTTTCGCTGCGATATCGACGCGAATCTGTGTGACGTACGAAGCGTCAGCGAGTTGCCCGACCCCGGTACGAAGACAACATACCGGACGGAAAGTGTAATCGATTGAGTCGATCGTAACCAGGTACGAGCCAGGCAGCAGGTTGTCACTGGCGTATGCAGCATATCAGAGACCCGGATCCCAGAGGGATGACGACGACACCAGCCGACAATGTGAATGCGCCAGCAGCGTTCGGGATGGCTTCGAACTGCCCACCGTTCAACTTCACACGAACGGCGCTCGGGTGGCCCACGAGCACGCGCCCTGTAATCGATCGGGCAGCCGGCGCATCGCTCGCCGATGAGAGCGCTCCTGCAAGGGCCAGTGCCCATACGGCCGCCACGGACCATCCGTGCAACAAACCCATTTGGACGCACGCCGCGAACTGATCACGCGCACCGCACACCAACCAACCATGATCTGGCCTGGCGGCTGGGTCGCATCGTGGGGCAGAGAACGCGCCGCCGACGCTTACTCAATATGTCAGCGAACCGACGGGCCTGAAACGTGCCCGGTCTGAAAGCTGGCCGTCATCTCAAGTTAGACTCCTGGTGCAGGCGTTTCGCTCTGCTACGTAAGGACAGGCGACATGGCTAGTAGAAGACACCGGAAGGTGCCCGGGCGCTGAACCGCTCGCTATACCTAAGTGGAATAGGTAGTACATACTGAATACAGAGTGAGCACGTTCCAAAACGAACGCCGTTCGTAGGGGTCGGCCGTTTTGAAAGGGCGCGGGTTGCCCGACGCGCGTGGACGATCAGTTCGATTGGCAAACGTGGGACGGGCCACGCGTGCAACGATTCATCTGCGGCAATGAAGGTGGAGGGCAACGTGTTCGTTGTGACTGGCGCTGGATCCGGGCTTGGGCGTGCGACATGCGATGCGATCGTGCGTCGCGGCGGACGCGTTATCGTAGGCGACAAATGCGGTTTAAGGTTGGGGAGACCTTGACTGAGGGATGCGATTGTAGGCGCTCGATATGAACGCAAAAGCAGGCGAAGAGCTGGTTGCCGATCATGGGTCCGCTGTGTTCTTCGCCGTTGCGAACGTTCTTGACAGCAGTCCGTACACTGGCATGATGCGTATGTGCGACAATGGATAACGAGTACGTTCAGAGGCGGTTTCGGGTGCGTTGACGGCAGGCCAGTCGAAGCTGGGCCCGATTCGAGGTACGTGGGCTTGCGCTCCACAGCGGCGCACCTTACGATGAGTTCTCGCAGGCCTGGTATCATGCGCCGGAATCGGTAGGCCGCGTAAAGTTCTTTCCTCTAAGGGCCCACATTCGCTCGAAGACTTCCAGACCGTCATCAACGTAGGATCTGCTATTGCGCATCCCTGCCGGCAACTCCAACGTGAACGTTAGGTGAACCTCGTTGGGACATTCAATGTTCTTCGCCTTGTGTGCGAGCAGATCGCCAAGAACCCACCCACGGGCCCGGATCAGGAGCGCGGAGTCATTATCAACGTTTCAAGTGTCGCCGCGAAAGACGGCCAGATCGGACAGGTATCCCCTGCCCGCCAGTGTTGGATATTACGATTCGCGTGTAACGTCGTCGCGTGCAGGCGTCATACTCCGCGTCCAAAGCTGCCGTCGATGGGATGAATTTACCGCTGGCACGCGAGCTCGCTGCGCATGGTAGGTGACGTCTGTCTCCAGGATTCTGCTAGGAAACTGACATGCAGGGTAGGCATCCGAGTGCTCTCAATTGCTCCCGGTATATTCATAACGCCGGTATGCAAGTAGCAACCCCGATGCTCTCGCCGTCGTATGCTTACCTGGGTATGGTAGATGGCGAAGGAACTATCACCGCAAGTGCAGGCCTCTCTCGCTAAACAGGTCCCGTTCCCACCGCGGCTGGGCAACCCGCCCGAATTCGCCGCCCTCTGCATCGCGATAATCGAAAACCCGTACCTGAACGGCGAGAGCATTCGCCTTGACGGATCCATCCGCATGTCGGCCATGTGATCGGCTGATCGCCGGAGCCACTGAATACAGCGTCTGTGATGCGGCGCGGGAGCATTTCGGAGGACAGTGGCCCGTCGTCGCGGTCCGTGGCGGACTCCGCGAAGTCCGCCGGCACGAAGTCACCGTTTCACGTCATGGATCGCCTTATCAGTGACGAGCTCCGGCGTGAATTAGGCGGGTCGGTCTCGATTCTTCCCGGGCGACGATCTAAAAAGGGGCGTCCGCCTGTGGCTCCTGTCCAGGCCAAACCGAAATTGTCGAAGAGTGCAGCGAAGAAGCTAGCACGGATCGAGGATGTTAAGGAGAAAGCCGCTGTCCGGAAACAGCTGTTGACATCGTTGGCGGTCAACGCGCTTACCGATGCGGATCTTACATTAATGCACCCGTCCGGCAGAGTCGGACAGCAGCTGTCAGCTAAACAACGCGCTAAAATCGCCTTTCAGCGGCAGCGTTCTGGTCTGCCGTTGCAGACCAACGACCTGGATGCTCTCTATTGCAAACGGCCTCCCGAAGATCAGGAGGATTCCTCAGAGGATCTCGGTCATGCCGGTAATGACGATATTCCGAGCGCGACCCTGCCGGCAGTGTCAACCCAACCGGCATCCCTCACCGTCGTTCACGTTTCCCATCGACCAAAGCGTCGTCGCGTCGTCCTGTTCGATAAGTCTGCTGAGGTTGCCCCACCCCAGACCGCAACTGGTCCTGTTTCCGACCTGGTAATCTTGCCAGATGACGTCCTTGCAGCAGTTGCTGTCGCCGAGGATCCTGGTCAGGATGCCCCTGCTTGCAATGTTGACGAGAACCCGTCTGCTGGCATATGTACACCTGAAGTCCAAGACGCTCGTCAAGTACCATCAGCGCTAAAGCCAGGAGCCGCTAACGCGGTGCCTGTAGCGACCGTTGCGATGCACCAGTCGATCGTACGGAGCCAGGAGGTCATCGACAGCCGCTGCAAGTTGCCGGTCTATTCGGAGGAGCAGGCCATCGTCGAGTGCATCCACGAGAACCGGGTCACCATGATATGCGGCGCGACCGGTTCCGGCAAGACGACGCAGATCTGCCAGTTCCTGTACGAGGCCGGGTACTCGTTCGGCGACCGCCCTGGCATGATCGCCATCACACAACCGAGGCGTGTGGCTGCTCGTGCCATGTCGGAACGCGTTCGCCACGAAATGGGTGATCGGGGCGCTCACGTCGGGTATCAGGTCCGGTTCGAGAACGACGTCTCCGACGACACCCGCATCAAGTTCCTGACGGATGGTATCCTCCTGGCGGAGATCCAGGAAGACCTGCTGATATCCCGGTACTCGGTCATCATCATCGACGAGGCCCACGAGCGAACGCTGAACACCGACCTGCTCATCGGCCTGCTGTCTCGAATCATTACCCTGCGCGGCGACCTTCGCCTTGTCATCATGTCGGCGACGATGCGTATCCAAGACTTTCGCGACAACCGGGTCCTGGTGAGTCGGCGGCCGCTACGTGTTGTAATCGTTCGTTTGCTGACGTCGTTCCGTGACAAGTTCCCGATTGAGCCGCCGGTCATCGAAGTGGCCAGCCGCCTGCATCCTGTTACCGTCCGGTTCAGTAAGCGGACCGAGCTGGACGACTACGTCGGCGCCGCGTTCAACAAAGTGTGCAAGATCCACCAGCGCCTCCCGCCGGGTGGCGTCCTCGTGTTCCTGACCGGCAAAGACGAGATCCAGCGCATGTGTTCGCTTCTGACGGAACGGTATCGTCACGGGACGATTTCTCGGGAGGGCCCCGTCTGACCGCCGCTGGCAGGTTCACGCCCAACGAGATGATCGCCCTGCCGTTGCATGCCCAGCTCTCCCCAGAGGCCCAGATGCGTGTGTTTGCGTCGTACCCTGACGACATGCGCCTGGTGGTCGTGGCCACTAACGTCGCTGAGACGTCGCTGACGATCCCGAACATTCGATACGTGGTGGACAGTGGTCGGCACAAGGAGCGCGTGTACGACCCCTCGACGGGCGTGTCCTCGTTCATCGTCAGCTGGATCTCGAAGGCGTCCGCCGACCAGCGTTCGGGTCGGGCTGGGAGAACAGGGCCCGGGCACTGCTACCGGCTGTATAGCAGCGCCGTCTACAACGACGAGTTCCCCGAGTTCAGCGCTCCAGAGATCTGTGAGCTCCCTGTCGATGGCATCGTCCTACGGTTGAAATCCATGGCCATCGATGACGTGGACGCGTTCCCGTTCCCGACGCCTCCGGACCGGAACGCGCTAGCGTCCGCCCATCGACTTCTCGTCGCCCTGGGCGCTCTCGAATGCGGCAAGATCACCCGTCTTGGTAAGCGCATGGCCCAGCTGCCGCTGGCGCCTCGGTTCGCGAAGATGGTCGTCCTGTCACGACAGGCAAATTGCATGCCGTACATGATCGCCATCGTCGCCGCCGAGACCGTCGGCCAGCTTCGCGTCCCTGACGGGATGGACGGCGATGTCCCAGACGCAGATCGCGATGAGCAACAGCCGAGAATGAAGCCGATGCGGTTGGATACGACGTCCGACCTTCTGTCGTCGTTAGCGATCGTCTGCGCGTATGACTTCGTGGCCCCGGACGATCGTCCCGCATTCTGCAAGTCCCAGCACGTTCGCTCTCGCGCGTTGCACGAAGTCGGGCGCCTTCGCGAACTGCTCCAGGCGCGTTGCAAGCTCCAGGGTCCAGTGCTTCGACTGCCGCCTCCGTCGCTCGCGCAGCGCGCGCTGCTGATTCAGCTGATCGCCAGTGGCCTGTGCGACCAGGTGGCGCGCAAGTGGCCCGACGGTTTACACAGGCCTGAAGGGCATCGTAGCGCGTACCAGTGCACGACCCTGGACGGGCCCGTGTACCTGCACCCGAGATCGGCGCTGTTCCCTGCCGAGCACCAGCCCGAGCTCTGCGTCTACCGGGAAATCGTCCGCAACGAGAACAAGGCGTACATCATGGGCGCCACCGGCATCCGCCCTGCCATCCTGTACCGCGTCTGTCCCCAGCTCTGCACGCTGTCGTCCCCGTTAGGTCAGGCGTGGTTCCTCTCCGCTCGATCTGTCGTTCCGCTGACTTGGACGCTGTGCTTGTAGAATCGCCGGCGCCGTCGTACGACAAGGACTCGGACAGGGTGCACTGCACGCGAACGTGCACGTTCGGTCCCGGGAGGTGGCCGCTGCCTGACGTCCGGGGGTACTGTCCCGATGCGCCGCGCCTGGCGAACTGGTTCGCGCTGGCCCTTCTCCAAGGCGACGTTATCGACCATTTCGCTGCCCTGCGCCCGCATCTTCGTGTCCGTCCTAGCGCCATGGTTGCCGAGCATCAGACGAACGCGTCGGTGCTGGCGTTCCTGGGCGCGTTGGGTCGGCGGGCGTCGCTAGCGGAGGCGAAGGAGCAATGGAGGCGGCAACCGTCCTGGTTGAGAAGGGAGCTGCTGGCGCTCGTCCAGCGATCGTCGTTCGACTTTGACGAATGGTGGGGCACGCTGCACGCCATAGTTGCGAAGTAAACCGACGTGCTTCGAGTAGTTATGTGATTGGGTTTACTGACAACGCGCTGGGCTGCTGATGGGAGGGGGCCCCGTCGTCAGTGCTGCGGTTCACCTTCGGTCTTCGGCGCCATCAAGCGCTTGCTAGAAGACGATACCGTCGTTGCTTTGTACATCAGCGTCAGTATGCTTTGGTCGGTCTCGCCGGGTTCGTTCTGGACGTCGGACAGGCGATACAGCGTCCCCATGAGATGTAGGCGAGTCTGCATGTCCAGCTTGCTGATGGACGCTTGGATGGATTGCAGGTGGCCTTCAGGACTGCCTTCGGCATGACGACCGACAAGGCACCTGCTTAGGTGGCCGTGCAGGTTCTGACCGCCCGGCAGGACGACCTCGCACACTGGGCAACTAGTGGAGACTGTGGTTGGCGGCGGTGGTGTCATTGTCATCGTCGGGTATGGGTCGGCGACGCTGCCCATCGTCATCTCGTTAACATCAGTGTCGAAATCCCACGTCAAGAACGTGTCCATGGACGACAGGTCGGATGAGAACAGGGCTGATGGTGTTGTCGTCGTCGTCGTCGTCGGTGCGCCCGGCCGGGACGGTTGCTGTACGGCACTCTGGAATGGGAAGAACGGACTGTTCATCTGTGGAAGTGGAAGTGTGCACGGCGACGATGACGATGGGCGGACTGGGCAGGCGAGCCGGCTGCGACGACGACGACAGCAACACGGCAAATAGTCCAATGAAGTGATCGTTCAGGGGTACCGAGCGCTCGGACGGAGGGCTAGCAACACACGATCGCGAGCACGTATCTGTCGATCCTCGGTTAAGCCGGTTGCGCCACCGTCGCGCGACGTCGAGCGCGTTGAGAGGTCACTGTGAGCGCATCCTGATTCGGACGTCACGAGGCACCCCGCGACACGATTCCACGAGGATGCCGGCACGGGGAGCCGAACGACGAACAGCGTCGAGCGTGTCGGCAGTGACCGACGGGTTACCCGTCAAGTCAACAATCTCGACGTGATCGTTCAGCAGCGAAGGGACGTCCTCAACTGGTAGCTGACGAGTCCAGGCGATATGAAGAGAGCGAAGGCGTGGCATGTAGATTCTGATGGATGACAGTCGCGAGCACCGATTCAGGTTCACCGCAGTGAGCGACGCGAAGACGCCATCGCCATCAACGTACGCTATATCCGAACCTGAAAGATCAACCTCCTCTAGTGTGGCCCGCGAGGCAGAGATCACTCGGCCAATCGCTGGCGCATCAAGCCCCTTGTCGACCAACGTTAGCACCGCTGCAAGCATGTGAAACACGAAAGCGATGTCTGACCTTACAGGTTGCTAATGACAGGACACGTAGCCGGGTAAAGCGCGGCAAATCCACCAGTATATCCGCGCCTGATAGATCAAGGACCTCCAGCAGGCCGGCGTTGACTTCGCTTATCGACCGCACGGCAAGGCCCGAACACAATCGGGCACGAAGTCGACAAAGGGCGGGGAATGCCATCCCCGGCGGGAGCAGCAGGCGCACAGGCGACCCACTGCAATCCAACGATACCAGTCGTTCGCTTATCGGTCGGAGAATGGCCTGCAGGGCCGTCAAGGACGGGCAGTGCGCAACGACCAGCTCACGCAGGTTCGTGAGCATGGCGCATAGCGTCGCGATCGCGGAAGAAGACAGACGCTGGCAGGCCGTGACATCGAGTCGCACGATCGTATTGCACCAGCGTTCACAGAGCCGCACAGCATCCGCCGGGCGCACCGATCGGCAGGTCCCCAGCGCCAGCACGCGGACCGGCAGCGCACCCGGCGCCGCAATCAGCCTACGGTACTGCCGGCAGACCGCGCCGCATCGCACCAGATCGGGCACGGCGCTGCTGAACGCCAGGATCGTCGCGACGATCTCGTCCGGCAACTTCGCCGGCCGCATGGCGCAGCGAACGACCCCTTCGCAACGCCGAACGGGACGCGGCCGCAAAAAGGCCGACGGCTGACTGACCGGGCAGGACGAGCCGACGGCGTGGAACAATCGCACAGGCGGCTGCACTCATCGCGGCAGTGCGGCGCTGCAGACAGTACACACGCTGCAGTTCTGCGTCGGACACACGAGGCGACGCCGTAACGCTCTGAGCAGAAGGGTCCGTTTCAATTTTGGCCGTTTGCGGAGCGCTGCAGTCCGCGATGGAGGAGGAGTTGGAACCGTCGCTGAGGAACATTATCGAGCAGGTCAGGGAGCCTGCGGCACGTTTGGGCGGAGGGGGCCGATGTGTTGACGTGGAGTGGTGACGGCTGCAGGATACGCTGAAATGGATATTTGTCGGCGGGAAGGGCGGCGTCGGCAAGACGACGAGCTCGTGCGCGCTGGCGGTTCAGCTGGCGAAAGTCAGGGAGAGCGTTCTGATTATATCGACTGACCCGGCCCATAACCTCAGTGATGCGTTCGGGCAGCAGTTCTCGAAGACGGTCAGTTTGAGGACGTTGCATGAGGGCGAGCTGTGCCGCTGCTCATCCGTTTGCCCTGGCAGGTCACACCTGTACAAGGTTTCAACAACCTGTTCGCGATGGAGATCGACCCCACTGTGGAACTGGATGACAACGATGTGCTGGGCGTTGCGGGTGCCAACATGAGCCTGATCTCAGATATGTCAGCTGCTGCTCTCCCGTACCTTGCCAACGACGCGATACTGAATGACGCCCTATGTGCAGCGTGTCGTCGGTTCCAGGCATTGACGAGGCTATGTCGTTTGCCGAACTGATGAAGCAGGTTCAGAGCATGTCGTACAGCGTTATCGTATTCGATACCGCCCCGACCGGTACGACGTTGGGCATGCGAATATGGGCGCAGCCCTAACAGATAGGTTTCAGGTCATACTCTGCGACTGCTGTCGTTCCCGTCCATATTGGAAAAGGCTCTTAACAAAGTCATGTCGCTCAAGGATCGGTTTTCCGGATTGTTTGCCCAATTGTCCACAATGGTCGGGTCGGCGGGCTCCGTCTCGCAGGAGCAGATCATGTACGCAAAGTTAACGTGCGTTGCGCTCGGTCGTTTGATGACAATTGCTCCCTGGATGCCAGATCGAAACTCGAATCGGCGAAGTCCGTCATCGAGAAAGTGAACGCACAGTTCAAGGATGACGATTTGACAACGTTTGTCTGTGTCTGCATTCCCGAGTTCCTGTCCCTTTTCGAGACCGAACGCCTCGTGCAGGAGCTGGCCAAGTACGGCATCGATACGCACAACATCATCGTAAATCAGGTCCGGTGCCTGGGTGCGAATGATTGGTCCTCGACCTTCTGAGTATCCGCAGGTTCTGTTTATCTCCAGCAAGGACACATGTGCGAAGTGCAACGCTCGTGTGCGCATGCAGAAGAAGTATCGAGATCAGATCGCCGATCTCTATGCTGACTTCCACGTCACGACAATGCCGCTCCTTGACGAGGAAGTTCGTGGCCCTGAACGCCTGCTTGAGTTCTCCAGCAACATGTTTACTCCGTACCAGCCCCCTGCATGAACGCTCGCTACAGTCCAAACGCGGCACATTACACTCTGAAGCGATGTTACCATGTCTGCCTTGCTGCTGCCTGTAAGCGCGTTCTGGAACAATATGCGAACTGATAGCCAGATGGGCCCTGCATCACGTACACTGTCGATCGTGGCGAATCTGGACAGGTACGACCCATCGTGGGCAAGGGAGCGCGCCCATCCAGTCATGGAGGATACCGGGGTGCCTCGCCACCCGTTCGACCGCATGATGCCAGGCACAGAGACTAAGACTGGAATTGCTCAGTCATCGGCCCTTGAGGAGATCGCCGTCGTGGACGGGACGGCAATCCTCATTGCGGACGGGACGCCCCGGGACCCGGCCGAACCGGCGATGGACCCCATCGACCTCGTCCACTACCGCACCATTGGCAACTACGTCGTTGGCCAGGTGCTCGGATGTGGAACGTTCGGCGAGTCAGTGCCCACAATCGATCAGCCCGTTGTTCGATAACGCCGACAAATCGTGCCTTCAGGGTGCGGCTCGGTCGGAACCAGGCTACTGGGGACTACGTAGCCGTGAAGATCGTCGACCGAGCTCACACGGACGGTCGCTGTGCGACCAATGAGGTGGGCCATCATTGCCTGCCGTCGCTGGCCATGGGTAAACGGAGGCGCGCCGATGGTTCAGATCTCGATCCTCCGCCTGCTGAACCACGAGCACATCGCCAAACTGCTCGACGTCGTCCACGATGCGCCCCTGTCGGCGACGTTCTGCCGATACTGTGCGTGCACAGAATACTATCCAGCACGGCTGACCGGCGAATGTCGGACGTGCAGTACGTCGGCGCCCACCTGCTGCCCACCGCGGCTGTCTCTGACGGAGATGCAGGCCCGCACCATTTCCGGGACCACTGCCGCGTGGAGGAGGAGCGCGCCGTGACCATGATCGTGCAGGAGATCGGGGCGGGCGGCGACTTGTTCGCCAGCATCAGGGAGCGCGGCCCGTTCCCCGAACAGATCGCCCGGTTGTACTTCACGCAAATGTGCCAGGCCGTCCTGTACTGCCATCAGAACGGGGTCGTCCACCGGTACGTTGCCGCGGTTCGGGCGCCCGGTTGTCGCCCCCGCCCGCCCTGATGACAGTCACGCCCAGAGATCTACGTCCCGAGAACATGGTCCTGGATCGCGACCACAACCTGAAGATCATCGACTTTGGCATTGCTGCCGTCCTGACGGACGGTCGCCCACCCGACCCCGTCCTGGTCAAGACCAAGGAGAACGACTTCTGCCCAACGCTGTACGCTGCTCCAGAACTATTCGACCGTCGACGACATGTCGTGCACGGCCAGCCGACCGACGTCTGGTCTGCCGCCGTTGTCCTATTCATCATGCTGTCAGGTCAGTCGCCATAGCGGGTCTACCAGGCACGTGCGCTGACCGGCCGGGGGTGCCAGGTCGGCCGCCGTTTCGTCGGCCGCTTCATAGAACCGTGGACGATAACCACAGGCGATGCGAGCACTTCCGAAGCCTGCAGGCGGGGAACTATCCCAGTTGCATATCAGCGCAAGCCAGGGACCTGCTAGCGTCGATGTTTGCTGTGGACCCGACGGCCAGGCCGGACATGCAGGCCGTCCTGGGTCACGCCTGGGTTGCGGACGGGCCGGTTCCCACTGCCAAACAGCTGAGCACCTACATGACTGCTAGGAGGCAATCGCCAAAGACTCCAAGAGACGCCGACCTGGTCAGACACACCCGCAACACGAAATGGCTCCCTGGATGCTCATGTTGCATGTTGCAGGCTGGGCATGAAGATGAGAAGGTGTCGCACATCCCGACGCCTGCGGCGCCTGCCGGCGCCGATAACGATTCCGAACGCATACGACCCGAATCCTAAACCTTCATCTGGATACACAATGGCAATCGTCAACGAGGGTCTGCGTGCCCCTTATCCGAGTCTCTGGCAGGTCTGCCGAACGAATGGTCTACTCCACGTGGCTTTACATGGGCTGGCCCAGGACCCGTTGGCATCCGTCCGTTGCAATAACTATTTGTTCGTACGACGGGGGCTGATGTATTGGCGAACGTTTGCATAAACGAATGGACACTCGTGGGCTGCTCCTAGCCGAACAGGTTTAGACCGTCCAGGAAAATCGTGCTTATCGATGGGGCACCCGGCTGCTGCGACATGCTGACCTGTCTCAGCTTCCTGATCGTTGCCAGGTTGGCGTTCCAGAACGATTTCGCTTCGTATGGCAGGTTGTGCTTCTCGACCAGGGCCCGCAGTCGTGCTTGGGCCGTCCGCAGGTTGTGCCGAGGCAACCGAGGCCATAGGTGATGCTCGACCTGGAATTGCAGGCCGCCATGGAGCCAGTCCATATACGGTGAACACGACACGTTCATCGAGTGCCGTAGCTGCGTCAGCACGAAGCCGTTGTCGTGCTCTGTATACGTGACGCCTGCGTATGTCGGCATGGAGAAGTGCGACAACGTAATCTGGACGTGTAGCAGGCCGGCAAGCGCGTGCGACACGAGGACGAACACGAGCCGGGATGGCCAGGTGCGCACGTGCATTATCAGGGCAATGTGCCAGACCCAGAACAGGACCAGAGACGCTTGCTGGACCGACCGGTGCCAGACGATTTCGGGCGCTTTGTATGGGCCCATTGCGAATACGTACAGCAACGACTGGGCGTACAGGTTGAAACGGGCAACCGCCATAACCGGGTAGTACAACCAGTGCTGGTATCGACAGAGGCACCGCGCTAGCGCGTTCAGCGGTAGTATCCGAGAGTAGAACGTCGAGTAGACCGGTTCAGAGAGGTACCGATCCGTAACAGCAAACACGGGCAGGTGCTGGATGTCAGGGTCGTTCTCGACCGAATTGGTGACGATGTGGTGGACATTGTGCGAGCGCTTCCACCAACCCAGACTGATACCGCCAAGAAGGTTCCCGCATACCATGCCGATCATCGTGTCAGCGTCCCTTACATGCGACACGGAACAGTGGCCCAGGTCGTGCCCAATGAACGCAATCTGCTGCCAGAACAGGCCGAGGCCCATGCCGGACAGCACCGGGTGCGCGTCGCGTACAACCGCCCAGACAACGAGGGCAAGCAGCACCAGCAGCGATGTCATCTTCATAACGTAGTACATGGGATCGGTGCTGAACAGTCCTTCGGCAACGAATTGCGCGGTGAGCTCCCGGAAATCGACTTCGAGCTCGGAGGGGCACGCATCCGACAGCGTCCCGTACTCGAAAACGTGTAGGTACCGCTTGCGAACGTCAACGGGATGCGTGCTGGTGAAGACATCGGTGGCGTCACGGCCGCGCATCAGCCTGATGGGAAGTCGTCCACCGGGATGCCGATCCACCCAGGTCGTTAGGTCATAGACGCGCTCGCCTATGATGACCAGGTCCCGGTCGACCCGTGCCGATTCCGTCAGCACCTCCGCCCGAGTCAGCACGCGCATCGACGCCTTCGCGTCCGACCTGGGCGACATACAGACGGCGGGTCCGCCCTGACCGACACGACACGTCGTCGTACCGGGCGAAACTCGAAATAGGTCGCGCGACGGAGCTAAAATCGTCAATGCAGGTCGCGGACACCGTGATGGGCAGGCAACGTGGCCGAACGACGCGGCAGACCGTCAATACAGAACCGCACCACCAGGCCGGCCATATTGCCCAACCGAGCCGAACGCGACCAGGCGATCTCCAGCGATATCGCATTCACTACCGTTGTCAGCGGGTCGGACCAAGTTTTGATCCGCATTACCACGTGGCTCTTGAACAGGTATATGCTTCATAAATAATGGGATGGGGGCTGACGGCTATTGTTCGGCAGTAGATGGATCACCGGTAGCGTCCAGCGTTCTACGGAATGGGCCCATTTCGTAGAACGGCCACAGCTGCGACACGACGCCATGAGACCAATGGGGAAGCATGTGCGAGCGCGACCCACTTTGAACATCACGCGCCCTTTGACGAGGGCCAACGGGACAGGGCCGTAGTCGCGAGAATCGACCGAGTCGGCCGGGTTGTCGCCTTGCAGAAATATGTGCCCAGGCGGGACATGGACGGTCACGGGCGCTCCCTCCCAGAAACCTCCCCGCCGCGTATACGAGACGGTCTCCCCTGGCATGCCCACAATCCTCTTGACAATAATCTTGTCCATCGATCGAGGACTCCCACAGACTACGATGTCGCCTTTTCGCAGGCGACCGAATTTGGGCGACAGTGCATCACAGAGAACGACGTCCCCCTGGAGACCCAGATTCAATTAACATTGCGCAACGCAGTGTGTCTTACCGTTGCCATACCCTGAGATTCAACGTCGGCAGCATAGATGGCCCTGATGACTGCGGAGGACATTATCGTCACATCAGCCAGTGACATCGTCACGCGGCGCGAGACCTACCGCAGACAGGAACGCAACGTGATTGTTAAACGCGTAGAACGCTACGCCTGCCTTGCAGCCCCACTCGAGGAACGCGCCGAGGCCGGCGACGCGCGACGCCATCTCCAGTGACTGAGGGCGACGTTTCGACCTTCGTCGAGCACGAACGGTGACGCGGACCGGTGCGCGGATAATTACTGCGTGACTGTGCGGCTGCAGACTGATGGGCAAGCGCAGCGCCGAAGACAAGGACGAGCGCAGACGGCGCAAGGACGAGAAACGGGCGCGCAAGGAGGAGCGTAGGCGTGCGCAGCAGGATGAAACTCCTGCCGTGAATGAGAAGGTGAATGTTCCCCTGGGCAGAGATTCGGGGGGGGCGGACGGTGATGGGTGCGTCGTCGTAGGATGCGGCATCGATCGTGTCGACGCTGGTGGATGTGTATCCCACCGCACGCGACGAGCTGCGAGCGCTGTTTGAGGTAATTGACTCCGGCGAGCCTGTCGATATTCAAGGCATCGAGCAGGATCTGGTGCGCGAGAGCCTGTCGCTGCTGTTCACTTGTGTTCGATTGGAACGCCAGGGTCAGTCGTTCGTTCGAGGCCAGACGACGCCGAAACTCTGTGGTTTATTTGCCGAAGCGCTTTCCTCTGTCGAGCCGTCGGCTGCTGACGATCATATGAAGGCTGATAGACGTGTCATCGGCCCTCAACTGCCGACCTCTGCCGATATACCAACTGGAACGGACGACAACAACCATATCATCGATTCTGATGACGAAGAGTTTGGCCCGTCCTTGACAGCGCCGCCCATTCCGCGAGCACCGACAACAGTGGAAGTGGAACCGGTGGCCAGCCAACGCGAATCATGGATGACAGCGCTGCCTGAAGACCGGGCCGGAGTATCCTCTGCTGATGCCATGGCCGCACGAAAGTTTACTCGTAAAGGCATCAGTGACGTAAGTACTTGTTGGCAAATCACGCGACCTCCCTCATTAATGTCACTTGCACAGCTGGGTGATCGCTCAGTGTGGACGGATTCGGCTGCAGAGAGGCAGCGTAAGTTTGAAGAGCGGCTGCAGCGTAAATCGCAGAAAGCCCCGAACAAGGCTGGTTCCTCGAAATCCAAACCTGCGGCTCCTGTCCCTACCGATTCCTCGAGGCCCTCGTTGTTAGCGCAGCACCAAAGCCTCAAGTCGGCCGCTCAACCAGAACGTCGAGCAGCCGACAATCCTGTTTGGGATCGCGAGCGAGACCTCGTAGGAGGCGGGCAAATTACGGGAAGGAAGTTTCACGACATGGTATCGCAAGCGAAGCAGCTCGGGTCCCGGTTCTCCAGCTCCAGCACGCTGTGACATAACTTATATACGCGCATGCATGCGCATGTCGTTTTATGGGCACTTGGGCGCAGGCAGCTTGATATGGATTCCACCTGGCGCGTAGGGCATCCCTTCGCAGGCCGACTTGGCGCTGCTGCGCTCGAGACGTTTTAGGATCGGCGCGAACGTCCGTATGGTTGGTCGCCGCATAGGCAGACCGTAGAGGTAGTGGGATCGCGGCGGCGCCGGGCATGACTTCTGCCTCTGCATGGACGATCCCTCCTTCTCCAGCGGGCCGACACCTGAACCATCGTGTCACTTTCGTACTCGGGGGCAAACCGACATCGCGCTAACCTGGCACCGTCGAAGGGCAACGTGGTCTGACATGCCGGGGCACGGCTAAACGTTCCCAGAACGGTGTCGCAGCCTGGCGACCGATCTGCGCTTCGCTTGAGGTTGCCATCGCGTGCTCTCCGTTCGGGGTCCCAGCGAATGGCGACATCGCTGGCTGACGATTCGATGGCCCGGCCGACCCAAGGCCTTTCCTGGTCGGGCGCTGGGTTACGTCCTGGCCGTATGCATTCATGATCTGTTATTCCCTTCAAGTCAGTCCGAATGATGCAGAGGCCCCGGCACGCGCGGCATCACCTCGTTCAGGCTCGCCGCTCTACAAGACGAAGCAGACTGCACACGACCGCGATCGAGGACGTTATGCGGTTTCGCGGGAGGCGGCCGTTCGCCGTCCTCGCCGGCCATCGACGGGAGCAGCGTCCGCGGCTTTGACCGGGATCGAACCCGGCCCTGCCTGGCGTTGTTACGGAACCCCTTCATTGCGCTCTGATTGTATATCGCGACCGCTGGCAGGAACGAACTATTGTGCCATCGGAAACTGTTCGAGCAGGTCAACCTTGTCGCGGCCGGCCCACCCGGGGCCGACGGCGTCGCCATCCAGCCTGCGAATCAACGCAGGTACCGCGTCCCGATCTCTCCAGCAATCTGAATCTTCCGAATCCAGGCACTGCCATAGTACATTCGTAGGAACCACGTCCCATCGGCGTCGGACAGCACAGCAGCGTACAAGAAGTTCCTCGACCGTCCCATGGCGATTCATCGCGGGCACGTCCGAGACTCGCGGTGGTCAACTCCGTGCGAGAGCCGGCCATGGACGACATCGACATTGTCGAAGATGACGTCGTCGCCGGCGAGGGTGTCGATCCGGCGATGGCGGCCGAGGAGGCGGGGACGGAGCCGCTCCCGGCCAAGGTCAGGAAGCCGAGGCTGACGTTTGGGTCGCAGATGCTGCTGGACCCGGACCGGGGCCTGCCGTTCCTGTTGCGGGAAGGCCGCCAGGTCCGGTTCCATGGCAAGGGGCATGAAGCGCGGGACCTGACGCGCCTGATGCGACTCTACCGGGATTGGGCCAAACAGGTAATGGCTGCCCTCTGGCGTATCGGGTGACGAGATTCACATGCATCATGCGCTACAGCTGTTCCCGAAGTTGTCGTTCGAGGCCCTGATTGACAGGATTGCCAAGCTCGGCAGCTCTCACGATGTGAATGCGTTCATCGCCGAAGAACGCGAACGCCAGTTAATGTCCCGTGTTGAGTACCACCGCGGCCTACGAGGCGACGATAACGGTGCCGGACGTGACGACTACATTGTCGACTCCGAGCGCGTCGCCTCCAAGCGGAATCGGCGCCGTGACGACCTTGCTGATGATGGCGGCGACGAACGTAATGCATGCGCAGAGGGCGACGATATCAGAGATGAATTCGACCCAGATGATGAGGGCGAGCTCATGGCATTGCTTGACGAACAGCAGCAATAGACGCATGGTCGAGTGTGCACACGAATTCTGCCAATGCCTGTATGGTAACAAGTCCTCCGAAAGTATATATCTTATGTGTTGCTACTTCCAAGCTCTCTAATAGGAGTCGTAGCTTGTTGGATCCGAAAGGTAAACGTAACCGCCATTGTAGCGAACGAACGACCCTGTGATGGAAAGTCGGACACATAGAGTAGGGTAGGCAGCAGGCTACGACAGGCTTTTAATGATGCCTGACACGACAATTTTCTGAAACATGGCACTGCTCTTTTCCGCATCCTCTTTGGACTGTCGCGTATTCTCATCAGGGGTTGTCGTGTCTTCATCACCAATCTCGTCATGGAACTTCTGCAACTCGCCACGTATCTCATCGAGCCCAATGTTAAACTGGTTCAGTAGCTTGTGAGCGTGTGTCGTTATGGCTGGCTCGCCAGCAGTCATGGCGAAACCGAGGACGAAGTCAACCATTTGCAGAGCAAACTCGGCTGTATCACATTACCGTTATCAGCGCATTCGTACCAGAAACAGACGGAGAGCCGCTAACCGTGATCACCATCCGAACTCTCTGCCGCCTCGCGAAACTGAAGATGTAGCTCGATGAGCCGGTCCACCTTCTCGCAATCTTTCTCCTGAAACATTGGGATTAGACCGGAGCGAAATGACAGAAATCCATCGTCAGTACCGTAAACTTCGATAGAAGACGCTGATAGTGAAGATCGCTTGTTGACAGGAACAGATGGCCGATTATGGATACGATACACTCTGATGCCGGTATTATTGAAAGGCCATGCAGTCGTAGCGCTTCGCTAACCTTCTTCCTCTTCAGCCGACACCTTGTACTTGCGATGACGTTTCGATCGCCCACTCATGAACGCAGCGAACACCGCTTTCAGACCGCCAATATCAACCAGTTGACGACAGTTGGGAGGAGATCCTAGTGACCGATCAGCAACAGATTAGCAATGCGGCTAACTATCCATACGTTCAGTAGCTTGGGCCAGGATACTAAGAGCACCATGACGTAGAAGGAGCTTCTTCGATCTAGTCACAAGCCCCGTGAATTTATGAGTTACAGTACGGGAAGCACGCCGGATGGTATACCTGATGGCATCAATGCAGAAGTGGAGGCCGCCAGCATCGGCGAACGGTTCACGGAGGGATGCTTCCAGCAACATTGACTGAACAGAAGATATAACATTCTCAACAAGCCCTCTCTCGTCTTCATCGGGTGCATCTTCTTTGATGTACGGCGCCAGAATCGCCAACAACCGCCCCATCTGAGGGGCCATTGCGACTCGGACGGGGGTTTCACCACAAGTCAACAGGACAGCAACCAAGTCGGCGGCTGCAAATCGGTTCGCATCAGCATTTCCTCCCTGTCGCGCCTTACTGACACGGTTCAGAGCGAGGTCGACAATTCGGGTCCCTTCGACAAGTTTAGCGGCAGTGCTGTAATCGGCTTCGACCATCGACTCAAACATGGAATACAGGAGGCCGACGGCTTCCCGGTCGTCCTCCTGGGACTCGTCGAACCTTTCGATCGTGTCCACCAATGCCGGCAGCCCGCCCGACTTGACGATGCCCTCGATAACAACGCGAAGATGGCCCTCTTCCTCGGCGGTTTCAACGTCGAACAGATCGTGGAACAGCTTAACGATCCCGATAACAATGTCGACGTTCTCGTGCATCAGCAGGGACAGGCAGGAATCCAACGACGATAACCGTACGAATTCTGTGTACGACGACGGGTCATTGGACAAAGCGGCACCAAGTGCCTCGATCTCGGCGTCGAGACGTATCTCAGAATCCATGAACCGCTGGGGTTCATTCGCAAACCTCAACCGCATCTCCTGGTTCCTCGTGATCGCTTTCTCCAGGCGCAGGATCACGTGCCGAATGCCTTTCTCGGACTCACGCCCATCATCAGCACCGTCATCAGTGAGCAGATCCTGGATTTCAGCACTGCCCGACGCGCGATCTAACGCCTCGGACAGCTTCCTCTTCGTCCCCGTCTGCATCACGACTGGGCCGAGCTGCAACCCAATGCCACGGAGTGCGCTTCACTGACCTACGTAGCCTCTTTTACGGTAGCAATCGGGCGGTGTACCCGATCATAGGTCGACTAAGGCGGTCCACTAGCGACATTTGGTCATCGGTCGCGGGCGTATCATGGAGTAGCAGCAGCAGCCAAGGTGATGTCGCGCTATACGGACAGTTTTCGCTGGCACAACAGCTCGTTCTTGCCGGCAGTTTCGATCTACAACCAGAGCGCGCTGCCGGGCGCCCGGTCGAGCACGCGCTTATCGCTAGATAGGCGAGCACGGAGGCGATCGAGGCCGGGCCCAGGGAGCCATGCTCTGCCAAGTGTTCAGACAGAAGGGCGTACTCGCTTGAGCGAGGAAGCGCTGGCCGGGTCGGAGCCATTCACGACGCCAACCATCCAGCACAACAACCGGGTCCAGTCAGCAGCCTTAGGGCGGCCCCATTCGCCAGTCCGTTCATTGCTGTATTCGTTAGATGGTAGCATGCTCTGACACATTACCGTAGGATGTTGAGTCCAGCATGTACGCTGTTTCTCAGCGAGGGCCAGGTTCTGCTGGTCACCACCCGCACCGAAGCGTAATGGAACTTCCACTGTCGGCATCCCTCGCGTCGCTGAACACCGTTGGGGATACCTTGAATCACGCTCGGAATGAGAAAGTTCGTGTTTGGGAGCGCCTATCTGTCCCCCGTCACGTCAACCGCCGTTCGCCATCAACTGTCCCAGGTTTGGCACCGGGGCAGAAGGATGACGAGAAGTCTGTGGCGCTCCTGCGGAAGCAACCGTCATGCCCAGTGCCACCGTCCCGCCTGCACTACTTATACGGGTTGCCGATCAGACGGCCAGCAATGAGGACGTACGCCCCGTTTCTGAAGCACGCGGAGCAACCTGCAAGTAGAGCCGTCGTCGAGCCTGAACCAAGTGGCATCCATATCAAGATTCCCAGAGCGACACGTTTGCCATCCTGCATTTAATCATATAGGCGAGACTGGCTTTGTCGGGCAGTGCAACCAGTGTAGAGCACTCGTAATTGTGTACTGCAAATAAGGCTAACGACTGCGGAATATTTTATGGAACGTGCCGTATGCAATGACCTAATGGCAATCATTTCTTCGCCGCCTCGCGCTTCAGACGCTCCGTCAGCGATTCGATATCCTGGGCGACGCCCTCCTTCACCCGCGACAGCACCTTCGCTGCTTCCTCCGTGCTGCTTGGCAGGTTCGCCTCCTTCAACTTCTGCTGGGCGGTACGCGCCAACTTCTCTGCCGCGACCCTCGACTCCTCGACGGCCACGTGCGTGCGCAGCGCGATCCGCTGGAACGTCTGCGAATTCGCTGCCAACGTCCACCCATCAGCAACGTGCGACCGTACAGACGCCACGCGGCCTACCGAGATTATTGACGATCAGCTCCTGTGCGACATAGTTGGCAATACGGCTGAAGAAGCTCATCGGGGGACACGCGGCGCTCGTCGCGAAGTGACGGTCGGTGTCGCACGCGCACGGAGATTTTCAGGAAGCTGCAAGCCCGGCCGACGCGGCGCAACCTGCTCGATCCGGTGGCAGCCCTCTGCCAGCATTCCCGGCCCGATGGTGCAGTACGCCCCAAAGCCAATATAGTGCTAGTGCAGCCGTGTTGAAATCGATCCGCGAAGCCACGTGAGAAGGAGGAATCGTGGGGAACGTCATGCGCTGCAAGCAGCGGTGTACCTAAACGTCGTCAGCGGCCAATAGCAGCAAAAAAATCGCGGCGATGATTTGGGGCGGACAGAAACGTCGAGCGGATCGTTTTTCAGTGGGGCCTTGACCGCTGGAGGTGATTGCGGCGAAGATGGGGCGCGATGGTATGCGTTCGTATTTCCAGACGAAGATCGACGAGCTCGAGCTCGCCGTCCAGACGAAGAGTCAGAACCTTCTGAGGCTCGAGGCGCAACGAAACGACCTGAATGCGCGCGGTCGGTGCCCGCGCCTGTCTTGCGTCGGAACTCGCGTGCCAATGACGTCGTCGTGGTTCTAGTCCGTCGTCTGCGGGACGAGCTTCAGTTGCTGCACGAACCCGCATCGTACGTTGGCGAGGTCGTCAAGGTCATGGGCAAGAACAAAATCCTGGTCAAGGTGCATCCCGAAGGGAAATATGTGGTCGACCTGGACAAATCGCTGCAGACGTCCGACATCAAGGAGAACGCGCGTGTTGCCTTACGAAATGACAGCTACACGTTGCACAAGGTGCTGCCGACGAAAGTCGACCCGCTCGTCAGCTTGATGAGGGTCGAAAAGGTGCCTGACGCGACGTACGATATGGTCGGCGGGCTTGACAAGCAGATCAAGGAGATCAAGGAAGTTATTGAGCTGCCCATCAAGCACCCTGAACTGTTCGAGAGTCTCGGTATCGCTCAGCCGAAGGGTGTCCTGCTCTACGGCCCGCCGGGTACGGGGAAGACGTTGCTGGCTCGTGCCGTTGCTCATCACACGGACTGCTGCTTCATTCGTGTGTCCGGTTCCGAACTCGTACAAAAGTACATCGGCGAGGGTTCGCGGATGGTTCGGGAGCTGTTCGTCATGGCGAGGCAACACTCGCCGTCCATCATCTTCATGGATGAGATCGATTCGATCGGCGGGACGCGTATGGATTCCGGGAAAGGCGGCGATTCCGAAGTGCAGCGGACGATGCTTGAGCTTCTGAACCAGCTTGACGGGTTCGAACCGACGCAGAACATCAAGGTGCTGATGGCAACGAACCGAATCGACATCCTGGACCCGGCCCTGCTTCGCCCTGGTCGTATCGACCGCAAGATCGAATTCCCTAACCCAGGTGAGGAGGCCCGTCTGCATATCCTGAAGATACACTCGCGCAAGATGAACCTTGTGCGTGGCATCGACCTGTCCAAGGTCGCAGCGGCCATGACGGGTGCCTCTGGGGCCGAATCCAAAGCCGTCTGCACTGAAGCAGGCATGTTCGCTTTGCGAGAGCGGCGCATCCACGTGACCCAGGAGGACTTCGAAATGGCCGTCGCCAAGATCATGAAGAAGGACATTGACAAAGAGACGTCGTTGCAAATGCTCTGGAAGTAGATGCATACAACCTACACACATGTCCTCACAGAACGTGTTCATGGTTTATACCAGGATAACAGGGCTGGATACGGCGTTCGTCACGCGGGGAACTGTTTCAACCCGACGTCGAACACGTTCGCACGGGCTCAGGAAGCATCCCGCCTATCGCGCCAGGTGCGCTGTTTACGAAATTCCAAAAACGAACTTGCGAGCCGGCTCGGGGCGTCGTCGAGTTGCATTTTCGACCCGCAGCGGTGGACCGGTGGGTGATGAACTGATGCGGCAGCACAAGTCCGTGCGGACGGGTCGACCCGCTTGTGGACGCCTGGGATTCACCAATCGAGTAGGTACCTACGATGAGGGCGTGGCGCACGATAACATACCCGCCGGTCCTGTGTGCTCTAGCCGTGATCCTGCAGGTCAGTGCCGCCAACGATAGCGTCGACGCCCAGGCACTCGATCCCGCTGCTGCCACACTTAGTCGGCAGCATCCCTTGCCGGTGCTCCCTCTAGAGATCCAGAATGAAATATTCCACATGCTGTTCTCGAATATGAAGATCCTGGAAATGCTGACATTCCTCAGGGACGCGTCTGGCTGGTCGAGACAGCTGTACTACCCTGCAGTTGTGACCTTTCTGGAGAAGTTCGACTCAGGGACGTTCGATGAGTTCGCAAACAGCACCGACATTCTTCTCGACCGTCAACGCGTCGAAATTGCAACCCTGGCCCAGGCCTGCCGTAAATCCGTTCCAACGCCTGCGATGGTGCAGAATGACGAAATAGCACTTCGACGTGCAGTGGAGACGTGCCAGGTGGTGCCATCACCTGCATCCAATTTGGTGACTCTCTTTGACATGTTTGCTCTAGCTCGACATAATTCCATTCTACATTTCGCAAGTGAATTGCCCGGACGCTCTTAAACTGACTGCACTGCATCACCTGTTGTGCGTTCATCTATTCGTCAACATCGACAATTGGTTCGCGATTGGTGCTGACTGGCCAATGTTGCAGGGAGGCGAAATGTGACGAGCGACGCCGGCTGTTTGTCCTGCGCCTGTTGCTTGACCATGGCGCAGATCAGAGACATCCGGATGGGCATGGCGATATTGTGTTACACAAGGCGGTGCGGCAAGAAATGCTGACGGTTGTAGAGAAACTGCTCTCCAGAGACCCGCTTGTCGTGAACGAGCGCGGGATCGGCGGCAACACCCCACTACACATCGCGTATCAGATGCTTAGGTCTCGCAATGGCCGCAGCCCTGCAATGATCGAGCTGCTGTCGAGTTACAACGCGTCGCTGGACATTGTGAACGATGAAGGAAAGACGCCGCAGAGCATGCAGAACCCGCACGTCTGGCTCACCGACTATGTTCTCAACCTGTTTGAACGATTGAACAGCAACCTGTGCGCGTTACCCCGGTCCGTTCAAGCGAACGTCGACACTTGCAAGTCCATCATCATCAAGTACGGCCCATCACCTTCCAGCCTGAAATTCCTGCTCATGTCCTTCACCGTTGCTGTTCGGCTTTTGATGGACCACCTTAATTATTGCCTCCTCCATACCTCGGTTCTCACTTAAACTCCAACTGTTTACAACCGGCTGGCGAGGGTCCGATATAGCTATAAAGCTGCCCAGACGCGTGTGCTGATTGCCTTCAGACGTTGTACTCCTCCATGTTGTACGGTAGCGGTTCGCGTGGCGCTCTCAAATAATTAGAGGTTCATGGGCGACGCAGCTGCCGGCGACCCTGTCACTTGGTTCGGCCATGACCAAACAGCTCCTTCTTAAGCCGCTCCAGGTCAGCGACGACGTGGCCTTGCAGTTGTGAGACCTCGGAGCTGCCAGTTGGCACGTTCGCCTCCAAATGCTGAAGCTGGACGCTCATGCGTTGCAGCAGTGCAATCAGGCCGTGATCTGGATGGTACAGGTGCTCCTTGTCGACCAGGGTAGTCCCCAGAGTCTCTAAGTTCACCCCTATTGCCCGCTCGGCGCTCGTTCAAAAGAACGCCCGCGTTGGTGCCGACTCTCGCTGATAGAGTGAGGGTCCACAGCGTGCCAATCATTGCAACAGGGCGCAAGTCCTTGACATTATAGACGTCGCTCATCAGCTCGTTGTACTTGCCCGGTCGCTGTGGTAGCGGACAGGTACCTACTATTGCAACGCTACCTATTTGGCAGGGTCCTCAGATGCCCAGTCCAATCTGATCAGAACCGGAAAATGTATTACAAACGTTTCAAGACTGTGGTTCAAACAGGTCGCTCACAGATACCGTGGTGCCTAATCGCTAGAGGATCATCGAGTCGGCGTCGAACATGCTGGCGACCGGTTGCGCTGCGGACACGGCGGTCCAGCCGTCGCTCTCGAACAGGCGAATCGTGTACTGGCTCGCCGCCATCCCCGCGAAGTCGGAACGGCATAACCACACTGCCAGCTCCTTGGCCTGTGAGTCGAAACCCGATACTGTCAACATGTGAACGCGACTGCTGGAGGACGTCACCCGTTCCGGCTCGATGACCTTCCGATGGGACGTCGATGTCTGCGACGAGGGCGGTTCAAACAGGACGCCGAGGATAGGTGAGGTGGCGTATCCCCATTGCGCGGGCGCTGATCCGTCAATGAACTGAATATTTGGCATAACGTACCGGTGAATGTCAGCAAGCGCAGGCAGCTGCTGTTTCACTGCCAGGCGAAGCACAGGCTGCCACAGGGCGGCCAGAACACGTAGCTCCGTCAGGAAACAATCCAGGGCGACTCGAGACGGCTTGGGTTTGGACCCCGGCGATGGGCATGGATTCGGGGAACGCGCCGGCGGCCTGGCACTGGCAACGACACGGTTTTCGAGCAGGCGCGTCATGATCGCTGCTAGCCAGTGTCGTGGGTACCCAATCGCAATCAGGCGTTCGAACATGCGGAACAGATATGACATGTTCAGCGGGTAATTCTCCCGTACCGGATTACGAGGGTCCCGCTTCGGAGGGACACCGATCATCAGTATCACCCGAACGACCCATTCGAAGAGCTCGTCCTGCGTGGCCAGATCGTTCAGATCATACGGCAGTGGCTTTCCGATCGCATGTCCCCAGCGAGGGTCGAACCTCCACAATGATCCACACTTCAGCGTCATGCCAACGTACCGCTCACAGTCTCGGATGGATAGGATCGATGTGGCACTGTGGACACATTCGTCATAGTCCTTGAATATGCCCGTGTTCAGCAGAATGTTGCAGTCGATGAACGCGTTCGGCGAGCGTTTCAGAAGCGGGGCGGTCTCGACGAACACGGGAAGCGTGCCCGTGTAGTCGGGAATGTTGCTGACGAAGATCCGATCGAACGCAACCGGTAGGTTCAGGCGACGTCGCGTTTCGCACTCGATTGCAATCATGCCGAATGTCTGATTCATGTCACCTGGAAGAAACTCGTAACACAGGCAGTCGTGTAAGCCCAACTGGCGAATGCAGGATGCAACCGCGGCGAAGAAGTTAACGGACCAGTCAAAGAGCGACTCGGGCTTATTGGGTGACTTGATCCACGACATACTGTAGAGCTGGGCCACGGCAGCGACAGGATCGTGCTCGAAGTGGCAGCCGCCCTCTAAGGCGAACCATTCTGGGGACACCATTGTGACGTTCGGCTTCCACGTCCGGTAGATATGCTGGCAGGCAACCTTCGCTAGCTTCGGGTTTCGACTGGGATCCGTCACGTCCGCTGTGATGGCCTCGAACGCCTTGGCGACCAGCGGATCCCGATGATCCAGGGCCGCTGGCGGCCGCAACGATTTCGTCGCAATGACGAAGACGGTTTCCCTTTCGCAACCGGAGAGAGCGGCGACCGACGTGTTCGCGGCAGTACTGACTAGTTGCTGCAAGATGGTGTCCTTGTCCCAATTCGCGAACTTCGCCATAATATCGGGTGTCAGGAACTGCTCGAACTGCTCCGTCAGGAGGCGCCTGTGTTCTTCGCGGTTTGCATTGATCTGGTTCCGGGTGTCTGGGTTGAAATGCTGAGACATGCTGTCCATTTCCTCGGTGCTCACCGGCTTGTGCCCGTTGCACATCTCTTTCGTGGACAGGACGAACGGATCACGCCTCCAGAATCGCAAGGTCTCTTTGAGGCTGGCCCAGCAATCCGGGGACATCCTCACAAATGGGAGCACCTCCATAGGAGTCGGCACCGCCAGAAGACGGTCGATAACTGCCATCAGCCGATCGTACAGGTATGGAGGCATGACTACCCCGACGAACACATAGTGGATCAGAGCGGCGAGCTCGATGGCGTCAGGCACCGTCGTTGCCTGGTCGATCGTGTACGCGCCCAACTCCCACAGCAAGTGCACAACGATCAGGTTCCTGGCGAAGATCGGCATGACGATGTCGTTCACGACGATATGCATTCGCAGGTGGCCCCAGATTGGGTGGTCATCAGCAGGCCATTCGCTATCGTTTGTCAGGGACATCATCTGACGTTGCACGTCCAGCAGCGTAGTGAAGACGTGGCGGGCATCGCCAACGCCGCCGAAGAAGAACGACAGATTCCTGAGTTGGCCCTCGTCCATCTCTGCCAATAGCAAAGCCGACCGTGTGTCCTCACGAGTCGAGCCATTTCGGCGAAGGTGCAGCCCGTTCGGGTCGTCGCGATCGTCCTCCTCGTCGTCGCCCTCTTCCAACGTTCCCGACATGGCGCTGGTTGCATCGTCATGTCCGACCGGGTAGTACTCGAACATGTTCGTGATCCGGTTCGGACGATACCGAGGCAGACGATTCAGCAGCCCACGATGACATCCGATTCGCATCGATTCGGCAAAGGCTTCGTTCTGCGCCTGGTGATGGGCGAGCTCTTGCGCGGACGAATGCAGATCATGGACGTCCTTCGGCACGTCATGCGTCGACATCAACGTCGACAATTCCGCTAAGCATTCGTGGAAGTTGCCGTTGAAGTACAGGGCTTTCGCCACGCGCAAGCGGTTCTTGTCGAGCAGGTCGGGCAGTTTGGCATCATCAGACCTGGCCGCCATGGCCTCACGAACGATCTCAATCGCGCGACGCGATTCATCGACGCAGGCATCGTAGCGGCCCATTTCGAAGTAGCACGCGGCCAGGTTCGATCGATAGACAGCGTTGCGCGGCGACAGGTCGATCGCGGCCCGGTAGGCGCGCACCGCCTCGCCGAACCGCTTCTCCCGGTACCTGGCGTTGCCTAGCGCCTTCAGATCGTTGTCCGACATCGTCGACGGCGCCCGCCCCGACTCCCCCTCACCGTGCGACGAGGTTCCCGACATGGCACCCTCCGCCGCGGTCTGACCACGCACGGCCCACTGTCGCCAAAGGGAGCAGCAGGCAGGTCAGCAACGAGCGCGCAGACGGTGCGGTCGTCTCCTTCCCCTCCCGCTCTCAGCATGCTGTGCTGACCTGAGGCGACGACGTCCTAGGGACGGCGGGCGCTGGCCCTCCTCGAGGATCCGATCGTGCTGGTCACCGATTGCGCTGTGGACGCGGCCGTCCAGCCGTCGCTCTGGATGGCCATTTCCGGGAAGCAGGACGTCGATGCGGGTTGGGTACACCTTGCGTATGCGGGTTTGTTGACGGTAATAGAGTCAGCGCGATGTCGCACGGAAGGCGACGATCGACGGCAGCGGCGACGGCCAACGCAACCCCGGCACCGTCGTGGCGTGTCGGGCGCTCTCTGGCTGGCGTCTGTGCCGTCGCCGCTGCTGCTGTGTCGCTGGGTGTCATCCTTCAATGGTCGGGGGCGCCCGAACCTACGACACGTGGCCTGACGCCTCGGGCCATCATCGCGGCACATCAGAGGGCGGCATCGGAACCGCCGACGCCCGCCTCGAAGGCATTCCCTGGCCAGGTCCTGGGATTCGTAACGCCTTGGTTGACCTGGGAGGCAATGCTGCGCTGGCTTTCGTTAATCTAAGCACCAATGGTACATTGCCAGGAACCCAGACGGTTATGATGTCGCGAAGGTCTACCGGCGCAAGTTCACCATGATCAGCCCGGTATGGTTTCAGATTCGACCCGAGTACGTCTGCGAAGATCGTGCGTCGACCACCTGCATGTGAACGTCTCACTGATACGCCATTGTCAGAGCCATCATCACCGGCGGGCACGATGTCGATCGCCAATGGGTGAACGACGTTCGCGGAAACGATGGCCTCGGCCCGAAGATCGTTCCGAGGTGCTGACCACCATCCGTGATTGGCGCTGTGAGCGTCGTTGACGTTACTGCCCACAGGTTCAACATGGAGGGGTTTGACGGCCAGGGAATGGCTGCTCTGCTGACGGAACCTCTCCCGACGATTCGTGCAGTCGTTGAACAAATCAAGAAGCACGATTTCGACGGCATTGTGCTGGAAATGACTGAGGCGTTGTTGCTGTCGAAGCGAGTGCAAGCGTGGGTTCGTGAGAGGCAGGGCGGGGAAATGCCCGATCTGGTGGGCGCCTTTGTGGTCCCTCTGGCAACTAGCCTGTCGGCGCTCGGCAAGGCTATTACTGTGGTTGCCTCTCCTCACGAGCAATTGTTCTCACAGTACGAAACCGCATCTTGACGCGTTTCCATTTCTCTGATGGTGTGAATGTGGCCCTAGGCACGACTTGAAGCGTCTTGTACAACATGTCGATCAGATCGCTGTGATGACTTACGACTACAATGACGATCATCTGATCGGCCCGCTCGCTCCGTTCCCATGGGTGTCAACAGTCATGAAGCGCCTGCTCGAAGCCGTTCCAGAGGACCCTGAACGACTTCTACTGGGATTGAACTTCTACGGCCAAGACCACGTTGGAGAGTTCGGGACAAAGATGTCGGAAGCACCTCGCGCAGTCGTTGCTCATGATTATATCAAGGTCGGGAGCTAGCCCCTTTATTGTCTCGTCGGTACTCAGGCGAGCCATTTCCTGGTACAGATCCTGGAGAAGTCTGCCACACCCGATACTCCACTCACGTTTCTCGACGAGGAGAAGGAGCACTTGGCGACGTACCGAGACGCCAAGGGCCGCCGGCACACAGTCATTTACCCCAGCACGTTGTCGATCAAGAGCCGTGTCGACTTGGCGCGTAAGCTACGCACGGGCATACAGATCTGGGAGATCGGCCAGGGACTGTCACAATACATGGATCTGCTTTAGAGATACAGGACCACATTCTCGCTCTCTTTAAAGATCGCCCATTGTCATCAGAGACGATAACCCCGAAGTGGCGTTCTATATGCTGTCTTCTCCGACCGGTGCCTGACGCCGTGCGACCTGTTCTGCCACCTTGGTCATGGACTCCGTCATCATGTTCGCGAACGCGGCAAATGATCGATGAAGCTCCAGGAGCTCCTGGTTGGCATGGTGGAGGCGAGCGCGTAACGCTTTGACGTTCTGTAATGGCCAACCTTGTTAGTTGCTCCCCGCGCCACGCACCGGCATGCCTCGTTACCTCTTGGACGGATACGCTGTGATCGACATTCGTGACGACGTCCTCTGGAAGGGGAACGCGTTCTGGCAACGGCAACAGGCGATCCTCGTTCGCTGCCTGCCTTGTCTTCGTAGGCTCGCGTCTGTCATGCGTGGTCGTTCCTCGCTCGGGCCCGACGAACACTGGATGTGGACGCTCACGGCTATCGTCCCGAGGCTCCTCCTCGCATGGTTCGCTGGGCACGAATTCACGCAGGACCGTACTTTGGCCAGTTGACGCCAGCAGCAATGCCGCCAGCGTGTTCCGACTCGAGCCCTTGACCAGGCAGACGTCGTCGGCGATGGCCGAGCCGCTGGTGAAGACCAGGTCCCAGTTGAGCAGGTCGGCCAACGACGGCGGGACGATGTCCGCATCGCCCACATGGGCAATGAACGGCCAGAACGAGATCGTCGTCGGCGACGCGACCACCATGGCCGCGTTCGCCGGGAAATCGCTCGCCGACCTATTCATCAGCTTCAGACCAGGCCGGTCGGCGATCGCCTTGGCCGCCGGTAGAGCCGGCAGTGACACCGGCCCCATGATCCTCCGGATCGGGTCGTCGGCGCGCCCCACCGCCGGGTACCGCTCCAGGCAGTCGCCGCCCGGCGCCGAATAGACCGACAGCGAGTTGTCGGCATGGCCGGCGACGATTGTCGTCGCCGAGGCGAACGCCAGCGACGTGACCGCCCCGGGGCAGGTTCGAGTCCAGTGCAGGCGCACGCCTTCATAACAATGGACCTTCCGGCCCTTCCCTAACGCCACGTACCTGCCCGACGCCGCACAGGTCGTCCCACCTTCCTGCAACATGGCCAGGGTCCCGTTCCCGATGGCGATTGCCGTCCCGGTCGTGGAACACGCCACGGTCGTGTCCATCGTCATCGCGATCTGCGCGATCGGCGCCGACCCGCACGGGTACGCCGTCCTGGACTCGACGAGGAAGTCGACGTTGGCGACGGCGCGGCACAGGACGGTGACCGTCAGCACGTTGCCAAGGGAGTCGCCGATCCCGACGACGATGGTGTGCGGGCGATGCCCATGGGCGGTGACGGCCAGAGCCGTGACGGGCGCGCCGTGATCGATCCGCAGGCGCTGGGCGGCCGCCCCGTCGGCGCCGATCGCGAACACCGACACGGAATCGTCGGCGTCGCGCGCCACGACTATACGGCCGGCCGAGGCGACCAGGTCGCTCTGCAGGCGGAGGTCGATGACATCCCGAGTCGTCACACGCGACGTCATCATGTGCCCCCCGGTAACGTGACTGGGCACACACACACACACACACAACGAAGGTGGCCCCCTTCCTGGCACGTTTACACGTTGCTGTTTAGAACGCGTTGGACGCGCTGGACGGTGCCCTGCGGCCGCCGGACGCGTACAGGTCGTCGGGGGCGTCCAGGTCGTCGTCGTCGCCAAAGGTGCCGTCGGGCGCCACGATCTGGACGGGCGCCGGCTTCCTGACTTCGACGAGCTTGACGCGCTCGGCGTCGGTCATGTCGTGGGTCTGCAGGTACCGGTTCACGAGCCGGTTCGTGTGGTTCTCCATGCGGACCAGGTACTGCTCGAAGTTGGCCTCGTTGACCTTGACGTCGGGCGCCAGCGGGTCCCCGCTGTCCAGCGACAGCGCCTTCATGAACTTGGTCACACGTTTGATGATCAGGGCGACCGTCTTGTTGGCGCGCTTGACGACCGCGCTCTGCTCCGCGATTCGCGATTCGGCCGTCTTCTCGCCGGTGACGATCTTCTCCAACGCCTTTCGCCGACGCACCTGCTCCTTGCTGACCGCCTTCATCTGCAGGGCGCGACGCTGGGCGCTCATCTCGATGGCCTCGGCCTCGCCGGCCTCGATCTGGGCGTTGATCTCCGACAGGCGCGAGAACAGGTGGAAGTTGCTGTTCTCAGCGCGAACGAACGCGTCGACGATCTTGTCGATCGAGTCGATGCCGGTCGCCTGAAGGACCTTGGCGATCGCCGCCTCCTGCTCCCGGACGTGTAACGTCCGTTCACTGATAAGGTGGCGCGTCTCCCGGACCCGATTCTCAGCGCACGCCAACCGGGCGGTCGCTTTCGACTCTTTGGCGGCGTCGCCGCTGATCGCATCGCTCATCTTGACGTTGCGTTTCTCGCGGGCGCGCTGCATGTCCTTCATCATCTGCGCCTCCTGCTGGATGCTGTCCTCGGTCAGCAGACGGGCCAGCTCGTGCCATTCGGCCTCGATCTTCTGCAGTTCGACGAAGGCGGTGTCCTTCATGACGGCGAGGTCCTTGGTGGTGCGCTCCTTCGCCTCGAGCATCTGCAGCGTCTTCTGCATCATGACGCTCAGCTCGTCCTTCGTCTCGTGCAGTTCGAGCTCGTTCCGGTGCACGAGACTGTCGAACGTGGTGCGCTCACGACGGAGGTCATCGATGGACTCCCGCATGGCCTTGTTCTGCGACAGCGCCTCGCTGAATTTCACTAAGGCCTGACAGAGGCCGGCAGTCAGGAGAAGATGCAAGGGGGGGCGCTTGCCAGCTCTGCTTACCGAGTCGAGCTTGCCCTCGTCGACCAGAAGGCGACGCTCCATGTAATGGACGCTGTCGCGGGAGCTCAGAGCGGCCAGCGCCGCCTTCTTCTGTTCGATGAGAAGGACGCGCTGCTTGTCGATTCGCTTGTCGATGTCGTTCAGCTTCCTGGTCTCGTGCGCGATCTTGGAGTGGTACCGCTCGGCCTCGTCCTGCATGCGACCGATGCGCAGGCCCAGCGAATGCCGGATCATCGAGTGCTGCTTGTCGGTCTCCAGCCGCAGGTCGTCCCTCGCCGTTAGGCTGATCTCTTTGAGGCGGGACAGCTGTAGCATCTTCACCTCAGCCAGGTGCCCCGTCGACACGCCGGCCTGCTTCCTGTGCAATTCGATCTGACGAAAGCGCCGCTGCAGGGAATCAATGTCGGCTTGGACCGAGTCGAATCGCTGACACAGTGCCAGTCAGGGTGCGGGCCAATGTGGAGTACCAGGGGACCTGCCTTGGCCCTGAGAGCGACGGCGTCGACGGTGGCTTCCGGCGCCTCTGCATCGCTGCCGTTCTCATTGATGGCATCAATGTCGACCATCGCCATTGCGTCGTTGACGACAGGTCGCGCCCCCGAGGAGTGTCTACTAGGGTGACAATGCCAACCCAGTGTACCTTGTCGATCGCAGGCGTGCCGCGTTTAACAAGAGAGTGTAGCAGGAGCGCAGGACCGTCTGTGTGTATAGATTGCGCTACTGATGGACCTCAATGCCATGCTTGACGGCCCACTTACGGGGCGGTCGGGCCAGTTTCGGCAGGATGTCGAACTTGTCGGGATGCAGGTGGGCGCGTAAGCCCAGCCGGTTGAAGTACGTGAACTGGATCGCCCCGCCATTCTTCTCGATTGCGTACTGGGCGGTCTTGGACGCCTCGGTCACCTGAATGTTGATCTTGCGCTTGAACTCCTCCATGCCTGTGCCGAGCAGTTTGATGCCATGCTCGACTTTGCCAACGATCCCCGAATCATGCAGGATCTTCGTCGTGATGAGGTCATCCGGGTTGATCCGCCCTGCAAACAACAATGAATATGCTGACAGGTGAGGCACGCCCATTGGACAACAGCACCTTCATTGATGTACTCCTGGAGGCGGAACAGGTTCAGCGGCGAGTAGTCCGGTTTGTTGCTGAGCGGGAATCAATCAGAACGATGCCGTTGTCCGTTCAGAAATGGCTACATACGATTTGAAGCCGCGCTTGGGGATGCGTTTCGACAACGGCGTCTGTCCGCCCTCAAACCCGACGCGAATCTTGCACCCGCTGCGCGCCTTCTGCCCTTTGTGGCCGCGTCCACTCGTGCCACCTAGACCCGTTAACGACCCTGCCGTGCTCGCGCGCTAAACGCCGACAAGTACCTCGTCCCGAGCCCTCACCGCGCCCGACCCGCCTCCTCTGCTGACGCGACCCGGGGTTGTCCGCCAGGTTGTTCAACGCCGCCGGGCTCGCCACCGCCTCCGCTGGCGTCAGGATGTGGACCTGCCGCGCCGACAGCGCTGTCGCCGACGTCAGCGCCCAACGCCTGACGGCACCCCACATGACCTCGTTTTTCCACTGCGCGACTGCCGTTCGGGCCTTCGGGGAGGAGCACGGGAGCACCCCAACCCACGACAACGGCGGACCAGACGCCAAGCGCGCACTCGACGATCGCCAGTGCTGCAGTAAGTGGTTGGTGGGTTGCAGGTGTGTCTACCTATGGACGTGCAACAGACCTGCCAGTCGTAATATGAGTGTATCATGGAAATAGGCAGTTCGGGAAGGTCGACAGATGAACCCACGACTCCGCTCCTGGAGAATGCCGTTGACTTGTGATCAGGCGACATTGTATTGGAAGTTAGGCCGACATGGAAGGTCGGCTGGTTACAGCTGCTTGTCATCGAGGAAGTGGCGCATGCTGCGTAGGTCTTCGCGGATCAGGCCGACGGCGTCGGCGGCGACGTGGAGTTTGGCGTAGGCGGTGTACGCTTGCGTTTTGTCGAAGTCGCATGGCCGGGGGCACGCCTCGATCTGTTTCGAGACGGCGCCGCGAACGCGCTGCACCGTGTCGACGAATTCCTGCATGATTGGCGCTGCTCGGGAGACCGCGTCGGCACTGACGCCGGTCAATGCCTGTAACGCGTCACTAGCCAGGTCCATTGCCGATGCCAGCTCCTGTACGGAACGCGTGTGTCAGGCCACATAGCTCTCCCGTCCAGTGCAAACGAGTGTGAAGCGCGACCATTTCTATGGACGTCAGCAACGCATCGCCGTCGCCAGCCATCCGTGGCGAATGCTCCGGACGGCAATGCACGCCATTGGGTGACATACAGTATTTAAACGAGTGGTTCCGTTGTGTATTTCGAGGAGATGCGGGTAACAACTTAAGTCATTGCTACTTGAAGCGCCGCAGGGAAGGTGAGCTCGATGCGCCACGGCCCACCGACAACCGGCTGGAACTGGCAGGTGTCTCTGCAAGCGATGACAGGCTCAGCGCATTGTGTTGCAGCCCCGTGGGCACGGCAGGCATACCGCCCGTGAGCTGGGCTCGACTAGATGACATTGGTGGGCGAAGCGTGCCCGGGCGCGCCCTCTGTGATGTCGAATCAAATGCATGCACGCCGACAGCGAAATCCAACCAGGGACAAACGACAGCAATACGCACTGGAAAAGAAACTCAATACACCAAACCTCAAATGTTTCCTTGTCCTCGCCTACGACGTTCGTTAGGATTTAGCTAATTCGTCCAAACTGACGGGAATACCATACCATTAGTCTCCCGAACCCGTCGTCTGGTCTCCAGATGACCGTCGGGAGCCATTCGAGTTTCACTGGACACAGTTGTGGCCCGCCCAGAACTGTCCGCGTACGACATCACTGTCGACGAAGAGTAATGCGTTCTTGGGACGTATTCGATCGGTTCTTCGGGTTCTTCGGCGTCGACTTCTTCGGGTTCTTCAACGGATACAATCGAACGACGACGCACCGGATTGTGATGCTCGCCTTCATCCAATGGGATCTCCTCGATCAAAGGCGGGCGGCCACTGCGCTGATGCAATTCAGGCGAGTCCGCGAAAGTGATTGGAATCTCCCTCAAAGTCAGACAGGTGGCCATGTCGACAAAGCGGATATGACGCACCTCTCGAGCGTTGCTAGCTCTGGCTGCCGGTGGAACCCGTCGCGAGGGTCGTGGCGATGGGCCGAATCGGAAGAAGCTATGCATGGGCATTTGGAAGAATGGGTCGTCGTCAAAATCAAAGAGGTCGTCGTCGAAACTGCCCCGTTATACGTCAGCGCCGGGCCAGCTGGATACAAGGTACGCCAACTTACAAGGATTCGATGTGGCGACGCATCGACTCGAACGGGTCGAACGCGCGACGGCGCATGGCTGCCCTCGGCGCTGGTGCTGTTGACCTCACCGCGGACACTGGGAACGTACCCGTACCGCGATCGGTACCGCAGCCACAGTCCAGTGGTACCAGGACTGCCAATCGGAATGAAGCACGCAAAATCTCCACTCACTCGCCTCCCCGTTCAAGGCAGCACTTAACGCCTATCATATTGGAGTGCTGGGCGCCATTGATGTGTGTGCCCGAAGCAAACCGGTCTTGCTAGGAGCACGTTAGGGCGTGAATATCTTCGCCCTACCCGTTTCTGCTGTACGACTGTGGCCCATGCTGATGCCTTGCCAGTGCGGTATTTCATCGCGTCGTGTTTTCGGCGCAAGCAGAAAACGGCAGAGTGTGCTTCGGCTGCGGAGCTAACGTTGCAGCGTCCTCCTCCACCAGTGCCAGTTGGAAGGTATATCTTCGGTGACGGGAAGAGGGTCCTCGCGTCCGCGGGGTATCGGACATGACGAAGGCGACTGTGCCAGCGACGTGTACCGCAGTACGGACGGTGGTCGTTGGTGATGCCGGGTGCGGGAAGACGAGCCTCTGCAGTACGCTTGTGTCCGAGGCGTTCCCGACGACGGTCCCGCGAGTGCTGCATCCGATTATTGTACGATCCGTTTCGGAAGCCATTCACTGGAAAGCTGACTTTCCGTAGGTACCTCCAGATATCACACCCGACAAGATCAGGCTGACACTCGTCGATACATCGTGTAAGTCGGCGACCAATCTACAATAAGTTCGATGAATCCCGAGTAACCTTTTTCCATTAGCGAATCCTTTGGACTCGGACAAGACGGAGCGGGAAGTGAAGCAATGCGATGTGGTTGTCCTTGTATGCGCTGTCGACCAAGCTGATTCGCTTGATCGTGTGACGTCGTTCTGGCTGCCTCGTTTCGCCGAGCTCGCAGTCGATGTAATCCGAAACGAGGTCATTGTTTGCTGCGCGCTGGTGGTATGACACTGCTGGTTCAGGTTCCGATCGTTCTTGCTATGAATAAGATTGACCTGGTTGACATGCACGAGCGCTCTCTGTTCTCCAAGCGGTTTAATCCGCTGGTGAAAGATTTCAAGGTTCTTTTGTTGTCTTTCGTCTTTTTCTTCTTCCCCAATCGTTTCTGGTTCAGATTACCATCTGCATTGAGTGCTCGGCCAAGGTGCAGATTCATGTACCAGAGGTCTTTTACAGTGCACAGAAGGCTGTGACGCATCCCGTTCAGCCTTTGTTTGACCGCGCCACCAAGGTACTCTGAGCGTTATAGTAATGTGGAATTGGCTATTAACTTGACCGAAAGTCGTTAACGACTCCATTCATCAAGGCCCTGACTCGTATATTTCGGCATTGCGATGCTGATATGGACGGGAAACTGTCTTCATCTGAGCTCGACTCGTTCCAAGACCAGTGTTTTGAAGTACCTCTCAAGCAGACCGATATCGCTGCGATAAAACGCCTCTTGTGGCAGAAGGTCATGCCCTACCGAATGTTGTCTGTGCTCGGCTGATACATTTTCAGGATCATTCCTATGTTCGAGATGATGGCGTGACTTTGGACGGGTTCCTGTACTTACAGCAAGTCTTTATTGAGCGTGGCAAAACGGAGACGCCTTGGCGGGTGCTTCGCCATTTTGGATACGACAACGCTCTTCGCATCAAGAGCGAGTACATTGACCGTTTGTGTGGCGCTCATGTACAGTGTACTGCTGAGCACCACTACGAACTGACTGACAATGGGTTACGGTTCCTTTATAACATGTTCAAGCAATTCGACAGGGACCAGGTATGGATTGTGGTCGGGCGCAGTCGTCTAGTGTCTTACGTTTGCCCAGGATGGCGTTCTTAGCCCCGCTGAACTGGAGGAGATCTTCTTCCCATACCCAGGGGGTCCTCCGTTTCCAGAAGGGTACAGCGACTATGTCGCTACGGATTCCACAGGCTCGTTGACCATGTTTGGGTGGCTGTCGCAGTTCGCGTACGTGAATGTCGTTCTTCTGTGTTCAGGTGCTTAATGCCATTATGTTATGTAGGCTGCTGGCGTTTTTCGACGTCCGTCAGGCACTTCAAACGCTGACGTTCATAGGCTATCCTGCACAGTCTGTCAGCGAGTGTGCCCACCTTGTTAAGAAAGGCTCTGCGTCGGCATCACTTCGCAATGCAATTCATTGCTTCGTCTATGGTTCGACGAAGTGCGGGAAATCAGGTAACATCAAGTGCATAAATTGGACGTTGAGGTTGAATGGCTGTCCACAGCTTTCCTGGACCGTTTGTTGAATAAGCCTGTTACCTCTGCCCATCGCCACACAAGGTCACTGCATACAGGTATGCGTTTAGTGCGAGGTTATTGGTTCACGGGACGACTAACCGGCGACTAGTTTGCAACATGGTCGATGTCCCCGACATATTTGAAGCTGGGGATGAGAGTAAATTTCTCATCATGACGGAGGTATCCTGGTTTCGTCGGCCCATTACGCGCAGGATTCTCAGGATTGGGCTAGGTTCCAGCTGATCCCGCGATCGTGGATGACACGGCAGCGAACGAGGTTCCTCATTGCGACCTCGTCCTGCTTATGTACGATGTTAGCGATCCCCATTCTCTTGCGTATGCTCACAATCTAATCCGGAACAAGTAAGTTTCGCTTACGGAACGCAGCTACAGCAGCAAGGGCTAACACGAGCATCAATGCTGATCAGGCTGCCGTATACGGTTCCACATATCCTGTTGGCTTTTAAATCCGATAAGCCGGCCGTGGAACAGATTGCAGATGACGATGAAACCGAACTGTCTCCAGCTGCAATATGTCAGACCTATGACCTGGTCGCACTCGCATCTGGGGCGTATCGCCAAGACCTAAACGGCTTGTTTCGGAACTTGACGGAGGCTGCCCTGTTACCGTAAGCAAAGGCGAAATGCATTGGGAGTATGGGACCTGACATCGTTTCCTTTAGCGGGGGATTTCTGCCATCGACGCCGACGCAGAGACGAAGACGACGAATCTTCTTGTGGGCAAAACGCGCACTTGTAGCTACCGTTTTCACATCGGCTGCTGTGTACGTCAACGTCCGATTTGATCTGCTGGGACGCGTCCACAAGATGGCAACGTCTCTACGCGAACCATCGAAGCCGGGCCGCACAGACTGAACCTTGTACAAAAATTGAATAAACCGCAACGACTTCTGAGGCTTCTGAATGATCGTCGACATCACAACCGATTGGTGCGACGGCGACGGGGTTTGTCGCAATGAAGGTGCGCTCCGCCGTGAAGTTGATGTGCAAGGAGTGCCAGTTCGCGAAGCGCCGCGGTCGCGTCTTCGTCATATGCAAGAAGAACCCAAAGCACAAGCAGCGGCAAGGTTGGCGGACCCATCCCTGTCACTTCGCAACCTCCGCTGACCCGTCTGGTTTCCAACAACAGGTTTCGCCACGTATCCTGCGATGGAAACGTCCCCGTTGGCAGCGGAAACGGGCTCCACGGGCTGGACTAGTTGGTTCTCGAAATGGTTCTCCTAGTTAACAAACATAACGCACAATCGGCCGTAGATACTACAGTCGACAGTACCGCGTTTCAGCGTCGTCCCCCGCCAGATAGATATGGGACAACTGTTTGGACGAAACGCCCAGATATACGTTTGGATAGCGGGTCTGAATTCGGGTGAAATGACACGCCAGGAATGCACTGTCGTATGGAAGCAATTCCGGTTCGTACGGTGTACCGTGGCCCGCTGGCGTTGGGCCGGGGCGGTCCCATGGTGCGCAACGGGCGCACCTCGACCGGATGGGCGAGCGAGGATCACGACGACGATGCCGCCAGGCGACAATCGGTCAGACAGCGAGCCGCCGAGCGATGGTGCGCGCGCTGACGTTCAGGTGCAGGAAGCGACGGCCAGACGCATCGACCTAGTGGAGCAGGAGAACTTCAATTTGAAACTCAAGATCGCGTACCTGAACGATCGCGTCTCGGAGCGGTTCCCCGTGTCCGTCCAGGATCTCGTCAGGGAGAACGCTGAACTCGCAATGGCCATCAAGGAGAAGGATCGCCTGCTGGGCAAGGTTCGCAATTCGATCACGACTCTGCAGGCCGACAACGAACTTCTTCGCGCCAAACAAACCATCCACAACGAGGACGAGGCCGGCCTGCACCTGGAAGAGGTACGCCTCGTCCAGGAAGCTTCGCGCCAGAACGAATCCGAAATTCAGCGTCTGCGCGTTGAGCTGTCGGAATCCCGACGCGGTGCAGAACGTGCTATGCAGGACGCTGAATCTGCCCGAATTGCTCTCAAAGATGCCGAACAGAGTGTGCAGGACGTCAAAGGAGCGCTGACCAGAACGCAGACCGAGCTCGTGCAGACGACAGCGAGTCTGGCGGAGGTCACTGCTGCCCGCGACCGGTTGCGGAATGAGCTCCAGGAGGCCAGGAATTCGTTGGCGGTGACGCGGGCAGAGCTTGCCAAGGCATCTGCCGATGCAATGGATGTCGACAAGCTGAAAGCGGAAGTCAGTCACCTGCAGAGGGAATTGGCGCGCAAAGACGACCATCATGAACGGGCACGTGCTGAGTTGGAACGTGTACGTGCCGAACTGGATCGAGAGCGTGCTGAGATCGACCAGACGCAGCGGCGTATGCAGTCGGAGATACAGGCCTCTCGAGAATCGGTCGCCAGTCGTTCCCGGGAACTTGCCAAGGCTGCTGAGGAGATCCGGCGTTTCGAGGTCGAGCTTCGGGAGGCAGCGCAGAGGGAATCGACGTTGCTCAAGGAACGTGACCGCTACAAGGCGTCCTTCGATGAGGCGTCGAAAATGCAGGCAGCCCTCGAGGAAGCAGTGAGGAAGCAAGCCGCTTTCGAGGAAGCAGCGAGGAAGCAAGCCGCTTTCGAGGAAGTAACGAGGAAGCAAGCCGCTTTCGAGGAAGCAGCGAGAAAGCAAGCCGCGTTCGAGGAAGCAGCGAGGAAGCAGGCGGCTTTCGAGGAAGCAGCGAGAAAGCAAGCGGTCACGCCATCACCTGGTCACACGCCTGTGATTGACGCGGTCGACAGCGACGGGGACCGCATTCGCGAGATTCAAAAGGTTCTTCGGAAACGGGATGCCGCCATAACATCGCTATCGGCGTCCATGGAGCGCATCATTAGCGCTTTGGACAATCTTCGGATACCCAGTTTCTGGATTGGTCCAACCGACGATGAACCACGTCTGGTGTACAGCGATGACACACGGCCCCCGGTATTCGACGGCTCCGACCTGACGCACCTCGATATCGTCGAGGCGTGGGTCCACCGAAAGGTGTTCCGGCTGAAGAAGATCAGATCCTCGTTGAAGTTCGCGTTGGAGCAGGTCTGCAGAAACGTCCACTTGCTGTCCGCAGTCGTACTGACCGCTGTGAGGACAGGTGGAGAAGCGATGGACCGAACAACTCGACGCCTTGCGGCACTGTGTCGAACAGGAGCACAAGCGGGTCGATGCGCTGCAGAAGGTCGACCGTGCTGCGCCTCGGCCGGGATCCGTCGCTGACAAGCTTCATCGCATCCAGCATGAGCTGCGCTCGACGTCTCAGCAGCTGTTCCATTGACTCCCCTATCGTATTACATCAGTTGTGGCGGTACACTGGGCTGACATTCGTTCCTCGGGTCGGCGTCGGGTCGGGTCCGGCCGGCGTCACCTGCGCCACGGACTCCGCAGAGCAGTTCACGCGATGTCATCGTTATTCCGGCGCGGTCGCTCAACGGGTGTTGTCGGTGCGCCCATCGATGGGGTACGCCGGGCCTCCAACGGCCTATACGTCACGTCGACAGGCATATCGGACCTGGACCATGCCGTTGGCGGTGGCGTTCCTGTCGGATCCATCGTGCTTCTCCAGCAAGACGAACCGTCTGCATACTACCTCACCTTTCTGCGGTGCTTCCTCGCCGAAGGCGTCGCCCGAGGTATATGTAACGCCATTGCTGTCGACCGCTCGTTGTATCTGACCGTCCGGTACAGGTCACTGCGTCGTTGATGCCAGCGTTGGGGAGTCTCCGGCTGATTCACTGCCGTTCGTTGTCACATCTGGGAAGAAGGCGTCGAAACGAGTCACGGTGAACGACAAATTCAAGATCGCGCGACGATATGGGCATTTGGTCGACCCGCGCGCTGGGCCGTCGGCGCTGGCGCCCGCACACAACAGCCTCTCGTTCGATCTGAATCTCCCCATGCAGGAGGAGATCGTCGATGCGAATCGTCCACTGCGAATCGACGTGTCTTCCTTTCCGTTGGACTCTGACCTCATCGAACGGATCCGGTCGCAACTTATCAACAGACGATGTGGCCCTGGCGGCACACTCGGGCGTATCGTTTTACATTCCGTTCGTCCTGTGACAGACACGCGCGCGTTCCTTCGTTTCCTGCATGTTGTGCGGGCACTTGCGCGCTCACACTTCGCGGTGGTTGTCGTGTCGCTACCAACGTATCTGATGCAGAGCGACCATGTCGAACGCATCTCTGCGATGTTCGACACGATCCTGGACCTGCACAGCTTCGTGGGTCGCCGGTCGCCCTACGGCCCCTCGCACGATGGCCTCGTGCAGATCCGTAGGTTACCCACGATGAACACCTGGAACGTCATCCGACCTGAATCCATCGAGTTCCTGTTCAAGATCCGGAAGAGCGAGGTCGTCGTCGAGCGCGTTTCCATGCCTGTCGACAGCAGCTCCAGAGCGGGTGACGCTCCTAGTGCCATTGCCGCACCGTCCGCCTGCTCTGGAGACCTGCCCGTTCAGCTACAGTTCTAACATAACCTTCATGTACCTTGCGAATTCGTTAGGCGTCGATCATATAACGGTACGTTAGCACAATACTTCAATGGCTTCCTGGGCGGCGGTTCTGCGTCCGGGTCGTCGGGAACCCATCGCAGCCAACAATAATTACGCCTTGGACCTGCCGCCCAACCAGCAACAGCCTGTGCCAACGCCTCGTAGAACGTTCGCGCAGTGCACCGCCGCCACCTGCTCCCCGTTGACACCCTACGTAGGTACGATGCTGTTCACTCGGCGCGGTGCCAGTCTGGACGACGATTGTTCCAGAGGATGTCAGTGGAGGCCATGGCGGAACTTGAGCGGAAGTTCCATGAGCTGGGCGACACCGTTGACGTCGCCGAGCTCGCGTCGTTCGTGAACGAACCCGCTGATCGCGAATCGGTCCGCATGGCGTTCGCCGACATTGACACAGGCAATCGCGGACGCATCGCCTGGGACGATGTCGTGGCGTACGTCCTGGCCAGCGCACCGGCTCCCCCCACATCGGCGAAATGCACAAGGTATCGCACGTCCACCGACTGTGTCGACTGTCGCGTGCACCGCCTTCCTGTTGCCGTTCTGCAACCCTGCCAGGACCTCAACCGCCTGGTCTCGTTCGATCGCAACTCCACGACCGTGAACCTGTTCTCTCGCGACCTTCGCTTGCGATCCACGGTCACGAACGCCCACGCTGGCGAACTCCTGTCAGTCGACTACGTTCCCGGGCACGAATTTCTGGCGACATCGGGCGCAGATAAGACGCTGTGTTTCTGGAGGTTCGACGAAGACGACTATGTGTGGCAGGCCAGCCAGAGATGGACGTTGCCGCGATCCCAGACCGCCATCCGGTACTGTTTCGGCAACCTGTACGACGTCATCGAAGCGCCCGTCTGCGTCAACGTCGACTGACCGGGCTGTGCCAGGCACTCGGCAAGCTCGACAGGCACTGTAACGACGTGGAGCGTGGCCCGAGCCGAGCGCCGAGCCGCGTTCGAGGTCGGCTCCCCTGTTCTGCATATCGGGTCCTGGCAGGACCTGCTCGTGGTATCGGCCATGGATTCGAGCGTCTCGCTGTGGGACGCTGGGCACGGCGAGATGCGCCGGGTGCGCGTGCTACGCGGTGCGTCCCACGCACCCGTGACTGCAACCACGTGCTCGGCACGCACCCAGCTGCTCATCAGCACGCCGGCGAAGGGGCCCGCTTCGATCTGGGATGTTCGTTGCGGAAGTAGCCGCCCGGTCGGGATGGTCACCTTGGAATCCAAACGCCAGTCGTCCGGCCTTGTTGGCGTTGTCGACATCCCGATGACGCTCGAGGTCGGTGTTGCCGACAGTACCGGCGGCACTGGACTGTAGGAGCGTCTGCACGTGCCTGCAGACTGAACGCTCACACGATGCTATTTGCGATAGGTTCGACCTGAGGAGGATGGCTGTGGTTCAGCAATGGTCATCGTGGTCAGCGGGGTTGCCAAGGATAACTGCGGTCGCGGTTGTCCCTGGGACGAGCGACCTTGTCGTCGGTGGCACACGCCTCGTCCGATACTCGCGATTGGACACCACCGATAGTGGCACGACATCCGCCGACGACCATGGCCCCATTCTCGCTGTCGGGGTACGTGCCGCCCATTGCCATGCCCCACGTCGGCTAAACCCGCCCATCTAGTACCTGTTCGATGTCCTGGAGTTTGTCATTGTGTTCGCCTCGGGTTACGTGGCGCTCAACGCGTTGACCGGCCATCGCCTACGTTCCATGCCCGCGTTCCTGGACGATGACGACCCGGACTGTGGATGGAACGTGCTGCCCGGTGCCCAGGCGGCGTGCGCCTCTGTGGACACCTCGAAATCGTCGTTCTGGGTTGGACGGTCGGATGGAACCTTGGCCAGGATCCCGACCAGATCTGTGGCGGCCTCCCTGGCCGAGTCGCAGGGCGCCGTGCAGGCGCCCCGATCTGGACGGCACACCGCGCCGGTCACCATGGTGGCGGTCGACCAAGCGAGCGGGGCTGTTGCATCATACTCGAACGCGTCCAGGACCCTGTTCGTTCATCACGGAGACGAGGCACGACAACGTGAAGATATGTACGCTGTGGCCTTGGCGGCTGGCGCTGACCTGGTTCTCGTCGCGAACGGCACTGGTGGCATTGAAATCTACCTTACCGCCGATCTGTCCCTGCGTTCCACGTTGTCGTCGCCGTCGTCGTGCCCGATCCAGGCAATGGCCATTGTTGCGAACGGCCACATGATCGTAGGCGGCGATGACGCCGGCAGCGTATTCCTGTGGAAGGTACCCTCGTCGAGAACCGTCAAACCAACTCCTCCGGTCTGGTCGCGAATGGACCCGACGGCCTCGTCTGTCACCGCTATCTGTGTCGATGGGTCGTCACTGTTCTGCGGTGACGCCGCTGGGCTCGTCCAATGCGCCGATCTGCGAGGCCTGGATGTCGTCGACAGATACCATCGACGGACGTGGACAACCGAACCGATACGAGGACTGATGGTTTGCCGACAGGAAGACCCCGGCCACCCCGTCCTGTTGGCGTGGACAGCCTCAATTGTTATCATGGCGGATGCAGGGACCGGTGAAGCGCTGTGCCGCCTGGACCCCGATGCGGCCAGGCCAACGGAAACGTCCGTTTGTCGAACAGGTGATTGTGACGATATGATGATGAATGGGGTTGTCATGTGGCGCAGGTGGGCATTTCACCCTGATATCGCAGCGCATCGGCAAACGCGTCGCGATCCACAAGCCGTCGTTGCTGGTCGCAGTGGACGACCGTCGTCGGGGATCGCCAACGTGGTTGAGAACGACGTTCAGGAAGCTGGGCAGTCGACGTGCGCGGTGCATGAGGCGGCGCATCCGGGGCGGCATCTGTCCGCCAGGGACAGTCGTCGCCGACTGCATCGGCCTTTACACCACCACCCCAGATCTGCGTCGTCGTCACTGCACCTGCCGCCTGCATCGAGCAAACGCGCGTCACGGATCGCAACGGCCGCGTCCAGGCTGGAGTCGGTCATGACGTTCCTCGAGGGGCACCCGCATGGGTCCAGAAGATAGCGCCGGGCGCCATGTGGCGCTTGTCAGTATTCTGTAGTATTTACCGTACGTAACAATGATCGGAGAGATGATGATGGCGTCAGTCTGCAGTCGGCACACTGGTCACCAGAAAGTGCGCTGCGCCGGCTGCGCGGATTTTTGTAGGCGCGTCAGCCGTTGTCGTTGTTCCGTCCGTCGTCCAAATCAGCGTCGTCATTGTCGATCGGGGCGACGCTTGGGGCGGCCATGAAGATCGAGGAAGTCAAATCGACGGAGCGACGTCAGCGGATCGCGACGCACAGCCATGTCAAAGGGTTGGGATTGCGCGAGGACGGCACGCCTCTGCAGTCGTCCGCCGGCCTGGTCGGGCAGGAGCAGGCGCGCGAGGCGGCCGGCATTGTCGTCGACCTGATCCGGTCGAAGAAGATGGCGGGGACGGCTCTCCTCCTGGCCGGAGCCCCCGGCACGGGGAAGACCGCACTGGCGTTGGCAATCGCGCAGGAACTTGGCAGCCGCGTTCCGTTCTGTCCCATCGTCGGATCGGAAGTCTATTCCGCCGAGGTCAAGAAGACCGAGATCCTCATGGAGAATTTCCGCCGGTCGATCGGCCTTCGAATCAAGGAGAACAAAGAGGTCTGGGAAGGCGAAGTCACTAGCCTGACGCCGGTGGAGTCGGACAGCAGCCTCAGCGGGTACGGCAAGACCATATCGCACGTGATGATCACGCTGAAGACGACGAAAGGCACGAAGCAGCTGAAGCTGGACCCGTCGATCTACGAGAGCCTGCAGAAGGAGAAAGTGTCTGTCGGCGATGTGATCTACATCGAGGCGAACTCGGGATCTGTCAAGCGCGTCGGACGATGCGACGAGTACGCCACCGAGTTCGACCTGGAAGCGGAGGAGTACGTCCCATTGCCCAAGGGCGACGTTCACAAGAAGAAGGAGGTCGTCCAGGACGTGACCCTGCACGACCTCGATGTGGCCGATGCGAAACCGCAAGGCGGCCAGGATATCATGTCGATGATGGGCCAGATGATTAAGCCGAAGAAGACGGAGATCACGGAGAAGCTCCGCCTGGAGATCAACAAGGTCGTCAACCGCTACATCGACCAAGGCGTTGCCGAGCTGGTTCCCGGCGTCCTCTTCATTGACGAGGTCCACATGCTCGATATTGAGTGCTTCGCATTCCTGAACCGCGCGTTGGAATCGCCGCTGGCACCGATCGTGATCTTGGCGACCAATCGTGGCGTCTCGCAAGTACGCGGCACGGAAGTGTCGTCGCCGCATGGCATTCCTGTCGACCTTCTGGACCGACTGATCATCATCAAGACGCACCAGTACCAGCGGGAGCAGATCAGGCAGATTCTGAGCATTCGTGCCGAAGTCGAGGACATCGTGGTGGCTGACGACGCCCTGGAACTGCTATCGCAGGTCGGCGAAGACGCCAGCCTTCGGTATGCCGTGCAGCTGTTGACGCCGGCCTCGATTATCGCGTCAACGAATGGGCGTAAGGACGTGTTCGTCGAGGACGTCCAGCAGGCGCACGACCTGTTCCTGGATGCGAAACGGTCCGCCAAGATACTCAGCGAGAACACGTCGACGTACCTGCAATAGGCGACGCCGATGGCCGACGTCCACTGTCTGGTGGGTCTATCGAAAATATACATCCACATACTGTCCCTAACAGCCACGAGCGCCACCACTGCATGGAGACAGACAGGTCACATCTGTCAACCTGGGTACCATTGTTCCGTTCCGCCGCGACGGAAAAGGCGTCGCCAGGTATGCCGTCCTCGTCGGCCTCCCAAGCTATGATGGGGAGCGAGGCGAAGCGCCATCGGGGGACCAACTTCACAGATGCGGAAGACGTCCAGCTGGCGCGCTCGTGGCTGAGTGTATCGCGGGACTCTGCGACAGGATCTGGCCAGCCTAAAGACGCGTTCTGGATCCGCGTTGAGGCCCACTTCTGCAGGAACACCACGGGTGGCGTGCGGTCGGCTCGTTCGCTGCAGACGAAGTGGAGCACGATCCAGCGCGGCGTCTCCAAGTTCGCAGCCGCGTTCGCGTCCGTGAAGGCTCTCGACGAATCTGGCGCCGACGACGAGGAACAGATCAGCAAGGCCATGGTGCTGTACCAACAGACCAGCCCCAGGAATGCCTCGTTCGGATACCTACACTGCTGGCGGGCCCTGAGGACGATGCCGAAATGGCAGGATTTGCGATCGAGACAGGAAACCAACCCGTCCAAGAATCCCCAGACCAAAATCGTCGACAACAAGGACGTCGCTGGGGTCGGTAATGCGTCCTCTACCCAGGTATCGAATCGCGGGACCAAACTGGACGAGAACAGGGTCGTCGCGCCACCCGCCCAGACATTGTCGGGCCGAACCGCCAGTGTGACGGTTGGTAAGGCTCGGAAGAAGCTAGCTGAGCATGCTGCTCTGCAGTCTGCTATGGCCCAATCGATGGCTGCGAGGGCGGCTGCGTTTCATCTACAGACCCAAATGTCGCTGTTCACCGTAGACCTGGACAGCCTGGATCCCGACGGTCAGGAGTATCTGCGACTGGCTCGTCTCAAGGCGCTGGAGGATGTGAAGCGTTCCATGGTCCAGATCGAGCGAAACGGACCCGATGGCGACGTCGCCGATGACACTGGTTCTTTCGAAGAGGATGCAGACGCGACAGGAGGATATCAGGCTTAGCGCGGTTGCCCCTTGTACTCCGTTTATTCATCATACGCCCGACACGTTGCCGAACGTCTGCCTTCGTGTAATAGCGATGATATCGTTACACCGTGCTCCCCTAAAGCTTTTACGACGCAGAACGGTATATACCTCGGTCTTCATTGACAACTGTTATTCGGGGCATGGCCACCAGCGACCTTAAAGGCCAATACCACTGTCCTGGCGGTTGAATTGTTCGTCGAACAGATTGGTAGCCGCGTTCTGGTGGACGAGAGGGGGTGGCTGCTGCACGTTTTCTTGGTTCGCTGAACCGGTACTGGAAGAGCTCCCGTCGTCGGTGTTAAACAAATCGATGGCTGCGTTCTGGCGGACGGGAGGCTGGGGCTGCTGAAGGTCTTGTTCATTCACTGAGGCATTGCCCGGAAGATATCCTGTACAATGATGATAAGTTTACTGTGGGAATGCAAACCGATTGGCATACCCTGCGCGTTGTTTCCTGCGAGATGGATCATCGCCGAACCGGACGTGATCATGCCAAGGACTGTCAGAACGAGGACCACATCAGAGAAAGAAGTCGACATTGTGCGGGACCTAGTGCCAAAGCAGAGGAGAACAGGCGGTTGTTACAGACGACAGTTTGTCAGACTGACGACAGTGGACCTCGTCGGCTTCGACAGGAAGGCAGCCGCACAATTCGCTGGACCTCGGCCACGCAAGTCAATTGACCGCGCCGACCGCGGTTTCGGGTTGACCAATGACCGTTCCTGTGGTTCCGGTCCTGGGAACGTTCGGGGTTGAACAATGATATTGTCGTTTTCATCCAAAATGGAATTTCTTGCGACGGTTGTTAGCCGTGAGTCCAATTATCGCGACTGGTGAGGATTGCCCCGGATGGCCAAAAATGCCGTACGCCGCCTGCGACCAGCGCGGGTCCGGTTGCCAGCTATTGGACCCGCGATGGTGTCGTCCGGCTCCGGCGATCGTGCATACGCTACCAGCATCTCCTATCACACCTGGACGAACATTTGCAGCATCCTGTCCCTGTATTTCGTGGAAGCTACAGGTTTCAAGTCAAACCAGCCGAGCCACCGCGCTCGCGATAGTTGGTGCCAACTATCGCGAAAAAACTGCGTGGCGATGGTTGATAGTCGGGGCGATTGCATTTCGGACGGCAATCGCCAATACTACGTACATACCGTAAACTCTGATGCGCTATGCCTAGCGCATCCTGTGCAGGCCCGAATTTTGAAGATCGCAGCCACAGCATGGTCCCAATCCGACAGCAGACCGGCGATGTCGCCCGTCCCATGTTGAGGTTTTAGGGATCGAGGTCGGCAACCGTGGACGCTGTTGTCAAGAGCACGCCGTGTGCGGATCTGCCCTGGAACCAGACAGCATCGTCCGGTTGCGCACTGTTCAAATCATTAATGGTAAGTCATCCCTACTTCTTCGACGATGTGACGATAACGATATCCCCTGATGAGGGCAACACCGAGACCGCAATTGCCGTTTATCATGTGAGGAACTCGGTGTATGGTGGGAATCCTGCCCAGTCATTGCGAGAGCCAACCGATTCGACAACCGACTTGCAAAAGTTGTCGAATTATACGCTCGCTTTGACAACGTGTACGACCGTCGATGGTCGCATCGCTATGCACGTTGTATTCTGCTGTAACACGATCAATTTATTTCTTCAAGTAGGGAAAGTCACGAGCTAAGGCATGCTCTTGGAATCAGTCCAGGCGATAGCCCCAGTTCTCGCAGTGACTGGATTATCCATGATGCCACTTGCGGACGTGTTGTGGATCCGAGTTTACCCTATCACAGGCCGAAGCATCGAACCATTCATTGGCAGTGACGGCAACTGCTATTGTCACCCTAAGCGTCGATGAAGATGTCTTGCGCGTGTTCACATGCTTCGAGCCAGCATGGTCGATCGGCAAAGTTATGCAACGAAATGCGCGCCTTGCACCGATGCACGTCGCCAGCATATCAGAATGGCCAGCTTGTCGGCGTTCATAATGGACTGGCGGGAGCGCATCGCGGTCGAGCAGCGAACGCCTGAGGCGGCAATGGTTTAAATGTTCCGGCCTGCTCGGAAGTCTGCAGCTCGCATCCCCTCTCCCCCCCCCCCCCCCCCCCCCCAAAAAACGCCGCATGTCAGGGCAAAAAGTCAAACAAAAACGTACGTCGCTGCGAAGTTCTTTTTGCATTGCTGGGGACCTCCTTGTGGACCTCCCCACTTGTTTTGCGCAACAGACAGATAGTGCGCAAGTGACGGTCCATATCGCGGTCCAGACCCCAGCGCGACCCGTCCCTACTTGCGACGTGACGCGTGTCGTCGTCGCCCCGGTCGCCGCCCCAGACTACGCGGCGGAGTCCACGGAGGCGATGCCATACAGCAAGTCGGCCCTCGTCTTCACGACAACGTTGGCGGTCGTCGGCGGTGCAGCCACCCTGGCGTCGAACTGGTGGTCGAGCCACCGGAAACCTGCTTTGGAGGACGCCGCTGTCGAGCCCCCGCAGCAGTCGTTGTCAATGACGACGGCGCTCGATGGCGTATGGATCCCACATGCGATATCGCATTGGAGCACGATCCAGCGTTCTCTCGACGGCAAGACCATTGGCATCTTCCTGGATTGTATATTGCTGCGATTACTGCATGCTCTGGTATCGGTGCTGACCCATTGTTCGTGGTAGATGATGGAACGTTGACGCCAATCGTTAACAATCCGCAAGATGCATTGCTGAGCGAGCGCATGCGCGAGGGCCTTCGACGTCTGGCATCGATTCACGAAACAGTGATCGTGACAGGCCGGGGTCTGACGACGATTCGCGATTTCGTTCAGATGGACAACATCTACTACGCTGCCTCGCATGGATTCGACATTTTCGGGCCTAATGGGACCTCCATCGAGCAAGTCGGCCTTGACGTTCTTCCGATCCTGGAGTCACTATTTGAAGATCTACAGCGACGACTGAGGGCGGTACGGGGCTGCCTGGTCGAGAACAACAAGTTTTCCTTGGCAGTTCACTATCGGAATGTGGCACCAGACGACCGTCGCCTAGTCGAGATGACCGTGACGGAAGCCATTGCGCCGCTCTCTGACCATGTCAAGAGAACGTCAGGCAAGCTTGTCTGGGAGATCAGGCCGAGAAAAGACTGGCACAAGGGTGCTGCCGTTGAGCGCATTGCATCCAGGGTGTTCGGGGACACACCCGTTGTCCCCATATACATCGGCGATGACACGACGGACGAGGACGCTTTCAAGGTCGTGCGTGCGCGTGGCGGTGTCTCGATTCTCGTCAGCAGCGTTGTCCGGGACACTAGCGCGAGCTATTTCGTTAAGGACACTGAGGACGTCTACCGTGTGCTCTGCCTGCTGTGCGAAGTCCCTCCTGTCTCAAACCGCAGTGCGTAACCAAGGTGTTCAATGAAATCTATCCCATCGACCATGAAAACGCCAACGTGTCGTCATGGTCGATGGCCATATGCAGACGAGGTCGGTCCCATTTGATGATGTGCGCGAATACGACTCGTCAGGCGTGATAAGTGTGCGACCGAGAAAGCTTGGCGGCCAAACAAAAAAGGTTACATCACCATGCGGTTCCCCGGTGGTCCCCCTCCCGAGTACTGGACAGGCCAAAGACCATTTGGCTTCGCAATTCGGAATGAGATACGGCACATTCGGTCTTGTATGAACGTAACCGGATACCGCGACGCGGCAGGCGCCCTGTGACGACGTGGTTGCATGCGGTTCTCAACAGGATGTGCAATAGAACAATGGGTGTCGAAACGGGCATGTGTGCATTCATTACCGGTAAATCGTCGTCATAGTTTTGGCCGGCTAGTGTGGCGATCGGTGACCCTCGTGGTTGGTTCGCGCAACGCCGCTTGCGACATAGCGGCCGATGAGCGTGGCGGTGGCTGAGCGATATGCCCGGCCCCACGCCAAACGTTTGATGGCATGGGGGGCCGGCATCTATGGAGAGATGGGTCGGGGAAACTACGATGGCCAAGTGAGCGGGCCGCGATTCGTGGTTGATGGTCGACCCGGGATTGCTGATTTCTCTGTTTGAGAAAACGCCTGTTGAGGTCCCTGTCGAGGACGGCACGCCTGTTCGGATTGCTTGTGGTTGGGCGAATTCCATGGCAATACTCGACGATGGCAGCACGGTCGTGTGGGGATGGCCAAACGGTCCGCATTGCCCTGCGTTCAACAGCAATATCAGCTAACGTTGCCTCACTACGCTTGATGCAGATTACAAGACGAGCATATCGGCTGCCATATTCTACAAGAGAGTACCCTGGTTGATGCGACGGTTGCAGAGGGTGGAGTTTCTGGGATTTCTAGCGTAGGGCCAAGACTTGTACGAGAGAAGAGCGTGTCTTTGTTCTCAATATTCGTAACTGTCAGGTTCCGATCGGGCCAACTGTGGACTGAACGTGTTGACGGGCTGTCGTACGTCGAGAGAATCAGTAGCGGCGCGGGCTGGAGTGCTGCCGTTACGCGTAATGGCAAGCTGTTCACGTTTGGCGATGGGTTCTACGGGCAGGTACGTCTCTCTGCGTGTATATTGTCGGTCATTGTCGAATCACGTACCGTTGTTCATGGTCAGCTCGGTCTGGGTCCAAAGACGCTTACATCCGAGCCTCGCGAGGTCCAAGGCGACTTTGATGATGTGGGGGTTCGTGATGTTGCGTGTGGCTTCACACATACGCTTGTATTGGCAAATGATGGGGACGTGTATTCGTGCGGTCGACTGGATTGCTTCGCGGTCGGGTAGGCCACAATGCACTGACGTCTAACGTGTCCGGGAGGTATGATTTACCATTACAACAGGATTGGCCATCCGCGTGACCACTACGCCAAGGAGATTTTAAATTACTGCACCGTTCCTCGCAGCCTTTCCAGGGAATATCGACGAATGGACCGCACCAACGAGCCTTTCATGGGGCCTGTTGCGCAGATCGCTGCTGGCAGAAATATCAGCGCGTTCGTCACTGAATCGGGGCAACTGTGGACATGCGGTAAGAACGAAACGGGCGCGCTCGGCACCGGGGACTTTGAATCGCACCCGATCCCCGTCCGGATCGAGGCTCCGTTCGGAACGGAACGTGTTCGCAAAGTCGCATGTGGCACATACCACATGATTGCGCTGACCGACTCGGGTCGTGTTTTCACATGGGTAGGGTTGAGAGCAACGCGTCGCACACCTAGCTCTGATGGTGATCAGGGCGTCGGCAACCATGGGCAATGCGGGCGGTCGCCTCGCACCGGGCGCCTCAACCCGAAGAGTTATGGGAATCGTCGTTCCCACGAGTCGTTCACGATTTACTCGTTCCATCCGGAGCAAATCCTGCCATGGGTCAACGCACGCGACGTCTTCGCAGGAGGTCACTACAGCGCCGTCATCACCGATGATGGCCAGTGTCTCGTACTTGGTGGCTCGGCGGACGACCCGGACGCGTTCGTCCCAAAGATGCCGTTCGGTGCCGACGCTGTCGAATCCATTGGTACGTTCGCCTGACAGGAACCAATCTGCCGAGAACAGCTGATTTCCACAACCCAGGTTTCGGCCTGATGCACGGCCTGGCCATTGTACAGCCCGCCACGTCGCCCGAAGGCAACCAGCGCGCCCAGGCCGCTCTGGACGAGATCCAACGACAGATCGGGCCCCAGCATACCATTGCGGGCGCCTTCGACCACCTCGTGCTCTGACTGGCCGTAAACAATAACGAACACTTGCCGTCGTACTCTGGAATGCTCGCTTGTCGTGTGGAACGGGCAACTGGCGTACCGCTGCCCAGTTGGGCCAGCTCGGTTATGTCTTTATTTTAGGGCGCAGGTCGGCGACGCAAGACGGCCGTACCGCCGGGTCGCGGCGGGACGCGTCGCGTGTCAAACCTCTCGGCGCCGCATGTCGTCCGGCGAGAACGATGACGAGGACGGGTACCGGGGCCTATTGGAAAACATCCGTCACCTGCTGATGGAGCGCCGGCCGGCCGACCCGCTTCGGTACCTGCAGACCGTCCTGGACGAGCGCATCGAGCAGCGCGATGTGCGGCGCCTGGGTTCGTCGGGCGAGAACCTGGCGCCGCCCGGCGGCCTCGTTAAGCACTGGGACGCGGAACGGTCCACGTTCCTCGGCGTCGACGTCGGCGGGTCGCTCAGCAAGATCACGTTCTTCGAGAGCAACGACGACCCGGACTCGGCCGTGGCCGCGTTCGTCAAACGATCCGAACGGTATGGGTCGACTGGATTCCGCGATCCCGCCCTGTCGTTCGAGTGGCGCAACGGGCGGTTCCATTTCCTGACGTTCGAGACGCGGCGAATGGAAGGCGCGATCGAGATGATGCGCGCGAACGGCCTGCTGAAGACCGGGGAGACCCTGTTGGCCACCGGCGGCGGCGCCCATAAGTTTTCGGAGACGATCCGATCACGACTCGGCCTGTGCGTCGTCAAGGGCGACGAGTTGCACTGCCTGCTCTGGGGGATCAACTTCCTCGTCCAGCACACGCGCGACGAGTGCTATTACTTCGCGAACCCTCAGCGCCCGTCGATGCTGGAGACGGCGCCGTTCGACATGACGCAGGGGTCCGCGTTCCCGTATCTGCTTGTTAACATCGGCAGTGGCGTCAGCATTCTCAAGGTCGATAGCAACGACTCGTTCCAGCGCGTGTCGGGTACCATGATGGGCGGCGGCACGTTCTGGGGTCTCTGTCGCCTGCTGACGAAGTGCAAGACGTTCGAGGAGGCCGTCGAGCTTGCCAGCAGTGGCGACACGACCAAGCTGAACATGCTCGTCCGCGACATTTACGGCGGCGCCTACGAGGCGTTCGGGTTGTCGGCCGACACTGTCGCCAGTGCGTTCGGATTGCTGGGCGTCAGCGAGGAGGCCAGGAATTCAGTGACGGAAGCGGATATCGCCAGGGGGCTGCTGGACATGATCGCGCAGAACATCGCCCAGCTGGCGTACCTCTGCGCCCGCAAGTACCATCTGACGCGGCTGCTGTTCGTCGGCAACTTTCTGAGGAAGAACCCGCTGTCCATGGGGTCCATCTCATTCTCCATCGATTACTGGTCGCGAGGTGTGGCACGAGCGCTGTTCCTACGTCACGAAGGCTACTTTGGGTCGACGGGCGCCTTCTTCATCGCCGACGATGATCCGGTGGTGGTCCCGAGAGGAGCCTTGAGCGAGGACCATCGTACAGACGCCCAGGACGGAAGGGTGGGCAGATCAACAAATGCTATGCCGACGTCAGAATGAGACCGACGATTGACCGTATTGAAGGCGCAGCACTATATAACCGCTCGTTGGTTTCCGTTTGTGGGTCTCTACAGATTGGAATGCTGAGCGGTGCGGCCCACCTGAGCGACCCGATCACCGTAAACTCGACCGGGCGTACCGGACAAAGATCCACGTCGGCTCATGACGCGTTGCACGTCACTGGCCGCAATCTGTCGACATTCCACCGCCGGGTTGTACCCGAAGCGCTTGCGCGGATCCTCGTCAGGTCGCGACTCGGCGCCCGTTTCCAATGGCTGTGCAGGCCTCCCATAGATCGTTAGCACCACGGCACCACCCAGCCCAATGTTATGCTGGAGAGCCTTATCCGCGTTTGGCACCTGACGCGGTCCTGCCCATCCTCTACAACCGCGCGCCCACCAGCGACGATCAGGCCTCCGTCAGTCCCCGCGGCGCGCCAGCGACGTACCTCAGCTGCCAGGACAGCTCGCAGCACTGTGCTAGGCCAGTCGCGCCAAGCGGATGCCCCTTGGAGATGAGGCCGCCCGACGGATTCACAATGGTGGCCCGATCCTGCGGTGACGGTTCCTTGGCGCGGAACTGCGGCAGCGTCGTCGCCCCCGACATTGCGTATTCCGCCGCACGACCCGGCGGGCACAGCCCGAGAGCGTCGTACGTGATCAGCTCGTTCGCCGAGAAGCAGTCGTGCAGCTCGACAACGGACACATCAGCGGGCGTGATGCCGGCGGCGGCGTACGCTCGACGCGCCGCCGTTCTCGTCATGTCAGCGCCGGCCAGCTCGACGCATGACGGAGGCTTCTGGCGGGCAGGGTCGAACGCCATCGTGGAATCGGTGACGAGCTCCTGCGACAGGATCTCGATGGCCTGGCGCTGGAGCCCGTGCCGGACGACGAATTCCTCGTCGGCAACGATGGCACACGCAGCCCCATCTGACGTTGGGGAACAATGCAGCAGGGTTAGCGGGCCGACGATGCGGCGAGCATTGCGGACGTCGTCAATGGACGCAGGATGGTTGTGCTGCGCGTATGGATTCAGCGTGCTGTGGTTGTGGCTCTTCGCAGCGATGGCATCGAGCGCTGCTGGAGGGCCACCGTGCTGTTCAAGGTACTCGACACCGGCGTTCGAGAAAATCTGAGCAGCGAACGGCGCCTTGGTGTCATAGCCGCGCACCGACGCCATGTCCTTAAGGAGTCTACCGAGCGGGTTCGTCCGGTCCTTCCAGACAGTTGCCAGTGAACCAGGGGCCATCTTCTCGAAACCGAGAGCCATCGCACACGATGTTTGCCCGCAGAGAATGGCCTGCCTTGCTACATACAGAGCAGTAGACCCCGTTGAACAGTCTAGCGAATTGGTGGCCAAGTAAGCGAATACGGAAGTGGCCAGCGTGCCCCATGACATCGTACTGTTATTAACATTGACGATCGGGATCTGCGTTAGGCCCAGCTCGTACAGGCAGCGCTGTCCACATGTCGAGTCGCCTGGCGAAATGCTGTGAGACGATGTCCACGGCTTCAGCAGCGGGAACAGGGCGTACCATATACGTATCCAACAGCGGCGAACCCGATATCGTCGTATGTCAGGTTGGCATCAATCAGAGCCTTGGTCGCCGCTTCGACCGCGTAATCCGGATAGTCAACGTCCTAGAACCGTCGCATCGTCACACCAGGGGGACGGCCTCTCTGTCCACACGTTGCGAGTACCTTGCGACGTCCGGGCTTATCGAAATGCGTCATGCCGACGCCGACAACAAAGACGCGCTTCCCCATTGGCGACCTCGTCAACTCACGACGCCTCCCGGCGCTTAACGAGGTGGACGATTGCCACCTTGCGCCGGCGTCTCTCCCGAATTCCCGCAGCGCGCCCCTCAACCACAAAATGGAGGGTGCGAAACGTGGCAATGATTGGCCCCGCCCTGCGCCGTGCTGCTGACTGTTCGTCGGGTCAATGGGTCACGGACGAGCTGCACGCGGACGCAATGGTGCGATGATGATTCGGGGAGGTGGTCGTTGGGCAGCGTGTGGGAGCGGGCGTGCCGTGGCCGGTCTTGTGGCCATGATGTCGATGCGATCGCGGGGTCGATATCTGGTACGGTGGCAGGTCGTGCAAGGGCGCGACCAGCGACACGATGCGGCCGGCGTCGGACAGCGTGTTGGCGCCGACGAGAGTCGTCCTGGACGACATGGAGCTGCGGGCGCTGAACAACCTCGAATACGAGCAGGAGATCTGCGATAACATTTCCAGTTATGGTCGCGAGAAGTACCTGCAGTTCGTGGCCATCATCCGTAAGGACCGCAGGGCGTTCACGAAGACGCTGGCGCTGCTCGAGTCGCGCTTCGTTCGGAAGTGGTTCAACGTGGCCACCGCCGTAGGCACCCAACGTCTCTGCGTTGCGGGTGAAGACCCAGCTGACCTGGTTATAGATCGTGTGCGCCGCCAGTGCTGTCATACAGGTCGTGTCAACGTACAGGGAGACCTGGTCAGGGGGCTCTTTGTACACTTCCAGTGGGAACCGGGTCAGAATGCTACTCTGCCGTGATTGAGTGACCGCGCCTTGATTCGTGTCCCAGGCGGCTTCTACCGTCCAGTTCATCATCAACGTCTACGCTGTGGTCGCGTACAATGCCCAGATCAGGTTCGGCGGCATACATTATATCAAGTCGTCCCGAGGCGCCCTCGGCCTCGTGACGACCTTCCCAATCGTCCTGTCCGTATACGATCTGATCCAAGCCGGCGAACCCGACGCTCTGGCATGGCTGAAGTATACAGCCGTTAGAGTTTGTAGTGGCCACAATTCACACGTGGTATGACAGGGTCATCTATATGCTACGGATCCTGCACTTGCATGACATGGTCGACTTGGTTACGAACCGCGTCATTCGTCAGGCGCTGACAATGGCGATCGTGTGCACAACGCTGATCTTCGTATCGGGCAACCTGTTTTTCTACTTCGAGCGCGTCGAATCGGACAGTCATGTTACCATCCTGAACAGCGTGTACTTCGTATTCATGACCATCACGACCACTGGGCTAGGCGGTGTACGTGTACGCAGCTCCTGTGAGTCCTCTCGACATCTGAGTGTATTGCCTGCAGGTCACACCAACGGCGATCGTGACGAAGTTCCTGGTGCTTCTCACAGTCGCCACCGCCTTCTGGATCGTTCCGTTGCAGCTTCACGACCTGGTTCAAGCAGTATCGGCGTCGAGCACCCACCCATACGAGACACGCAGGTTTGGAGGCAAGGGACATCACGTCGTCGTTATCCTGCCGTCGGAGGTCACTGCCGACGAGATCGAGGAGTTCCTCAGCGAATTCTTTCATCGCAGTCACACGCCCGCCATGATCCACGTCGTCGTCCTGTCTAATGCGACGACACTCGACGCTGTCATTCCCGAACTCAAAATCAGACCGTATTACAGGTAATTCATCGGGGCACGTCTTCGCTCAGGGCGCACGTCTAATGTTGCTGCTGGAACAGGTATTTGACGTTCCTCTCTGGATCTCCGCATGAGGATGTCGACCTTCAACGGGCCGCCCTGTCGCAGTGCCGCTCTGTGTTTATCCTTTCGCGGCGGTCGTGCCGCTCGCGTGACCATGAAAACGATGAGGACGTACAGGCGCTGCTGTCAGCGGTGTCGGTGAAGAACTTCTGCCCGTGGGTCCCCGTTGTCCTGCAGACGAACAACCCACAGGACGACAATGTCCTGTGGCAGAACCTGTCCATGTTCCCCAACATCCAGCTTCTCATTACGAAGAACATGAAGATGTCATTACTGGTTCGTTGACGACAATCGGTCCCTGTACGTTTATCGTTGACGCTGCGTTAGGCTGGAACCTGCGTATGTCCTGGATTACACGTGCTTGTCAGCAACATGCTGCAATCATTTGCTGCAGACGATGACGTCCATGACGAGTGGCACAAAGAATGTGAGGTGATTCCCGGTTCTATACCGTGCTCTGGTATGAATGTCTTGGCGATGCAGATATCTTCGGGTCAACGCATTCCATCTATCCGACCGTGTTCGGGGCTCATTTCCACGGCAAGACGTTCCTGGAGAGCGCCGTCGAGATCAAGCTCAACCTGGGCGTCCTGCCCATCGCCATGCCTGTCCGAAATCAGCAGTCCAAGGCGACTGAGATCGTCATTAATCCCACGTCCCACATTGTCAGCGAAGGTGAACTCGTCTATGTTATCAGCCGTGATCGCGCCGAGGCTTGCAAGGTGGGCCACAAGACCCCGCTGAGGTGACCTCCAAGCGTTGTACTCAGGTTTGCGACAACAGGTGGCCATGTACCCAGTCGCATCTGCAGACGAGAGAACGCAGGTTGGTCGCCTGATATGTTCGCCGGCCAGTAGCTCTGTGGTCTGACGTCATGGAACCAGGCGCACGCGTTCTCGACGAAGTTGCAGAATTCGATTGCGCTGAGTGCACTGTTCCAGATGGACAGTTCTGTCAGTACGTCGGTGCCTCTGGTGCATCGGCGGGGCATGAGCATCGCTAGAGCGAAGGTGCCGGTGGTGCAATGCGTGAACTTCCAAGGCCACATTGTGGTCTGCGGGCACATCGACTTCTCCTTGGGCGAATTCCTGCGGGGATTACGCCGACAGGCCCTATCGAAATCGATCCCCGTTGTTATCATTGTCGAGAGCATGCCAGCTGACGACCTGCTGCAAGCACTGGCGTGCACTCCCGATGTCTTTGTGATCATCGGCAGCCTGGGCGACTTCGACGTCCTCGACAATGCCAACCTGGTGAACGCCGACTACGTGTTGCTGCTGTCGGATCCGTTCTCGCAACGCATCAGCGACGTGCACCAGCAGGTCGTCCAGGTCGACTTTGAGAACATCGTCAACCTCCTCGCCCTAGAGAATTACGTGCACGCCCGTTCCAGCCACGTCGACACGAACACGCTCGTTGAGATCATCTTCATCAGGTGGGACCTCGTCGCGTTTGGAACCTGCTGCATACCGTACTGATAGTGTGCCCAGCAACCTTCGATTCATCCGGCCAAACTTCATGTATACCGAAGCGGCGTTCGACGATCTGTCCAGGTGGACTCCCGAGGTACGTCTGCCGCAACTAGCCGCTGCGGATGGCAAGATCCATGCTAGTGGGATTCTGCAAACGCTCGCAGCGATAAGGTACTAGAAACGGATACCCAGGCACGTCTGTATACTCACCTGTCGTCCATAGCTTCTTCAACCCGCACATCGTCAGTGTCATGGACGCGCTGATATTCGGGACTGCGACATCCGCCCTGGACGTGCACACCAGCCTCCTCAAAGCAAGGGCCCCTGCATCCTACATGCGGATCGTCCTGGTGAAGGTCCCCAAGCCGCTGCACGCCAAACCGTACGGCGAGCTCGTCAGTACGTTGTCGAAGGAGTTTGGCGTTCTTCCCATCGGCCTGTTTCGAGGACGGAACCGGCTTCGTGCCCCGGTGCCGTACGTGTTCACCAACCCGCCAAGCGGAAGTCCCGTATGGTTCGACGACTACGTCTACGTCCTGGCGCCTGTCGCCGGCGAAGCCAACGACCAAGCCCAGTGTGTCCGCATGCTGCCCCAGGTGGATGGCGCTGCCGAGCGCATCGTCAAACAGCACCTGCCCATCGTCAAGTCGATCTACAGGGAGCACCAGCCGACGATGACCAGCGCCGTGCACATGTTCCAGCGCGCCCTCCAGTCCACCGACTTTGAAGAGGAGCGGGAGCTGTTCGAACCGGATTCGTCGACCGGCTGGCTTCGTCAGCTGGTGTCGTGGTGGCGTGGTCGTCACCGACCCGCAGCCATGATGGCGCAAGCGCATGACTTCCGGCAGTTCATGAAGGAGCGCAACCAGCGCATGGCGACCGTCGTTGTGGACGACCAGGCGGCGCAGGGCGACACCCATGCTGGCGCGAACGCCAGCAGCAGCGACAATTTCCACATTGTCGTGGAGTTGGCCGGCAATAGCGAATAAAATACAAGGCATAGCCAGAGGCGAACGCGATCGCCGAACGGTACGAACAGGGGATCGTGGTGATATCGTCGATGGGTTGCCGCTGCTACCCATAAGCGCCGCCATGCTCGGCTTCCCGCCTCTGTTCGTCCACCCGCTTGGACCGCGGCAGCGCCGTCGTCGGTTCCGGTTTGCAACGGCCCCGTCTGGGAACAAGGTCCCGCCTGGGTCGCCGACCCTGGTCCCACCCATCAGCCGGCTCCAGGTCGACGGCGCTGCGCTGGGGTCGGCGGCTCGTACGGGCAGGCGGGACGGCGGCGACGACGACGACGACGATCATAGCAGGTGGAGGCGCGTCAAGGTACCGGCACAGGCGGCGGCAACGCCTCTGCAGGGCCAGGGCGACCTGAACTTCGTGATCGGGATGAAGCTTGTCAGCGCTGAGGTCCCTGGCGATATCGAGGCGAAATGCAGAGGCGCCAAGCTGCCCGCCATAACGTCACCGGCGCCAATGACGGCGGTACCGCCGGTGCCGATCTCTATCGCCATGCTTGCCAGCAGGTCGGTGTCACGTTGCGAACGGCGAACGGCCCGAGCCGCACCGAAACGTAAGCCGCCGAAGAAGAGCACCAAGGCGCCGAACACGGACAGGGCACCAGCAGAACCGTCCGCCTGGACGGCCACCGATATCATAGGCTGGGATTACACATAACCAAGTACGACGTATTTGCGGTGTCGGTATTGTACTCATGCAGCGACTTCTTCGTCGACGCGTGTCTTCTTCAACCCATCGTCCTTGGCAGGGGACACGGCGGGCGCCCCTCGTTTGGCCCGCGCCATTGGCCCCCAGTTCTCAGTCGGGTTCGACGGGTACTTGCCGACGCCGGCCGATTCGGGCACGATCGTGCAATCCACTTCGGTCCGCATGTCCCGCGACAGGATCTTGTACCCGGGAGCGTTCTCGTTATCCGCCTTCTTGACGGGTCGCTCACGAACCCAGTGACGGATGACGTCCCAGACGACATGCAACGGAGCATCCGTCTTGATGGCAGTGGGAAGCGTGTGAGAGCGCGACACACGATACCCGGCGTTGATCAACGCTGAACGGACACGTTGAGCGGGTGGCTGTTCGCAGTGGACGGTGTGGCACATGGACGCCAGGCACATGAACAGTGGAACATCGTGCAACTCGCCCTGCAAACCGTCGAGCATGCCCTGCAGGCGCGTTCGGGTCGCCAGCGTGCAGGTCGGGCTCGACACGACCGCTTGCAGGCGGGCGAGGAACGCGACGTCATTCATCGGCGCCATCCACCACAACCCGCCCATCTTGAAGACGGAATCGCATTCCTTGCACCGATTGCCGGTGTCCGGCGCGTGCGCCTGGGTGAGCTCGTTCGCTTTTCTGGATTTGGGCTGAACGGCCGGCACGACCTGGAACGATTCGCACCCGCTGCACTGCCAGACGCTGCCCAGCTTCTTAATGGCATCGTTGGCGCCCTGTTGGGACTTGCGCACGCGAATGAACAGCCGAACATAGAAGTCGATGTGCGCCGACGCCAGCGGCTCAATGACGAGACCATGTCGGGCAGCAATCTTCGACGACAACATGCGTCAGCGACGGCACGACGACATATCAACGTTTCTCGTTACCTGCGATACGAACGAGAGCACGATCCTCAGCGCCATCTCGTGGCAGTACCGAGCCCGGAGCGGCATGGCGCCGTACTTGGCCTGGCATTGCATGGGTTTGGACCCGGCCAGGACAGCAATGTCTGTGCAGGTCACGCAGAGCAGACCGCCGGAACGCAACGCCTTCAGGGCGGCTTCGATGAAGTTGTTCGCAGATCCGTATGGGTCCAGGTCGACGATGTCGACGCGGTCGCGCCCGCGATGATGTTCCGCCATGACCGCGTTCGCGTCTGAACATCGTACCTTGATACGCGAGTAGTCGCAGTCGTTACCGTCCAACTGGGCATTGTGGGCAATGTTCCGCTCGATGGATTCGACGGCACCACGATCCAGGTCGTTGGCGATGATCGTCCCAATGTTCGGGCACTCCTTGGCGTATCGAAGAGAACGCAGACCGGTTGCGGACAGCGCCTCGATGACGGTCAGTGGCGTCGTGCGCCCTTGTTCCGTCAGCAGATCGTTATACGCCGTCAAGGCGGCCACAGACAGGTCGCGATTCACGACCTGAGCCGGATTGTAGAAGACGTCCTTCTGCCCGGCGGGCAACAGGATCTGCGCCGACCCTTCCGTCACCGTCGACCATGCCGGCGCTGTCGACATAGCGGGCGCTCGACAGGCTCCCGTTACCCTGGCCACTCGACGGGCCAGACGCAACAGCGTTCCAAGTATCGACGTCCACCCCGTTCCTGCGACGCTGCAGGGCCGCGACTGCGCCGCGCAGTTTCCCTGACTGCAGGACTGCAGCGTGGCGGCAGGGCTTGAGGGGCGCATCACTCTTCACTCCGCCGCGTCGGGTGTGCAGACCTACACATTGCCGCACATAGCAGCTGCAACGCCATCGCCACAGTGCGCGCGGAACCGCAGAGCCGAAGCTTCTTTTTTCTCACTGACACAATCATCGTCGTACGCAATAGTAAAATACATTGGCCGACGGTTCACGTGGTTTCGAGAGCAGATGCAATTTCGCGGACGACGGACGCTACACGGTCGATCGGTCTGCCGATGATGGCTGTCCCTGAAAGGAAATTGCGAAGTCGTATCGGGACCACGGTTTGGCAGCAGTTGCCTACCTGAGTTCCAGTTTACGATCACCGGGCGCTGCATGCGCTCCGGGTGCTTGATCGCGATTTCTCTTAGCGCCAGATCACCTTGCTTCTTCTCCTCCTCCGTTGCATCGCGAATGATCGCTGCGTGGTCCTCCTTGGACAGCATGTCGAATACGTCGACCATGGTCGGACGCGGCGGCGGATCCGCACCAAAATCCACCACCGCAAACGCCGTCGGCGGCAGGCGCTGCGCGAACAGATCGACGCACGCCCTGCTCTTCGAGCACGCTGGCCAATGCAGAATCGTCACCGGGATGCGCCTCGCTGCTGACCGCATCACGTCACGCAACCAATGCCGAACGTGATTGGCCGGCCCGGTTTTGATGGAGATGAACTGCCGGCAGCCCACGCCCACGGCCACTCAGCCGGACGATGTCATTCATTTTTTGGAATTGACGCGCGCGCCCCGTCCTGACTGGTGCGGCTACCGCAGTGTGCGGCGATGGGTGACCCCGAGGAGTCCATCTTCCGGCTGAACGTCAGTGAGATTGACAGGAAAGTGCCAACCAAGGCGTGTCCGTCGACGCCCGCCCCACTGACGAGGACGATGGATATGGGCCCGGCGCCGTCGCCATCGCTGGCCGTATCGCAGTCGCCGCTGGTGATGCTGTCCCCGCCGCCTGTCCCGGTTCGCGTTCGGGGACTGCCTTCGCCGACCCCGCCGAAGCAACCCCCACCAAAGTCTGTGCCGAGGCCGAAAAGCATCGTGCGACCGCGCGTTGGGATCCCGTCTGCACTGTCCCAGCACGCCGACGAAAACAAGCCGTCGTCTAATTTCATCAGCCGCCTCGAAGCAGATCAGAAACCGGCGTCGGCCGCTGCGTCGACGTCCCAGCAGCAGTCATGGAGTCCTGTCCACGCGCGGACGCTTCGACAAGGTAAATATGCGCTTGACACGTGAACATTCGTCCGTTGCGTTTCCCGACATGGCGGTTGTAGATTCCGACTGGATCAAGCAGGCGAAGAACTGATGTACAGCATAAACGTACTGCGCATGTATTCAGACGACCAAGGCGTCAGAAGTTCTCGCGATGCAGTTTGAAGTACGTGTTCGTGATAGTGTTGCTGTGCGATTCACATGCCTGCCATTGGGTGGTCAGCGCTGCCGATATAAGTGTCGCGCTGACACACGCGAGACGACCCACTTTCTTCAGGTCTTTGCCGATACGTGGGTTGCCGCAGAACGCGACGCCAATGTTCTGACCAACGTGCCTGCTGTAGACCTCCTCGAAGCGAGTGTCCCATTGCGGGCGCCCGTTGTATACGAGCACGTTCCCGAGGCGCGTAGGTCGGTCACTTGGGCATTTGAGAGCCAAAAGCATTTGCGACTCCGTCCAAGGTGCCGCTTTCTTCTCCACCGCGTCCGGACTGGCGCTGAGATGCGCCCCCCAGAACGCAATGTCGTCGGTGATCGCCGGCACCGCGTACGTGAAATGGCGAGGCGTCGACGTCACGTACACGTGGATCTCGAATGTCTTACTCTTCATCGACGTGTCCTTCAGCAGCGCGTTGTGTATGGCGTCATCGGCGTCCTTCATCACGCGGATAAACCAGCGGAAGGAATCCAGCTCGCTGTGCGACACTATCCAGCAGAAGTACCTGAGATGGCGCAGCTCAGTACCTGGTGCTGACACATGTGTGGGCTCTTACGCGTGCTCAGGGAACGTTGTACCGATCGAGAACTTCCATCGATGGTGGACAATGGACCTCAGGGTTGCCGAGACGGGCTGGCACGATTGGCGCTCCGTGTTAGAGGTTGCCGCTGCACCCTCCGTTTCCCAAACGGCTTACTGTGACACCGATGCCGGCCCCAATGATCATGTCGACGGTGTACTCGGCAATGTGCTGCGTTGGTGCAGAATGTGGGCCGTAGATGCAAAAGATCTGCTGTCCGTCTGGGCCGATCACTTTGCCTTTGCTTCTCGCATTGGTGAACTTGGCGTAGGACGCGTTAGGCGGTATCATTAGCTTCAGGTACTCGGTGACCTGTTGTTGTGCGGAGTGAGACATTCGGGGGGGCGTAACGGCCGCGTTGTTGCGCTGACCTTTCCCGTCCAGGAGCTGGGACCCATAACGCGCATGTGAACAGACACGTCCGCTTCCTGGGGTGCAGACGAGATCGTAAACGGATGCCACTGCCCGATGCTGACATGCGGGCAGTTCAGGAACAGGTACTGGCCCTCCTTGTATCCGTCAGGGAACGCACCATCTCTCTCGAACGTGATGCACAACACCTATCACCACAGCCTGTCAGCGCCACCGGCCCATAGCCGAACGTGTCGATGTTACTGACTTTCCCCATGTTGTTGACGCTTGTTAAGGTGACGCTCCGATACGCAGATCGGTGCCGATAGATACGCTCGGCAATGTAAATCGTCATTGGTACGATGAGCCACTTCCAATAGTTGGGATTCAATCCCGTGCGCCCATGCGCCACCAGCAGCACGAAGAACAGGACGAACAGGTGGTGGGTATTCCAGAACAGCTCGAACTGGAAGTGTTTGACGTTCGGCATCGCCGCCCCGTACATGAGCGCCATGATGACAAAGATCGTTGTCCCGGACGCCCATGGCCAAATGCCAAACAGGGCCATCGTGTTCTGCACCGCGAACCCGTAGTTCAGACAATGGAAGAACGCATGGCCAACAGCGAAGATCAGGATTAGGTACGCAACGCGCTTGTGGAACGTCAATGCCTGTCGAGCAGACAACACATATGAACTCGCCCTGGAGCGCCAACGCCAGTTGTCTGTACCTTGTCGAGCGGGAACACTTGCAGGACAGTACGAAGAAGTTTCTGGGTTGCCGTCTGCGACTGTGTCGACAGGTCGTACAGGTAGCGGATGAACGTGCGGCAGACGGGGATCAGGATGATTGCACAGTTGAAGTCGAGCATGTACCCGAACTGGCGCGAATCAAGAGCACACACATAAGGCGTTCGATAGAGACTCGGGAACAGGCGAGCCGTACCATTTTCGCGAACGGTACGAACATGGTGAGGGCGTATGGGGTCTGCTGCATTCCAAGGACGTTGTTGTACCAGATGATGAAGCCGGATGTTCCGATAAGAACATTGGATGCGACAAACAGGATCACGAAGATGATAGTGCCCATACCGTTCTGCTCTTGCAGTCGTCTCAGGGCGCCTGAAGTCGCACGTACGATAAGCAAGTCTCAGGCAGGTTGGTGACCAAATCAATGTTGACCTTGGAAGCGGTATTTCAAGGAGGCCTGTGGCAATGCAGGTCCCGCCTTGGGCGAGCCGCCTTCCTGAAGGAACTGCTCCCCAAGTAGGGCGGATGCAAGGTTGGCGGCCGCAACAAAGAAGTAGGATACGGCGGCCATCTGGATCAGCTGCGTGTACATGAGCGGGACGGCGACCAGCGTGTACGTCACCGCACGTATCGGGACCACTGACAGGAACGGTCAGAATGTCGCTGCAGACGACTGGGTGATCCGCGCTTACTGGAATTCGTCCTGAGTATCCATCGCTTTTCGACGACGAACGTGGCGATGCCGATAAGCAGCCCGTAGATCGAGAGCAGCAGTTCGGTCCCTTCGACGTCGAAGTTGGGCTTGTCGCCAACGCAGGCCGCGATTTCGGCAATGGAGACGACGGCGACGACGACCCCGGATCCGAGGCCCATGTTGGTTGCCCATAAGCCGAATCGCGTGGGCGACGACACAAACTCTTCTTCAAACTCTGTGTACGCGCCATCAGCCGACCGCGGCGAACGTTCACTGCTACACGACATACGGCTCTTTGCTGGTTTGGTAGCGGCCGACTGGTATTTCTTCTGAGTCTTCACTGACGCAGGTGGACTGGGGGAGCCACCGGGCACGATCGCGTCTTGCGTTGTCGGCGGAGCAGCCGACGCCGCAGCGACCTCCTCGACAAAGTTCCCGGGAAAGTACCCGACCTCGCCTGTCGCACAACTGCGACCCTCCCACCTGGGCGTCGCACCGAATCAACAACTACGCGTTATACGAGCCCGTCAACACGTGGCACCATCCACTCTCGTCTTTGCGTATGATCTCAACGGTTTCGCCCTCTTTCAATGGGAGCTCGGTTGACGCCTGCGACTGGTATTCATAGAGCGCCCTGGCGATGCACGGCGCCTTGAGCATGGCGCAAAGACGGGACACGTTAAACAACGATAGCACAGTATACTGGTACCGCTGTCTCGATCGGCACCCGGTAACATGGAGCAGTACGAGTCGCATGCCAGCACACTGCTCCATTGTCCAATACTAATCACGCCCTCAACCGCTACACGGCACTTTGGCCTGATGATATCGTCGGCGAGGGACAGTGGCGCTGCCGGGGAGCGGCTCGGAACGGATTTATTGCGGACGGCACCCCCACCGTTGTTGTTGCGTTGTTGCGCTCGTGCCTTCTGGTCACTGTTGGCGGCGATAGCGATATGGGCAGTCAATGATGAAAACCTCGAGTGTGCACCACTGTCGTCTGTCAGCGGTGTGTTGTCCGAAGCCCGTTGGCATCACACGGGACGGGAGTGGCGACTGCAGTCGCTGGCCAGCGCAGGCGCGGACCCGGCGGGAACTGTGTGACTGCATGTCATGCAGTCGCCGTGAGCTCAAGCGCCACCAATCGCCCACCGGCCGCCTGCACGTGGACGCTTCGTGTCGGCTCCCGGCGTCCAACAGCCTCGGCGTGCTGCTGGTAGGCAAGCGTGACTCACGCACCAGTGTTCCGGGGATTCGGGATCAATCTGCTCGATCGTCCACGATCGGCCATACTGGTAGCCGTCCATCATGCAGGGCGGCAACGCTAGCCGTAACGCGCACGCAGGTGCCCAAGCGCCACCAGATCCGGCCCCCTCCCAGGTAGGCTGTGCCACGTACCCCGTTGGCCACGGTGCCCCTCCGCGGCGCGCCCCGCCTGCCGCGTCCCTGTCGCGCACAAGCGAACTGCGCGACGCGCGCACAGCGTTTTGCCGGCGCGTCCACCGTCGTGGCCTCGTGGGACACATTCTTCTTTAGCGTTCGGCAGAGCGTGACACGCGGCGGGCGGGCTTATCGCGGGCGTCGCCGGCTGAGGGGACCGGGGCCAGCCTTACCGCCGCCGCCACTGACTTAAAGACTTTTTACTTGCAGACTGCGATCATGCACGACGGGAAGAAGCAGCGGACCGTGCCCCACGGCCTGTCGCGATCAACCCGCGAGCTCGCGTGCTCATGCATTGTCTTTCTGCTACTATGGTACGCCTGGGGCTTTGTCGTTAATGCTATGATTCGTGCTGTACTTATGGACGTTGTGTGCAGTCTCTGGATGCACTGTCAGTGCCAGCAGGTGTCGCCCGCCGATCGCAATGGGTTCCCCTGTAACCTTTTCAACGCCGACGCCGACGGGACGGCGCTCGCGATAGTCCCAGTCGACCCGATGCCGACTGCAGCATCATCAACAGCAACAACATGGTGCGGCGGGCAATCGTGCCCCAATCTCCAAATACCGCCGTCAATGGGCGTTAGTCTTTTCTTCCTGTCCGTCTTCGCCTTTGCAATATAATCACTGGCACCCGATACATCGACGTACCCCCAATACAGTCTCTATTGATTGGACAATCCCCGCCGGCTGGCTTAGGTAGATGCGATGGTTGCGGAAGTCCTTCCGGTCGTGTCACAATAATAATTCTGGGACTTATCGCGAATCGGGAGCTCGATGAGAACGCTGCCGATGTCACAGGGTTTGCAGATGGCTGGCCACGGCATCCAACACGATCGTGCTCATTTCTAGAACGTCACAAACTGGCTAGCCCTCACAGCTATCTCGCCCACCTATTGGTCCGATTCATGGATTTGCGGTTCAAATTGAAGCGCGATGGCGACCAAGATCACGAGTTATCATGCGGATGGACAGGGTATCGGCAAAATTGTTCTGGAACAGCACCGTTTCCTGTTTCTGTTTACGAACCGCGAACTGACCCTGATACCTTCTGGAATAACGTCCCATCATACCACCTACTTGAGGGCAGCCACGGCGCCTCCACGAAGCGATCAACACTACGGTCGCTTGCTGGCATCATGGATCCTATACCTAGCCGTGTGGTATGGGCGGCGTAGATCGCGGCTATGAGAACCGCCATTTGTCACAACCGCGTTTCAACAGCGTATGGATGCACTATCATTGCGAGAACGCGCAAGCCACCGACCAGGCCAGGTTCCCGTGCGCCGTCGTCCGCTCCAAACCCGCGTCTAGCAAGGCGATCGGACGAGATTGCAATCGATACCCGAGCACGGTCCGCTATTCGCCATCTCTAATCGTCAGCGTTGGCTTCATGATCCTGTTGGCCTTCATCATATAAAAAGCAGATCTGTTGTGTTAGGGCGATGGTCATTTCCCGCCGACATACTTCTCAGGCGCCAGCATTTTCTCGGGGCGGACCCATTTGTCGAAGTCTTCTTCAGAGCAGACGCCCAGCGCCAATGCAGCCTCCTTTAACGTCGTGCCCTCTTTATGTGCTTTCTTGGCCGCCGCAGCGGCATCTGAACAGAATATCAGAGCAAGACAAGGGTTCCAGGGCCATCGGGACGTACTGTCATATCCAATGTACGGGTTCAGCGCCGTAACAAGCATAAGCGATTTGTGCAGCAGGGAGTCGATCCTCTCTTCATTCGCATCAATACCAGCAATGCAATTCTTCGTCAGCGAGCGACCTGCAAAAAGGTGAGCCGTGAGATAGGTCAATGGGGGCACGACTACTTACAGCCATCGCCCAGCAGCCTGATAGACTGACACAGGTTCCTGATGATGACAGGCTTGAAGACTGTGTCAAACACCGGATTAGACTTGAAATATGCAGGGGAACGATGCCCACACCGTTCAGCTGGAAGTGACCGTTGGACCCTGCTATACTAACGGCAGAATGGTTCCCCATCTACAACAATGTTACATACATCCCAACCGCAACGAGAAGCCGACACACCACTTGGCAGGCAACCATTGTAATTGCCTCACACTGCGTCGGATTCACCTTTCCCGGCATGATTGAGCTTCCGGGCTCGTTTTCAGGAAGACGAAGTTCACCGAGGCCACATCTAAGAGGCATATAATAAGGAGCCAGCGATTCATGGGTCGATCTGTGCGAACCGGGGGCCACTGCCCAGGAAACGGATGTCATTGGCGATCTTCATTAAAGACACAGCAACGGTGTTCAGCGCACCGGAGCAGTGAACAAGTGCATCATGCGCAGCGAGAGCTTCAAACTGCCAAAAGCAATTAGATACCCAGATATAAATGGTCGAACTCTGCGACCTTGTCGGTTGCAGTCACGAATGGGAGCGACGTTAAACGACTGATTTCGGCTGCGACAAGGTGGTCGAACCCGACGTAGGTGTTCAGACCCTGTTCAATGTATGAGCCAGTTATTGGTCGTGTCACTTGTTGATGGCTGGTAACCTACAGATCCGACTGCCGTGCCACCCTGCGCCAGCTGATACAGTTTAGGAAGCGACTCTTGAACCCGTTGTATGCCGTACTGAATCTGAGTGGCGAAACTGCAGAATTGTGTTAAACAGGCCCAAGCGGAAAGGTAACGATCTGGAATCGAGTTACGCTCCAAATTCATCACTCAGCCGGAGAGGTGTTGCATCCTGTGTATGGGTCCTCCCGATCTTGATGATGTGCTGTACAAAAAGCAAGGGTCACAAGTAATGAAGGAACCGTTGCAAGGAAACGAAACCTTGAAATCCTCTGCCTTTGTTTTAAGAGCGCCATGCAGTTCTTGTAGGGCAGGGATCAAACGATTGTGAATCTCATTGCATGCTGCAATGTGCATGACTGTTGGGAACCTAATTGCCCTTAGCCATGTTACGACGACAACGGAAGTGGATTCTGGCATACGAGTCATTCGATGACTGGCTCATGTTAACATGGTCGTTGGGGTGCACTGGTTTCTATAAGGGTGAACAATTAGTAACGGCTGTAGACAGGAACGCTATGTTATGTGGTACCTTGGAGCCGATGACGCCACCGAGGATCTCAATGGCGCGATTCGAAATCACTTCGTTGGCATTCATGTTGGACTGCGTCCCCGAACCTGTCTGCCATACGACCTATTTGCAACAGATGCAATCAGAGCGCGCCCTGTGCAATTGATATATTTTCACACGAGTGGGAAGTGCTCATCGAGCTGGCCGTCGATGACCTCATCCGCAGCTTGACAAATCGCTTTTGCAATCTCAGGTTTCAGACCGAATTGCTGGTTGACAGTGGCCGCAGCCTTCTTCAGGACACCAAAAGCTCGAACTACAGGTACAGGCACTGGAGGCAGTCAGATCGTTAGTAGGTTATTACTGAGCGCATGGCATGACTGGGGCAGCTTACTGCGTTCGCGGTCTCCACCGATATCGAAATTCTGAATGGACCTACATAGGCGAAACGTCAGGCACGCTGGGCCGGCAACCCAATTCGACGGCTGGAAGGCGTACCGCTGCGTCTGAGCGCCCCAGTACGCAGACGCTGGGACATGGATCTCTCCAAACGTATCGCGTTCCACGCGAGTCTCCGCCTGGTCGCGCCGATCAGCCATCAACCCGGGGACGCTTTCCGTACCGGCAGACAGACCCTGCTGATCAACGTACGGATTTGACAGGCCATACCGTCGTGCGACGAGCGACGGAACACGCGTCCAAGCATGGAATCTAGCACACCCGGTACGATTTGAGCCGCAAGGCCGAGGGGGCACTGGAATTCAAAAATTTCGTCCAAAACGATGGGGTCGACTGCACTGCCCCGCGGGCATTGCCGTTTGCCGACGCGGGCATCGACCACCGATAAAGACTGTTTCTGGGTACCATTCAATGTTTGCAGAATTGGGCTGTTATGATGTAGGGACACGTTATTTTATTCCTGGTCTTTGGAGGTTTTCAGCACTGGCTTGTGCAAAGGGCCGCACGGTTGGACCATGTTCTAAACAGACAAGTAGCGATGTCCGTCAGTGGGCTGCCAAACCTATAGCTGTTTCATTGGAACCGACCATCAGAAGGTTGTACTTGATCGACCCGATAGACTCGTTCTCGGCAATCGCGAAGTAGGCCGTTAACGGTGCATGCCCGATGTACGACGCAAGCGAATCCCGATGTTGATTCGCCAGCCATTCGCTGCAGAACAACCGCAGACGGGCACAACGGTCAGTCATTCGGCTTCAGACCTCATCGGCTCATCATACTATTTACTCAAGTCGGCATGTCCGGTTCCGACATATTTCATCTGAAGGTGCTCAAGCTGGCTGTTAAGGCTGAACTTATCCTAACGGGGATTCGGTCAGGGCTGCCCGTATCCACCGCAGGCCGTTCCATACCATGGCGGCCCACCCAATCACGGCGACGACGCCGGCCTATCACCAACGGACTTCCGTGTCAGGGTGCGCGGTCCGGCGAACTGGGCCCGGTGCGCGGTATCACTTATCTCGGCACTACATCACGATCAGTCACGCCTGTCTTCAACACTAGACAACACGGGGAAATTTTATTGACTTCGGCGATGGGGAACGTCTTCGATAAGCCAAATATGCAGCTACGGCAGCGAAAGCCACGACAGCGTACGTTCGTGTTCGTTTGGTGTTACTGTTCGGCTGCCTAGAGGTTGACGATTGACCGGAAGCGGGTACGCCGCCTTTCAAAAGTAAGAGGGACGAGCCGCTGACAGATCTAAAACACGCGCAGTTAAGAGGGTGGCACAGCGCATCGACACGGCGACCTACAATGCCGAAACGAACGCCATCATCTGAATGGCTTTGAATAAACGATTGGGCAAGTTCCGCGTGTGCCTCAGCTGAAGGAGGGCGAGCGTAGCAAACCCGCAAAGGAGAACCCGATACATAGCAGGATGTACTGCCAAGAGAGGGTTCCTGCGCGCATACATCTCGATCCACGATTGCAGAAGGTTTCGAATTCGCCGCTCTGCGACCTCGACAACAATTGGCGCTAGGAACGGCGTCTGCGATGGCTCAGGCACCGATGGATGTACAGGCGGACGAACGGCGAGGCGACGACGAATATGTGTCGGCAGAAGGAGATTCGATATCGGTTTCGGGACAACGTTAATTACGCCATTGCGAGTTATGGTGCGTCGAACACCAGCCGGCAATCGAGCAATTGCACGCGCTGTCTGGTCCGAATCCATCTGAAGCCCAACAACAATAGCGCCATCAACGATGTCACCAACGCGGCTTATAATGCTTCTTGATACATCAAGGAGGCTCCTAACGTGAGCAACTGTCAAATACAATGCTGGCATAGGAATCGTTGACAGCTCGTTACATATTGACAAGCGATTGTTGGATGTGAAGAGGAAGTACAGATGCTAATCCACGCGACTGGGCGAAGAATATGAGCGCAGCGCATGTAGCCGAGAAAGATACGACAATTAGGATAACCGCCGAACGCATGTCGGCCGGCATCGCACTCCAGAAGGTTAACAGGGCCGACACCAGCGACGAGAACGCAATGCAGAGCAGAGCCATCATCGGCAGCAAGATGCTAACAGGTTTTAGTCGAGGCTGCCTCGGCGCCGGCACCCCGCCGACGACTGTCGTCGGCTGCCATCGCGGCCGACCAGCCCCGGACATGGGTATAATAATCGCGTCGACGATTGCGCAATCCGCTTTACTCGATGCGTGCGACAAAGTCGATGCTACTGATTGCTGGGATGTCGCTCATCGCCCGTCAATGCATCGCGCTACAGGCCTCGGTCGTGGGAAGAATTACAGGGGGTGCAGATAGCTGCACCGTCGTTTGAGGTTGACAGCCATTCTCGCATGGTCATGTTGCGGAATATGAGAACGATGTGCAGGCAGGTTAGGTACCCGGTCGCCATTGCTGTTGATATTAGTCCTGCAAGGACCAGCATGGCAAGTTGTAGTATCGCGAAGTTGTGGACCATCTCGAAGCGCAGGGTCCGTACAGCGGCGTATGTGCACAGAGCCGTCGTTGTCATCTCGTAGAGCAGATAGAGGGCAAGGTTATCCTGGCCACAACCTGGCAATGCAGTGTCAACCCCCAACCAGAAACACATTCGAATGAAAGCAGACAGTTAGCAGTCACGACGCAGTGGTGATCCATTCGACGAACGCAGCGCTGGCATGTACTGCAGTGGTGCGACCGCGGGGGACACCACGCTTGGCACGTGGAGCAGAAGCGATAGTCGGGCCCTTTGTCGGCCTCCAAGTCGCTGGCCACATAGCCAGGATGCGACGCGCATAATAGGGCGTACATGGCGATATGTAACGCAATGGCAACGAGTTCCGCCCTGGAAACGCTCGCAATGCACCAGAGCCCTGCTGTCAGCACCAGTTCATATGCCATCACCAACAACCTCGTCGCCATTTTCTGATGCTTCAACCTCTTCAGCGCTAGGCACGCGCAACCTCGTCTCTCATCCAGGCAGCAGACATTCCTGTCCTTGTATACAGACAACTCCCTCTTGAAGTCGTGCCCTTCATAGCGGGCGGCAAGCATCCGCACTGGCGTCGGTCGGTCGTACGAACCAAGTCCAAACGTTCAGCGAAAACCGTTCAGAGTCCAGTGGGGTTCGGTGCGCACTGGCTGCGGCGAGAGAGAGAGAGAGAGTGAAGTCGAGAGTGGATCCGTCACAGCGGTTTTTGGTGGCTCGCGGGTGTGTGAGAGCGCGCGCGGTCGTGTCGTCGGGGCGCAGCAGGCCTGACCTGAGTTCATCTCCATGGCTGACATCCGGAAGGCGGTGATCAAAAACGCTGACATGAGCGAGGAGATGCAGTTGGACGCGGTCGACTGCGGTACGCGCGCCCTGGAGAAGTACAGCATCGAGAAGGACGTTGCGGCGTTCATCAAGAAGGAGTTCGACAAGAAGTACAACCCGACATGGCACTGCATTGTTGGACGAAACTTCGGGTCGTATGTGACGCATGAGACCAAGCACTTCATATACTTCTACCTAGGCCAGGTTGCCATTCTTCTCTTCAAATCCGGATGATATCGCCATACTTGCTGTGTCCATGTCTGTACAGTTATGGGTCTATCGCCGCGCGCCTCCCATCTGTGCTGACTGCATTGTATAGAATACCGGTCCCAATATTCCAGTTTTGCCTCTCGATCTGGGTTCATTTCAAATAAATCGTCCAAGGCGGGTTTGCCTTGTTTGAAACTTTTATAGTCCCACCCAGCTGGCAACAGACGTCAGACTTCGTTTACACCTGATGGGATCCAACCGAATCGCCGATGAGCAGGCCACTCGGCAACCAACTCAGGTTCTATCTTTAGATCGATCTATTTCTTGAATCGAAGGCGGTTGACAGGTCCGTCAATCGGCAAGCAGAACCATTACGGTTTCCAGCCTGTTGCGCGTTCAACGCCTGCTTGGACTGGAACGCATCGCAACGTCGTCGAGAGATTAAGCACGGGTTTAATCTTGGAGATTGATCAACGGTGGTCCGGAACGCGTCGTCGTCTGCCGGCAGATTCTATTCTAATCATGGCGTATCACATCGCGCTGTACCCGGACTGGGACAGGAAGGCGGCGTTCTTTTCGGCGGCCATGGTCCTAATTGTCATTGGCCCCGTCTGCATATTCCCATTGACAATCCTTGTCTCGGCCGCTGAGCTTAGCGAGAACATCACCGATTCGATTCTGCAACCAGCGCTACCGACTCCCGAGGCGGAGATGCAGGCCCTCTTGGATAAGGTGCGAGCGTTATACTCTTCGGCGCCCTACGTCTTCTCCCAGGTGACGTGAGATGCGTGTTATTTTTCGATTGGAACGAGCGTGACACTGCTGTAGACGGTAAGGTTCCTAACCATGTCCTCAAGAGAGTTCCCAGAGAGGAAGACGGTGAATGAAGGCATGTACAAAACCGCGGCCAATGTCATGATGAACCGGCCTCTGTCGCGTGATCCCTTAACCATTGGGCGGTTGAAGGGACTGGTGGAGATCGCACTGGTGGCCATTTCGATGAAAGAGCAGGAAGAAAAGATGATCAGGGTGCGCCAAGACGTACAGCGCCAGTCGTATCGTCTTCCTCCTGACGATGATTTGCTTTACTGTACTGGGTATGTTATAAATCGTAATGCCCGCTATGCGGTAAACGCTGATATCTCCGATATGCAGGGATAACTCGACGAACTCGTGCGTTTGCTGTAACGAGCCCTTTAGTCAAGAATGTCTCGTTTTCAAGTACCGATGCAACACCCATGCTGCACATACGTCGTGTGCGTGCGACCGAGCTGATGAACAGCCGGACCTGGATCCAAACTCGTGCAGCATTTGCTGTCGCGATACGGTTAGTCCAAAGTACCAGAATATGTCATGCTTCGTTGGCCATTAATACCGTGCCTTTGCAGACCGGCCCTGACGCCTAGTCGTACCGCTGGTACTGGTTCCATATGCGCCTACTGTCGAAAACATCCCTTGCAATTTGGGCATGTTTAAAAGTGTGCACCGTAATCGTTCGTTTACCAATCGAGTGTCGCGTCAAAATGCCATTGCTTGCGTGTTGCGTCCCCTGGCTGTTGGCTTGTATTGCATCAGGATGGAATAAGATGCAGGCGCCGTATGGTAGCAGAGGTGGCATTCGTTCCGGCAGCGCCCATGAGTCACGAGGTCATACACGAAAACCACAGCGTCTGTGAAGAACGATCGTCGACATGCGGCCAATGCCTGCTTTGTGGTGGCTGATACCATCGTTGATCGCGGTTCGCGCTGCTCTGCAAGGACAGCAGCCCTACGTGGCGTCCCTGCGCTTGCAGCTGGCCGAAGGCGTTATTGTCTTCCCATCGTCATCGCCGGCAACGTTCGGTATGGGATCGACGTTCTGTATGCAAAGAAACGCCACCGCTGTCAGCCTCGCAACGTTGCAGAAGGTCGCAAACGACTCCGCTGCCCGTGGCTCGTCTCTGCAGGCAGATTTGTCAACGATGTACCCAGACGTATCGCGTTCGGGCACGAACCGCTTCTGGATGGCACCCGCCCCGAACGCGACGGACTGCCTGGCCGTCGACGTGTCCCCGAGTGGCCTGACCCAGACGTCCTCGCCGTGCTCGACCTTGCTCCTCATGCTGTGCTATGGCACGATCCCCAACTACGACCAGAAATAACCATGACGCTTTATGCTGCACGACCGTTGGTTGAGCGAACCCATTTGTGGAGAATTGCGCAGCCAGCTCGTTGCGTACGATGACGATGACGGTGGCAGAGGCGCGTCAGGCCATGGCGCACAGTCTGAACTGCCTGCTGCAGGGCGGGCCGGATCGGAACCGGCGCGCCCAGGCGCTCCGGTCGTTGCGGGCGACTCTGGGCGCTGCCGGCGTCATCGGCGACGCCCGGCGGGTCGATGTCGATGTGGCGTCGCTCGTTACCGATGCGACGTTCCTGGATGCGATTGCGGCGGGGCTTCGAGATCCCAGCGAGAACTGTCGTACCCTGGCCGTCGCGTTAGTCAACGAGTAGGGTTGGTTGCCGCTCATCGTTGGTATCGTTCGTTGAGCGCTGCGTGCGTAGCCTGGTGTCGCCTGGGTTGTGCGGCTTGCCCGAGGCGGTGCATGCGCTGTTCACGGCGGTCGTCGCGATATGCGCTGAGCGCCTACAGGCTGTTGCTATCGTCGAACCCGCCGAAGAAATTCGCTTGGCCTTGCTGCAGGTCCTTGCGAAGGTTACGGGTCTGGCGGATTCTGCCCTTGTGCAAACTCAGGCCGAATCACTGGCCAGGACGGCATCGCGTGTCGCCTTGGACCCGTTTCCCGACCTCAAACTGGAGGCGTGCGCGCTGACCCGCCATGTCGCACGACAAGCGCCGTCCTGCAACTTCGACCAGGTCATTCCTGTCGTACTTGCGAACCTGAAACATCAGCGCTCGAAGGTCCGCCTGGAAAGCCTCTCTGCGTTAGGAGCGATTGCCCAGGTGTGATTCATCGTGTGTGCGGTTCTTCTCAAGTAGACGTTGTAACACGTTCCCCAGGCGGCGGCAACCCTTGGAAAAGTCGTGCCGCAGTGGATCACCGAAAGCTTCATTCCGGCGCTGGGCAGCCTTGTTTACGATCACTCAGGACCGGTACGGATCGCTGCCTGCACTGAGGTCTGTTACTATTTAACGACCAACCGGACCAGTTCTGACGCTTGGCACGCAGGCGGTTAGCATTGCAACGAACTTCGACGTGCCGAATGGAAGTTCAGTGCTCTGCAGCCTGCTTATGGTCGTCCTTTCAGCATTAGCCGACTCCTCAGATGACGTTCGCCATCAGGCGGAATCCAACTGTAAGGTGTCCCTAAATGGTATGTATCGCTGTCGCTCTGTACTGCGTTCGCTGACATCGTTGAAATCAGACTCTGTCTTTCTGGACAATTTGTCGTCACTTCTCAACTCCCAGGTCAGTGCATCCGAAAGTCCAGCACGTAAATGTGTACTCACAGTCTTCTAGCTGATTGGGTCACTGTCTGCTTGGACGGTGGCCGTAAGACGCAATGCAGCGTGCGCTCTGCGGACACTGGTTGGCCTCGTGGAACGAGACGTCACGGGTCACCTTGACAAAATTGTTCCAAGCGTTGCTCGTGCAGTGTTCCAGGAAGATGACCCGGAAAACGTTGCCCATTTATACGATGTGGCATACTTGATTGGCAAGTGTGCAGATCCGTGCGCTTCGCTGGAAACACTTGTGAGAGGTAGATTGGCTGCGACCTCATTCGTGGATGTGTTCGTCTTAGCGATTTACAGTGTTCGATGATGCTACTGGTGTGGTCGATACGTTGCGCGCCAAGAGATGTACATCAGTCATTAGCGTGGTGTGCCACGTCCTCCGAGGCATAGGTGAACAAAACTGTGGGACTGAAGCTTCGACGGCATCTCTATCCTTGTCGCAAATCTTGAAACACCGCTTCCTGTTCATCGATGCTGACGTGTCGCTTCGACGTGCAAGTCTAGACCTAATTGCGGCAATGTCTAATCATTTGCCATCAGTGTGCCCAGTTCTAGAGACTGATCTGGCACTAGCAATGCTGCTTCTATGGGATGCAAATGATAAGCATCTTCTAAAAGTGGCAGGAAATTTGTGTTCCTGTCTTCCGGAGGCCAGTCAGCCTTCGGCAGTGTTCGCACGACACTTCTTCGATGTGCTTGCATATGTCAGAGATAAAGGGTATTCCTGCAATGCGTTCATCGCGCCCATTGCGTACTGACAACAACACAGTGCTGCTGACGTGGAGGCTATCAGGTTGCTCACAGCTCTTGTTAGCCAGAGTGCAGACGCTATGCTCGCCGTTCACGTCGAGGGATTACTGGACTGCTTTAGAGCTTTCAGTAACGACGGTTCCGCGCAAGGTTCGCACGCCAATCATCAAGTTGTCTTCTTTGTTATAACGCGAGTTTCAAAGGTGTCCCTGTAAAGTCAGCCATCTTGCTTATGATCAATACGATGCTCCAAACGACTGCTGCCATCACTGTCTTTATTGGTCGGAGGTTGTCTCGTGTACCTTTCTTCGTCTGATGTGCTCGCAGACTCTGTCGTTGATGAGTTTGTCGCGCCAAATCTTGTTTGGCAGGCCGGAAAGCAAGCTGGCGTTCTCAGAAGCCGGGCAGCTGTATGTCTACAGACGTGTTTCATCTCAAACCCGGAGCTACTGAGGACAGTGTCGTTACCTGTCCTTGCAAGACTCTTTCCGCTTCTCTTGTCTGCGATCGATGACTTCGACGTATCCATTCGGTATGTTTGTTGTCTGCTGGTCTCAGTCTCAGGGCATTGATGTTATGGATAGTCTCGCCTGTGTGCCACTTGTGCAGGCGATTATTTCGGGGCGGGCAGACTTCAACGTTCCTCCTAAAACTATGCAAGAGCTGCTCCTGAGGCTTGATGATTCTGATGACGATGTGAGAATCCTCACTTGCTCTGCCATTGCTGCGCTTGTGCTTCGTGGTGATAACTGCTACGGGATGGCCTCTGTATGTTAATCGCTGCGCTCAGTGCCTAATCTGACTTGCTACCCAGGACGACGATGTTGTTCCGCCATCCTTGAGTTCGATTTGTTCGACAGCACTGGTTCATCTTGACGATCCAAATGCAGATGTCCAGCGTGCTGTGTACACCATGCTTTCTGCTATTCGGGATCGCGATGCGGAGAGTGCATCAGCTCTTGTCTCCGAAGTCAACAGCGTAACGAAACGCCTCGGCAGCAGTCCGAAGCTAGCGCTCCTTGAGCAGCTGTTGACGAATCCTGTTGACGCCCGGCAGGACAGTTAATTTAAACATTCCTTTATATAGTTTATGTCGCCGACATCACATGTCTGACGGTGAGCTCACCTCGGAAGCATAATAGCGATCCGTGCGCCAGACGTCGTCCAAGGGCGGTTCATGATGTCTCGTATGCGCTCCAGGTCCTGTTTCGCCAGAGCAGCTTCGTTTGGGTCTGGGGCGGGCATTGCCGGATTCCATCCTCGCGTATGCTCGTACAACCACAATCCGCCGAACGCTTTCTCCAGTGCCTGGATCGCCGACAGCGGTATCCGCATTGCACTCTGGCTTAGAACCTCCAGAATGGCACCGCACTGAGCGGCCTGCGAATGAATGGCACAGACGTGCAAGAGAGCAGTCCAAGACTCCGCATTCGGCGTCAATCTGGCGACGTTTCGCATCTCATCGAAGACCCTTCGACATGCCTCCCAGTCGTTCCGCCTTTGGTGCAGCATTAGCAACGAGTTCCAGCTATCCAGTGACGGAGAGATCTTCAGAGCGGCCATCTCCCGGGTGATGCGGTCGGCAAACTCAGCATCAGCGTCTATCGCAGCGAGCCGTAAGAGCCGGTTTCTTGGACTTCGAAATGTTCGGCAAGTGTCTCGCTCGACAATGTGCAACCACGTGACGGCCTGTTGAGCACCGAACTCCTTGTAAATCATTCCGACCGCCTCAGTGATCGCAGCGCCCGTGGGCCTAAGCGGACACGAGCTACTGAGTTCGATGCGGAGCTGAATCGGCAACCATACGTCTTACCGAATATCATGGCGACGAAGTTCGTAATAAGCGCCCCATTGCGCGTCGAAAGCAGAGCATTTGCCTGCGACAACCATAACGGCATCGAGCAGCGCCGGCCAATGCCGCCCCGTCGCCTTCATCCGCATGACGCCTTCAGAGAGAAGCTCGGCGTAAAGGCGGTGCCTTGTCATGTCGGAAGGAGGTTGAATAACTTCCAGACACATATGGCGAATGGCGATGCTGACAATGACTGACGAATGCCTATTCAGTACAATGATACAACATTCAAAGCGCTTGTTAGCGTACCGTCGGGAACGACATCATGTGCGAGCATGCACCGCCAAGCGTCGGTAAGGTCAGCTGCTGTCTTGCACGCGTAGAAGAGACGTGAGTACAGCAAACCGTCCACACCGCTAGTGGCCTGATTAACGACCTTAGAGCACTCGGCAAAGTCGAACGTTAGACCACGAGCAACTGCGCTGAGAGCGACCGCGTCTTTCGGGGCATGCGCAGGCCATAGAGATGCAAATCTCTGAGCAGCACGGGTATCGCCTACCAGGCCTGCCCTCCAGATCATAGTCGTCAACGTGTGCAGACTTGGAGAGCGATACGCAGCAAGGCGCATGCAGAGGTCAAACTGTTGTCTGCGGGCGAGCCAAGAGGCAATGACAGCGCAATCGTGATCTTCCATAACCATTCCCGGAGGGATTGCTTCGAAATGTCGCGCGAACTGGTCGAACCGGGACAGCGAAGCGAGACGCTTCAACAGAAGCGCATAGGTAAAGGCTGACGGTTGAATATGTTCTGCGAAGGTCGCGGATGGATCCACGCTGACATGGAGAAGCGCCTGGGCGGCATGCCCGTACAGAACTCGATTAGAACTACGACGACATCTCGAAAAGATGAGGTTTTCGACGATTTGCCGTCGTTGCTCGGTCGCAGGCGAATTCCGAGCAATGTGCACGGCAAGACGGAGCGACGTCCTAGTATCAACAGGAAGCCTGAGGTTGTTCATGCACTGGAGAAGGCTCTGGCATCTCGTAGTTTCACCCATGGCGTTGAACAGCATGATGAGTTGAATGAAATCGTTCGCGCAAGGGTCGGGCAGCCGTCCCTTGAAGTATGAAACGCGGTCCCAGTTACAGGTCTGCTTGGCAGAACGACTATCAGTGGCGCAGACGCCCCAGTACACACATGGCGCTTCGTACCGAGCAGTGCGCATCCATCGTCAGATAGATAGCGGTGTAGGATGCTGGCGAACCAGTCGCATCAGGAATGCTCTCCAAGATGCGCTCCATCTCACAGAGCACATCAGTGACAGGGCGCTTTCGCCGTACCAGCTTCGGGTGACGCAGTTCAAAGGCCATGACGGACAGCAGGATCTCGTAGACGACCATCTCCCGGCGCATGGCCTCCGGCAAACGTTCAACCATGTACTCCAACGATTCGCGCGTGTGCGCCCCGGCCTGCATCAGCAGTCTAGTCCAATCCATCCTCTCCTCGCGGAACGCCACATTCCTCCGCCCCACCAGGTAGTCGGCCTTGCTCGCCAGCTTCGACCCCTCGAACTCGTGCGTCCGTGTGCGTTTGCGCGCCACCATCGGCAGGCGATCCCGGTACGACATCGACAGCGCGCGTACCGAGGTCGCCGCCCCCGGGCGCACCCATCCCCGGCACCGCCTGTGCAGCATCGAGCGGTCAACTCCCCCCGACACGGACCACTTGTCAAATGACTGCCCAACGCACAGCAGCTGCCTTCGGGGTCGACCGCATGCAGCCTCCCCCCACCGGTTCGCTGCGCACTGCTGACCACAAAACCGCGGCCTGGCGCACCTACTATTGCATATTCACTGACCGAACGGTTTACGAATGTGCCATGGTCGTATCGTGCATGCGGGGCGATCCTGCGTATTCGGTCCTGGGTATGATCCAGATGTGGGAGAGCAGGCAGATGCCTGTCGCGAGGGTCGTCGCGATGTACGCCGCGCCGTAGCAGGCGGTGCCGGAGCAGTCGCGGCCGGTCGAGTGCGCCTCGTACAGGTACCCGGCGAGCAGGTTGAACGACATGGACCCGAGGCCGGGGCCCAGGCTGAGCAGACCCCAGATTTTGGAGAAGTCGCCGATCGGGAAGGCGTCGGCAGCGATTAGCGGGAACAGCGCCCAGATGCTACCGCAAACGAACGCGAATCCGACCGTCGCCACATAGATACTCTACCCACCATCATGAGATATGACGTTATAATGGATCAGCGCGTTGACAGCCCACCGATAGCGTCGAGAGTGACGTGAGCGCGATCAGACTTGAACCTAGACCTATTAGGCTGACGACTGCAGATACCCATCCTCTACGAGACCGATTGAAACGTCATGTTCGCAATCGTCAGCATGAACCAGGAGCGGATCCAACCGGCGAACGGCGACCCTGTCCGAGGCAGCCACCAGTAACCGGCTCGTTCCTTGCGACGCGGCCGACAGCAGAATGGCAGACGATGTGGATGCCGCCTGCGACCCTCCTTCAATCGAATGGATGAGGTTGCCGACATTCCATAAATGGAAGGAGCCAGCCCCGCCGAGCAAGAAAACGTTGCACAGCAGTAGCCAGAACACCGGCCGAACAATAGCCGCTTTCAGCGCTTCAGCCAGACCTCCCTTGCGGCCTGAGTGCAACGTGTCTGAAACATCCACTGATTGCAATAACGACACCTGTTCCGTTGACTGCTGGTTGAAACGTCGCATAAACGTAGTGGCGAATATGCCAGCGGATGTAAGCAACCTATGCATCGGGTCAGCCATTCGAATAACCTGTTTTCCGGCCCGGTCACTGACACGACGAAGAAGGCAAACAGTCGGGAAGGGCGCTTAGGCTCCAAGCGGAACAGCGGCAGCTGGTACGCAAACACCAACGGGAACGCAGAGAACGACGCCACCGAGACGACAACAGACACCAAGGTTCCTCGGATCGTCCGGGGGCACGACTGACACGTTCAGACGCCGTCGGTCAGTGCACGCCCCCCTGATGGCAGATCGGATACCGAACCGACCACGACAATATTATCCAGGCCGACAGCGAACGCCAGTCCTACAGGAAACCGTTCGACATCGATTGGTGTAGATAACCCGCAAACGCGGGACGTGTACCTGTTCCAACGCCGACCAAGAAGAAGCTCAGGCTAATGGCCGCGACGTTGGCGAACGGGCCGCCGAGTCGCATAGCGGCCAGGATATACGCGTACCCTGCCGCCAGCATGACGGTCGAGATGGCGCAGTTCTGCCTCTGGCTGCATCGATGGATAAGGTATCCATTGACGGGCCCGAGGCACGACCCGACCATGAACACGCTCGCGAGGACCTCCATCGACTCCTGATATAGCCCCAGGGTCTCCTTCAAGTCCTCGGCCACCAGCGAGAACACGTTCTCGGCGCCGCACGACACCATCAGCAGCATCGATGCCGCCACCGACCACGTGTCGACCGACATGGTGACGTGTCACGGACCCCACTAACGGTGATGGCCTGTCGCTTGGCAACCCGAAAAGACGCCGCCGTACCACCTCGGGGACGCACATCCGCTGGGCCCCCCCGGTTTATCATGCACAACTGATAACCGTGATGATGGCCAAGGTCGACGCTGGGCTCAGGGGCCGAAATGGTGGATCTCGCGCAGCCATTTCAGGGCAGCCTGACCGAGCAGTTGGTACCCTCTGAAGAGCAGTTCGCCGAGTCTCATGACGGCCTTGGGGATTCGGTTCATGCCGCAGACCTCACAGCCGCGATCCGGGAACATTTGCAGGGCGCACTGGTACAGGTTGCCCAGGCAGCGCGGCTCCGGCTGGATTGCCTGGGCCGTGCACTCGAGGTCGAAACAGCACACGACGGTGTTCGGCTCCGTGGTGGGGAAGTACATGTCGCCCGACACCTTGTAGTACTTCCGCATGTGGTACCCGACAATCAGGAGACTGAACCAGCCAACCAGGAGGACCAGGCAGAATTTGTTGATAGAGGTCACATATAGAGACCCGTCACTCGCCTGGAGAAGTGGCTGAAGGCACACGTCAGACGCGTGAACGGGTGTGAGATGACGAACGCCCGTACACAGTTGGCATTCAGGGAGGCCAGCGTCACCCAGGAGTACGCTATAACGAAGAACATGAATACGTGTACAACGGTAGTCAAGTACGGGACGAGTTTCGCCACGAAGACCTGGCATTTGCCGGTGCGAGCCATGGCCACAAAGTCCTCATGGTACAGCCTGAGGCGACATTCCACGTTAGAACGTCATCAACGTGCGTCGTCGTGTCTGGGCACTTAACGATGCCAGCGAGTTCGTGCTGATGCCGCCCACGAGTTCCAGCAGGAACTGTACCGCTGCGATAACGCCGATGTAGACAAAGCTTTTGCTGACGTCGCTGGTGAACGTGGCTAGGCACGACGTCGGGTCGCTGCAAGTGCCCAGGTCGGCATTGGACACGCAGCCGCCCAACGCGTTGCAGAGGAACGTGCTCTCAGTGTTGCACTGGGCACAGTTGCTGCACGTTGGCGCCAGGCAGATCTGCGTACCCTTGTGCTCGACCAGGGCACACGGCTTCGTCTGGATCTTGAAGCGGTTCCAGCAGGCCACGATCACGTAGAGGTAACAGAACACTTTCAGGAACTGGTAGGACGCCAGCCATTTGCCCGAGTTCACCATGCAGTCGGTCACCTGCGGCAGGGCGCTTCGATTCACGTCGGGACCCAGCAGGAGTTCCGCATCGCCCCTGCCCTCGCCCTGGTCCACGGCACCTTCGCCAAACGATCGCCCGCCTCGATTCACGACCTGCATCGCGTGCAGCACCCACCGGTCCAGGGAAGCCCTCTGACCCCTGACCGTCCCTGGATCTGTGTCAGGACGCAAGTAGTCATAGGGGCATCGACCTGGTTGCGCTTCGCTCCCATCCGCTCATGGGTGCGGCAATCTGCACCCCTGCTGTCGGAGGAGGAGATATTTCAACGCGAGGGAATGCGTTGAACCTGGTCGTGTGCCACGTTCGCAACGGTCCGCATGGACGATGATTGCCCCTGGACGGACGAACGTCTGGCGGCCGTCCAAACGTCGTTACGATCGTCCGGGCACGGTTTCGTCGATGGGTCGTTCGGACAGGACCGGTTCAAGTGGGGCAAACTCGACAAGGTGAAGGTCCACTGGCGACGTGTCAGCGAACTGTCGTCGACGTCGACCTTGTTCGGCGACGTTATCGACCCATCTTCCGTTCGCCAGGGTCGCATCGGCGATTGTTTCTTCATTGCGGCACTCAGCCTCCTGTGTTCGTCAATGGCGCCGCCTAAATGCCCAGCCGTCGCTTAACGCCCGCCTTCGCCCAGGTTCAAAGCCCGACGCCATTCGCCGCCTCTTCGTCACGCCCGACATCAACCCCGAGGGCCTCTACTGCATTCAGTTCTTCAAGCAGGGACGCTGGCAGCGCGTGGTACCTTGGACAGCGAGTTGGCCGGTAACGTGACGCATCTGAAGAGGCCTGAACAGGTAATCGACGATTACCTGCCTGTCCGGCGGGTCGTCACCAAGTCAGTCGAGCCCCTGTCCAGACCCGACTTGATCTGACAGGTCCGACACAGAGGCCGGACGTCGTACAAGTTCCTGCTGGGTCGTAGCACGCTGGCGAACGTGTTCTGGGTGTCGCTCGTCGAGAAGGCGTACGCGAAGCTGTACGGGTCGTACCGTGCCATCAGCGGCGGCAACGTCAGCGAAGCCCTGGTGGACCTGACAGGGACACCCGTCCACGACTACAGCCTGGACGCCACCGACTTCAAGGAGAAACAGTTCTGGGCACACCTCCTGGACGTGTGCGCCCGCGATCGCCTCGTCGGATGCGCCATGTGCCGCCCGCCATCTGCCGACGACGACGACGACGACGACGACGGCCAGGCGTCGTCACCCAGTGGCATCGTTGCCAACCACGCGTACTCGGTACATAGCGTCGTTCGCGTTCGGATTGATGGCAAGATCCGGCGCCTGCTCCAGGTGGCCCGAGACGACGCCTGATTATGATATTGGCGCCCCTCCTGACCCGCTTACGTCTCAGGTCAAGAACCCGCAGGGGTCGTCGACGTTCTCAGGGGCGTTCTCGTCGCTGACGGACGACGCCAGGCGAGTGCTCGGGGACGCCGCCACCAGCCAGACCGGCGGCGGCATGTTCTGGATGACGTGGAACGAGTTCCGACGCGAGTTCAACCGCGTGTACGTGTGCCACTGGGCGACGGCGCTGTCGGCCTGTGTGCAATCGTCGTGGACGGCCACGACGTCGGGCGGGTGCACCGACTACGCATCCTGCAGGACGAACCCGATCTTCGTCGCCGCTGGCGGTGTGGTTGCCATCGGCCTACAGCAGCGCGATCGACGATTCGGCAGACCGAACGAGCCGATCACGTACCCGATGATCGGGGTCACCATCCTCAGGTCGGGGCGTCGTTCTTTGGGGGGCCGTCCGTCCGACTGACACACGACGGGGGACAGGATGCCCACCCCGCCTGACAACCCGTTCGTCATAACGTCACCAGACGACATTGTCGCGCGCACGTCGTTCTGGAACAAACGGGACGTGGCCATCGAGGTCGGCCGCCTCGAGCATCCCGTTCTCGTCATGCCATCGACGCATGCCCCGGGCGTCACCGGTACGTCCCGGTTGCATCCCTGCTTGGGCAACCGGGACTCATCGATTGCCGACGAAGGCGACTTCGTGCTGAACGTGTACACCGCTGCCGGGTCGTCGGCGTCGTCGTCGTCGGGCGAGCCGTCGTCGATCCAGAAGCGGCACACCGACCTGCTGTCGGTGTCGTGCGACGGCGAATGGTCGGCGGGCTCGGGCGGCGGCCCGTCGTCCGCCACGTTCGCGTCGAACCCCAAGTTCGTGCTCAGCCTGGACCCCGACCAGCAACGCCCGCCGCAGGAGCCGGTCACCGTCTTCATCGGCCTGCGGCAGGATTCGCCCGCGAACGCCCGCGCTGGCATCGGCGTCGTCGTCCTGCGCCGGGCCCAGTACGCGCTGGAGGCGCTCCAGGGGCCCTGCGCCGCCCTGGACCGCACCTGGTTCGAAGGCAAGACGACGTTCACGAACAGGGAGGAGGTCAGCCGCGTCCTGACGCTGTCGCCGGCGTCGTTCCCCGTCGTGATCGTCCCGTGCACCTGGGCGCCGGCCACGTCCGCCTGCGCGTTCACATTGACGGTCTACGGGAGGCGCCCGTGCCGCCTTCGGTTGCAGGAACACCGATAAACGGGGGCCGAGGGGGCCGTCACACACGAACGGGGCGATGTGGCGGTTCCTGCTGTACGCCCTCGTTGCCGTCGCGGCCTTCCTCATCGGCGATCGCCTCGGCGCCGCCCGCCACCAGCGCGTCGTGGCGGTCGGCGCCGCCGTACCCGCCACCGAGGCCGTCGTCGCCTACAGCGTCGACGCGCAGTCGACCGCGAGCGCCGTCCGCCAGGCGCAGGCGGTCCCGTTGGTGTACGCCGGGTGGACGGCGCGGTTCTACGTCGACGGCGCCGTCCCGCAACACGTGCTGGCCGACCTCCGGCGGTACAACGCGCAGGTCGTCGCCGTCGCCGACCCGATGGCGCGGTCGGCGCCGCCGGGTCTGTGGAAGTACCTCGCCGCCGCCGACCCGGCCGTGCACCGCGCCCTGTTCCGGGACGCGGGCGCGCCCGTCTCGACGCGCGAGCTGATGGCCGTCCACGACTGGATCGACTCCGGCCTGCCGTTCCACGTCATGCACGACCAGTCGGTGCCGCGCCGCGCCCCTCCGCCCCGCCCCCGCGCCATGCACTGATTGCTGGGCACCACAGCCCCGACCACAAGGCGCGCGTCCTGCCCGGCCTGTTCGACGCCGACTGTGTCGCGCTGCGATCGAGGATGGACGTCCAGGCCAGCCTGGAGCAGGCCGGCGGCGTCGACGAGTGGCTGGAGGAGCGCCTATGGCCCGTGATCCGGGACAGCGTCCTGGACCACAACGCGTTCGACTGCGCCGCGTCGAACGCGACGACGCCGTTCCCGACGCCGCGCGAGTTCCACGGCGACTACGTGGGCAGGGTCGGCGACGACGCGTACGACAGCGATAGCGACTACGTCCGGAACGGCCTCGACATGTTCAGCAAGCGCATGGTCGATGCGCGGTGCCGCCTGCGCCCCGAGCACATCTTCGGTTAGCAATGAAGGCCCCCCGGGGGAGGGGACGCGAAGTGAACCCATCGATGGGTTGCGGGTTCACGAACGCCCTCCAGCGATCGGGCGGCGTACCCTGGTACCGTGCCGCACTCCAATAGCGTATAGTCGAGAGAGACGCGGGGATCCCCCCGACAGTACGTGGTGTGCAACCATGTCGTCGTCGTCGTCGTCGACGACGGCCGATAACAACCAGAACGCGCAGCTGGTGGCCTGCGTCCGCCTGTTCATCGTGATCAGCACGGTCGTGTTCACGATCGCGCGCCGGGCCCTGGAGCGGCGCATGCGGCGCCGGGCGGAGCAGATGGCCTTGCTCGAGAACCTGTACAGGGAGCTGTCCATCGCCGCCATGATCTCGTTCCTGCTGTTCATCGTCAACCAGTCCGGCCTGTCGACGTTCGTCGCCGACCTGCTCGGCAAGCGCCCGCACGACCTGGAGACGATCGTCGACAACGCGCACATGCTGTTCATGAGCGCCGTCGTCCTCTACATGGTCCTCTGCACGTTCATCATGTCGACGCTGAACGTCGTCCTGCACACGTGGAACAATTGGGACTCGTACCAGGTCAGCGCCCTGGTCGTCAACGCCATTGCGCTAGTGCAGGCCCGGGCCAGCGAGGACACGCTGGCCGGCCGCGTCCGGGACCTGATCAGCAACGGCCTGAAGCGGGACCAGGCCGTCACCTGCCTCAAGTACCACTTCCAGCGGATCGTGTTCCTGGAGCAGTTCGCGTCCGACACGAGCGTCATGCAGAAGTTCCAGTACTCCAAGTACCTGCGGATGGTGCTCTACGAGGTCTGCCTGGAGCTGACCGAGGCCCGGTCCAGCGTGGCCGCCCTGGCCGTCGGCGCCATCGGCCTGCGCTGGCTCCAGCTGGCGTTCTTCGACATCACGTACCTGATCGACTTCCTGTCGCTCATCATCTGGGGCTGGTCCTCCTTCTTCTTCATCGTCCTCATGCACACCGTCCTGCTCCGGATCAGCAACGACTTCTTCATCGACGTCGACCGGTTCACGCCGGCGCTCCTCAAGGAGTGGCAGCAGAACGAGGAAGGCAGACGCATCGCCTGCCTGGACGCCAGCAACGGCAGGACGCCGACGTCGACCTCGCCGAAACCCGAACCGAAACAGAACATGGTCGAATTCATGGACAGCATTCGGAAGAAGGTACGCACGCTGGATCACGACGTATATGCCCTGCCCCGACTGACGTTTCGCGTCAGCTGAAGCAATCGTCAGCGAAGGTGCAACCGGTCGGGAGCCGCACGGCCGTCAAGGGATCCAAAGGTTCCTACGGGTCCGTCTCGAAGGGCTCCCGTCACCACGCCGGCCCGCCCGCGCTCGACAAGGTCGACTCCAGCAACGACGACAGCGATATCGGCGACTCGGCGACGACGTCCAAGACGGAGCACGAAGGGTCCCGGTCGCAGGCGTCGCGATCGCAGGCGTCCCGGGGACCCGATTCCCGCACGAGCGCCTCCGGCATCTCGCTGCGGCCGCCGTTCGGTCGCGTCGCCCGACTGGACTTCTCCAAGCTAAACGACGACATACCGCCAGCGCCAGCGTCAGCGCCGTTGGCGAACCCGGCGGCGCCCGCTGCGTTGCTATCGCAACCGAAACGCGCCAGCGGTCGTTTCCAGGCGCACGCGTCCGACTCGGCATCGTTAACGGTGCCTGGGAGCGGCAAGGCGGAAGCGGCACCAACGCCGCCGAAGGCGAAGATCCCGTCGACGCCGAGGACGCAGGAACCGGGTGCCGATGCGAAGGCAACGTCAAACAGGACGACACCGAGGTCGTCGAGACGACAGAGCACAACGAACGCCGAGGTGCAACAGCACAGCGAAAGCCATGCGATCTTCAGGGACCAGGTTCGCAAGCAGCTGCCGCTGTCGGGCCACGAGAAGGAGCTGGAGATGAAATTGCATAGCCGGCGATCCATGTCGATCTTCGAGGCGATGACGCCCCGCATCGAATCGTACGCCAGCCAGTCGAACGCGCCGGAGCCGGCGCCGTGCTCGACGATCCCGCTCGTGTTCGGCGGGTTGCGGTCCGATCAGGCGAACTCGGACGCCCTGCCGAAGTCGTTCTGGTTCGGCAACCCGAGGGTCATGCTCATCGTCCTGCAGATCGTCCTGATGGTCGATGCCGTGTCCGTCGGCTGTGTCTTCTACTCGATGAGGTCCGCGAACGACCTGCCGTACGCGCTGGCCGCTCTGCTGCCCCTAGCGCTGTCCGTTGCCATGTTCCCCATCATCGTCCGGAACTATTCGACGATCACGTCGTCCGGCATGCTGGCTCGCGTCCAGCTCATCATACTGTCAGCCCCGGGGTGTACTTGGCTCATCTGTCGGTTGGCGCTGACCGACGCTTGCAGGGCGCTGAAGCAGCACGAACAGGACGAGGGCGACTACCTGCCCAACCTATCCGGGTCGTTCCATTACAAGGTAATGCGCGCGATCAGGCTGTCGCTGTACAGCCGTCTGCTTATGCCTGTTGTTGCCAGGCCGAACTGACGCGTCAGGCGACCAGCATTGAGTTGCCCAATAGCAGAGGTCGTATGCAGAAGAAGCAACAGCAGCACTAGCATCCATAATATCATATTAATGCATCGCGGTGGATGGGGTTTACGTAATAGCGTTCAGGGCTCGTCTATTTACAAATACTGGCATGACACATGATGGGCTATGCGACCGACAGAGACTGGAGGCGTGCACGGGACCCGTAACAATCGAACAGCTGGACGGTGCTGTCCGGTCGCCGCAGGGTAACCGTTCGGCAGTCGTCCGAGACGTACACGGTTTCGCCAAGTTGCTCGTAGAATTTGATGCGGTCCGCTATGGTCAGCAAGGTCCTGCAGGTGGCCAGCTCGCACAGGCGCATGGACCCGATCGTGCCGGCCCGGTTCGTCGGTTGCCAGACGAGAGCAACGTGCCCGTGGCAGAAGATGTTCAGGATTCGAGCGCCGAGCCTGGTTGCGACCGGCGATGGGCCAACGAGGTCATCAGCGCGAAGCACCGCGATCTGGGCACCGCCTCGTCTAGGGTCCAGCACCGAAATGCCAGACACTTCGGCTACTAGGACGTAGTCGCCCGCCCAGGTGATGGCGAGTCGCGTTGACGTGTCGCCGGACAGGGCCAGGCTGCGAGAAAACCGGCAAACAGGATCGACGTCGTTGAACCAGCAGGTCGGTGACGCCGACGCCGGGTACGCATCGAAGAGCTGGTTGACGTCGAAGATCTCCATTGCCTCCCAGGGCAGGCTTGACCGGCGCGCGCGCCAACCCAGGAGCAGGAAGTTGCCGTCGGCGCTGAAACTGCTGATGATCGAGTTTCGCTCCCCGTCTGCAAAGTCGACACGTCGCAGCATTCCATTCCGGCTTGCATGTATGTCCACGATCGATGCTGCGAACCAGCTGCCTTCAACGCCATGCAGGGGGCTTGACGTCAGCCAGCATCCGCAGCTCAGCCAGCGCCCGCATGGCGACACCAGGTGGGCCAGCTCGGAGTACGACAGCGCTCGTTCGAAGGCCATCCGGCTCTCTAGGCCGACGAGAACCGGCGATGGATATGCTTCCTGGCCCTCTGAACGTAGTAGCAATCGCGTGGATCGCGACGCTGACCCGGGGACCGTTACGGAATCATACGAGAATCGATTGCCGGAACGTAGGGTGACTTGCGTGTCGCTGATTGTCCCCGTTCGCAGGTCGATGTACACGACTCTCACTTCCCGGTTCTCGATGTTGGGGACGTACTGCGCCATCTGAGTACACGTGATGAGATGGCAACGTCACGGCAGCGACGCAGGGACATTCTTATCACCATGTGCCGTCCGGATTCATCGACACCTATGGGTTGCAGCCATCGGTATGGGCACTTGATCGGAATCCTTCTCCAGACAGGGGCGGTCTCGTAGACCTCCATGGGTTCCCCGCTGAATCGCCAGTCATTCAGCACGAGGAACAGGCGGCCACCAGCCAGGAATTCTGGTCGTCGAGAGTTAGACTCGCCCGCGCAGCACTATAGTATGGCCTCCTACCTGCCGAGCCGGTACGATACTTGTGAACCGTCGTCCACTGCCCCTGGGCGCCATCGTACCGGAACACCTCGCCTGAACTCTTACCAGCAACGAGGAGATGCCTGCCGTCACCAGCGAGAGCGGACGTCATGTCGAGGTCACCGGTCGGGCCCACATGCAGCGACAAGCGCAGTCGCCGTCGTGACAGGTGCAAACGCTTCCGGACGCACAGGGCCCACTCGCGCGACACCTGTGCCAGGATGCGACAGTTCCAGGCATCCAGGAACCCGAGGACCAGCAGCAGCGGCGACCCCAGCCCGCTGTTCGCATCCCACGGTCGCGTCCGGCGCTTGCGCGTCTCGATCATCGTGGCCGGTTGCCTGCACGTGGGACTGAGGCCGGCCCGGGCTCGTGCGGCCTCGCATCGTGCCCTGTCATTCGCCCAGCGCCCCACCGAAAACGTTACGACGAATGGCTCCAGGCCGCCCGGTCGGCGGCGGCCGGCGGCACACGCAGTGGCGTTGTGTAACCCCTCTCCCCCCTCTGACGGCGGGGGTGACGTTTTCGGCCCCCGCCCGCCGTGGTGGCCCGAGGCAGCGATGTCGAAAAACAGATCAGGGCGTCCCGATGGCGCTTCGGAACGGGAGAATCGCACGAGCGCGGACGTGTCGGGCCGCAGATCATGGCCGACGAGACGACATGGTCGGGGAGCAGATCGTGCTGAGTCGTGTGCAACAAGGGTCCCGGTCTCCTCGTCGCACCCCCTCCCTTCCCACCACCACCGAACACCTCACTGTCGCTCAGGTCATCGCGATGTCTTCCCGTCGAAACGCTTGGCTCGCAGACCACGATGCTGCACTGGTCGCTACTCTGGTAGATACCGTATCGTATGAGCAATTCGTAGAAACTGTATATGCCAGCGTTCGAACGCAGGTGTGAGGACGGGCTCAACTCCTTTCTCGTTGCAGTTTCGCGAACGTCTGCGAAACCAGAAGCGGGAAAACGAAACTGGCGTCGCCGAAGACTTTAACCGGCGTCGACTCTGGTTTGAGCTTTCCCCAGCTCAGAGATTCATCTGTGGCAGGACACGGGTGTTAACGGCGACATCGTGTGCAGCAAGTGGCCCCACTTTACCTGGGTCCGCTCCAGAATCGGAACCGTCGAACGAAACGGCAGTGTTGACAAAGACAGAAAAGTCGGCGCCGTTCCGAAATAGGTTCGCATTCAGGATATGGTGCTTGACAAGCCCTATCGTCACATGAATTGGAGCAATGCACCGGACTGAAACATGGAGGATACCAACCTGCACCGAGGATGATGACACCAGTGCAGTCAGCGTGAATAGCGATGTCGTTGAGCAGTCGGATATCCTTGACAATGTCAAGAATCAGGCCTGTTTCGTGCTTGTACGAATTCATGTACAGCATGTCGCCAAGTGACCCGTCAGTCAACGCTGGACTGAATACCGGAATGTCGTTCTGAATACATTACATATCAGGACGTTGGGCTCACGCTCATAACGACGCCACACCTTGTAACACCAGTACAGAATCGAGTTCTCGTCATTGATCTCCTGCCCAAGGCGGCGAAGCAATGAGCTCGGGGTGAGGATCGGAGCCCCACCTTCCTGTTCGGAGACAAGCCGGACAAGAATGGGCATTATCCATTCCTCAAACCTGTGAACTACAATCAATAACAGCATAAAGCCAGAACAAGTGTAAACCAAACCGGCAATAATTATCGTTGGGGACAATCAGGTTGCCAATGCGATTTAGACCCCGTCGACGCAGGTCACGACCATCCAAGTTGAATTCACCCATGACGTGCGGTCTTAGACACTTGATAAGGTCCTCCTCGACACCTCCAGCAGTTGCTACTAGTACATCCACCTTAAGCAACCGTTCGTCAGCAACAAGTAACCTTCAGAGGCAGCACAGACGCGGACCATTCGATTCTGCACAAGGTACCGAATGACTTCACGGTTCCCGCAGGACATCATGTTCGACGTACACCCAAGAAATATCGTACATTTCGTCTCAATTTCACGGGGCGGCCCTGGTGACCGCCGACACTGATCGTCGCTATCATAACCATCGTGGTCATCGACGACCTTCTTGCCTCGCCAGTGCAGCTGCCGAGTTTCGCATATCAGTATGTGCAGCAGGCCGAAGCCTAGCGTTTGACTACCATTGCACGAATCGTGTCGGTTGCTTTGGCGAAGCTGGTTGCCTGGAACCCAGTAGTCCTGCAGCGAACCGTGTCGATCGATAGCAATACGTGCATGCATGTGCCCAAGTTACCTCAGCGATTCGAACAGCGCGTCATAGTCCACGCCATTATTGAAATCGTATCCGCGAACGGGGACGCCTCCCTGGAGGGTTTCGCTGGGCTTCAGGACGGCGCCGGCAGCCAGCTCCAGCTCTGGAACGCCGCCCATGCTACACGAGTCTGCGGGTGACTCGCGCAGTTTTGCTCCGACAGGGACCGTGTGCAGTGCGGCAGACTGGGGCGTAAATGTGGGCGGTAGGCGGCGGGCTGTCCAGGTTCGTTGGTAGGGACAATGTGGCAAGCGCAGCGGAAAAGGCATACCAGGAGTTAGCAGACGCTCCAGATAGGCTGGTTGTGTATGTGTGGGTCTTTGTGTGTGTGTGTGCGTATTTGTGTGTGTGTCCGTGTGTAACGTGGCACCCCGCATTGGCGCGTGCCCTATGCAGATAGTTAGCCACTCGGACGCTAAGCGGTACGACCGGGATTCTCGGCCACATAACGATTCGGTATTGCTGGGAAAGGTATGGGCAACAACCAGGGCAGGTCGTGCGACGCCGTGCCCGCTGGGCGCCAGCAGAACGCTCACTCAACGACGAGGCTGTCTCGTGTACGTCGTGCGCTGGCGAGGGGCCTGCGCAGCCTGGGCGCGTGCCTGTCACCCCCGGATGTCCTCGACGACCTGGCAACCTGCGGCATAAGGTCCAGTCCTGCACCTGGGCTGGCAGCACCTTCTGGGGTGTCTCCACCAGCGCCACCATCAGGACCTCCGGACGCCCCAGGTTCGTCAACCTGAGGTACACTCCACGATGCTGTTCTGAGTTGTGCAGGCGCCCCGTCACCACCCGGAGGACCTGTCGCGACTCGATCGCCAGGCACTGCTCGTCCGGGCTGGAAACCGCACCCGGAACGTCCCAGGAACAATATGATGGCCTACCACTGGTACGGTGCGCACGGGAACACGGGCTACATCCCTCTAATGACGTGTGTATTCTCCCAGGGCAACGCTTGCGAATCAGCGGATGACACGCACGATCTGGATGCAGTCGAACGTTGTGGCGACCATCGCAGTGGGCCCTGCCGTGCTGGACCTGGCACCGAAGGGGCAGGCGCACGGCTTCAAGCTGGCGACGAGTCGTCAAATAGTCGACCTGACGAAAGCCACCGACAACGTGATCGTGCGGCACTTGCCGGCTTCCCGGCACCCGCTGTACCTGCCGACGGATCACACGGCGCAGGTCGTCGACATCCTGGTGCCAACGCCCAAGCCGCTGCAGTCGGCGGCGCGTGTCCCGTTCCTCGTCGAGTTCCTTCTGCGCTCCTCCCGGGCCCCCGCCGCTGCCGCCGCCGCCGTCGTCTCCACGAAGCAGGTGATCTTCCCGGCCGGCGACGGCTGCCGCCAGGACTGCCTGGCGCTACAGTTCATACGCCTGGCCCAGGGCGTGTTCGCGTCCGTCGACCTGCCCCTGTTCGTCTACCCGTACCAGCTAGTGATCCCGGACCGGACGAGGCCGACCCGCGCCCTGGGCGGCGTCATCGAGCGCGTTCGCAGGTCGGCGTCGCGCGACGACCTCGGCAAGAGCAACGGCCTGAGCCCGCGCGGCTACTTCCTGTCCAAGTTTGGCCGGGCCGAGGGCGCCGCCTTCAAGCAGGAGGCGCAGCGACACTTTGTCCTGTCCATGGCCGGCGCCCATGCCTTCTGCAGCTACCTGCTGCAGGTCAAGGACCGGCACAGCGGCCACATCCTGCTGGACGACGACGGCCACGTCGTCCACATTGACTTCGGCTTCATCTTTGACATATCGCCGGCCAAGGACATGAAGGTCAAGCCGGGCGGGTCCAAGCTGACGCTGGATATGGTCGAGGTCATGGACAAGTACGACTCGGTCCGGTGGAAATGGTTCGTCGAGCTCCGCACCAGCGGAAACCTGGTCGTTCGCGCCCACCGCGACGACTTCCTGTCCATCGCCGACCTGATGTCGACCCACGCGCTGGGCTGCTTCAACGCCGACACGGTGGCGAACCTGAAGCAGAGGTCCGCGCCCGACAAGGACGAGCGGGACGCCGCCCAGCACGAATGATCAACGTCGTACCCGACTCGTACAACAACTGCAGGACGAACACGTAATGATTCCATCCAGTACCTGCAGCAAGGCATCTATTATTACAACGAGGCCACCAGGATTCGCGCATTATGAGTTCGGTTCGCTTGGCCACACCGAAGTGGCCAGCAATGGCATGATCATGCAGGGTGCGGGTGATCTCCAATCGACAATCGTCTCCTGACATCACAAGGCGGCCACCACGATAGAGCAGGCCGTCAACAACAGAACATCGGAACATGGACGGGCAGGAACGTTGCTGCGGGGCGGACAGTGTGTTGCGGGACGCGGCATTTGCTGTTGTTGTGATGCGGGTGGGGTGTCGTCGTCGTGGGGTGGGGTATCGTCGTGGGGGTGTCGTCGTCCTGGTGGTGTCGTCGAGGGTCGTTGTTGCCCGCAGCCATTGGTTCTGTTTTCTGTCGTTTCCGACCTGAAGAAGGGGATAACTGGGAGTGTACAGTCCATTTCGAGAACTTCGGACCCAGGACTTGACGGCGGCGTCAGGTATCATCACCTGCATCCCTGTTCGCGCAGAGTCGAAAGGCCAGCGCCCGACGGGCGTTGTACCGATCGTGTCGCCACAGCTCTTCATGTAAGTGGCCAAGTGCGTTGTTCGAGCCACGAGCGACTTGCTCGCAAACGGGTGATAGTCGAGATGGCCGTGCATGATTAGTGCCATTGAAATGTTCCTTGCAATTATGTTCGTCAGTAGCATGTGTAGGGAGGTTACCTTTCCGCCAGCAAACGAACGACATCTGGGGTATCGTAGCCACTGTCCTGCGTAACTCCCATCGAACGTGCTGAACAACTTGGAATGTGTCATTATCACTTATGGAGATCATAACAGCGTAGTCTGTACCTGGACTGTTTGCGATTGTGATACCTCAAAAACTGGACATTCCAAGTTGTTCAGCACGTTCGATGGGAGTTACACAGGACAAGGGCTACGATACCCCAGATGTCGTAATTGCAAGGAACCTTTCAGTGGCACTAATCATGCCCGATGGACCCTGCCGTGTTGGACCAGGCACCGAAGGGGCAGGCGTACGGCTTCAAGCTGGCGACGAGTCGTCAACTGGAGCAGGCGAAAACGACCGACAAAGTGACCATGCAGCACTCGCCGACTTGGAGGAACGTCTGGAAGGGTTTTCCTATCGTCCCGGAGGTGACCACGTCGTAATCCAACTGTATTCCTTGACGGGTCGCTCACAACGTCGGCTGCAACAGGCGTCCCAGATCGAGTCCGCTGCGCCCCCAGCAGAATGCCGAATTCTCCTGTTGTACGCGAACCGGATCCAGTCGCAGATTGCAACGTTCGACGTCGACGGGCGCAAGAAAGGCCCGATTGACCACGGGCCGACCTCTCGTGAGGCCGGCCGTCGCCGTCGTCAAACGGTTCAAAGGGGGTGTGACCCGGACAGTGTCCGGTTCTCAATGGTCGCCATCGTCGAACGACAGGACAGCTGAACCACTTTGTTGGATTGTAAACGAACAGGCCTGATTTGTGAATGGCTGAGCCTCCGTTCAGGGCGTTCGTTTACGGTCGTGCCTGGGGCGCACCGCATCAGGCTCAGCGATGGACAGCACAAGGCTTTCGCGAGCGACGACGTCGTGTCAACCAGCAACGATGCGGGCATCTTGTCATGGTTGGGCTTATTTGACCTTGCATCGCTTGTCCTTTGGTTACGTGCGGAATCGGCTCGTCTGCCTGGCAGGCGTCGATGTCAGAACGTTAATACCCCTGCGTAGGCGTTGATGGAATCGGAATGCGGCGGGCTGTTCAGGTTCGTTCCAACTACAGCGACGACAATGTGCCAAGCGCAACGGGGTATCCCTTGAGTTAGCAGACGCTCCAGACAGTGTTTCAAGTGAGGACCAAGCGGAGTTGGGGTCAGTTCGGCTCTGCGCCGCTGATATCTGTAGACGGCACAGATCATGATCACCCAGTTACCGACCCCCCTATCCAGTGGTGAGCAATTTGACGGCGGAAGAGCCAAACAGCAGCAACAACCAAGATGTTGTGCATCACGAGGCAAGTCTGGGTGACCTTGACCATAGTCTGTGTTGCTGAAGGACCATCAGCCTTCTTCTGGCTCATAACGTCCGTCTACATTCTGCGAAAGCGATTCTTGACAAGGTACAACATGGCTTGATGACAATGCTTGTCTTCGAATACAGGTAGCTGTCGTGTGACTCTTCCGCCGTCAAACCGCCGTCGTCTGGATACTCAGTCAGTAGCTGGTTCGTCAGCGCTTATCCAGCATCACCCATGCCGTGCACGCCAACGGGCAACGCCTGTACGACCGGGTTGCCGAACTGACCGTACGTCCAGGTGCTCTTGTCGTTGGTGCAGACTGGTCCCAGATAGCGCTACTGACTAAAACCACGGGCACTGATGGCCGTCATTGCACCACTCTGAACCGTGATGACGCTCGAACTTGAACATCGACCCGTCAGCGAAGCAGCAATCCCGCAATCCACAGATAGCTCGGGACCAATCGGTAAGCAGCTGTCCGCCTTCACGTGTACGAAGATGGTACGTAAACCAACCGCTTGGCAATGTGGTTGTTGATTACAGGAATCACACTCGTCAGACGAACCTTGTCGCAGACGCCTTGCTTATTCCAAACATGGATTCGACACTGGACACAGTGCCAGTACTCGCGAGGAAGTGCAACATCGCACCAACACAATCGGGCAGGAAGAATTCGGCGATCTCCGTGACCGGATCGTTCTCGGGATGCCAGTAGTATCTGACACGATCCTGACTATATCTGATCCAAAGGCGCTTTCGGGCTGCGCAAGCGCTGTTTAATCCATGCCTCATCGTATGGCAACCACTGCAAGCCTGAGCGGCAGCAATGATCCCCACGATGCGCCAAAACCATTTGTGGTGCATCATCAGTCGCTGCGCAGCGCATGATAGGTTGGCAACCACGCTTATCCATGCGGACGCCGTCACCACTTTGTCCAAGGACTTATGTACTTCTGGTACGGACCCCCCGCTGCATGGTCCTAAAATAGGAGAACGGCGCGGCGCGCGTAACGCCCGGTGGCGGGTCGTTTGGGTGCGCGCCATCCCCATTCCGAGAGTGGTTGGGGAGGCGGGGGTCGTCCGTGTCGCCTGTGTGCAGCTGGCTGTGCGCTGCGCCACCCGCGTGGTTCCTGCGTTGTCGTTACAGACTGAGCCCGCGCGGAGCCCCGCCCGGCCGCGATTCGGAGCCCCGCCGGGCGCTGCACGTTCTATTTTGCTCTGTGGGGACAGCGATGGCGGCGGCGCCGGCGTCCGACACCGTCTGCATCACGCCGCGCAGGAGCCTGCTGAAGTCGATCAAGAAGTTGTTCTGGTCGTCGGCGCCACCAGGAACGGCGCCGGCGATCCCGGAGAAACTGATGACGTCGCTGTCGATCACACCGCAATCGCCGATCGCGAGCGCCACGCCCCAGAAACGGTCGGCGGCCGTAGAGAGGGCTCGCCGAAGATTGCTCAAAGAACAGGAATCGCCTCCATCGAAGGATTCCAATGCCTCTGACGCGGATTCTTCAGGTAGGAACGCGCATCTCGTGTCTCGGTGAGGTCCTGATACGCAACTGTCAGAGCAAGAAGTGCTATTCTCACCAGCAACGTGGCGTCACGACGACGAAGAGGAGAATAGCCGACATCGTCAGGCATCTGCTCACGAAGAGGAGCCAGAAGATTCCGGTTTGTCCATGCGGATCGGATGCTACTGGGCCAGTGCTCATGAAAACGTATGTGCATCAGGTCACGCAATCGACCTCGGTGATGAAGAGTTCTGCCCGTACCGCTTCATAAAGCGGCTGCCGAGTGTCGAAGCTATAGCCATGTCGCGCCCTGTTAGCCTGCCAGATAAGGTTCCCGGGTTTGAGGACCGGATGACCCTTGTTCTCGACCTGGATGAGACATTGGTTCACTGCTCGATCGAGCCGCTTCCGAACAGCGAGATGACATTCCCCGTGCTTCACTGTGGACATGAGTACGATTCTTGAGCAATGTCGTTGGAGGCATTGCGTTTACGGTTGTCGTTTCAGATATCAGGTGCACGTCCGGCGTCGCCCGTTCTTCAAGGAGTTCTGTGAAAAGGTTCGAGCAGGTGTGTTCGAAAGGTTAAGCGTACTGGATTTACGGTGGCTGGAATGCGTAGGTGTCCCAGTGGTTTGAAATCATTGTTTTCACTGCTTCGCAGCGGGTATATGCCGACCGGCTCCTCGATATTCTCGACCCGAAGGGGGTGTATTTTCAGCATCGCTTATTCCGGTGAGCACAGTCCGTCTATGTGTATGTCGTCGTTGCCCTTAGCTATGGCTGCTCTCAGTGACCATTGCCATCTTCATGAGGGCAACTATCTCAAGGACTTGCGAGTTCTGAATCGCGATTTGAGGAGGGTGGCTATTATCGGTTGGTGCATCTGAAATGCCATGCCTGGTGATCCCTGATCGTTAGTTCTCCTATGAGCAGACAATTCTGTACAAGCTTTCGGCTTACATTTGGACAACGGGATACCAGTCGAGAGCTGGTTCAGCGAAGATTCGGACATGGAGCTCATACGTCTTCTTCCGTTCCTAGAAGGCCTGAAAGATGCCGCTGACGTGCGGCCGCATATTCGCAGGCGGTTCCGGTTGCACGAGGTTATCAGCAGCCTCGCATAGTATCCGCACGTTTCACTAAACGGAATCCATACTCTTTCGACAATTTCTGGCATTAAATTGAGGTATTCACCTCAGACACCCTGCTTCCTAGTCTGGTCTTGCGCTGGTACCAAGTACCCCGCTTTCTGGGGCTCGTCAAGGCGGAGGTTCGCACCCCGAAAGGCCAGCTCAGCATGTGAGAGAACCTGGCAGGAATCCCATGTGGTCACGTTGAATGAAACAGAGCGTATGGCGGCAGACAAGAGTGCGTATATGGATATATGCACGGGATTCACGTGGGTTTCTACGCATCCTTCTCTTCACGTTGCATTGTTGCAACACGTTTGGTCTCAGCGTCTTCATCCCCCACAGCTTCAACCTGAAGCTTGCGTTTTTGCCCAACAATCGCACCAAGGTCGTTAACAGGTGCAGATGACGATGTCGAGCCATTGAACGCCGTCGTTGTAGATACAGGAGCAGCCGCATCCGCCATCACTGACTGGACCATTGACAAGATCTCGGTAGGCTGAATCGGCTCACTCGCCTCGATGTCCTATAGGAAACGTTTAGCGGGCAGATGCCTTATAGAGCAAAAAACAACCATACCTCAATCTTTTCTTGGATTTGCTCCATGAGTTCGATCAGGTCACGCAACTGGGACTTTTTCGGCACACCCACGCTCTCCAACTGACCTCGAACGGTGTCCACATCCAAACCTTGTACAGAAGCTTCCCCTTTGCCACCTTGGTCAGCGCCGGTTGTTCCCAGCAAAATCTGAGCACACCTCGACAAGGACGACTTTGCCGACTGCAGATAGGAGCACAGTTCAGGGCGCAGATAAATTGGTTAAACGTGACGACTGACGGTGAAATGCTCGAGTGCCACGGGAGACTCGCCGGCAATTGACTTGCAAACAGCGATTTTGAAGTGAATAGAAGACAGGGAGCGACTAAGACTCAGAGACACAGATTCATCCGCGTCACTCTCCTGAGAACCAAGCACGTGTCAGAGCAAACTGAAATTCAGAGCAATGCGCCTTCTGCACATTGATAGATTTCAAGGTATTCAGGCAGGACGTATAATCGGACATAGCGTCTCCATCGTTTTCCAGTGCCAGATCACCCAACCGGCTGTAACAGTCCGCCAGCCCCATCTGGGCAGAAACGGGCGATTCTCCCATACGACTGTAGATAACCCGTGCTCTAGACAAATACAGTCACTTTCTCAATTCATCCCATACGGAAACCTAACCAACGTCTCAATAAGCTCCCATGCGACCTGAAGATCCGTTGGTTCATCAGCGTCCGCCTCAATGTCTTCCTCTGCATCAGCCGCACCGCTTTCACACTCCTCTTCCTCCTAAACATGGCACCGTGAGTACTAATCGACAAATTTGAAGGCAAAACGGTTCTTACCTCGTCTTCGGCTTCGGCAGGCTCCGTCTCGGGCTTCTCTGCAGTACCATCTATAGTAAGATCCTAGCCAGGTGGACTTAAACGAAAGGTTGGGTACCTCCACCACCTTCCTGCTGCTCTTTCGCAGCAGCGGCTTCGGCGGCTTTCTGTTTAATTACAGAGCCGAACACTTCGCTGCGCTGGCAGCATTGCTGCAAAACGGCATCACCGTAGTCAAAGTAGTACGATGCGCATTCGGGCGCCAGTTCATCACCGGTATTCTCAATCTGACCAAAACGTCACTCAACGACACAATGCAGCAGCAGGTGAACATCAGCCATACCATAACCTGGAGTGCCTTGGCATGTAAGTCGATGACTGTCTCCCAGTCACCGCCCTTTTCAACCGCATCCCGGGCCATAGCAGACAGCTCCGTTGCCGATTTGCCTTCCGTGTCCAGCTTCTCCCCTGTACTGGCCTCCGCATTCGTGTCCGCCATTTCCATCTTGCCGTCGACCGGCTTCTTCGTCTCGCCTTCGACTGTCTTTGTCGTCTTCTTGCCCGTCACTGCCGGCGATTTACCGTCGACCTCTTCCTGCGGCTTGCCGTCGATCGTTACTGCGTTGCACGACGCCTGGATCGCTTCGTCCGTGGCTGTCATCCCAACTCCGCCGACGTCGCTGCCAACTGATGTGCGGGCCGGCAAAACATCCACCATGATAACCATGCCGTCCTCGTCGTCACTAACCTATGTACATAGCACGCTTGACCAGTAGTTTTCCGGTGCCAGCGTGTCTAGCTGCTGTACTACAGGGAAGAAACCGCTTGCACAATGCGACGTGACCGTGAGCCGATGTATATGTCAAGCGATACAAGAAGGAACGACTGAGTGCAGTGGGAGCTTTCGTGTATTTGTTGTGCTCAGCGATCAGACGGGGCTGTTGCTGGGGTTGCTGGAGTTGCTGGATGAACTGCCGTTACCTCCGGACATGTCCTTCCTGTACTTGTGGGCGATGTACAGGACGAAGGCATCGATGGCAACTGCGAACGCTGACCACGTGCACCACGACACGTTCCGGGTCGAAATCGACAGCATGCAGAACAGCGTGAATGACAGCATCAGACGAACGACACAGGTGATCAATGCGGTGAGTGCGGCGCGAGCGTCGTTTCGGAAGATGGTGATGATGGAGGAGACGCCAAAGACAACGTTTAGAATGAACGCCGGTACGATGACTTCGACGAGAACGGCAGTAGCACTGTCGTACTGATGCGTGATCGACTTCCAACCGATCATCACGTACAGCATTACAATCAACGCGGACAGCAAGCTCCAACACCCGAAGATGCCAAGGGCAATCTTGGGCGGCACACAGAAACAGTACTTTCGGTCGTCGTTGGCCATCTCGGCAGAACGTCGTTTGCTGTACCGGTAGCTTCGCGTACACTGCTGTGTGATTTGGAGCGTATTTTGATTTGTCTAACGGATCGTCAACGACAAACCACGGAAGAACGGAACCGTGACGTCCTACTCGGTACTGGTCAAGGCGTGGCGTGAGTCACGGCCGGATAGCATATACCCCACAAATAATGCCATGCAGGTCAGGCGCGGCTAGAGTCTCTGGAACCCTTCGGATCCTGTGCAAATCAAAACTGTTTCCATTATTGAACATGTGTGCATGGCTTCGGTCGGTTGGCGACACCACCCGGCGTCGTCGTCGGGCGACCGGTTCGTCAGCGCAGTGCACCGCGTGCGCTCGGTGCCCCCGCCTCGGCGACAATGTCGGACTGCGGTCGGGCGACCCTCCTGGCGCTGGTCGTCGACGCTATCGGGCCGTGATGCAGACGGGTATGAACTCGAGAATATCCAGCCGGACCCAGCCTCGTCGCGGACCTGAATGGCCTCGAGAAGCGAATCGAAACGTTATGGCGGCCTCAGCGCGCTCTTTGAAGTCGGGACGCACGAACTTGAATTCACCATCCGGGACATTCTCGAGTTCATACTCGTCTGCATCGCGCTCGTCCTCGATGAACATATTGTGCAAGGTGACACACGCTTGGACCATCGTGATTATCGTATCGACGTCGAACAGACGGCACGGGTTGCTCAACATCTGGAAACGCTTCTTTGGCACATCGGACGGCCCGTTCGACGTCCTTGCGAATGGCTTCGTGCATCGCAGCGTAGAATTTCCGCTTGGGGCCTCGGGGCTGCTGAATGTACTGCAAGAAGCACTTCCAGCGCGGATATATACTATCCACTAGAAATTGTGCCATGTAATGCTCCTGCCCGGTCACATGGAATCTACAGTGCGGCCCAACTCCTTGCAGGAGATCGTTGACAAGAGGGGACCGGTCTACTACGTTACGTCGTTACTGAAGCCAGGTACACCAACGTAGGAATGCCAGATTCAGAGGTCCTCAGTAGCGACGGCTTCCATGACGGATAATTTGCCATCATTCTTAGATATGTATGGTAATGAAACACAAGACTTTGAGTAGAGCAATACAGGCGCGCAATTCTAATATTGGGGGGAGGGGGGGAGGGGGCGTCTCACTCCTTTGCTCCTAAATCGGGGCCCAACCTCATCACTTCCTAGTGAGTAGATGCCCGATCAAGTTCATATCGGCGCCAATGCTCATGTTCGGCGTGATGCCCAGCCCCTTCCAGCGATTGTTCTCCCCGCCTGAAACTGTTTCAGGCCCTGACCTATCTAGGTGGCTGATGCGTCTTTGAGAATTATCGAAGCCGAATTGCCTGAGCGACGACGAGCGTCGTATGGTCGTTGAGTTCCTGGTGACGGTGCAGTAGTACCCAGCAATCCCTGGGATGCTCCTCCACGGCGCCATCCAAACGGCCGCGAGAAAGTTCGGGTGCGATCGGAGACGATCAGTGTAGTGTGTAAACGTGCACTGGGTAATCCGTCCAATGGAAAGCCCATGACGAAGGTTTCGTTTTTACAAAGAGGGTAGAAGGTCGTAGTCGAACGAGTTGCAGCCATTGCCATTCGTGCGACGAAGCGCGCTCATTGGAAGTTAATCTAGGCCATTCGACAATGATAATGAAAGCACATTACAGTACTTTGCTTCGGTAATGCGATCAGCAAATAGTATGATAGCCTCTCGGCACCAAGTCATTTCTACCTTGGGCCTGCACTGGCATGCCATAATCCACAATCAGTCGATCACGGTCTGATGCTATGTGGTGTTCTTGCCCGTTCACGCGCGGACCAACTCCTTGTAGACGGTTGTTGACAGGAGCCAGGATGATACCGGACAACCCGACTACGAACGATAATGAACAATGTGGCTCTTTCATTACTGTAAGGTCATGGACAGCGGGATAAGACGATCAGACGAGGGTGGTAGCGGCAGGGTAGCGAACGCGCTCCGCCGGTTGAACGTTGGCCGGTCGTTGCTTCAGCTTGGCAGTGACAATGGCACCGAGAATGATGGTCAGCGCCTGGAAGACGACCATGACGATGGCCAGGTTGCGGAGAGTCTTCGGGTGCTGCTTTCGAAGCTCGTTATAGTACTTGCCACGGCATTCATTCCATCCATGGCAGCCCCACTTCTGCTCCAATGCCTGGCGCTGGTCCTCCGGCATCCGGTCCCACATCTTCTCGGCAACTTCGTTCGCGTCGTTGCCGCCGTAGACGGCAAAGCACAGGATGGCGACTTCGAGAACGAGCATCATTAGGGCCAGGCAGAATCCGAGTTTGATGGTCAGCCGCGAGCGGAACATGGACCCGACCAAGGCGATCGTCGACAGGACGAAGACAACGGCGCTGCACGCGATCGTAAGCCACATCAGCGTACGAGACTGATCCTTGTACTCTTCGGGCAGCTTCTGCCCGAGGACCTGGACCTCGTCCTCGTCCAGGTTCAGGTATCCCAGGTAGAGGATCCCGGCGGCCAGCAGTGCGGCCAGGAAGTTCATCAGCATGTACACATCGCGGGCGAAACCGCCCGATGGCGTCTTCATCAACATCACCATCGTATCGCTTGTCTTCTTGGAGATCGCAACGGAACGCGCACAGACAGCCAGATTCCCAAATGAAGCTGCACGGTGCAGCGTCGGGGACGGATTCCACTGGGGAGGCCGCGCCCTGCCTATTTTTGATTACCGAACGGCACTCACGCACAGTGCGTGGAGGGGTTGTTGACTGCCCTGAGTCCGTGACCGACCCGAACTGCCGGCACAATGTCTAAATCCGTCTCGCTGAACGAACTTCTCCCGCCAGACTCGCAGTTTCGAACCGTCACGATAAGCCGCAGACTAAGAAACGTTAGCAAATTGCCCCACAGAGTAGGACAAACGCCTTTGCGAACCTTCACACAGTCCATCGCCATTTGGCTTACAGCAGTAAGGGATCGACGGAGCGCCAGTTCGGCCACGTGCACAACGATCATCTATCCTTTGCAGGATAAGAGAGCAGGGCTCCTGAGTTCCACGGCTCAACACGAATCTCGGCCGATACGTAGTGACGTGATGGCCGATGCCGACCAATGGATCCTTGTTGGACAGGATGTCGACGAGGAAGTAACGACGGCGACGCTGCCCAGTGGTCGTGGCATGTTTAGCGTGAGGAATCCGGACGTGTTCGGGCCTGGGTTCGTCCCAAAGCTGTTATTCCTCGTCAATGATGTCTTATGGATGTATCCGGTCGACAAGCGCGCCGACCTGCTGCCGCAGGAGGGCGATGCTGGTGTTAGCGTCGTCCGCAATACGGTTAGGCAGGCCGGGGAGTCCAGCATTACTGTGCGAAGCACCGATAGTGGCGAGTTCACGATTGATTTCGGCAGGAGCAGCACGCGATACGCCTGGTGGAAGGAGATCCAACTTCGTCGAGCGGAGACCGATCGCAGATGGATCTATACGGCCCCCCGTGCCACTAGCGAACATCGAGTAAAACGGCGTTAAGTATTCGAGACGCTGATACTCTGGCGTCACGCCCTCCTTCATGATGTAAATGCACATCGTATTTATGTAGTGAGTCATGGGTAGATAGATGCCTGGCATAAGTCTGCACGAGCGTGGGCATGCAGAAGCGTTAGCCAAAGAATGCGTCCTCTGCACAGCAGTGAATTCAGCGTTTACAGCTCGGCAACTACCCGCCGAAGTCGTACCGAGATACAGAAGCCGTTTGATGGCACGAAGGTCGTGGAACTCGCCGAACTGGGCGAGAATGTTAGCAACATGGTCATCAGATGCCCCGGCTCGAAGCTGGGTCGTCGCCTGATTCAGGAGCGGTTCGCCGAGCGTCCCGGCCACCAGCGATCTCGTCTCCTCCATCTCCTTGATCAGGTCCGCCCTGCTGACCGCTCCTTCCTCGCCGACGGAACCGTCCCCTGCCTCCGACAGCGGCTCTCTCGTCTGCTTCGCAACGATGAATTCGACATTGATCTGCCTCGGTGTCCCCGCCAGGCTCCTTCGTAGTTCCTTACGTGCGTTCTGGAACTTTGCCGATGGCGTTGACTGTTGTGCACTACCAGGGCGAGCGGAGTGTTCGCCATCAGCGACTTGCGCGATCGAACGCCTCCCTGATCTCAGCTCCTTTAGGTTCCGATGGTGCTCCAGGATCCTCCTCCGGTTGTCTTCGGCCTCCTGGGCGCGTTGCTGTTCGCGGGCCTTGACCCTGGCTTTGCGCGCAAGCCCTTCTGGGGTTTCACAATGAACTGGAATGATCGTCGATCGAGGTTGCCGTCGAGGGGTGGCTGCTTCCCCCGGTACCGAAAAGGGTGCTGGCACGAGCCGAGCAGGTGGTCGGCGGCTTGACGATGGGGACGAGGCCGGCGAAGGTGTCGCCTGCATGGAGTCCCAGGTCGCTTGCAGGGTATCCAACCGGGCTTGCGTCTGGACCAACCATTCCTCAGTCGTGGCCGTCTCCATTTCAAACAGACGGCAAACGAGCGATAGGGGTCGCCCGTCGCCCACTGTGGGACGATCTCCTGGCGCAGTCAGTGTGGACTGGCTGCTCCAGTGCCCCCACCACAGTTCTACCGCAGGACACCCGAATCTGAGTAGTAACACATGGATAACGATCATTTATGAATGGAATCGGGTAGGGAGAAGACGTGACTGCATATGACTTCAGTGTGCAATTATTGCGAATTGAATCCGACCGACTCGCAGGCCGAGAGATGGCCACAGATCAGTCGCAGAAATACGGGTACACCTTGAAGTCATCATAGAGTATTTCGCCACTCTCATCCTGAACAGAACCCCTGGTAAGCCCACTCGTTTAGAACGCAAGCAAACCGTACGTAATGCAATCGGTGGTAGCAGAGTGAGCAGAAGAAGAATGGACTAGTCGGAGCCAAACGATCTTCGTAGGCGACGAACACAGCAGCTTCCATATCGCATACGTCGCAACGTCGCCGCTTCTCCCTTGCTAGTGCGGTCTGCATCGGATAGGCGAAACGATTTCGAACGTCGTCCTGTGCGACCAACGAGATATCGGTGAAGATGATCGCATGGCGGCACCCGCCCAGGTGAACAAAGTGATAAACAGAGCCGGGGCGTATCGGTAGACTGGACAGCGATGCGGACCCCAGCGGTTGCTGTTCATCATTTTGAAGAGAGTAGGAACCGGACGTGTACAGTTTGTCTTCAATCAGGAAGTGCGATCCAGGGAGAAGCGATTCGATCCCAGGTGCATCGGCTTCGACCTGGCAATGAATCAATTTAGCCGCATCCCCCAGAGTGTTGCTGCCTAGCAAGGCAAGCGTTTGGACAGGGTTCGAGGCCGACTGGTGCGAAGCTTGAAAGACGGTCAGTGTGAGGACAACGTCGCGATGTATCCCGATTTCATCAACACCAAATGATTCCCTACACCGCTCTTCGTGCGCCCGAAGTTGCGAGGGCCCAATCCAATTTCGAATTCGTGGGACGTCGAACGCGCTTCGCCTCGCCTGCGTCCGCTGCCGTTGCCTGCGTTTCCGCAACGGCAGGAAACGACCCTCGATCTCATCAACATTCGGCATCGGTTCCGAAATCGTCCGATCGTCCAGCCGGGCGCGAATCGCCTGCTCTACGATGTCGTATATGGGCGGACAAACTATCCCAGTTATATCTGGCAGCGGCACGTCGCCGGACGGCGCAATGTTGTCGACGGCCGCGGCGAATACTGCATACTCGCCAGGTAAGTCGCTCAGCTGAGGATGCCCGCTCTGTCTTGCACGCCGCAGGTCGGCAGCGGCCACCCGGCGCTTCGACATGACAGCGCGGGAGTCCAGCAAAATACGTAGACTGCCTACCGTTGACGCCAGCCAGATCCGTTTCCTGGCGACTTTTTTGGCGGGTTTCCAATCTTGTGACCAATTTTCAATGACCGACCTTGGCATTACCGTGTGGTCGCCTTGGGAACGTATGAGTCTGCTGTCGTTGTACTTGCCTGTGAGGTCTGCGTCAAGGTCATGTACGGAGAGAGTACCTATATCTTAGCGTCCACACGTCCATTGCAAGTTGCCTGTCCGGCCGATCCGTCGTATGATCGCTCTGGGATGTTCCTATCTTCGCCATCAGCAATGGCCGCGTTCCTCCTAACCGTTTCGCTCTGTGCTGAGGCGTCGGCAGGCGGTGTCTGTCTTCTGGCGGCAATGTCTCCTAACGCGGTTGTGGTTGGGGGACTGCTGAGCGCTTCACCACCCCGAGATTTCCTTCTAATTTATTCAACTATGCCGAGCTTTTCTCGCTGGCTCTTCTATATATCATTCTTCTGTGATGCAATCCTCTCCTACACGGCCGGTGAGGTGTCCGCATGAGGCAACCTGACATCGACTGCAATGGAGAAACATCAACTCTCGATGACGCGATGCTGTTCTCCCCCAGTATGTGTCAATCCGGGCAGCCAGTGGACATACATTGGCGATCTCGTTACTGTTTCCCTATCCGTGTCCTCGTCATCGTTGCCCTGAAACGCATTATTAAGCACGTCCAGCGCTGAAATATTCCGACAAGCGTAAGTCAGTAATACTTTGATAGTTCGTACCCTCACCGTAAGCATCGACTGGCTCCATAGTCACGTGTGCGGTTGATGTTGGAGAGGATCGAGGATGACGAGTCACAGGTGGATTGCGCATGATTATTGGCTGTGTGGACATGTCGGTGCCTGGCGCCGTTCCGGATTGGTCCTCGTTCGAAACCTCAGCAGACATAACAGAGCTGCTCCAGCAGCCAAAGGACATGCTTCGAGTTCCAACGCTCATGCGGACGACGATCGCTCGACGGTCAAGGCGGGCTAGCGACACAGCGACGATCCTTGACAAGGACGAGGACGTCTCCGAGAGCGACGATACTCCTGCAGAAACCCTCGTTGCCGTGCTGCCTAAAACACAATCAGAGGCCGCCTTTCAAAAGTGGCGAGCCGGAATGTACGAACAGATCGCCGAGCAGTACAGTAAATGACAGTCCTTCCACGTCAGGTTTACTGAGCGCGATCTGATTCAACTAATCGAACTGGGTGGATCGTCTTATCCCGTTCACACGCTTCCGTCGAGGGCCAGCCAACTCCAACGACTTGTAGCATCTGCCACTGTTGTCGACGATCGAGTCCAGTTGCCGACAACCGTAGCGGCCGCGTTATGGCGCGATCCGACGCGGGGTCGAGAAGAAGCAGAGACCGCTGGCCCGATCGCTCACGTGCGATCCCGATGATAGTCTGGGAGTGCCCTTGATGTTGAAGGTACAATGGGGCCACCTCCGAAACGGACACTGTTCCATCGTCGGGCAAACCGCCGAAGTGCTCTTCAACGAAGTCGAAGATGAGGCGAGCTGATCGAGGGTAAGGAACATCCACGCAATTGCATCGGACGCCTAGACTTCGAAGCAGGGCCACGACTTCCGTGGTCCCAATCCACTTGTCCGTTCCGACAAGACGATGCTGCAGTTGTTCTGCACCATCGACGTCGAACCCGGCTGCCCAGGCTTCCTCAATCAATGTTTGTAGGCGAAGGACGGAGGGAATGCGATCGAGACGGGCGACGATGTACGCGTGGAACGACGGGGACCCGAACATACCGGACAACAGCATCTGGGCGTTTCGGTACCCACAAAGCTGGCCTCGTCCGGCAACCAATGCTGTCGTTCTAGAGCACAGCACCGCGGCGACACCTTCTCGGTGAAGACTTTCCGCAACCCTGGGGACGATTCCTGTACCGAACCCTCATTTAGCTGACTATTAGAGTGATACCCATGGTGTCGCAGCTGTACCACGCGATACTCGTGCCATATAACCCAGATCTCCCGACATGAACTCGTCCGCGCTAACAGATGGAGGAGTCTGCGTACTGGAGATTAGGGACTTGAGCCAAGCCAGGAGTAACGCAGACGAACCTCAGCGTGGGATGTCCTCATGTGCTCGTCGAGGGTGCCACCAGGCATCGATTCGCCGCATACGGAACACGATAAAGGACCATGTGGCGGTCCCTGATAACGGTTCAGCTGACCGCAGCAGTGCCCTAGCAACGTAACGTACGCTGACGTCGCCGTCGAGGTGCGCGTGGATATGGTCGTTAAGCTGAGATGCGGGAATGGTCTCATTGCAAACTGGGCATGTGTCCTCGTGAATAACGACCTGTAAGAGGGTTGCTAGTCAGAGACCGCCGGAAACAGTAATGCAAACCACGCACGTCTGAGCCCGATGGAAAATGCGAATTGACGTGAGCGTTCAAGTCGGTGCCACTGTCGACAATTCTGTTGCACACAGGGCATTGCCGATCGTCGGTCATGACAGCGTGGGTGGGCGATGCAACCAGGGCTACCAAGATGTGGTATACTGCCAGGCCGGCCAACAGTCCGACACCATCCGCACGCAATTCCGCGCACTGCCCACCTTCGTCGCAGTCTGGTGAAGCCGAATTTCTCGACTACCATTCGTTGTTACCCGTTCCATCTCCAGCGCGCTGACGCCACTTCCATTATCGCCAGCGCTGCTACCGGCTTCGAGGACTCTTGCATCTGCTCGGATCGTTGCGTGAGCTCGATGACCGGCATACCACTGCGGGTCGAAGGTGAAACGCGGCGCAGGCGCATATCGAGGGCCGTCTCGACAGAGAGGTGCAGGAAGCAGTCGCGATCGGGGGATTGCAAGCCCGCCGGGCGCCACCCTGCGGCATGTACTGTCTGCGAGCATTGCAAAGAGGACGCTGGCTCCCATGTCGCATGTGACAGTTCGGTTTACGTGAGCACTCGCTAAGTGGACGGCAGACGCTTGATGATGTGCAACGAACACACTTTATAGGCCGAGATTAGACAGGCGTTGTGTCCTATATCCAGAAGCTCACAACTACCATCAGGCCGGCCCCGAACACCTCAGGGAGGACTTTCGTGAAAGCCCATCCGAGCCCTCAAACCCAGATTCAATCGAAAATCATCAGCGATACGCAACAGGCTGCTTACTGGAGCACGTCTTGTCTTGTAGATGCATCATCCCGACCTGCCGTACACGTTCACATGGCCACATCAAGAGCGCACATACGCCTACGTACATAGAGGAAACTTCCCGCTGATATCGCTTCTAGAACGCTTTGAACAAGTAAGCTTGAACTGCTTGAGATGACGGCCTTCGCCGTCACAGCAGCAATCGCGCCGACCGGCGTCATCAATCCGTACACAATCAGAGCTACGATCGTTGATCGAGATGGCACGGCTTCGGCGAAGTTGAACGCGACGGCGAAGCTCTCTACACCTACCAAGAGAGAGAGAGAGAGCATGTTCATAGACGAGGCAATGCGATGGTGTGCACTGGCCACCTTTGTGAGCAATGATAACAACGGCGAGAATGATAGTGGACCGAACTGTGGTGGTCATGCCCAGTGCGGCACCGGTGACGGCCGCGTGAACACTGAGCAGGCAGCAGACCACCCACGATAGGGCACCCGATCCCCCAACCTGAATATGGTGATGGTGCACACCATGCCCATGCAGGATGCTATCAGCAGTCGCAGCGGGATCGACATGGACATGCTCGTCCGGGCAATGTGACGCGTGCTGGGAACGTTCCGCGTGCACAGATTCATGGCGGCTATTCTGCCCTGATAACAGCGCGGCAGACATCGTCTCGCCTCGATCTACATAGGCCTATCAACCATGCTGAACAGGCGGACGAACGCGTGGATGAAAACGAAAACGTAGTCGGATACCTGCTTGGGGACATAGACAAGCTGGGCGTCCTTCTCGAAAGCGGCTCTGACATAATCTTGCGAGTTGGGCAGCGCCATGGATTCCACCAGGTCGGCAAAGATGACGCCCGTCGCAACCAACAGCATAACCTGTGCAAACGCATGATTATTGAACGGGAGCCTGTGCTGGCCCATGATCGAGCCAACTTTCGACAGGGCCAGGTTCTCGCAGGCGTCAGGTAGCAGATCTGCAATTACGGTTTGGAGGGCACAGCAGGAACAATAACGCCAGACCTACGAAGCAGCGCGGCAGTTACGAATACGCCACCGGCCAGACTATGTGATATGGCGAGGACGGCCTGTGACCCATGCCGCCCGGCGGCGCGTCTCTTCAGCCAATACGGTAGGCACGCGCCGGCGAGCGTCACGGCGACGATGGCCTGCGCTGACATCAGAGATTCCCGGGGCACCGTGCCAACAACGCGGGGGGTCGTACAGCCAGTGCCCAAACCTTGTACGCGAGAACGTCCATAACGAGCGGCGGCGGCAGCGGTGAGCGCCGTTCGACCCCGTCACGTCGTCCAGGATGGCCCCGCGTACCTAACACGAAATCCCCGGCCCCCCGAAAACGACCACACGATACGGACGAAGGTACGGCGCATTCGGCATTGATCGCATCGAAGCAAGTCAGGTTCACCAATCAAGCTGGATGTCCTGGCGGTGAGTTGCGGCTCCGCTCGCCTGTCATCCGGCACTGTTTATGCTGCATATCTGTTGCTGGACGGTCTGCCACAGGCACGGCGACGTGGCGCGATGATGCGTGTGGGTGTCCCTTGTCACTGAGAAGGGCAGTCGTTGCGGTCAGCGACTGTGGAGGACACAGCGCGTCTGTCGCCGGCCGTCGTTCATGTGATGACCACGCACGCGTTAGCATTCATCGCGCTCGTGATTGTTGCCGAGCACCAGGTTGCCTGTGGCGTGGCGCCGAATACTGCCGAGTTACAGGCGTGGGCGTTCTCCTTGATGGAGCGCGGGTTCGTCAGCGAATCAGTGCGCGCGTTCCACACGATCGTCGACACGTTCGGCACGGCGGATCCTGGCGTCTGGCACGCATGGTGCAACTACGCGGCCGCGGCCATCTTCAAACTCGACCTGGAATCGCGGTTCCCCGGCGGCCTAGACGCCGTCCTCGACATCTGCATGCAGGCGGAGAGGCACGACCCCGGCCATCCTCGCACACATCAACTTCGCCAGGGTATCCAGCTTGAATTGCTTCTTCGTGAACTGCCGCCCGAGGCGCGCAGCATGTCGCCAGAGGTCGCTGCAACCGTTGCCGGTCCCCGTTCGTGGCATACCTTGACGATGACGTCGTCCACAGGACATCGTGCGGGCGGCGGTCGACAGGGTACGCGCGTTGCAAGACGTCCATGACTACGATGGCGCGTGGCGCCTGATCTCGACGGTGCTGACCATAACGACCTCGGCGGACCTGCTCCAGGTTGCCACTGGGATTCGCGTGGAGGCGTACCCAAACGACGATCTGGCATGGGACCTGCGACGACAAACGATCCTGGCGCGTGTGCAACGGTTTGGCGTGCATGAAGGCAGCTGTCCATCTGGCAGATGGCGGATCGCAATGCGCTGGAACGACACGAACGTGATTCCTCAGCAGATAACGGTTGTCCCATCACGATTGCGCAAAGCGGTGCCGCCCGGATTCATTGGGGAATCATTTGAAGGGATCCCTTCAGAATGGACACCAAAGCAGGTTGCTATAGTGGAGACGCATGAGCAACTGTGGCTGTCAGGGACGACAATGACCGCGAACGTTGCATGTACTGTGTTTGTCGGATCCCACGACACTCTTCAAGATCTCCATTCGTTCCCCGAGGTCGTTCTTGACAGCTCGAACGACTTTATTGTCGATGAGCATGTCGGCGTTGTTGTCCAGTTCTTCTATGCGAACTGGTACCACTTCGTGTGTGATGGTATGGCCCGGATCATGCTGTTTCGCCGACGGTACCCAGAGTTGAAGTTGCTGGTTCCACCCCGCGGCATACCTCATGTCGATCAGGTTCTTGAATTCTTCGACCTGGTCGAGGGCGTCAACTTGATTCACCTTCCAGAAGAGGCGCCCCGCCGCGTTGCATTAAAGCGCGGAGGCATATTCGTCGACTGGGTGATGGTGTCGAAACCGACAAGCATAATGGAGCCGTTCTTTCCGCCCGCTTCTGCCATCCGGGACGTCAGAAATTACACTTGTCATCGTTTCAAGTCGCCTCCTGCCAGGTTCCACCTCGCCGTGACACCTTACTCGGCGGAAGACTGATCGATTTCGACAGGAGTATCGTGTTTGTGGGCCGGAAGGGGTCGCGACGGATAGATAACGAGAACGAGGTCGTGGATGCTATGGTGCAACGGTTCGGCCCACGAGTCCAACTCCACGACGGGGACGCTATGCCTGTTCGGGAGCAGATCGAGATGTTCTCAAAGGCACGAATCATTATCGGAGCTCACGGCTCCGGACTGGTTAACATTGCCTTTGCACCCCCAACCGCTTGCCTAATTTCATTCCCGATCGTGCCCCACACGAAACTCTTCTTCGGTACAGTCCTCCATCATGTGCGTACAACTGGCAGCCTAATCGACTACTCAGAGAATCTATCGTCCTCGCTTGGTATTGCGCATGTAATATTGACTTCGGTCCCGCCAAGCTCCTGGCTCGGTGGATTTGGCAGGTTCCCGCCTGCCGTAATCAAGGAACTCCTTGCTACGATAGACCTTGTCTTAGACTGGCAAACGTCACCGTCCAAGACGTGCCGGTTAACCGCCGACTATCTCATGCCTCCTACATGCCGTGAAGAGACCTACGTAGGGTAGGTATACGCGATTGTCCAGATAAAACACGGCGTCAAAGAAACGAACCTTAACCAGACCCCGCGTTACCGCGTCGCTGTGCTAGGCTCTGGTGCTCCCCGCAACAGAACGCATCCTGAACCACACATCAACGTTCGCGTGGGCATGTCGACGATGCCGCCTGCTACGTGTAACTTGTAGGTAGCTGAGCATGGTGAGTGAGTGGGTCGCCGAGCCGCAGCAGTGTGCAGTCGCCCAGTGGTCGGGGGTGGCTGAAGATCCTGCGGGGACCGTGGCCGCATGGCGGTGCGGGAAGGCGCGTCAGGTCGTCGGCGGGCGACGCCGGGCGACCGCGCGCCCATGGACGACGACGGGGGCCACGGGCCGGAGGCGGACATGATGACCGCCGTCGTTCCTGATGATTCCAAGCCCGACCTGGGCGACGCGCCCGTCTTCGGTACGTATGACGACGGAGGCGGCGTTGGACTCTGTCGATCTGACTGGGGGGCCGTCTCCAGTCAGAGAGCACATATTTATTCCATTGCCGTCGAGGCACGTGCCCAAGGCTGGGCGAAGGTCGCCGATGCTACAGAAGCCGTAGCGTTTGTTTCTATACATACCTCATGTCCTTAGAGCGTAGACATGGCGTCGCCGGCCATCACTTCGTGTACGACGTGTCGCAATGCGGAAAGACCTTCTACTGGCCACAGGGCACAGGCGATTGATCCTCGATTATAGCGCTGGGTACCGTTTAAGTTCACAATGCGGGCGTCGTTGTCAACCGTGAAGCTGGCGCAGACGAGTACGCCGGCGACGGTGCCGGTCGTGGATGAGCGTGAGGCTCGCGTTCGCGATCACGTCGAGGTGTACGGCAGCGAGAAGTTCGACAACTTCGTGCGCTCGTGGCAGGTCGAGTTTGGCGTCAGCGCCTGGATCCGACGTGTTATCGACAGCAGCCACCTTCCATCGCTGCTGGATATTGTCGCTGCTCTTCTTGGTTTTGTCAGCACTGTCGTCTACATCATCTCTACCTATCCCGACTACAAAGGCGACCCGACACTGGGCACATTCGAGACCGCATTAACCTGTACGATCATTGTCGTCCCTATACCGTTGTGTTCACATTCCAAACCGCTGCCTTAGGGTACTTTGTCGCCGACTACGTCATTCGGCTGGTGACGGGTGGGTTTACCTATGCCAAGTCATGGGTCGGCATCCTGGATTTGTTAACGATCCTGCCGCTGTTCGCGTCGCCAGACTTTACGTCAGACGGCTCGACGTCGGTGAACGGCGCCGCCGGCCTCTTCATTCGATTCGCCAGGAGCAACGTGATCGCGTTCCGAGTGATTCGGGCGATGCGCTTCCTACGAGTGTTACGCGCTCTGCGGTTCACCAAGTTCCATCGTGTCATCTCGCTTAGCGATAACAGCTCGTGGACTGCGACGATTGCCCTTATTCTGACGATCCTGTCGGTGATCACTATCGCCAGCGCCCTGTTCATGATTCTGGAGACTGACCTGGGCCCTGTCCCCGACGACAACCTCCTGTTCCATGACTCGTTCTACTTCATCGCCCTGACGTTAGCCACGATCGGGTTCGGTGACATTGGTAAGGGACGGCGTATTCACGGGCGTATTGCATGATCTGACGCGTCATCCCATCCAGTTCCGGTTACTATCGGTGGCAAACTTCTGGTGGTCGTCATGATGGCATTGGCAGTCGTCCTAATCCCCCTGCATTCCGCCAAGATCCTCGACCTGGCTAGCTCGATTAGGAAGACGGGTGGCGTGTACCACCCGCAGGCCGGCTTCTCGCACGTCGTCTGCGTCGTACCTGCTGACTATGCCGCCAAACAACTCCACGAGTTCCTTCTGTCGGTGGCATTCTTCATTCTTCCAGTCATCGTCCGCTGAAGTTGGACCTGTGGCAGGTGCCTATTGCATTCGAACTTCCGCGACCCATCTCAGCGCCTGCGTGTGGTGGTGATCAGTCAGAGCGAGACCTGTCAACTGTTCAAGCAAACGCTACGACACAGTTCGTATGCGTCCATGGTGCATTACATATCGGGATCGGTGCACGAACCGGTCGACCTGGACCGGATCGCATTGTCGTCGGCGAAGGCGGTATTCGTCCTGAGCAGGCGAACAATCGCGAACACAGCCGAGATGGACGCCAACGACGTCAACGCGTTCCTGGCGGCCATCTCCCTGAAGAACCATTCGCCAGCGATCCCGACCATGGTCCAGGTCAACCAGATTCGCAACCAGGCGCATGTCCTGTGTAAGACGCTGAAGAAGTTCCCGAACATGCAGTGCATCTGCATGAAGCAGAGGACGATGGCGTTGCTGGCCGGCAGTTGCATTGTGCCAGCGTTGCACACGCTCGTCTGCAACGTCCTGCAGTCGTTCGACGCCGAGGACGAGACGCGCTCGGACGCGAAGGACGGTGCTGGCACTGAGTGGTGGCGAGATTACAGCGAAGGCAGCCGGTTCCAGACGTTCCCGACCGTCTGGGGCCACTATTTCCATGGGTGGACCTTCACTGAGGCCGTTGTCGAACTCGCTGCCAACTCCACGATCCTGCCGTTCGCCATGGGCGAACTGACCGCCGCGGGCAACGTGTCGGTCCAATTGAACCCGGCCGATCGTGTCGTCCATGAAGGCGAGCTTGTGTTCGTGTTCGCCACCGACGTGCACCATGCGGCCACCCTGCCACAGTTCACCAAGGACGCCTACGTGTCGCCACATCGCGTCCGCGTTATGAAACGTCGACTAAGCGCATCGACACCTGGTCCAGGGCCTGCCTGGGTAAGCAGATGTTCCCATCCGTCTCTCATTACTGACCTTGCGCGTGTAACGCACCAGTCGCCACGAGCCTTGGGGCTGGTCAAGGAGACGTCTGCGCTCAGGGTGAAGCGCCCACTGAACGACGATCTGGGCGGCATCGAGTCGGCGCTGCGTATGCAGGATAGGGTGCTGTTGCCGATGGCGTTCCAGATGTCGCTGGTGGACTCGCCCGATAACGTCGCCGAGCGCATGGCGACGACGCCGAAGAACGTGTCGGTGCCCGTCATCGAATCGACGACATCCATGACCGGGCACATCATCGTCTGCGGCCACATCGACATGTCCGTTGTGGAATTCGTTCGCGCCTTGCGTACCAGGAACTTCCCACGCGTCACTCCTGTCGTCATCGTGCAGAGCACCGCCCTGCCTGCTGACGTTTCGGCAGCCGTCGGGATCTACGAACAGGTAAGCGCCCAGGGTGCCTTGCGTTTGAAACGTCCCTTATTGGCCCGTCTAGGTGTACCAGCTGATCGGCAACCTGCAGAACATCGATGACCTCGATCGGATTCACGTTCGAGACGCGTGCGCCTGCGTGCTGATGGCGAACCCATTCCTGAAAGGCGTCGTCGAGCAGGATGACGAGCGGAGACAGGTCGTCCGTGCCGATTACGCTACTATCGTCAACACGCTGGCGCTGGAGAACGCCCTCGATCAGAGCATGGACAGCTCTAACACAATCATCGAACTGCTGTACGAGACCAACCTCAGGTATCCATCGGCTGGTACACCAGCAAACCGCATATCTGACCGCAATGGTGTTTGTTTGCCCAGGTTCTTGCGGCCAGCGTTCACGAGGTCGGGGACGAACCCGATCGATGCTCTGTCGGCGCTGGAAGACAACGGGAAGCGATTGCCGCCCCTGGCCGCGGCCGACGGCAAGATCTATAGCTCGGGCATGCTGGAATCAGTGACGGCGGGGTCCTTCTTCAACCCGCACCTGATCACCATCGTCGACGCGTTGATCTATGGCACCGTTCGACGCGGTGCTGGCAGTCCTGACGTTAGGCAGTGTGTCGTGCTGATTCAGCTCCCACCCGACCTTGCCGGCAAGCCGTACTTGACCTTGCTGAAGTCGGTCCCCCAGTTCGCGTCCCTGGATGTCGCTAACTCGAATGCGCAGATTCATGGTGACGCGGCTATCGTTCCTGCCTGTGGGGCTGTTGCGATGCAAGACGGCGGGACCGTCTCCAGCTCCCATCCCATTCGTGTTCACCAACCCGCCGGCGAAGACCATTGTCCACGCGGACGATCTCGTCTACGTCATCGCTGCCATCGAGAACATGCAACTGAAGTACCCGGATGCCTACACGGGTGAAACGGTTACGATTGTCACGTCGTTGTTCGAACTCGGCAAGGAGAGCCTGTCGTCCAAGGTGCACACGCTCCGGCCGCAATCACGCCAAGCGGATCAGTCGAACTGGATCCCCAGCCTCGTCAAGCGTACCGGCAGCGTCAAACGCAACCTGGCCATCTCACCGAATGACGTCATCACGTACAAAGCCAGAGCAACCAGACGACAAGACAACGACAACCAGTAGTAAATTGGCGAACATCATTTCATAACGCTGGGAAGCGAAGTCTGCTTGTACACGTTTACTTCTCGGATCGACGGACGTCGAACAGGTGAAGTCGGAACAGTTGGAGCAAGGAGAAGCAGACGCCGATGCCGCAATAGACCGATATTAGCATAAGCGGGAGGAACTGCATGGCTGGCAGGACGAGCGGCTGCACGTATGTCACCACCAGGACGGCAAGCAGACCGGCCACGTAGACGGCGTACGGCAGAGTCCATTCGGTAAGAGTAACATCGATACGACTGACAGACGCGGTACAGTAAGCAGACAGCGGTCGCTGAATAGAAGAGACTTACAATCTAGCAGCCCTGTGGGCAACGTTGGCAACCAGAAGTTGGTACGCGAGCGCAGAGTGGGCAAACACGAGGCAAACGCGAACGATGGTTTCCGATGGTTCATGCAGCAACGGCACGAGAGAGACATTGCCGACCAGATTCAGGAACGTGTACGTGCGCGCATGATCCACACTGTTCGTGGCAATTAGCCTGCGCAGACGTGACGGCCAGTCAGCTGGCCCGTACGTTAACGATGCGGGTCCGTTGCCAACCCAAGAGGTATCGTAACCATCAGGACCGCCTTCTCGTGAACATGCCAGCCGAACACGAACGAGCATAAGGTAACGTAGCAGAGAGCGGAGACGAATACGGATGGGCGTGGACACCGCCACACTATAAGGGTTCCGTCCGGTCAGGCTGCTCTGCCAGCAGAGCAGGAACATGTATTTACCGGATATCAAGGCTGGAACCATTGACGCGACGGTCAGGACGACAGTGGTCGTAGGACTAACTGCCGGGAGAACGATATGATGTATGTCGCCAATCAGACCCCGCGTGACGGATTGCATGCCGGAAGCATTAGGTTTGTGAGCAACTACAAGGTCCATGTGAGATAAACCTCGTGCAGACGGCGGCATCGTCTCCATACATATCAGAGCGCGGTCGAGAGCATTGTAAAGGGACCAGAAATTCGGGGCCCAGTATGCGTGGGTCAGCCCTCTCTTCACCGGGAAGAGCCGACCGAGAACGGATGGGATCTGTTGCACGACGGCGAATGGCCCAAAGGACAGGCCAAATACCTAGCGCATGTCATCTGACGCAGCGGACGGCAGTTGTAAAGCGACATACAACTATAACTGAAGCACCCAGCGAAGCGAAGTTCTGCAGTGAGAATCGCCTCCGTTTCGCATGCCTGTCAAGCGGGAAACAATAGTGACGCAACAGGTACACGAAGTACAGAGGGGCAACGTAGGCAACTGTAGAATTATTATCAGCATGTCGCCCCATAAAACGACTTCGTCAAACCCACATATGTGCTTAAAGTTCAGCAGCATTGCGAACGTGATTCCGGCAGCAAGGTCGCGACCCTGTCGTGCACCAGACGTTATACGTGGTGACGTCACCACTAGGGCATCGTATTACCTTGACAATGAAGTACACTGAAAGAACCAAGATGCCAAGCAAGAACCCATTGTACTGGAAGTGGATATCTGCCAACGACGATGTCGGTAAGAAGAACTTTATGGACGCCTGTCGTAACGAACGGTCCACAATGATAAGACCCGCGTTTGTAATTGTCACAACCAGGACGATGAATCTGTTCGACGGCGTACCGCTGTCGTTCTCCATTGAACGGCAATACCTGTTGAACCAGTCAAGGCCGGACCAGGAACCCAGGACGCTAATCCGCGAACAGAGCAACGGCTACGATCAGCATGAAGTCGGTCACCACAACCGAGAGCCGCTGGAAAACGATGGTGAGAGGAGACGCATACGGTTCCGCCGAGATCACGAGCATGGCAGGGTCGACCAGCCCCGCGAACTGAGCCAGAACGTACTCGAACCATGCAAAGAACGGCGGATAGTCCAACGTCCACTCGCTGGTGCTCTGCGAAACAGGTAAACGAGCTGGATCGGATGGCAACAGGACTACAACCTCTGTGTACCACTGGGAGATTGGCAGCGAACTCGTTATGGCCAGCCAGTTCCTGTGGACCTGGGCGCGCATCCCCAATGAGCTACATCGTACAGCGACGAACTGGCGAACGCTCTCCGCTGCTGACATCGAAATCCGTGCTACGACTGCATATCGGGACGGCTCAGCGATGCGCCGCGCATGACAACAACGACCTGCCACCCACTATGACGGCATGAGCAGGCATTTGAAGCAGGTCAGCGCCAGGACGACCAGCCATGGCACCCGTCGCGTGCACTGCCACGCATCCGCATCGGCCGCCGCGCCGCCCATGCCCCCTCCGACGCGCGCACGCTCTTTCCAAATATGAACAATACCGTCCCGGCATCGTGAACAAGCGCCGGCGACGCCCGACGCGTTCTCCGCCTCGCCCGACAGGTGACATGCCTAACTGGTTACCCGCGCGGTCGCCACTGTTTACTGAAACGTCGTCCCGAATTGCGTTTGCAGTCGCTCACTGCGCGTCGTCCGCCGCCGCCGGCTTCGTCTGCAGTGCTTTGACCTGTTTGGCGATTTCCTGTGCGGCCAGCACGAACTGCAGGACGTCGCCGTACAGGTTGCTCCCTTCCCTGACCTTGTCCATCGTGATGCCGTCGAGCAGTTCGCCCAGGTGCGCCAGGTCGAACGCGTCTGCGCCGGGGCCACTGGATGAGAGACGTCGCGGCGCGCACGTCACCGAACGCATGCACTCGTACCTGGTCGGGCGGGATCGCACGTCTTGATCAGGTCGAGGACCTTCTGGTCGACGACCTGGTGCGGCTGCTGGTGCTTGGGGACGAACACGCCGAGAACCAGGAGCAGGGCCCTGAGGACGGCGGGTGGCCCCAGCGGGGTGCTCAGCGTCCGAATTGAGCGTAGCAGGTCAACGCCTTCCAGCAGTGCCGCCCTAGCCGCCAGGAACGCGATCCTCTGCAACGGCAACGGGTCGTTCGACGGCAGCTCCGCCCTCGCCTTCTGTTGCAATTGGTCCATTGCCTCGGGTGCACGCTTCGATGCCGCGTCGGTCGCCCGCCACTTCCGCTCTGCTTTGAAGGCGCGCACGTCAGCGTCTAGCAGCGCCTGGCGTAGGACTAAGACAAGTCGCTTCGCTTCAGCGACGTCGTGCTCTCGCAGTTCTCGAGCTTGGCCTATGTTGGCATCCGCCATCAGCGAACGCGCCCGTTCAGTCAGCGACCACCCCTACCGAGCGTATCAAAGGCGATGAGGTAGTTGACAGGAATACGAGGAGGTTCAGGCAGGGAAGGAGCAGGCTCCCCATCGTCGTCGCCATCGACTTTGGGCTTTGGCGGAGGAGCCTCGCCAGGCAGGACGAACTGGCCCTCGGGCAACGCCAACGCCGCCGCATGCAGGATCGATTCGTACTGAAGGTGGATTGCGCAGTATGACCCCACATCCTTCTTCCTGAAGAACTTGATCTTCTCGTAATTGTCTCCTGCACCGCTGGCAGCATGAGGCACCGGCAAAGCACACGACCACACGCGCGCGAGCTACCCAGAAGAGTGTTTGGCACAAGGAAGACCTTGGGTTCGTACGGTTTCTCAACGGGCGGTGCACCGTCATCTCCTTGGGGTTCGGCGTCTTCAGCGGGTGCGCCTTGGTTGAACACGTCGAAGGTGACGGCAGGTGGGTTCAGTGCCTGCCCGATCATGAATTCGTGGCCCGGACTGGCGCTGACGTATCGGATCCGTTTTGCTTCGTCCACGTCCTCGACAATGCCAACGTAGACGCCCGAAGGCTTCAGCAGCGCATGCATGGACGTCGAGAACAGGTCGAGGACGGCGCCGACGTGCGCCGCCCGTCGACTATCGTTAACGAACTGGGATTCGACCGTCTGGTGGAACGCTGCCGCCGCCTGCTTGGTCTCCTGTGCCTGCCGAACCTGCTGACGGTGGACGTCGACCTCCGCCTGCCGGACCGTCAACCGCTCATCGTCGAAATACAACCGACCCGCACTACCTCCTGGACGGCCAGGAGGCGCTCGTGTTCCGCACGCTTCAACGCGGCCTGCTGGTTGGCGACGTACTGGAGCAGGTACTGCGATAAGTAGTGCACAGGGTCCTCGGGGCCGTGCAGTATCACGCTCGCCAGACCATCAGCGAGCACGCTGCCGACATTCTTCTTCAAGTACTCGCAATCCATCCGGCGTCAACGACCTCTCGCCCGACTTCCAACCAGTGCTATAGGGTACCCACACCCGATCGCCCAGATTCGAGTTGTACATCAGTGCGCGTTCCAGATTGTAGCGGTCCCCTTCGCGCCTTCGCCTGCACTGACAGAAGTTGCGGTCCGTGGCCAGTCAGAGCTGCATCCGGCAACGGGGTCGCCGCCCCGTCATCGACGATGAGCGGTCGGCTGCGAGGTTTGCCGATCGCCGTCAAGGACAACTTCTGTGTCCGGGGATGGCCATGTACGGCGGGATCCGGCGTACTACAGGGGTTCAAACCGAATTACGACGCATTCGTCGTGGAGCGGCTTCGAGCGGCCGGCTGCGAGTTTACCGGGAAAGCAGAGATGGATGAGTTCGGTATGGGGTCGTTCAATCCGGCCGTTACCAACCCGTGGTCTCCGTTAGTGACGGCCGGTGGAAGCTCTGGGGGTTCAGCAGCGGCCGTTGCGTCTGGTGCCGCGTTTGCTGCCTTGGGATCCGACAGTACGCTCGTATCTTGTTGCTGCTGTATGCAGGGCATGCGCTGATCGAGTATCTGTATGACAGCTGGTGGCTCTGTGCGCCTGCCCGCATCGTTCTGTGGCGTTGTGGGCATGAAACCGACGTACGGGCGACTATCACGTTGGGGACTGGTTGCCTATGCGAGCTCGCTGGATTGTCCCGGCATCCTTGCGTCGTCTGTTGAAGAGACGGCTCGCGTACTGGAAGTCATCGATGGATTTGACCCTCGCGATCCCAACGCTGTCAAATGCGAACCGTTCGACGCCGGGCGAGCGCTAGCCGCGAACGGCGACCGCCTTGATGGGATAACCGTCGGCATTCCCGACGAGTTCAACGTTGAAGAGGTACCTATCGAACTTCATTGTCGTAAATTGTCGTTTGAATGCACGTGCTCTAGCTGACCGCCGATGTCCGCCAAGCATGGCAGACCGCTGTCGATTGGGCCATTGGCGCGGGCGCTCGAGTTGTGAGAGTGTCCATGCCAGCTGTTCGGTACTCGTTGCCGGCGTATTACATTATTGTCCCGGCAGAAGCAGCGTCCAATCTGTCACGTTACGATGGCACCCGATTCGGTATCTCAACGCTTTACGTGTCGTCAACGCAGCGCCGTTTCCTGAGCCGCTGTAGGTCGCAGTGAAGGCGTATACGACGACCAGAAGGAACCTGCGTTCCATTCGCTGTCGGACCTGATAACGAAGAATCGCACCATCGGATTCGGCGACGAAGTCAAACGTCGGATTATGATCGGGACATTCGTGCTGTCCAGCGTGCACTACAGCGCGTTCTTCAAGCAGGCGCAACGCGTTCGAGCCTGGATCATGCAGGACTTCCAGCGGGCGTTCCAATCAGGTTCGACCTCTGTCATTCCTGTAGGTCTTGCGCTAACCTGTTCTAGGGGTTGATGTTCTCCTCACTCCAACGGCCATCTCGGACGCTCCGTTGCGGGCCGACCTGGAGCGCAGTATGAAAGTCGACCCTGTGTCATCATACTTTCATGTAACTATCGACGTTCGGGGCTTACTGGGTAGATTGTTCACCCATCTCCAGGATGCCATGACCGTACCGTCAAGCCTGGCGGGCCTGCCGAGTGTGTCCGTCCCGTGCTCGCTGTCATCATCAGGCTTACCGCTTGGCCTGCAAATCATCGGCAACGCCTTCCAAGAGGAAACCGTCCTAGGTGTCGCCAGCGTCATCGAACGCCGCGCCCAGTTCCAGCGACCTGCTGCTATGATGTCACCCCGTATAAACTAGTCGTTGTTACGACCCTGCAAATGGGCTGGCAGCGAGGCGAACGCACACACACGCACGAGGAGGCGGTGTCGACCTCAAATTTAGCGTGCGGCCGCTTGGGCGGAGAGACAGACCGGACGCGATCAGCCCATGCACGGGATACGTCGCGTCGACCCGAGCCAGGTTACCGAGGCGCAGCGCGCCGAGAAGCGGAAGAAGATCGCCAAGTATGTCGCGATGCGGGATGACGTCCTGGCGATGGTATGCGGCGAGGTTGGTTCCCTGGGCGCCGGTTGTGTGGCTGACCAAGTGTCGCACAGCGGAAGGACCGTCGCCATGACAAGGAAGCGCTTGCCCTAACCCGGCAGGTTCTGGAAATCAATCCGGAATTGTATTCTCTGTCGGGGATGCTGATGTTGTCACCCGTGACCCTGGCTAATGGGTTGTTGTCTCTAGCTGGAACTATCGGCGGGAAATACTTCTCGGTATGATGGACAAACGCAGGTCTGTACCTTTGCCAGGACTGGTGTCGCGTCCCCCGCTGAGTTTCTGCACAGTTGCGACGTTGCTGAGCTTCTAGCGGATGAACTGAACGTTGTTGGCCGCGCGATTCAACGTAATCCGAAATCCTATGTCTCTTGGCACCATCGTCTGTGGGTCGTGCAGCGCGGTGGCTCCGACATCCTCAAGGAGATCGACCTGACCTCTCAATTCCTGATGGCCGATGCGAGGAATTGTACGCCGCGATGCCGATCGGCCCTGTTCTGCGCTCCGAATCTGATCTTTGTTCCAGTTCACTGCTGGGACTACAGGCGTTCGCTTGTTGACCTATCGAACGTATCGCCCTCGGAGGAGCTCGAATTTACGAGGAAGAAAATCAACGACGATTTCTCAAACTATTCGGCGTGGTACTCTGAGTCGTTATGCGAGTGGGTGGCCCTGAACGTGACCCGACTGCCTGTAGGCACTATAGATCGACGCTGCTCACAAAGATCGGCATTGACCAGGAAGTTCTCGATCGTGAATTCGCCCTTGTTGCTGATTGCTTTTTCACGGAACCGGATGACCAGAGTGCATGGCTTTACCACCGATGGCTGTGCGTGCAACATCCTGATGTAGCGTGCCTCGAGAAGCAACTCTCTATCATGGATGAACTTCTGGACCTTGAACCGAATTGCAAGTGGGCACTGCTGACATCCGGTTCGTATGGTGACGTCGACTCGGGCTGCCAGTGTCTCAATCCCGATTCTGTCTAGTACGACTGCTGTCTGAGCTCTGCCGACTGGATCGAACACGTTCCGTACCGAAGCGCCGAATCGGCGACATTTTCAATCGTCTTCCTGTACTGGACCCTCAGCGCAAGACGTACTACCGCGATCTCTGTGATCGGATTTGCGTTCAGCTAGGCCCCTGTATTGAATGAACGATCGGGTTGGCCCCCAGTTTCACCACAAGTTCATGTTCGGGCCGAAGGGGGTCGCCTTCGCCTGGCCACACAGGAGAATTCGGCCGTTGGCGCATAGTTGTATCTGGGTTGTTGGGTCACCCATTTCGTTAAGGATGTCCCAGGATGTCGTTGTTCCTGGACCACCAGCTACGTCTGTGAACGCCGATGCTCACGAAGGCTCTGTCGTGGTTGGCATGGGCTCGCCGCACGCCATACCTCAAAGGATCCACCGCCGTGACGACGAGGTGCTTCGCTATACGTCGGTGACATCTGAGTCACCGGTCCGGATCAGTCGTCGGTCATCGAAAGCGCACGTTGCCGTTGTGGTGACAATGTACAACGAAACAGCGAACGAACTGGACGTAACGCTGCTGGCCATTGCACGCAACGTCGCATTCCTCTGCAAGGAGGACAACGACGACTACTGGAAGCGGGTCATGCTCACAGTCGTTGTCGACGGCCGCCTGACCATGGACGAGCAAGCCAGCAAGTCCATGCAGGACATGGGGCTGATCAACTTCGATGCAATGGCGGCCTCAGTGTCCGTCGACCCGGAGGTCGCCCTGCACTGCTTCGAGACGACCGCCACGTTCTTCGACGTTCAGGACAATGTCCTTCTGAAACCCTTGCAACTGATCGTTGCCGTTAAGGAGCGCAATCAGGGGAAGTTGTCGAGTATGTCCCAGTGCCGTTCCTGACTGCTGTCGATGGTCTGACCACTCTCTTCCTTACAGGCCACTGGTGGTTCTTTGAGCGTATTCCCCATTGGAGCAGACGGCATTGCCGTCCCTCTAACATGTGTCGCTGTAGGGATCTCGCGCACGTTCTACCCAGAGTACTGCATCCTGCTGGACATTGGGACGTTGCCGCGGCACTCCACGTTCCACATGTTTCTCTGCCAGTTCCGGAAGGATGAGAATATTGCTGGAATGTAGGAACCCATCTCGTACCATCGTGGCACGTTTCCTAAGGCTTGTCGCAGATGTGGGCAAATCACGACGCGAACCTTGACGCGGACTCAGTTACTGAATCCCATCGTTGCCGCACAGCAGTTCGAGTACAAGGTTGGCTTCTGCCAGATGGGATCCCGGTAGTGGTCTGACACTCGTGGTTCTCAGATTGCGTCTGTTATGGATAAGTCATTCGAGTCGTTGCTTGGCTTTCAAAGTGTCTTACCTGGCGCCTTCTGCGCTTACCGCGTCTCAGCTCTGAGGGGGTCCCCTCTCGAAGCTTATTTTAAGCAGCTGTTTGTTGCCGAAGGTGACCTGGAACCGTTCCAGTCGAACATGATGCTAGCGGAAGATCGGGTCCTGTGCTACGAGATTGTGGCCAAGGAGCAATGCTCGTACACGCTCGGGTACATGAACGCGGCCGTTGCCGAGACCGACGTACCTGTTGAATTCGGAAGCCTGCTCAAGCAACGCAGGCGTTGGCTCAACGGGTCCTTCTTTGCCTTGCTATACGCGCTCATGAACTATCCCCGGTTGATCCACCAGACATCGCACGACATGTTCACGAAGACGACATTGACGTTCCAGTTCTTCTTTCTCTCGGTTGGCCTCCTCCTGCAGTGGTTCGCAATGGGCGTGTTCGTCCTCGTGCTTCGGTTCGTCTTCGTCGATGTTGTTCGCGCTCCAGCTCTGGTGGCGTGGGTATCGATCATTCTGTTTGCGGTCCTCCTCGCCGTCCAGTTCAGCCTGGCTCTTCGGAGCGACCCGCTCAAGTCGTCTGTCACCTACACGTGCAGCGCTTCCCTGCTAGGCGTCGCCTTTGTCGCAATGCTTGCGGGCACGTTATGGACAGGGGCGACGCATCCAGTCGTCCTCCTTACAGTACGCATTCGCCAAGTCGGTTTGCTCGTCGGGCGCTAATCGTTTCGCTCACGCTCAGCTATTCATGACCTGGGGCCTGTACATCGTCCTGGCGCTGATGCACGGCGAACTGTCCACAATGGCATCGTCGTGTCTAGGATACCTGATCATGATGCCATCGTTCATGATTATAATGCCGATCTACGCGTTCAGCAATGTCCACGACGTTAGCTGGGGCACCAAAGAATGTAAGTTATCCCCTGCGCGGGAACGATCTGCTGACAGGACTGACGGAGATCGCTCAGTGCATCACTCTTCGTACGACTCGGCCAAGACCGAGAGCGTTGGGGCTCACGTGCGCAAACGGTTCCAGCTGTTTCGTATGCGCCTGCTGACCTCCTGGGTATCCACCAATGTTAGTAGCCCGTGTAGACCCCATACCCGCCTGCGCCATTTGGAGCCTGACTCACGCCTGGTAGGTATTGCTGGTCATCGTGACGGTCGCCTATTCGGCGTTGGTCCCGTACGTCCTGCTGGTTATAGTATATGCGATGCTCTTCGTCAACTGTGCCCGATTCATCGGATCGGTCGCCTACCTGCGAAGCTCCCAGGCACGAATGTCGGTGACAGCAAAGATGGTCCTGGCTCCGATCCGCTACAAGGTCTGGGCATCGGTCATCAAGCTGCCAGTGTCGTTCTTCATTGCGATTTATGGCGCATCGCTTGTCCTCTGGGGCTTGTCGGACGATAATCGTCGCTTGCGGGCCCTGGCCGGCAAGGACCTGATCTTTACCCATTGGCAGACGTCGAAATCTGGACCCGTCCTGCAAGAACACCCGCCATTGCGACGCTATTTCGGCATGTATCGCCTGGCGGTCACTACCTTAGGTGTCGTTCTTGTCGCTTTCTTTGCTGAGCTGGCAGCCGTTGTCTGGCAAGCTGATGCGGTCGAGCATGTGCAGATCGCGGCCATAACCTTTCTGACTATGGCCGCCCTGAATGTGGCGTATGTGATGGATCACACTGTCCGACGCGTGACGAAGGCCATTTCGTCCCGCATATAGTGGAGTGATCGCCACGTCATCGCAATACATTCGTTTATCCTCTTAGCTGGCATTGCTTGTCTGACACTGTCAGCGGGGAAACAGTCTACAGGTCGTCACCATGGCTGAAGCCTTGGTGGCGGTGCTGTATCCTGCCGAACTCCGCGGCGGAGTCCGTGACGGAGTCCGTACCCGCACCAGCAGGTAACGTCAAGACATGGATCTGCCTGCAGCGAAAGAGCATCGCCGTCGGCAGGCAGGGCCGAAGGCTCGACGCCGCGCTTCGATCGAGAAGAAGCGGTCCCAGAATGCGCAGCACTCCGAAGGGAATGCCGAACGGCGAAATGATAAGGCCTTCGCGTTCAATTCGGTCAAGAAGGCGACCAAAATGCATCAGCGCCGTACTGATCGGGAATTTAAATCGCATCACGTTCCGATTAAGCAGAACGTCGACCCAAACGATGACGCGCCGCCAGTTCTAATTGCCGTTGTGGGTCCGCCTCAAGTTGGGAAATCCACGCTTATCAGGGACCTCGTCCGCCATTACACCAAGCAACGACTGTCGAATGTTTCGGGACCGATTACTGTCATCTCCGGAAAGAAACGACGTCTAACGTTCTTCGAATGCCCCAATGACGTCCCTTCGATGCTGGACCTTGCGAAGAGTACGTGTGTGAATTGGTTTGTTATGCCATGCGCTCATGAGTACCGTTCTGCAGCGGCTGACCTGGTCCTGCTGCTTGTTGACGGAAGCTTCGGCTTCGAGATGGAGACCTTCGAGTTTCTGAACATGGCACAGGTACGCGGAAAGGGCAACCTATTGTGGACGGCCACCATAACATTCTCCTTTCAGGTGCACGGATTCCCGCGTGTAATGGGTGTGCTTACCCATCTCGACCAGTTCAAAAAGTCGTCCGCGCTTCAGAAAGTGAAGAAGTCGCTGAAGCACCGGTTCTGGTCTGAGATCTATCAAGGTGAGCCCATTGGCTGGAGCAACATTGCCGTCCTGACATTTGTTTGCTGATTCGTCCAGGTGCCAAACTCTTCTATCTTTCGGGTTTGCAGAGCGGGCACTACCCCAGATCAGAGATCATGAACCTGGCCCGCTTCATCTCAGTGATGAAATTCCGCCCACTTGTCTGGCGCTCCACCCACCCATACGTGCTGTGTGACCGTATGGAAGACATCACGAATCCTGGCGAAGTTGCGCAGGATCAGACGATCGATCGACGCGTTGCCATCTATGGGTACCTCCGTGGAGCCAACCTGAAACTGGACTCTAAAGTGCATCTCATTGGAGTCGGCGATTTCGCGTAAGAGTGTTTGCTTTCACCGTCGTCTAACGTCTGACAACGGGACCCTGTACAGGATGGATAATGTTTCGATGCTAGCAGATCCCTGCCCAATGCCGTCGCGTATGAAGGAGAACGCGCAGCGCAAGCATCTGAGCGATAAGGAGAAGTTGCTGTACGCGCCTATGGCTGATACCGGCGAGCTTCTCTACGATAAGGACGCTGTATACATCGACATCAAGGACCATCAGGTCAACTTCAGCAAGGTCGACCCGACGTCTTCGAATGACAACGTCACCGTCACCGAAGGTCCTGGTGAAGCCATGGTCCAGTCTCTGCAATCGCTTCCGGTTCCTATCGACCAGAACCTGGCGAATTCGTCAATCTCCATGTTCCGCGGGTCAACCCCAATCAATCCGGATGTCGACCAACCTGACCGTCGCAACCGGCGCAAGGTGGTGTTCGATGACGAACAGGGTGACGAGGAACCTCTGCATGACGACGAACCTGGATCTGAGACCGATGGTGACGAGGATGAGGAATATCAGGTTGATGACGAATCCAGTGAGGAATTCGAGACGGGCACGTTTGTTCGGCGGCCGGAGACTACAAGCGATGTCGACGATGTTGATGACGACGACGACGAAGCAGTTGACCTAGACGAAATTTCATTCCTGAATGTGGTACGACCAGGATCGAATGCTGCGCCGTGACGGTTCTAATGTGCATTAGGACCATGATGAATCTCCACCTGTTCAGTTGCGAACTCATGAGCCTGTCGTGCGGCCGACGTCGCGCTCCATCCATGATTTAGTCTATAGCGACGGGGCCATCGCGAATGAAAGCGACTGTGATGGAGGCGATGACAGCGACGTGGGCGACATGTTCCGCGTTCGTAAGACGCCAGCCATCGATCAGCAGGAAGACGGCAGTAATGAGGTTTGCTGGTTTGTTTCGTGTGCAACATGTTCCTTTTTATAAGAGCCGTGCTCAGGGTGATTTGGAGGCGGTTAACCGATGGGACGACGAAGACGAGCGACTTGCGATTCGGAATCGTTTCGTGACTGGTGACTGGGATGCTGACGAGGCAGGTGCTGATGATGCAGACGATGCCAATCCATATGAAGTTTGTTGATCGAACATGCTCTAGTTGGCTCTCTCTCTCTCTGACTCCGTTACAGGATGGCGATGACAACCAGGACTTCGATCTTGAGGATCTGGAAGAAGACGATGCCGATGGGGATCTTCGTGACGATGACATCGACGTGGAAGATGACGACGCCGCTGATGATGATGGCGACCAAACGGAAACGGCGGATCAAGCTCGAGAACGCCGTCTACAGGTCGATTCGCCTATTCTTGTTCAGAATGTTGCTCGCATGGCTGAATTCATGTCAGGAGAAAACGGCGTTGAAGGCTGCATTTGATGCAGAGCACGACATGGATAAGAACGCTGATAAGCAGGATGAACCTCTCGAGGACGGCGACTGGTACTCTACTGTTAAGGCGGGTATGGCGGCCCAGGTGGCGAAGAACACCACTGAGTTCGCCGATGAGGATGTACACGGCCGCTTGCTTCATGAAGGTTGGCGACGCGCTTGCAACAATGACTCGTGGTCGTTCCTAACATGCCGACAGGTGTCCGCGTCGGTCAGTACGTCCGCATAGAGTTGTCGGGGGTTCCACACGAATTCGCCACGTACTTCAACCCGAGCGTCCCGATCATTCTGGGCGGACTCCTGCCTGGCGAGGACGCTCTCGGGATGGTCCAGGTGCGATTCAAGAAGCATCGGTGGTACAAGAAGATCCTGAAGAACAGCGACCCGCTGGTCATCTCGGCTGGCTGGCGTCGATTCCAGACCATTCCTGTCGGTACTGTAACTCCCCATTGTGTCCCTCCTGGTGATCTAATTCGTTGGATCGTTGCAGCTGTTGTCGATTGGGGACGCCAACGACCGGCAGCGCATGCTCAAGTACACACCCGAGCACATGCATTGCCAGGCGACGTTCTATGGTCCTGTCTTGCCAGTCAACACGGGGATCATTGCGTTCCAGTCGACCGATAACGTTGCTGCGTCGTTTCGCGTTAGCGCTACTGGGGTCGTCCAGGAGATTGACAGCTCGTTCAAGATCGTCAAGAAGCTCAAACTCGTTGGAACGCCAACCATTATCAAGAAGCACACTGCCTTCATCAAGGACATGTTCAGCTCGTCCGTCGAAGCCGCTCGGTTCGAAGGTGCCGCACTTCGCACCGTTTCAGGCATTCGTGGGCAGATCAAGAAGTCGTTATCGGGCAGTAACCAGGAAGGAGGTACCGCTCTCGTCGACCTGCATTTGTTTCACAATGGTCTTATCTGCAATGTTTCAGTCATTCGCGCCTCGTTTGAGGATATGATCCTGAAAAGCGATATCGTGTTCTGCCGAACATGGACGACGGTGCGTCCCGTCCAGTACTACAATCCTCAGACGTCTCTGCTCGGTGCCAACTGGGTAACTATGAGGACAGTACGGCAGATTCGCAGGGATCAGGTACGTTCTGCTGTTTGCGTAGGTCGAACCGTTCTAACAGGTCTACTCCTGGCACAGGAAATCCCGATTCCAGTCAACAAGGACTCCGAGTACAAACCCATCCATCGCGTCGAGCGACTGTTCCGCCCGATGAGGATCCCGGTGTCGCTTCAGAAGGCATTGCCATACGCCAGCAAGCCGAAGTTGCTGAAGAAGCAACGCAAACCAACGTTGGAACAGCGGCGTCGTGTCGTGATGGAACCCGAACAGAAGACAATGTATACGCTGATGCAGCAGGTGAACACTGTTCGCAACCATAAGCTGGCGAAACGGGACCAGGCCCGGCAGCGGAAGCTGGTGGAGAAGAAGCGAGCCGGCGAGGCACTCGAGCGAAAGTTCGCCGAGGTCAAACGCCAGAAGCAACAAGCCAAGTATGCCAAGGCGACCAAACCATCGCGAAATTGAGTACATCCTCGCATGCTACACGTGTACAATGTCGTTCGTTTGCCACATTAGGTGTAGCATATTATGAGCTTGCTGCAGGATAGACTATGCCGTTCGGCAGGGACCCAACTCTCATCAGGGGTAACCGGAGCGATCTGGGCCTGCTCTCCGGGAAGTTCAGGGACATGCTCTTGCTGATCAGACTGGGTTGGTTTTGGGATGACCCGAGATGCCAGGATTCGAGCTCCGCCTCGGCGGTCTCAGCTTTCCACCGGTGGATGGCCTGCTTGGCGGCCACGTACCCGCTGTGCACAATCTGCTCGATCTGGTCGTACTGCATCAGGCCGAAATGATTGATATCCGGCCGGATGTAGATGTCGATCAGTTCGCTGTCAAGCATGCGCAACTGACGATTGTGGTTGATCGAGTTCAGCCAAACGAGGATGTCTACAACGTGCGTGACCTAGTCAGAGGAGTGCCCTACAGACGCTAGGCAAGGCACCGGGTCACCGTAGAGTTGAGGGATCTTGCTGTCGCTAAACGGGTTGAGCTTCTGAACCAGGATCCACCAGCCGGACACGCCCGGTCCGTAGTCGTGCAGACCGATTAGGGCGCTGTTGTTTCTGTCTTCGACGTCGACAGCGATGACGGCCATCGGGCTATATACAGAATTCATGACGTCGACTGGAAGGTTGTTGGTATACCCACCTAGCATAGATGGCGTTACTGCCGTATACAGTGGTGCTAGCGTTCAGAATGTACCGTCCACAAGAACATCACCATGATAGATAACGGGCGGCAAGAGCCCCATCAGCGACATGGACGCGCGAACGAGCTTCCAAAGAGGACCCCGTCTCATTGGCATGGAGTTGGATCGCCCTATATTCGTCGCGACCGAGAAGAACGGCAACCACAGGTCCTGCAGACGACGCTTAATGGCTGATGACCATGGGAGAATGGCTAGCCTCAAGTTAACCTCGATTTGAACTGATTCGCCAAACGCGTCACTGACGGCTCTTGAGAAGGAGTAACCGTTGAAGAAAGACAGAATTGGGAACGTCACCGCCTTGCAGAACTCGTACCGCGTGAACCTGACGCGAAATCAGTTACTCGATGGCGCCAGGTTGACAGTTATAGGTACCGATAGGCAAACTGTCTAACGCGTGGTTCAATGATGGATAGATCCTTGTTGTTCGCCGAGTACAATGCTCCCATGAACGCGCCTTGTGATGTCCCGCCGACGCAATCGACATCGATGCCTTCCTCCTCCAACGCGCGCATAACACCTAAACGGTGATGAAACGACCTAGTGCAGTACTGAACCAAAGTGATGTCATACCCAGATGGGCGAGCCCACGAGCGCCACCCCCGCTCAGCACCAGACCAATAGTTCGCCCAGCGATATATCGGGCGACTCGACGAAAATCCTCGCCATGGCAAGATCGAACATGATGCCATGAGAGGACATTACGCTTATTAAGCCAGTCGGCAGTATGGGTCGGTATCGATATCCAGTCGGGTTGAATGATAACCAACGAGTAATGCAACTGGAATAACGCCGGAGAAAAGGTCTGAGCACAACGAACATCAGGGAATCCTGGTTGAAACAAAGCCGGGCATACAAGTTACCTGGGCGCCAAACCTGGAGTGGCTATTCCTGCGACGCTCAGCATGCTCCAGTACGGTCAGTTCGTATCGACTTGCGAACGGTCGGCAGCCTTGCCTTCCAACCAGTATGATACAGTCTGATTGGCGAATGCAGAAGCTAGAGTAGGCCCGGGTGTCAGCACCATACGAGAACGGTAAGAGTGCTAGCGGTACCTATCCCAAAAGGATATGTGTGGCCCACCGTCCGTTTCCAGAATCACAAACCGATGCGATTCTTCCTGCTGAGCCAACCACAGCGATAACTGTTGGGAATATGAGAACGTACTCACCAGGTGACGAGCGAGAAACGACCCTGGACATCTCCGCCTGGGGACGAATGCGTCGAAGGACGTCGCGGCCGATCAGGTGAGGGAGACGCTGCGAGTTGAGCAGTAGTGTCGAGTCCTGCAAGCATGGGTCAGCCAACGCAAAAGGGACATAAGGGACGACTCACAAGGTCGGATAAGGCAGCAGTGAGGTTCAACGCGAAAGCAGCGACTTCATGGGCGGGTGTATCGCCGGCCGGCACCAGCGTAATGGTCTTCCAGTTTCGCTGGGTACGCGGTTGATGCCTAATCAACAGTCATTTGTCTACAGACCAGGGCTGATCCGCTCGGTCGGTTACCGTCGGGAAGTCATCTCCAGGTGTGCCAGTCGATTCGACATCATCTGTGTGAATTTCACAATTGTTGACGGGTACTGAAGCATGATGTTTCGCAGGGTCGCTCTGGAAATTGCGACCAGCTCGGTATCCCGCTCACAAACGGCACGAACATGATGTATGTCGCTACCCTCCTGAGCGAAGGTTCGCGATTCGCCAAATGTTTCACCACGCCCGATAGACATGTCCTCTACTGTCCCTGAGTTCGTCATCCGACAGGTTTGTCAATCACAACAGTACTGACCTCCATTCGTGAGATCATTAGTGAGATCCTCGTATATCTGCGAGGTGTCCAAGTCGAACGAATTCCTCGTCTCGAAGAAGTGCTTACGTGCGGCACCCAAGTGTCGCTTGGACTGCTGTGCAGACTTGATGTAGGCGACCCGGACACGCCCGCTAATGACCAGGTACATGCTGGGGTTGCTCTCCGTCTGCGAAGGGCTTTCGCGGATAACCGTCCCGCCCCTGTACCAAGTCGAATACAGGCCCAATGAGAAGAAGCGCGCCGTTAGGGCGGATAACTGTCGCCCAGCCGCCCACAGCAACGGCTCCACACACTACACAGAAAGATCAGGCACGTTTGGACAGCGGTTCCGTTGATTGCAGAGCCAACATGAGGGTGTTCACGTAGCAGGAAGTCGTACAGGTCCTTCGAGATGTGAAGCACTCGAGACGGTTTTGTGGCGCGAACCGTTTCGCCACGTCTAGACTGAGGGCGCGTTGGTCAGTTAATGTTCGCTCGGTCGCTGAAGTCGATATGTACCTCGGTCATAAACGACATGACGCCAACGACGCTGGACGAGGTGATTATGTGCTTCCATTTGCTATCGTACGTGCCTTCACGCGTGGTGGGCGTTCCGCATAGCTCTCCTGAGAGCAAGACGTAACAGGCGTCAACTGGATCGCCGAGCTCGAACAGAATCTCGTCCTGCTCGAGATCCAGAACTTCATAGTGATGCAGGGAGTCGTTCTGGAGAGCGAGATCCAGTGTCGACTCTGTGATATCGACGAAGGCGCATTGCTCCCCGCCTTGCTGGATTCGGTGACAGTAAGCTATACGGGACGGTCTATCCACACGTCTCAGATTCTGACCGATTCCACAGTGTTCATGGCGGGCAGGTTCAGGAACTGTGTCAGCACCTGCGTGACAAGGCGCCAGTGCTGCGCCACGATGATTCGGACGAGCGTGTCAAACTGCATGGTGTGCGCCGACGTGAACTGACGAAAGGCGTCTCTCGGCAGCAGGACACATCGCGCTGGGCCATGCGCCGCTCTTGCCGACAGCTCATGGGTTGAACTCGAATCACTAACGCAGGCATTAGTCGCGGGTAACGAAAAGACAGTGATTCGTTTCGGCATCGCACCTGAACAGACTGTAGGGACAGATGTCGTCACCACTCGTCAGCTCGTACAGAGTCGTCTCTGATGGCACCCGAATAGGTACCGGTTAGCCAAGTGTGTTGTGAAGCGGCACAGCGATACGTGACGGACCTTGCTTGCCAGCGTCAGGCGTGATAATCTCGATGACACCACTAACAACGATGAACATGCCCTGGTCGGCCGAGTCGCCTGTCTTGAACAGATACTGCCCATCGGCCAGGTCGATCGGTTGCATGGTGGCATGCAATTCGGCGAACGCGTCGCGGTCCAAGGCGGTAAACAGTTTGGTATTCCCATATACGTCCTGGTCGCCAGCGACTTCAATGGTCTCGTCACCCACGTGAATCTCCTGCTGCCAATCGGACCCATGCGACTGGTTGCTTGGGCTCTGTGTCGCAGTTAACGACATTGCTTGCCATGTGTTTCAACTCGTAGCGACGCATACCGGCCGGACGTAAGCCAGGTAGTCGACTGAAATGTCGCGAGTCAGCTGCCTCGCATGACTGCGCTTCATGTGACGCTGCATGGCCTGTTATGCAGGTCTCGTTAATATGTTTGGCGCTAGCATCGTATCCGTATGGGGGGTACCCATCGCAGGATAATGATGAGCATGATGATCGACGAAGCGATAGCCGGCTTGCGGCGCCGCTTGCGGTTCCATGTACGGCCGCTCTCGAATAGCCGATGGATGTCGCTCCAATACCGAGACATCATGGCGCCCATGTCGACAAGCCGGCCGCCTATACGGGCAGCTTCCGAGCTCCCGACGAAGCGGTACACCGCTATTGATCCCAACCGCATCGTACGGCCGCCGATCACCCGATCATCGAGCGCCCACCCCGACACACGGCTATCCTATCCAGAACAATTCTGGTTTCCCGACCCTGGCCGCGACCCGGGCACGTGCCCATTTGTGCCCAGCCGCGACTCGTTGACCAGCGTGTCGGAATGGGACGGAATAGTGGCCACCATCATGCCGTCCTGATGCACGACTTCGGCGACTACCGATTTGTCCAGTTTGCAGCAAAATGGCAGGCGAGGCCGAGGTGCGAGACTGTGGATGACGAAGAACCTTGTCAATGGGATGGACGCGTGTCTGCAGATGGAGGATGTTCTGGAAGGAAGGTGGGGATGAAAGTCCGCAGTGTGGGTGGGTGGGTGTCTGTGTCTGTCGATGGCGGGCGCCTGTTGGCGATTGCACCTGCGGGATATCTTGGAGTACATTGGACCGACCAGGGAGTTGTCGATTGTGGCCAGGACGTGTAAGTTATGGCGGAGTCTGTGCGAGGCCATCCTCGGGCGGCGCGACGTATTCGTGGACTGCTTCTCGTCGTCGTTGAAATACTACGACCCGCGGTATCGCGCCTGGTACAATGTTGATACGAAATCGCCCACAAGTAATCCACTGGCCTTGCTGCTCGCTGAGGACGTTATCACCGTCGTCGACACGCACGACCTGATCGTACGCCAGTATTTGCCTGTTGACCGGACGTGGATAACGATATCCCCTGTGGCGTCGAGTTGTGGCCCATCTGGCATCACCCACTTCTCCTGCTGCCACTGGCGAGGCAATATCTTCGTACGTACTGTGGATGCTGTTGACGTGTTGCTCCTACTGACTGGATTGTCGGGCACAGTTTTCCGGTGGTCGTCACGTCGATACGGACGACCCCACTGCACACGTCTGGAGGTTCAACCTGGAATCCAGGACCTGGCGCCAGCTTCCAGCGTTACCGATTGCGTTTGTATCCTCCGTATCTGCTGTTATGCCGAACGGAGCTGGCCAACACTGCCTGGTTGTCATTGGAAGCACAATCGACCAGGTGGACGTGCAGTCGCTCGGCTTTGCACTGGATCTGTCGCCACGTGGCATTGCAGAATGGCTGCCGTTACCGGCGCCTCCATCGTTCGTCCTTCGATTTAATTCGCGATGCGTCCTTCGTACTCCCACCCGGCTCGTTATTGGCATGTGGACAGATGCGAGACAGTTGCGGACGCAACGATTCTCGCTGATCGAATTCGATTCGGTAGCTGGGAAGTGGTTACCCATGTACCCGATACCACCCGCACCTTATGTGAGCTACCGGCGATGTTAATGAGGAACATGCCGCCTAATCCTGGGTGTAGATATTCCCCGCTTTAGTAACGAAGCAAATCGCTGCATTAGCTCTCGACCAGATGGGCACGTACGTTTCCCAGGAGTCAACTCGTTGAATAGTGCCGGCTGAAGAATGTGCTGTTGTCTAGGTTGATTTCACTCGAATACAGCGACGGAAGGAAGTCGTGGACGGTTGATCGACCGCCTGCTGGAACGGCGACTGCATTCTCGTTGTTATTGGGCGCTCCATTGACGTCTATTCGAGCGACCGAAATAAACGGCAATGTTTGACACGCTCAAAGTTGTCCTTCCTTAGAGTAACCGCCGTATATATCACGCGAGGCCTACCTGGGGAACTCTGAGGCTAGCGCGAAGAAGTCCACGTCATGCAACCGCCCGCGAACAGTCTGATGGATCGTTCATGTGCAGCTCCGTTTGACCTGTTGCGACCGCGTTTCCGTCGTAATCGCCAACAAGGTCGGTACGATTGTCACCCGACGGGAACGCCCTGCCCTACTGTAAGTCGCAGAATAAGAGATGGGACGGTCGAGATCAAGACGTAGCTTGGACAATGGTCAATAATAAACAGCACAATTGTGGTAGGTTGCTCTATTGTTTGCTTAGATTTACAACAGCTAGATGGGCCCTTTTACCAACCGATCGCCGCCATCAGTGGTGGCCTTCGCATCCGCCTGCGCCTCTGTCACCAAGACAGTAAACTGGCCTTTAGCATCGCCGCCACCCATCGTCTGCTCGATTTCATCGAACGGGTTCGGCATCGCGGCGGCCGCCGCACTCGCCGGCTTCGCTTGCGAGTCGGAGTCAGGTTGCTGCTGCACGTCAGCCGCCGCCTCCTCCTTAAATGCTCTCACGTCGCTGGGAGAGAAGACCCATGAGGTGACCACGTTGGCAGACTTCTCCTCGGAGCTGTACGCCTGCGACACGCTTACGGACGAATTTCGTGATCGTCGAACGAGCGAATCGGCACTGAGTTTCGGCATGGGGATCTGCGAGAGCAGTGCGTCGACGACATACTGGTTCTTCTTGGCCAACTTGAAGAACTTGTTCTGGAGCAGCTTCTCGGCAGTCGGTCGCTTCGTCGGGTCCTTCTTCAGGCATGAGGCGATCATGGCCTTGAAAGTTCGCGAAAACTTCTTCTGGTTGTCTTCGTACACGCTGCATGTCGGCGGCTCTTCTTGCAGCGTCAGTATCATGACCTTCATGGGCTGGTAATGGGAATATGGCGGCCTGCCATATGCTAGCTCAAGGGCCGTTATGCCAAACGACCATATGTCCGCCTTCTGATCGTATCCAGAGGTCTGCTCCATGACCTCGGGCGCCATCCAGCACGGCGTTCCGACGAACGTCTTCCTCGACTTCCGCCGGTCACCTGATTCGACAAGGGTTCCTGCCACACCAAAGTCGGCGATCTGGATCTGCCCGTCAACGGAGATAAGAATGTTGCCCGCCTTAATGTCGCGATGAATGCGACCGTCCTTGTGCAGGTATTCGAGACCTTGCAAGGCCTCCTTCAGGATCGTGGCGATGAGGACTTCATCATCAAACCCTTTCTGGAAGTTCCGCTTCATAATGTCGGCACAGCTCCCTCCAGCCAGAAGCGGCATGACGAGCCAGATCTCTCGGTCGACGACAAACGAGCACAAGCATCGCACGACATTAGGGTGGTTCAGCAGGCCCATCACAGCGATCTCCTTGCGAATCTCCTCCCAGGACGTGTCCAGCTCCTCCAGATCGAGGATCTTGATGGCGACATGCTCATCAGTAGCCTTGCAGTACGCAAGGAACACAGTTGCGAATGCGCCTTTGCCGAGCTCCGCCTTCAGCTCGTACGCGTCCGGATGCGTCGGATACACGACGCCGGGCAGCGGTGCCAAGGAGGCGCTCGCACCTGACACTGCCGTCGCCAGCGACCGCGCCATTCCGCTGCCCACCGACGCGATCCGCGGCCGTCGACCTGACTGGCAGCACGAAGTTGAATTCGCTCAGGTATGGCGCGACCCGTAGCTCCAAAACAACACTGCGCCACTGAACGGTCCAACCCCGCACCGTTTTGGCTGGATGTTCCACTCGCTCGTCCGGCTATTTCTGCGGTTGGGGCCTGGTGTGTTTGCAGCCAGCCAGCAGACGCGCATATCATTTTATGGAACATGCAAGACGTACGCGTGCCGTAATTTCTCTGCAACAACCCCAGAGGTAATAATGGCTAGCGAAACGGGCAGCATTGATTGCAGCCAATCAACCGCCTGCTGAATGGATGGCGGTTATCGACGGGGCGGCGCCGCTCGGTTATTCGAACTCGCCGTCCGTTAGCCGACCCACACCTGTCTGCCTGGGCAGTCCCGGACCGCGGGGACCGTCGTCGCATTTCGCGTCGGTCCTGCTCTCGGGTCAATATACGTAGCGACAGCGCCCACGAGCCACGACGCTCGACTGTGCCGAATACCGACGCATGAAGTGCCATTTCTGGAGCAACCGAGCTCCAAAGGGCAATGCACAAGCCAGTCAGTGGTCTTGCGGCGTGCCCGTAAAGGGTCGGGGGCCACATATTTTTGCAACGTGTCAGTATTGTCTCGAAGTATCGACTGTTGGCCGTCGTCGTCAATGACACGGAAGCCGGAATGGAGGTGCTCTACGAATCATGTGGCGGCGTGCCGTATCGCGCTGTTGACGCATATGCCTCAGGTTTGGGAAACCGGGCGTGCTAGACAACATCCTCGGGCACATCGGCGGGACGCCCATTGTCCGCCTGAACAAGATTGGGAAGGCGGATGGCGTGCAGTGCGAACTTCGTAAGCGTTGCCCCGGTTTCCAACGGCGACTTGCCTGACAAGCCACGAATCAGTCGCCAAATGTGAGTTCTTCAATGCTGGAGGGTCCATCAAGGACAGAATTGGCCTGCGCATGGTCGAGGATGCCGAGAAGTCGGGTCGGATAAAGCCGGGAGACACACTTATTGAGCCCACGTCAGGGAATACTGGTATCGGCCTTGCCCTGGCAGCCGCCATCAAAGGTACACCCTGCACCTGTTTCGGTATCCAAACGGATCTGATTGTAGGCTCGCAGGCTACAGAATGATCATCACGATGCCTGAGAAGATGAGCCAAGAAAAAGTGTGCCCTTGTCTCTGCCATGCGATATCAGTTCGTCTGACACCGCGCTGTGTAGGTTAATATTCTGAAGGCCCTCGGAGCTGAAATTATTCGAACACCAACTGAAGCAGCCTGGGATTCTCCAGAATCCCATATTGGTGTAGCGCAACGCCTTCAGAAGGAAATTGAGAACAGTCACATTCTTGACCAGTACAAGTGGGTAGCCATGCCATGCGTGGACGTGCACCATTGGATGTTGATTTATGACGCAGGAATCCGTCCAATCCACTGGCTCATTACGAAGGAACAGCTGAAGAGATATACCTGCAGTGTCAAGGTCAACTCGATATGATTGTCATTGCTGCCGGAACAGGTGCGTCTGTGAGCCGTTTTGATTCAGCTTCTAATACGTCCCACAGGTGGAACGATTGCTGGTGTCAGCAAACGCTTGAAGGAGCTGCTACCCAACATCATCGTTGTGGGTGTTGACCCAATCGGGTCAATTTTAGCCCAGCCCGAGTCCTTGAATGGGCCGATCACGTCATACCAGGTTCCATTTTGAACGCCATTGTCTGTCTGGTACTAATTGTGACAATGGGCAGGTGGAAGGTATCGGTTACGATTTCGTACCCGACGTCCTCGACAGAAGTCACATCGATTTCTGGGTGAAAACGGAGGACCCCGCTTCACTGCGCATGGCCAGACGTCTTATTCGAGAAGAAGGCTTACTGTGCGGAGGCTCTTCTGGTGCTAGCACATTCGCTGCGGTCCAGGTTTGCATACAAACATTGTTCTTAACCTCTGTTCTGCGCAGTTCTTACATGAGCGTCGTAGGCGGCAAAGCAGCTGAAACCCGGCCAGCGTTGCCTCGTCCTTCTTGCGGACTCGATTCGTAACTACATGAGCAAGCATCTCAGTGACGACTGGATGGCTGAACACGATTTTCTTGACCCCGACACGCTGGAGTCGAACTTAAAGTTGAGCTGGTGGTCGGAGAAACGGGTAGGCCGTGTTCCCCATACCGTTGGTTGTTCCTGATGGAACCATGAAAGGTATCGGACCTGGACCTTAACACTCCAATGACGGCGTTACCGACAATGACGTGCAAAGATGCTGTTCAACTTATGCATGTCCGTGTATGCATTGCATCGTGCATCCTTCCATTGATATTGTCGCAGGACCATGGATTCGACCAGCTGCCGGTCGTCAACAACGAAAACGAAGTGCTCGGCATGATCACTGAAGGGAACCTGATGAGCCAGCTCAGTTCAGGTCGTGTCCGCTCATCGTCCCCAATATCTGACGTTATCTGTATGCTCGATCGTATCCCCAGGCTATGGCTCTCAAGGCTGAAACTTGTTTGCAGACCGCAGGTTCAAGCAGATCAAGCTAGACACGAAGTTGCGAACGCTTTCAAAAGTGTTCGAGACGCATCACTTCGTACTTGTCGTAACCACCCAGAAGTGTGCCTCTAGCCATAACAAGGTGGCCGAGAAGACAGTCGTGTTCGGCGTTGTCACACGTATCGACCTGCTGAATTTCATTATGGGAGGGATCGATGGTAAGGGCCTGTCTCGGTCGCAGAGCCTGGTCATGGAACGGACGCCCTGATGTTCTGCTGTGGCTTCGCCTCAGCCCCTGATACAACTGCCACCTTTTAGCTATGTGTCATGATTGTTCAACTGAGACGCTGTTACGTACCGAACGTATTGTACTTAAAGGGCCGCCAGGAACAAAGTCTACCGGTTCGCGCTGTTGTGCGATGACCTGAGATCAATTCCGGCAGAGTTCAAGGGCCATCAGCGGCACCGTCAGATTAATCGCTAACGGGTGGCGTGACGTCACGTCCTGGATATCCGCTGTTGATCTGCCGGCACGAAAGCAACCGCCGACGCCCACAAGCAATTGAACGTTGGGTTAGAGACGCGGTTCCGCGCCCGTCCCACTTGCAGCGTTAGCTGGCCCATCGTGGCCCGCGATCATTCCATCGCTTGAATTGCCGCCTAATCTCCAAACCGTAGACACCCGGCGCGCGCGTATGGGCCAGTGCTCTTCTAAATCACCCGTGCCGATAACGCGCGACACACAACTGATGGCAGCAGCAGGTAAAGGGACAGACATCGCCGCCAAGTTCGGCGTTCGACAGTGCTCGCCATGGGACGCGTACGATCGTCGCAACGCGCTTGGCGAGGGTGGCTTCTCTAAAATCTACCGGGTGCGTCACCGTCATACCAGCAAGCAGTATGCCATCAAGGTCCTCGACAAGGCACAGAAACACTCCCGCGACACGTTCTTCGTCGAGGTCAAGCTGCTCACGGCTCTGGACCACAAGAACATCATCTCGGTGTACGAGACGTTCGAGGACAAACACGCGTATTACATCGTCCTCGAGCTGATGCATGGCAAGGACCTGTTCGACGTCCTCGACGCGAAGCGGGACGTGTTCCCGGAGGCCACCGCCGCGAAGCTCATCCGCTCCATGGCCGATGCCGTCCGCTTCTGCCACGACCGAAACATCGTGCACCTCGACCTCAAACCGGAGAACTTCGTGTTCGCCCGCGCCGATGACATTGACCGGCTGGTCCTGGTCGACTTCGGTCTCGGGCGACTGGTGCGCCCCGATGCTCATTACCGGGACCGTGTCGGTTCGATGCAGTACATCGCACCCGAGATGATCGACGAGAACAGCGTCTGCACGGGTACTATGCTGAAGGCGTGCGACATGTGGTCATTGGGCGTCATCCTGTATATCCTTGTGACCGGGTTGATCCCGTTCAGCAACTGGGACGAGGTCAAGACTGGGCGGCTGCGACTGTCCAAGTCGATGTCGAAGGAGCTTCGCGATCTGCTCAAGTCGCTGCTGACTCGCGATACGTTCAAGCGGATTACTGCCGCTGAGCTGTTGACCCACCCTTGGCTAGCCATGATGGAGGACATCGGAAACAACCCGATGTACAAAGCCGTTCGTGCTGGCGCCGCCTTTCTGACGGGCCGCAAGAAAGCAACGTCGCCGATGCTCGTTGCTCTTATCGAGGCCCTGAAGCCGGTTGTCCTCGTGGAGGACAGGCACGAACTCGAGGGCCTTGTGGCGCATTTCGATGCCGATAATGACGGCGTACTGAACGACGACGAGTTTGCATCGCTCCTCTCGGATGACTCGGAGAGCGGGCCTGCGTCGTTATCGGCCATCAAGAAGGCGCTGACGATGCTGCCGAACAGCCAGTACAGGGAAGAAGCTGGCTTCACATTGAACGACCTCGTCCTGCTGGCGGCTGTGGGGATGCTCATCCTGAACACGTCGTCAAGCAGGAAACGCGTCGGGTTGGCTGTTGGGCAGAAGAAACCGAGGGGGATGATTACCAAAGGCGAAGTGGAGCACACGCTGAGGAGCGTCGATACCGCCACCATTTCCGCCGTATTCCGCGAGGCGCCGGTTCAAGAGCGTCGCAAAGTCCTACCTGTAGACGTGTTCGTCGCCGCTGTCCTCGATCGCTGACAGTCATAAACTGCTTCATTGCTGAGCCTACGCCGACTAGGTAGGCAGCACTGGCTCAACTCTCGTCAGGCGATCTCGACCTTCAACACTAATTGGCAAGTCGTGGTGGAGCGCAACACAGAACTGTTTTAACGACGTTTCTCAGACGATTCACCCTACTGGGGAGTGGCACCTGACTTGACAGACAGGGCGGCGAGACGTTTGGTCTTATCTTGCAAGGAGATTTGCAAGACCTGGACCTCGGCGAGCTGCGGAGTCACACTACCGTAGCCGTTGCTCATCTGAGCGGCGATCTCGGACAGCTTGACCTTTAGCGTCGCCTCGAGCGCCTTGATCGACGACTGCAGCTCGAACTCGGACGTGTCCGTCGCCGAGACGATTGGGGTTGCCATGGCGCGGTCGTTAATTGAACTGTATGACGTCATTGCGGTGCGCAACGCTCCCTAACCAATCGACTAGTGAGTCAACGTGCGATCAGCCATACGTTTGTCGGCCGAACCGGACGAGGCGACCCCAAAGGCATAGGACGTTCCAGACGTTTCTGGACCGAGGCCGCACCGCTGCCTGGACCCGTCGCGTAAGCCTTGCTACCCACACGTTCTAGCGTCGACCGAACCGTACTCTCCAGCCAAGTGGCTGGCTACCCCGCGTCACACAAACACGCACGGACCCAGACACACACGACCGAACGCGGGATGCCACTCAGCGAACTGTTCCACTTTCGTCCGACGTGGGCGACGTGACTTGGGTCCCAAAAAATGGCTAACGTTACGAACGCGACCCGGGCGATCCACTGTGCACCGGGGGGTTCTGCCGTGACAGGCGACGTGACTTGGGCTTGGCTCTGGCGGCTGGCCACAAAAATGGCGAACCCGGCGGTCCGGCCGCGCGTGCGATATCAACGCCGACCGCACGAGTCCAGAACCTAAAGACGACGCGACTCGACACATATCGGGGCGTATCTAATGCAGCAATGCTACGTTGGGTTTAAGTAGTAGCAATTTCATCATCTACGCGCCGCGTTACGGGACGATAGTGCTCCGCGGTCTCTGGCGGCCATCGTGATCCCTGTTGGTCACCTTAAGCCTTTTCCTGGACGTGACTGCTGCGATGGGCGATGGCCATATTGGCCCGGCGAATCGCCATTGGCAGCGCGGGGGTGGCCAAATCAATCAGCGGGTCGCGGATTTTTGGCCAGCTCCGGGTTCCCACATCGACGGCATCAGCGTCATCGACGGCATAGGTGATCGTGGCGGTTGGCGATGTTCAGCTCGGAAGCGGAGCGGGTGTACTACACCGACCAGTCGCTGTCTGTGAGCCACGGCCAGCAAGGATCAGTTGATGGGGGCAGTGCCATAGCGGACGGTCGCTTGTCGAACGATCAGGTCCAGGGCCGGTTCCGTCAGTTCTTGAAGCAATGGACGACGAAGGAGACGTACATCTACGTGGAGACCCTGCGGGCGAACTACGCCAAGGGCAAATACTTTGTCGAGGTCGACGTGTCGCATTTGCAGATGTTCGATGAGGACATTTACGCTCTCCTGATTGCGAACCCGGCGAAATATATCGCTTTGCTGGAGGACGCCGCCAAAGAGGTTCGCATTGTGGTTTCAGCATCCAGAAGCTATGGGAAGTCATATTCTCTGCCCTAGGTTCTGGACTTTACCACTAACAAGAAAGACATCCATGACGTTCAAGTACATCTGGCCGGGTTCGGCCGCGTATCCACGCTCCGTGGCCTTGAATCCCGTGATATCTCGAAGCTGGTACGCGTCCGCACCGCTGTTGTTTGCCGGCAACGACTAACACCAGTCAAGGTCAACATACCGGGCATCGTCGTGGGGGCAACGCGGACGAAATCGAAAGTGCACCGCATGGCCATCATGTGTCGCAGCTGTAACGATGTCAGGTACATGTACGCTCCATCTGGCATGGGGAATGCGCAGGTATCATCGGATGTACGCCCTATTTCCTGTATTGCGCTCTTGTTCAACTTCGCATCAGGTCCCTCGCATATGTGTAAGTTCCGCGAACACCGATGCCCGGATGCAGGGCGCTCCTGGGTGTCCCCTGGATCCGTACATTGTTCTTACCGAGCACTCAACGTTCATCGACGAACAGTACCTGAAGCTTCAAGAACGCCCTGAGGATGTCCCCACGGTACAAGGGCCCCGACGTTTCTGTATTTCAATAGTTCGCTGAGTGAACATCAGGGTGATATGCCTCGTCATCTGTCATGTTGCGTTGACCGGTACCTGACGGATCAAGTTCAGCCCGGATCTCGGGTTATGCTGACAGGCATATACTGCATGAACGAGAGCGCTCCCGCCAAGAGATCGGCTGATCGGTTCGCAAAGAGTTTCGCGTATGGCTGCTTGTACGGTGTGTGCCGACCTTGTTCGTTAATGATTCGTGAAGGTATCTGCGAGTGCTCGGTATCGCTCACGAAGGCGATGGAGCGTCCACCTCGTTTTCGGCTGAGGACGAACAGGAACTGCTAGAGCTTTCGAGGATGCCCAACCTATATCAAACCCTTGCGAACAGCATAGCGCCTCGGATTTGGGGTCACGATGATATCAAGAAAGCAATCGCGTGCTTAATGTTTGGTGGATCCCGGAAACTTCTACCAGATGGGATGAGGCTTCGGGGGGATATCAATGTCTTGCTACTGGGGTATAGGCGATGCTCGTACTGCCATTGGTTCACTCCACACTGACCTGTTGGCAGTGACCCTTCCGTTGCAAAGAGTCAGTTCCTGAAGTTCGTAGAGCAAGTTGCACCTGTGGCTGTTTACACGTCTGGAAAAGGCAGCAGTGCGGCTGGTCTGACAGCGTCAGTCATTAGAGACGCATCAACGAACGAGTGTAAGCCGATTTACCACTGCGATGTGCATTTGGCCGATTCACTTATTCGTTGCAGTCCATCTAGAGGCAGGTGCGTTGGTCCTTGCAGACGGAGGGGTCGTTTGTATCGACGAATTCGACAAAATGAACGAAATCGATCGGGTCGCGATTCACGAAGCCATGGAACAGCAGACGATCTCGATTGCAAAAGCCGTAAGGGCGTTATAACGGTAATCGTTCTGACTAGTTGGTCTTGACTGTCGCGCAGGGCATAACCACGATCTTAAACTCAAGGACATCCATCCTTGCCGCTGCAAACCCTCAGTACGGTAGGTACGATACAGAGCGTTCCGCTGCTGAGAACATTAGCCTACAATCCACGATCCTGTCGCGTTTTGACATGATCTTCGTCATCCTTGACACACACGACAGAGAAAGGTAGGATGTTTGCTTCGCCAACGTTCGCTGGTCAGTGTGAGCTAAGAATTTCGCTTTTCAGTGATGCCCGTGTATCGCAGTTCGTCATCAACGTCCACATGCAGAACAATATGATGGCCGTCGAAGATGCGGCCTTAATTCCGATTGAGACCATCAAGAAGTACGTTGGATTCTGTCGCCAACGCGCCCACCCGCGGCTCTCGCCTGATGCCTGCTTGACACTTCGCAATCACTACGTGAACATTCGTTCAGGAATGGCGCGAACGAGGAAGGAGACCGGTGATGCGCCTATTCCTATCACTGTTCGTCAGCTAGAGGCCATTGTCCGAATCTCGGAAAGTCTGGCGCGAATGGAACTCTGCCCTCAAGCCAATGCCGCCCATGTTGCTGAAGCGATCCGCCTGTTCAAGGTGTCGACGGTACAGGCAGGAAACACCGGGTCCATTGTACAGGGAGCGGGCGCCGACGAGTTCCGCGTTCTCGTCCAGCGCGCCGAAGACTTCATCCGCGCCCGTGTCCCAATTAGCCATCGGGTTGGACGCGAAGCGCTGCGACAGCAGTACCTGAAGGCCCTCAATGTCGACTCATATGCACCGTTCACCAAAGCCATCGAGGTTATGACGCAGCGTCAAGAAGTACGTGTCGAGAATCAGGGCCGGAACATCCATCGCGTTCGCTAGGCGTATCTGTAATGATTTAAACCCCCTATCCATTACTGTGCGCTTCCTGCTTGTCGTAGAATATTTACGTCTGCTTATGTAGCACGGAGGACGCCCATTACAGCGGAAGATGGTTCTGTGTATTATACTTTTGAGCAGTCTTATAAAGGAATGGCATCAGCTGAGTGGGAGGTTGATCCCATTCCCTGATAAGACTGCTCTAAAGTACTACACCGGACCATCTCCCACTGTAGCGGGCGCCTTCTGCGCTACGCAGACGTACATGTTCTACGTCAAGCAGGAAGCGCATAACACTGAACAGGGTTTAAATTATTAGAGTGGGAGGTCCATGAAGATCGGGTCGTCTAGGATGCTGTTGGGCTCGTCCGCCACGGGTTCAGCATTCTCGAACGACGTGTCGCCCGCGTCCGGTGACCGTTTCCTCTTTGACGACGTTGCCCCAACATTCCCGTACTGTTTGGTTTCTCGCAGGTATGCCAGCAGGCCCTTCAGCGGGATGACCATATCGCGAAACCCGACACTGTTCAACGCCTCGATGATATCGTCACCGGTCACCGTCTTGCGCTTCTCGGTCGTCAATCGCTCGCTGGCGACACTGGTGACGAAGCCGACGAATTCCGAAACGCATTCCTGGACGACCTCCTTGGCGTCGCGCGAGATCTTGGCCGACTCGGGCAGCTCCATACGCATCAGCCTATTGATGTTGGCGATCGGCAGCTGGCGATCGTGATCCCGGCCGACCTCGACGACCTGCTGCGTGTCGTTCTCCATCTGCCAGCCCGTCGACGACTCGGCCGAGTTGCGCTACTGCGACCCGGAATTTGTCCGACGAGCAGCAACGTGACTGACAGATCCTGCCGAGCTGCACCGGAGAGGGGCCCCAAAACCAGGTCGGGCTTCCGAGTCGCGGAACAAGTTGCCCCTGATTTTATTGTTGTCGGTGCCGCCGACTGCCATGGCCATCGAAGGGGACGTCATGGATCAGGTGCGGGCCGTGCTGAACGCGTCGTCCAACGATCACGCGCTGTACGAGCGTAGTGGGTTGCTGAGTGCGGCGGATGCCCTTGCTGATGGTGTGGGCGGGCAGGCAGGTGCTGGTGTCGGTGCTGGCCGAAGTGCGGTCGCTGCGCCTGTGCCGGGACGAGCTCAGTGAGATACAAGAGCGGGCCGCAAGGCAGGCCGACCAGCTGGAACGGGCGCTGGATACGATCGCGACGTTGGAGGCGCGCGTTGCTCGTGGTGAAACGAACCCGTCCACTACGAAAGTCCTGCGGTTGAAACGAAATCCCATGTCCACATCATCGTCATCAGATCCCAGCAGTGAGTCGTTCGCGCTATCGCCTAGTCGGCATCGCTCTGAAACGGCTGTGCAGCTGCTGAGAGTGAGGCGCAGACAGACCCCGACCAGCGGGACGTGCGGCTGACCTTGGAGATTAACGAGTTGCGGGCTGAAGTTGACGCGTGGAAGAAGAGAAGGAACACGCTGATGCAGGTTGGCCGACCTGGTCCACGTTTGTGCCCGCTTGCGGAACTCTGATTGGCGTACCCTAGGTTTACGCTCGTGAGACGGAACTGTTCCGAGACGACCTGCTGCAGATGCTGGGGTACCGTATCGAGTATCTGGCCCATCAACGAGAGTACCGGTTGCGTTCGATGTTTGCAGAACCGGGCAGCGACGATGACGACGACAACGTTCTGTTGTTCCGGCGGGCACGCGATGGCAGCATACAGGTTATCGAGACGCGCTTCATCACTGAACTGCCCGCATCGACGCTTGACAGTTTGCACACGTCGAGTTCTATCCCTGTCTTTCTGGCACACGTTACATTGGCAATGTGGCGTCAACGGTCGTGTCCATCGTGAGGCGCACGCAGCGCAGAGGCGGGCGGAATCGATGTCGGAATATAACGCTTATTAGTCCAGTAGTGAAATAACCTCGATATTGGCCGGATGAACCTGACGCCGGAACGGAGCGAACGCCTCGGGAGGCGGGGAATCAAAGACGGACCCAGAGATCGGGGCTGCAGGTGCCTCAGGTATTTGGGGACGGACGTCAACGGGCACCGGCGATGCAGACGACGCGGTAACGAGCTTCGCTTTCTTGGCCGGGGATGGCAGCGATTCTTTCCTCGGTGGCGAACTGGGCGTTGCGACTGGACCTGTTTTCTCTTCGGCCTGGCTGTTCTTTGCTTTGTATCGCTTGTAGGCATCGTTTAGGTGGATCATGGTCACGCCGCATTCCGCCGGCCAGCTTTCCAGCACCTATCGAAATGAGTCGGCGCCAGGTCACCAGGTACTCTCGGGGCAGGGCTGAACAGGCCAATGTTACCTGCTTGAAATATCTTCGACGTACAGCATCATCTTGCAACGGCTCAACCTGAAAGCTTGGATTAGATTGCATCGCCCTCAGCGAAACAAAGGGGCACGTACTTTCGATGGGGTCCCATCTCCTTGAGGTTTCGGCTTCGACTTGGACAGCGCTGCGTTCGAGGCCACAGTCCACTCGTGCGCACACGAGGACAATTCGAGAAGGTCGGGGGCGAACAAGTCCCATCGGCATCTGCTGAACGTGAGCAGTAGGCCGTTTCCAGTGCGTTCCAGCAGCACCCTAACCTGTACTTATGCTTATCCTTGTCCGCGCCCTTCTTGTATACATTTGGCGCGTTGGCGTTCCCGCTGGCGACAGCCGCTTCGTATGACGCGACATCTTTTCGGATCTTCATTTTCAAGCGCCGAATAATCTGCACAACCATAAGTACATGATCGTCCCTGCTCAGAAGAATTAAGTAACCTTCTTTGCATTCGTCTCGTGTTTCTTGGGTAGCCATTGAGTATACATTTTCTTTAACCTCTCCTTGATATTGCCTTTGGCAAAAGGTGAGTGCTCTGGAAACACGCCAGACAGCTGCTGGTACAAGTGCTTCCTCTCAGTAGCCTTGGCGGCACGAATCCGCTCTTCGATGCCCATCAAGGCCGTCTCCAGAGTTGCAGGAACAGGTCTTTTCCCACCGTCCATCTCAGCGACTTTCGCACCAAGCGACTCAATCAAGTCACGCAGAGCGGTCATTTCCTCAGTGAACGGCTCGTCAACGACCCCACCGAGTGTGACCTTGACTCTGGTGTCCTCTTCGACCGGAGGACGCAATGGAATAGCTGCAGGACGAATGCTCTTCTGCTTCGGCTTCGAAGGTTTCGGTTTAACTTGCTTCTCTACGACCGCAATGTCGCCAGTTTGAACAAAGAAACCTACATGTATACCGAATACGCTGGTGAACAACAACAGTACAAGCATACCCAGCATACAGCGGCCAAACCTTTCATTTCTGTTTCAATCCTTTTGGATTTCTCCACGTCGAACAATTCGCTATCGTCGATGAACGGATCATTAACGTCGTAATAGCTGCCTCGCGAGTGGACTTCGTCATCTTCGTCGACGCCGCCATCCTTAATTCCGTACCATGAGATATTCGTGCATGACAATGGAGAGCAAGACAGCTGCCACGTACCACATCCATTCGGTCTGCCCCGTCCGCCGGCTCCTCTGACGAACTCTCCAGTGACGCACACAGCGCCGTCCACGATATCACAGGACCTGCACATGCGCGTGAGAAACGGCAATCAATGCCATCGACCAGGCGGTCGTGGACCCGTCTCCTTGAGATCGACCCAGAAGCGGAGGCAGCCGATCGGTTCGTCGGCCGACCCTACGTCATCACCATCCTCCTCCTCTTCCTCCTCCTCCTCCTCTTCCTCTTCGTCATCGTCTTCCTCCTCATCGTCGCGCTCGTCTTCCAAGTCAATCTCCTCAACAGCAGCGGGCGGCGGCCCCGTCGTGATCATCGTAACGCACGCAGCCGGCGCGCGCAGTATAACGCTGTTCGACGCCGCACCAAGGCCAACGGTCTGATTGATGCCGTCTGGTGGCCGTTGCCCAACTCGCACGCCAACTTGCCAGTCTCCACGCTGACGTTGTCGGAAGGGTGTTCAAACGCAGAGTGCCTGTTGGTTCTAACCTAATTTTATAGTCTAGTGATCGAGCGAGCCGCGTCTTCAGACGAGCGGTAGGCGTGAGAAACGAGGTCGCCAGCGTCGTGACGGCCATTTGCCTCGGGCCCTGCAGGGTGGCATACGCAACGATGGTTGGGTATAGATGGTCGCATCCGGGTCTTCGTCCTCCGGGATCAGCGAGACGCGCCGTCGTCGTCGTAGAAGGCGGCGAAGACGATGGACGAGGTTCCGGGATTCGCAGTCGCAGCGAACGTCGCTGCTGGTCGCCACCAGGAATACCTTGACGTACAGCTGTTCGATACCGCCCTCGGGCTGTGCTGACATTGGCCAACCCGTCGCGGCCGCATCCGCGCTCGAGTGCCGGCTGATGCGATCACTTGATGACACCGACGTGGACGAGCACTCGCGTTCGTTCTGTCGACATGAAGGTCTCCACTTCCGTCTCGCAGGATCGGGCATGCCAGGCCCACGCTTAACTTCCGGCGCCCTCTTAGCATTCCCTTCACTTTCAGATCTGCGGATACGGTCAGTGGCCACTCGGAGGACAGCGACGGTGGATGACACGTACAGCAGAGGCATGCTCTCTCCGTGGCCGCCAATTGGAAATGACGGCGCCGTGCGGTCGTCGGGCATCTCGGCAGTCAGCGTTCGGCTCCGCCCGAAAAGGGTGCCCGAACCGAGAGCCGAAAACAACGACCCCGCTCAGTCGCGTCTCTCACGCCCACCCGCGTGGCGGTCCGATCCGCGACAGGCTATTCCTGTCGGCGGTCCGTCGGCAATTGGTCGAGATTCCGGGCGTACCCCGCGCGTTGCGGTATGGATGGAAGTGCGTCCAGCCACACGGGCGCACCACACGGCACAGTGCACTGGGTGGCACGACGCGTCCGCCGCTCACGTGTCTGCCGACAGAGGCCCCGGCAGTGTCTGCTGAGTAACCGGGTGTCTGTGATGCACGGCCACGGGTCACATCAGCAAGCCTCCTCGTGTCGGCGCCACTCCTTATGTAGGCGGAATTGCTATCTTTTTCAGGGAACTAACACATGTTTCGGATTTGTGCCGCCGACGAGTACTGGGGCGAGCCGGATATGGCTTTTGCAACGCAAGCTTGGAGATATGGTACGTTGTCAAGCATATAAACCAAACGGAATTGATGAACGTTACCCGGGTTTCGATGATTGAGTAACCTGCCCGGGCCCGCTGCAGTCGGCACGATGAGGTCAGTCTCCGATTGTTGCCTTAGATATGAATCCTTCGATTCGCCCCTTTGTCGCCCATATGGATTACGTGCGCTACCCGGAAACGATTGCTGTAACCGAGAACTGAACGGCGTCGTCTGAATGCTGAATTCGGCGCCAGAGGATGTCACTAAGCTGACTCCAATGAAGCAACGGAATCATATAGCATGGCAACGCTTCCTGCACCGCGCTGCTAGGTATCGAAAGGTCGCCGACATGTGAAAATTCATCGTCACTGGCGATCAACGCGTCAGCTTTAGAGGGAAGGGTGAGTTGTGGAATTAAAAGGTTCCGTAGTTTCTTTGGAGGCACAGCTTGAAATATATGACGTGCGCTGGCGCCGAATTCGGTCACAATAATCGTTTCCAGGAGCTTTACTGTGTAGTAATAGTACTGATAAACCCAAAGGCAAGACGTATGCAATGCGCAACGCTACAAAAAGGTGGTCTTGCGGAGTTTCCCGTTCGCGTTGCCTGCATATACGGTAGCTGTCGTGTTGGCCAGGAAGAAGACGGCCTGATCGCAGGGCCATATACGGAACAGCACCGACCGAAGGCTGCAGTGACGGCAACGGTCAACGTTGTACGAACGTCGCTACCCGTACGGTCGTGTTGGCTCTACTGCAACATGCGTCGGGCCGCTAAGTGGGTGGTATGTATAACGCACGCCCGTAGGTGGCCCAATTTAGGCAGGCGTCCGTCGGCGGTGTCCGAAGGCGCGCTCGCGTGCTCCGACGCCCGAGCGGCAAACCGCATTTGGCTTCCTGAGGTTTGCGCAATGAAACAGCAAGGCGGGAGGTCGATGGAGGTTCTCTCTCTGATCTTCATTGTTGTTGCTGCACAAGTCAACGCGATGGATCGTTCACTCGAGTCTCGCATGACAACCTTGGGACGTCAGAACGGTCCTGGCGCGCCCGCGACGCATGGTTCGAGCCCGCGGTCGGAGAGTGTACCTGCTGGCGCATCGCAGACGTTTGCGCAAGGCGCGATAGTCGACGCTGACAGTGTTCACCTTGGCAAAATTGAGGACGTGGATGATGATGACGAGCAGTACGTCTGCGCAACGTTTCTATGCATCGGTTTGACATTACCATCAGGTCCAGGCCGTCAGTTGGCATCAACGCCAAACGTCCAGGCCAGCCTATGGTTTCACGTCCCGTGCCCGGGCTGTCTCGGGAGCACTATTTGCCCTTTCATACCGTTGGTTTAGGGCTTGTCCAATCGCAACTGTGAGTCCCAATGCGTCCGTACGTCGCAACCATACCGGCAGCCGCTTACCGGCGATTCTAGCTATGGGCTTTCTGCCAATCCTCGGCAAGTGGTGCGCAAATGCGGCCGGGTACGTCTGGTTTGGTTTGAGCTGGGAATCGTACTTTGACCGATCGACAATATAGCCTCTGTCTGTACCATCCGTCGCTGTCAGCGAAGTTCACTGCAATCCAACGGTTGGTGGATTTGATAAGCTTCACCTGCGAGCTGCTCCACCTGAACTGTGTACCTGTCACTGTATTCAGGAACAACGACGTGCACTGAATGAGAGTGTGTCGAATTCCAGCGGCTGCTCTAACCAGACGGCGAGCCGCACCTTTGAAGTACGTTCGGCGCTTTGTCTGTCTGAGGTATATGTTTTGAAAGCTTCCTTAATCTGTCCAGGTACTAGTTGAAGCGTCAATGTCTGTTGTCACGCCTGCGGCGAATGCTGTCCCTTGCAGTCCAGCGGTTAGGTCACGTACTGAGGATACCTTGGCAGCATTTCGGCTAAACTGGTTTGCTCAGGCAGACGTGCTTCCGCGAGGCACCATGGAGTCGTTCGTGTCGAATGATGCCGATGAAGTATGGCTGCTTGTGCCGTATATCGGAATGAAGTCTGACGGGTTGGGCTTCTAGGCACCGACTGCACCGTCGATTATCGAAAGTGGCGCGCTTGTGAGCTCGTCATCGGATGGCCGTTGCAACAATGGAGCGGTTGGTAAAACCTGTTCGCCTGATAGGGATGTCGTCCTAACGTGCAATGCCTCGTTCAGGAGGACGCACATCTCCCTATGGTGAATGCATCGAATGGCAGCAGTTGCTCCGACATGACGACGGTTAACACAACTGAAGTATGTCACGGTTGCGTGAATTTGGGATATGACCTTGTGATACGCTTGATTTGTAGGCACCGACCGTGCTGACGACCCGCATATGTTCCGCGCCCATGATCTTAACAGCTGGTGACGGGCCTATCGAAGGAGCGGTTAGTACATTATCCGTCCCGAAACGTGTTTCGCTAAATGGAATGCTAGTCCAAGATAATCCCCGTGAGCATCGCGGAGTTGAATGGGTCGAACGCCAGCGACAGTTCCGAAATCACGAGGACCCCAGCACAGAAGGAGATTAGTGTGTCGCCAATGTCAGCTCGTCGGCATTGTATGAACGTCATGTGTGCTGATGAGGAAGTACAGATTGACGCCGATGTCTTCGGCGTCTCTGTCATCTGCTGGCGGTTCCCGTTGTGATGACCCGCTGAACAAGGCCGTGCCTGAGACCTTGGACTCCAGTACCCATCTATCGAGGTTGGTATCGGCGTCTGCCTGTTTCACTGGCCTCGTTTAACCTGTGTTGCAGTGGGACCGAGTCGCACCATGTCGCACCAAACGTTTCTACGACGATGACGTATGCTGCTGTAGCGGCTGCCGTTGCTTTGCCGGTACTCTCCTGGCGTCACGTTACAAGGCGGCGCTCGTCCGGTGCCGTCGCTCCTCACGATAACGCCGAGCGACACGGTCTTCGTCGAGTGGTTGGCGTAGGCGCTGGGCTAGTTGGCACAGCAGCGATCGCGTACCAGCTCTTGAAAGAAGCACGAAAACCGCTGCCAGCTGGGCGACCTGTTCCCGAATCGTCCAGACGTCGTGGTCCTGAACAGCACTCGAAGATACCTGTTCTCGTCGGTACTGCTCTCGGCGTTCTCCTGATTGGCATTGCCCTGTCCGTCTACCTGCGCAAGCGTCGTCAGCGCCGGGAGCTGCTGAAGCTCGCCAAGTGGCACACAGTATTCCCTGACCCTATCGTCTTCGACCATGGGATTGGCGAGGAACGCGTCTAGCCCATTCGAACTCACACTGTCACCTTCGTCCCCGAATACATCTCGTGACCAGTTTCTATCTCACTACATTGCCCGTCCTTTCCGGGCACATGAACGTCAAGGCTTCGCAAGTCGGAATGCGATAGGGGCACCTTCGATCTTGTGTGAACGTAACCGGCTGCGGCGTTATGATCTGGTACCCAGAGTGTATACGACATGGCCAGTCTCGTCACTTGCTCCTGATGAAGGCCCGCAGGATCAGCAGCGACAGGACGAGCATGAACACGCCGATGACGATACTGGAAATGAGGGCGTCGGTGACGTTAATCGGAATAGGGGTTAGCGCCGGCGCCGTCTGCATCGCGACGATCGACGCGCCGGCGCAAGCCATCAGGCAGACGGCCACAGCAGCGATCGCGCCTGCGTGTAGCGGTGACCCCATCGTTGCCACCTCGTTGCGCCTTTCACGTTTGGCGCAGTGGGCCCCAGCAATGGGCACACACACGTTCGTCGGTCCAGAATACGGATACGTCTTCTCGAATGTTCTGTACGGGTGGCCGCATGCATGCATGCGTCCGGGTGTGCCCACGTACAGCACCATCGAAAGAGGGCTCCGTCAGGCGCATCCCTGACGGCTGATGACTGATCGACCACGAGATCCCATGGTGGTCACAGACTGAACGTTGGGAATCGCGTCGGCGACCAGCGCCAGTGTTGACCATGTCGGGCGCGGGCGGTGAGCGATCCGGCCCTCAGGAACCGGTCCTGTTTGTCGGGCATGGTGGCGGGCCCGGATTCTTCATGCGCGTCCCCGAGGGGCACCCGATGAAGAGCATCGATGCGGATTCGGTGTACCCGGCGGTACTCGCCCGTCTCGTGTCTTGCCACCCGATTAACCGCTGAGGATTGGCACTGCTAGAAAATGAAGTCCTGCTTCCAGGAATTGTATGGCGGCGATCGACGGCCCAAGGCGATACTGGTGGTGTCGGCGCACTGGGAAGGCAATCGGGCCATCGAGGTGCTCGTTCGATCTCCCAGCCCCCTGCTGTTCGATGTCAGGATCACGAGCCTGCCTCGACATGTATCCCAAACTGAATGTGCTCCTGCCTGCGTAGTACTATGGGTTCCCCGAAGAATGCTACAAGTACACGTACAACTGTCCCACTGACCTGTCGCTAGCTGCCACCGTCCAGAACCTTCTGGGTAGGTCATGCGCACCACATAAGGTTTAACGACATCGCTGACCATTCTTCCAGAATCCAGTGGCATTACGTGTGGGCGGAACACTGAACGCGGGCTGGACCATGGCGTATTCATTCCGCTGATGCTCCTTGTAATAATTAGCGGCATACGCGGTGTGAACAGCTGCCCGCCGACTAAAGGACTGATGTCTTAGGCCCCCGATGCCGGTATTCCGGTTGTCCAACTATCCCTGCACCCGTCACTTGACGCTGAACTTCACATTCGTCTCGGCGAGGTTCTGTCTCCGCTTCGGTCCCAAGGGGTGCTCATCCTTGGATCAGGTTGAACGGTGGTCGTCACTGTTCGCCCCATCACGCATGCTGACCGTGGCCGTTGTGAAAGGCATGGCAACACACAACCTCAGCCTGATGCGCCACAGTACCTCTAGCGATCAGCCTGAGAAATGGGTCGCCGATTTCCACGCCTGGCTGGATACAACCCTGTTGAACTCCACGCCCGACGACCGGCGGAAACGCCTGATCGTCTGGGCACAGCAAGCGCCGCATGCTCGCAAGGCGCATCCCAGAGAGGAGCATCTTCTCCCGCTGCTGGTTTGTGTCGGCGCAGCCGGATCAGGGGCGATGTCGAAACGTTGGGCAGGATGGGCAGCTGGACATATGTCTCTGGCGTCGTACAGCTCTCCTTAATGAGATATTCCATACGGATCGTCAGTAAATATCCAGCGGTATCGTCGCTGCTTGCACCGACGATGGATACCGGCTTACCGCCGTTGGGCGAGCCATCACCACCAATACTTCAGGCAGCTGAGATCTCCGGTCTCCAGATAGCAACAACGGAAACGCCGACACCAACCGCTGTCGCGAAGGACGGCGACCGACGTCCTGGACAAGACGATGGTAGCGAGGCGCTATCGCGACCGACGCCTCGGAGGCAACTGGCGGTTCACGACCTCAACCGCATCTGCTCTGCTTTCTCGGCGGCACCAGTCGACGAATCGGCTGGTGGTGACCCGGTCGATGCCGTCATTGGGCGACTTCGCGAGCGGATCGCCAAGATCACGATGGGCGAATCGCGAACGCGGGTAGCGGCGCTGGCGTCTTGGGAGCGAGCCGAACGCGACCTTCTGAAAGAACGTCGGCTTGCTGAAGAGGCGCGCGCCGATTCCGAACGGGAACGTCGACGCTGGTCGGAGCAGCGCGACGAGCTGCTGAGAGAGGTCCATCACACTGGACAACTCGTGTCGCCACTGGGCTGACGATGCGGTTGTCAGGTCGCTCGTCGAGACGAATCGGTGCGGATCGTGTCGAGTAATTTGTCGAGCGCCGAGGACGAGATCCGGCGGTTGTTCAGCGAGAAGACGCGTCTGGAGGCCCAGGTGGAGTACATGGAGCGGCGATGCCAGGCCGAGAACGACTCGCAGAAGGCGTCCGTACAGGTCACGATCGATCGCATGGAAAACGAGGCCAAGATACGAGAAGCGCACCTGCAGGACAAGGTTTGCTCCAACACACGCTGCGACCGCGTTGCGTCTGCTGAGATTGTGCAAGATTGATCATTTGCAACGGGAACGTCAGCAGCACGTCCTCGAGGGCCTCGAGTATCGCAAGGCCATCAAGCGCCTGCAGATGGACCTGTACGACGCCCAGCGGCGGGCGGCCCTGCAGGCCCAGATATTCCAGGGGCCATCCGACGCAGAGCAGGCGAGCAACGCGCGGGAACTCGACAATCTCGATAGGCAGATCGCCGACCTGACTGCCGAGCTATACCCGAACAGAAAGACAGCGACAGCGACGGCACCCAGGTCGAAACGACGATGACGTTGTCAGCACGTGCACAGACCCTTTCCGCCTATACGACAACAGCACTGGCGCAGCAACCTGATCAACCATGGGCGATCCGGGGCCTGTTCGTTTAGAAATGAGCGCGCGTGACTTTGCTGTGCCGATGCGAGGGGCGAAGACTGGCGGCCGCATTAGAGATGACAGACGACACGTTTGACACGTCGAAGTCGTGGTGGCGTTGCGCCGTCTTCTGAGCCAGCTGGACATCGGCACCCCGTTCGATGACCATAGCAACAAGTCGGTCGGCGATCGGCGACTGTGTCGCATAGAGTAGCGGCAGGCCACCTTCCGCATTCACGTCGATCGTCTTCGACGCGAGCAGCTCGCGAACACGGTCTACGTCCGACGTTTTAATCGCGGCGATCAGCTGGTCAGCTTCAGTTTCAGGGATGACAAAGAATCCCTCATCGATCTGAATCAAATCGGGAACATCTTCTGCACCCTGGGCCTTGCGCGTCCCGGCGACCGCATCCGACGGTGAACACGATGGTCCAGCGGCGGTCGTATCGGGTTCAGCTTGGCGAAGCGAAGGCACAGACCGGCGCTGCCGCGTCGGGCGCAGAGATTCGGTCGCATCCCTAAGCGCGGCAAGGACTCGATCCTCGTCGTAGTTCGGGTCCTGCCGAGCAGATCGTATCGCAAGGGGCACATCGACACCGCACGTAAGCAGGGTGCTCATGACGGCGCGGGAATTGGGCGATTGCGTCGCTCGCAACAGCGGGTACCCGTGCATGGCATTGATATCAGGGCGGCCGCGCAGCACAATCTCAGCGATCCCGTCGACGTCGCCAGCGTCAATGGCAGACAGAAGGCACTGCGTATCGATGGTGCATTCCGACTTCGTCTCCTCACTGCTAATGCAGGAAGATCCAGCGCTTACATCGCTAGCGGACGAATCGTACCGCTGGGCAAATGCCTTCAGTACACTGTGGGATACAAGAGGTTGTACGACATTACCTCGCGCAATGCACTCCCGATGCGGGTGTACTCTGAACTGATCTCGCGGGTCGCCCGGCGGTAGGCGACATCGTCATCGGGCTGGGACAGTGGGCAGCAGATACAGCAGATCGAAAGAAGCATGTCCCGAAAGGTGCGACCGGCTCTGGGCCGACTAGTGTCGCCCCGGGACACCAGCGGCGTCGACTGGTTCGGTCCCTTGTCGACGCCGTGCACGACCCTGACTAGAACGAGCATGGCGACGACCATTAGCGAAGGCGACAGCGTCATGGCAGCAGCAGCAAAGTCCGACTGCGCCGCACATGAGCGCCCGTCCAGCGACACCGAAATCGTCCAGTGCTGCGCTGTTGGCCGTACCTACCGTACCAACGTAAGGCATCTTTATTGTTACGCGAAGCAAATTCGCCCGCGTAAACCTAAAATACAGTAAGCGTAATAGATTACGCACGTAAGACGTCAAGATAAAGTAAAGCCTCCCGAGCAGCCGGACAAGTGCACGATCACGGCGTCCAGGGGCCGGCGCAAGCGCCAGTCGCCGACGAAAACCGATTCTGCGAAGACGACGACGGAACGTAAAAGATTCTGTTCCCGGTTGTCCATTGGGGGCGTTGGCACTTTGGACAGGAGGGCGTCTCAGAGGTTTTATACCCCGATGCAGCCTCCACGTCGCACTTTCCAGTTCTGCGATGCGGGACGGCACTGCTGTCGCGCTGGTCCAAGCTGGTGAGCGGACCTGCGGGTTTGCGCATGCATCTGGAATTCTGGATCATCGATTCCCGAAGCCGTTTGATTCGCTCGATGTTGAGACGAAGCTGGGTTGTCCATACGCAAGTACGTATCGTCTTGTATTCGAAGTTGTTTAGTGAGACGCTGCTGTTTAGGATTCTAGCGGGGAGGTACGGCTTCACCGGGGTCCCGCCGAAATCCAGCATAGTACGTCTACATCGTCCGACAGCCTCGGGCATCTCCGGTGACATGTTTTGTAGGCTGGACCGCCCAACTGGTAAGCCACGAAAGGAGGGCGGTCCGGTCTATTAATTTTACCAGTTCCGTTTGGCAATCAACGGCGAACCATCATCTTCTTCGGACTGCGCCGCGCTGCACCCAAGGACTCCGTGGACGACCCGAGTCGGATACCTGTACGTCGTACCCGGCCGGGTTGCGGAAGGCGCTTGGCGAAATGTTGATGGGCTTCTGGCGTGTTCTGAAGGCGGTTCGACCGTGTAGCTTGCACGTAGCTGCGCCCACCCATACACAAACGCAGACCTTCAGTGTCGTCGTCAGTGTGAGGCATCGTTACCAGCACGTGCACAAAAGCAATCCCTGTGTCACGTGCCCAGCACGCCAGGGTAACACTGCCTGGCCCACGTTTGATGGCCATTGGTCTACGTCATCTGGTAAATGTACTTCTACTTTACGTTTACCGGTATTACGTTTACGTTTTTACGTATACTTGCCGAGGCCTATGTTGCTTCCCCCGCAAACGAGCGTGCTGCCTGCCCCGCACTTAAACCGATGTTGCATAGGTGGACAGACTTGTACTACTGGGAACGATGCGCTCATGGTAATACTGCTTTACATGAAATGGGTGGAGGGTGCCAATGCGTTGCTGCGCCCTCTGCCTGCGACGAAGCGGTTCTTCCAGTCACGCACCCGCAACGGATCGATCCTGTCGCCGCGAGTCTTGCACAGTGCCTGGACCGGTTCAAAACAGAGATCGGCATGAGATCAAGTCAGCGTTTGACCTTCCATAAGCGCTGGTCACTGGCGATCAGTCCAAACGGGGAGCTAACAGTGCCGACACGGGCAAGATCACAAGCGGATAGAAATGCGAAACACAAGCTAAGGATGTGCTTCGGCAGCGTCAGCGTATCCGCCGGCAGCATCGGACGCCACATCGTCCTTGCTATAGAATTCTCCACAATGGACACGAGAAGCGTTACGTTCCTCAGCGCCCCTTGGCCATCAACAAAGGTTCGAATAGGCAGTCGAGCGCGGGCGTGGCAATCGGCACCAACCTGCAGAGCATCGACCAGCAGAATCCCATTGAGAGCAACCATCGACGTCAGGAACGATCTTCCATCAGCCTTACACGGTCAGTCAACCAAGTGAAAACGCAGTAAGCATAATGACAATAACCGTTCGGAATCGGGCTGTCGATGAGGCCGACGAGTAGGTTGGTGCTAGGACTCGAGTCAGGCCGTCCATTTCGATCAGAGAACAAACGGCAGCAGTGAGCGTGTCCACAGGCGAACTTGGTTCATGGACAAGGACACGCTCGACCAGTTCATCTCCGATCGGCGTCAGCGCCGCCAGCCGTCGCGCGCGATGCCGAATCGCGCTGATCAGCGGCACGGCGACGCCTGCCGGCGACGTCGCCGTCATCGATATCGCGTTGCGGTCACCGTGCAGGCGAGCATTGACGACGAACCTGCCGGCTATTGTCACAACGACCACGTCAAGTACCGAACCGGACGTCTCCTGGTCCACGTAGCGTCCGACGACGTGCCCGTGCCGGGACATGGCCGGGATCGCCAGCAGAGCTTCGTCCAGAGCAGCTACAAACTGCTGCGCCGACATTTGCACTGCGCATTCGGCTGTCGTCCCGCGATGGCCCTCCAGGGTCATCACGTTGGCCTCACGTGCAGCGCCAAGGTGAATGGAGTGTGATGCGCCACATGTTCCGGAACGGGGGACCCCTGTCAGCCCAGAGACGATGAAGGAGCCGACGGTCGCGAGCGTCATTGTGTCTGCAACCACTGTGGTGGTGATGGTATCGCGACGAAAACCCGAATGAGGTCGCATTTGAACGTGTGCCCCAATCTGAACGACCGGTTTCTACCCGGCAATGGATTTCTATCGCGCGCGGTTGTTTCCGAGCGTCCAGTGGCTTCTCCGGCTCCCTCTACCACTATCGTATCCAAGATACCTTGGGATCGGGCCCGCCGCGAGGCCTTTGAGTTTGCTCTATGCTCGGCGGTGATACTGAAGGGCAAAGGATTCAATCTTCTAGTAAGTCCTGAGTTCAAGCTGGGTACGACACATGACGTCCTCATAACTATTCGCTCAGCTCCGGCTCAGCTCCGGCCAGGATATCATGCTTCTGTGACATGATGCAGAGGGCCTTGCTGGTTTACCTCTAAACACGTTGCTTGACGGGAGAGCTGACCTTGGGTGTAGGAGCGGCCTAGGTAGAGAGTGCAGGGCTGCGTTCTCGGTGGCTGGTCCGGTATACCTCGTTTACCGAAGCGGCCACCACTGACTGGTAGACTAACTATCGTCCCGTTACAGACGCGACCACCAGTGGAGAAGGCCGCGGCACTGGCTATTGGCTATTGTCACTTTCGAGCGCGCGATTCGATCGTTATGGGGCGGCACGGTAAGCGTACGCTCCCAGAAGCTGTGAAGATCCGGATCCACAAACCGACGTGGACCGTTAAGCGTGATATCGTGCTGGAGGTATGCTCTTACGCCAATGGATATATATGCAGCAACTGTCTGCTCACATCACATACAGAAAACAAAAGAAGTATTTCGCGGCCATCAAAGGCTTCAGCCCAGCACGAGAGAATGGGGATGCTACATTTCTGGCGCTTAATGTCCCGTGTTGTGGTGGACGATGATACGCGATTCACAACCGAGGCCGAGCTACGCGAGCTCGTTGCCTCTGGAAAAGGCCCCGAGCTGATAAGCTCATTCCTCGTCGAGCATTTCGTACAATACTTGCTCGATCACTGTCCGCAATGGACAACACCAGGAACGTTTAGTGCATGTTGATGGGGTTCGCTCTAATTTACAGCACGAATTCTTCGCCGGCGCTGAAATTGAATCTCTGACCGGTCGGCCGCGGTCAGCGCTGAACAAGTTCATTAAAGAGGAGTTATGCAGGCGTCAGGACGTGGCAGGTGGGCTTTGGGGAGCTGCCCATGGATTGTCATTTACTATCTTGCTGATCATGCGGGACTAGATGTCGTCAACCTGCCATTCCTGCCCCGCTCGCGTTTTCAAACGCTTGCTCGTTTTCTTTTCATGTATGATTGCATGATTTATTGCTGTCGAAGAGTGTCCTAAGCCGATCCTGTCAGGGAGGACACGGTCGATTCGATCAAGCTATTCTGTATCGTCGTCCTGGCACGGGATCTCTGCGGTCGAATGTCGGATATGGCATCGATTGCAGCATCGAACCTGCTGTTAGATCGATGGCTTGTCGTCCGATTTGCGCGCCAAAAGGTATGATGTGCCGTTTCTGGTTTCCATGACGAAACCCCTAACAATTGCTGTGTCAGGTGGGCATAAGCCAGGCACTGCCGCTGGTGTGGGATCGCGAATGGGAACTGTGCCCGGAGATTGCACTGGTTATCCAGATGTTCCTTTTCGGGGCCCAGGACGATTACGTGTTCCCAGACCTCCGCGACGGTCGTACCAATAGAGTGAAGGACGGGCCGTCGTCTGAAATCACTCGGTTGATGAAAAAGTTCGTCGGCCGGGAATTCGACGGAGTGCCGGTGTTGCACGCGGAGGAGGCTCATGCGTCTATCATTCGCCGGTCCGCCGCTAATGACATGGTGCACGCGTGCGTCCCGGCAGACGCTGCCGACGCTCGAGGAGGCTGGGCTGCTCGGTTCTCCGCGTCTGTCCGTTCGCTGAAGTACGTCGTCAAGGACGCCACGATGACGCTTTATCAAGCGGGTGCCGGTCTTTCTGGCCACAAGGTCCCGTCCTGTCTGCCTCAGGAGGACATTATTCTGCCCGTGTCTCTTGATTTCGTGGACAGTTTGGATCATGCTGACCGCCAGACGGTGCTTATGGTTGCGCGTTCCACGTTCGCCGACACCGGGCTGAGTGACGGACCAGTCCTACGGCACTTGTTCGCGGTTCTCCTGAGGTTTGTATCGATCCTGGTGGATCACGTAAGCGATCATCTCGTGCTCGACAAGGTGCGCGAGCTCTCCATAACAACCGGTGTGGCGATGGACACGATCCTTAGATGGGGGAAGCTGGTCCGTGAGCGACACGGCAGCGTCAACCTTCGTCCGACGATGCATGATGGTGACCTCATTCGACAAGTTCGTCTTGTCCCACTTCCTGCTCTTAAAGTCCAGCGTGTACGCCTTGGTTGCCGCCGCAGCTGGCGTATCACCAATCGATGCTTTTGGTATAGGTTCCCGTTGGTCAACATTCTGGCTCATCGGGTTGTCTTTCTCGCGGTCTGACCGTGTCGGCGCCTGATAATCGAACAAAATTCAGTTGAACAGAGCAATGAGCAAGCAGCAACCGTACCCTATCAGTTGGCTCGTCAAGAACTATTCGCGTCTCAATAGCGGGTGCATCCGGACCCGCCTGTCGCCCAGAGAGCAGGCTCGTGATAAGCCGCAACCCATCAGCCAGGTCGTTGGTTTTTGAATTCATTTGACCAATTTCCTCTTTAATGGAGGCCACGTCATCTAAACAGACAAAAAACGGATGAATCGTCAAGTCAATTCTCGTATACCTTTGAGGCGAATGAGGTCACTGTCATGCATCGTCGGACGGAGGTTGACGCTGCCGTGTCGCTCACGGACCAGCTCCCCCCATCTAAGGATCGTGTCCGTCGCCACACCGGTTGTTATGGAGAGCTCGCGCACCTTGTCGAGCACGAGATGATTTCCACCAGGATCGATACAAACCTCAGGAGAACCGCGAACAAGTGCCGTAGGACTGGCCCGTCACTCAGCCCGGTGTCGGCGAACGTGGAACGCGCAACCATAAGCACCGTCTGGCGGTCAGCATGATCCAAACTATCCACGAAATCAAGAGACACGGGCAGAATAATGTCCTCCTGAGGGGATCATGCCACCGTCGGCTCCTTCATCGTCTCTGGGCTGACAGGGGGCTGCGAAGTGCTGCCTTAGGGCCGCAATATCGCTCGCGGTCGCTCTGGAGCGCCTTGCCGGCCTTGGCATCTCGTGCTGCACGAGCGGCGGAAACAGCGAAACTGACGAAGTGACCGTGGTCCGTAAGGTAATTCAGAGGCTGTGCGGGGGTCGGCATGTTCTGCAGTAAGAACAATATCTGTCTACTGTATTTCGCTACTGCTAACGTATGAACCACTGAGGCATGTCAGGGCCTGTCGGAAGAATTTCAGAGTGTCAACCGACCCGTTCCTTGGCTATGGGATACCTTTCGGATTCGGCCAATGTGATGCGGGCTGGCAGGAGCCGAAATCCTGATGTCGTGTCTTACGGTGACCCAGTCAACTCGATTCGCAACGTCTGTAAAGATTTTGTCAAGGATCCTGTTGTCAAAGATCGCGATACACTGTCGGCGTTTGGAGCGGTCGTTAGTTGCTGAATTTGCGTTCTCTCTAGGATTGATTTTTGATATTTCGGCGCTACATTCGCTCTTTCGGCAGTCGCATCGGCCGATGGCGTTCCTTGCGAAATGCATGCAAACGCATCTCAGTCGTTCACCTGCCAAACTTCAGCCACACCAGGTTTTGCTTCATTGACAAGCTCCTCCCAACCTGCAGCAGTTTACAGGACGCTTTCGTCGAGTAGGTATGCGTCGTATGGGCTGAAAGATTCGTCATTCGATTGTGACCTGCCACCCCAACAGAAAGCTGTCGTCACCAGTCGGCGTTTCTGGTATTCGATCAAGGCTATGACCTACATTACTCAATAGTTGGTGTACGTGAGTCGGCACCTCGAAGGGGAAGTCGTTCCATGCTCTTCGACAATCGCTTCCTTCTTGTTTATCAAGAAAGTTCTCCTGGACTACTCAACGGACCCGTCGCTCGCCAGGTTTCGTTCCGTCCTGCATTTCGATCGGTCAGAATTGGAACGCCTGATTGCATGCCTCGATCGTCGCTTGGCTCCGTATCCGCCATTCGGTTCTGTACCTAGCGTTCATGCTGGATCCGTTGTTCTTTTCCCTGCTGGCGGATGGGTTTACAATCATAGCTCGGAGGCGAAAACGTCCAGGCTGAAAGCATCCAGGCCATGCAGCGGCTGCATAATTTGCGGATGAAGAACTTGGGCGCGGAAGATGGCGATGGAACCTGGCAACGCTTAGTCAACCAGTACTCCAACCGTTTTGTGGCCGACATGGACAATCAGTTGGTTCGGACGAATGCTGCTATGCATCTCAAGTCGCTTGGGCTTGTTCCAGGCATTAAGGTCCGGTCTTACCAAGATTATCCCCATTCCCCGTGTTCACCCTGGTGGCGTCATCAAACGGAGGCGAGCGGATCGGAACTTAAAGTCAAGAACGGCCCAATTTAAATCCCTTAAAGCCGACAACCAGGTTGCCTGCATGTACAACAAACGTGCAACTACGACACGCGAAGGACCTTCCGCCAAGAGATCCGGCTTTCAGCAGGCTTCTCCAATCCATGTCGGGAGCGCGTTCTATGTACTCTGACGACGACCTGTTGCAGTTGGAGTCTGTACTGGCTGCAGTAGACCCATCTTCTGTGCAACTTCAAGACTGGAACGCGGTCGAAACCGATGCAGATGATGATGTAAGTGAACAAGATGACGAATGTTTGGTTTAAATATACTACCTTCTTTATCAAGAAATACAGCAACATGTCCTCTTTCCCATACTTTTGTGGTTATGACCCCTTATGATGCCTTATGAGTAATGGCGCCTTTATGATGTCATGGCGTCATAAAATCTGGCCTCGGTGTTATGGCAGGACCATGTACGTATGCCGTCGTGGTCGGTACCTCATAAATCGTGACGGTATTGGTACTTGGTAGTACGTACCCGGGTCGTGGCTTGTTCCCGATTTAGACTTGGTCCGATTTTAGCCTGCACGTCCAGGTTCCACAAGCAACGGTGGAGACACGGTAGTCGGTGAAGCGCAGTACTGGTCGAACGATGGTGGTGGTTCTGTTATCGTTGCGAGTGATGGTCCCCATATTGGCGGTTGCCCTTGCAGGAGCTGTCGGTGGCCGCGCCCGTTCCAGGTAGGCCAACGATACGGAGCCTCGCGCGCTTTCCGTTGACTTCGACTACCCCTACCTAGCTGTGCCGATTGCAAAGCTGTTCGCGAGAGCTTAGTCGCCCTTCGAGAGGATCTGAAGACGCGGCATGGCGTGGATCTCCGGTATCTTTGGCTCAAACGGTTTCGGAGACTACCTGATCATGTCGCGTCGTACCTTGGGGGACAGCTTGCCCGGTCCCATTGTCCTGAAGACGCTGCCAAGCGAATCAAGGAATTTCTCCATCAGGGCACAGCGGCAATCAGTTACGTAAACCTCGAAAAGATGTTGCATTCTGAGTTACATCTGGGCAGTGCGCCTGAATGGTAATCGCTTCTGCGGAAGCGCTGGAATGTGGGCTGGCATTGAGTTTATTGTTCTCGTAGGGATGTCGGCACATTCATTGAAGACGTCCGTCAGCATTATGCAATAACCCGAAGACTTACGTACGGAGACTCATTTACAGCATGCATTGTGGAACACGTCCACGATCTGATATGAATTCTTACAGTACGACGACGCGGGTCTTGCCCGCAAGTCCATCTTCTAAAGATGCTGCAGCTGCCGAACCTCTCGGGAAGGAGCGCGACAACGATATTACTGACACGATCAGTGGCGCTCTCTCTGTCTGCAGCAGCCCGCCCTGTCTACACGACCATATTGGAATGTTAGTGCATCGTTACGTAACCAGTCAATATTCTCTGAACCCTTTTCAGGATGGTTGGTTCACCTCCTAATTATGTCGAAGCTGAGTCAGTGGACCCTGTCAAAATTGCAGAGATCCGACAACTGTCAGTCATGCATTGTTGATTCTTAGTCCTACCGTTCAAGCTCACGAATGCAATATGTATGCTAGTGGTGACGCTGTAGCAGTCCCTGTTACCGGCATAATGTCTGCCCCTGCCGACCCGGGCTCCTTGCCAGAAGCGTCCGTCGGTTCCGATTCGAACACGGTGACTGATGATTCTGAGGAATGCCATCGGGACGTTTCCAATGATAGTGTATTCCCTGACAAGTCGACACGCGTCGAACCTCACCTCGCTGTCGACAATATCGATCGGAACGCTCTTCCGGCGCTTACTTTTACTGGCCAGTTGCCAGGCCACAATGGGATCGGTGCCCCCATGACCAAATCGTCCCCCGCCGAGGATCATCTCTATGCGGACTGCACCAGCCCGCCAGTTGTTCTGCCACTATCGTGTGCCAACCCAGTATCATTGCATAACGGTTCCGATGGCTCGATTATCGCCCCGAATGCGATATCCGCTAACCCTACTGCGGACGACGCGTTGCCAGCTGCTGCAATGCCATCATCGTGTGATAACCGGCAATCTGCACTCAACGTCTTCAGCGAAAGTATGGCCCCTACCGAACCGATATCTGCCAAGCGACAACTCACTCTGGTCGATATCAACCCGCCTGCGGTCGTGCCACTATCTGCATCATCTAACACGCCGAACGCTGTGGACAGCATCGCTCGCGATGTTCTTCAGAAGCACGTTTGTACCGACCTTTCTGGCCACAACCAAGAAACTTTGCATAACGTTCCAAATGGCTCTGGTATCGCCCCGGATTCGATACCCGCTACATTTACTACGATCGACACTTTACAAGCTGCTGTTATGCCACCGTCCTGTGATGACCGGGAATCTGCACTTAACGGCTCCAACAAAACGGTGGCTCCTACCGAACCGACACCATTCAAGCGTCATCTCACTTTGATCAATGTCGACCCGCCTGCGGTCGTGCCACCATGCGCATCATCCTACGCGTCTAACGCTGTGGATAACATCGCTCGGGATGCTCTTAAGAAGCAACCTTGTACCGACCCTTTGTCTGGACACAACCAGGGATCTTTACATAACGTTCCCAATGGCTCTGGTGTCGCCCCGGATTTTATTTCTGCTACACCTACCACTATCGATGCTCTACAAGCTGCTGCTATGCCACGGTCCAGTGGTGACCGGGAATGTGCACTCAACGGCTCCAGCAAAACGGTGGCTCCTACCGAACCGACACCATTCAAGCGTCATCTCACTTTGATCAATGTCGACCCGCCTGCGGTCGTGCCACCATGCGCATCATCCTACGCGTCTAACGCTGTGGATAACATCGCTCGGGATGCTCTTCAGAAGCAACCTTGTACCGACCCTTTGTCTGGACACAGCCAGGGATCTTTACATAACGTTCCCAATGGCTCTGGTGTCGCCCCGGATTCGATATCTGCTACACCTACCACGATCGACGCTCTACAAGCTGCTGTTATGCCACCGTCCAGTGATGAGCGGGAATCTGCACTCAGCGCCTCCAACGAAAGGGCGGCTCCTACCGAGCCGACACCTTTCAAGCGTCATCTCACTTTGATCAATGTCAACCCGGCTGCGGTCGTGCCACCATCCGCATCATCGAGCAATTCTATCATGACAGACCCTTCACGCCCGGGTTTGGTTCTTTGTGCACAGGGGGACTTGGACAAATCCTCTGGCTTGACCCATGCCCACATTGCAGCGGGTGCGATTCTGCTCAGTGTAACCGCGCTCCTGGCGCGATTTCGCGATCGCAGACACCACGATCCTCATCCAGGACGTGGTATGGCTGCGCCTCCCAAGCCGCCATCAATATCGTCACGTCATGCTGTCGGTGGCGCCGCCGCCGCGCTATCTGCTATGGCGCTAATCAGCCGAGCCATGTCTCATCGCCGCGCCGTCCCTCAATCTCTTTCTGACGCATCAGACAGCGCGCCTCGCCCCAGCCCAGGGACCTGGATACGCTCAGTCACGTACGCCGCTATCCTGTCACTGCTTGCAGTTGGGACGTTCCTGATCATCGCCGGCTACCGGTATCAACGTCGACGTCGCCCTCTGGTAACCATCCATGCCGACCCCGACGAACTCGTCTACAAACCGTTCTCGTTGACGTCTCGCATCCCTTTATAAACTCGCCTCACTCGTTTCTGCGTAACCTCGCCTCACTCATGTCTGCGTTCGTCAAATTACCTGCCGATAGCATCTCTGCTAAGGCCAGCGTTTCTAGTACAAACCGAGCGGCCACGTATCAAGCCATCCGTCGATCCTTCATCTCTCACTATTGTATATCTACATAAGCATTCGCGTTGCCTCTCATGGAGCTCAACTGGATGAAAACTGACTGACGTCCAGGACGTGGCGACCCCCCGTCACCAGCGCTTCCGAATTCGATCGCACTGGCCTAGCGATTATCGCCGTACCTGTGCCTGGTGAAAACCCGAGTCATCGCAGGTCGAAGCCAGGGCCTCTGGGCCCTGACGCTCGTTGACCTCACTCAGGATGTGCAACTTCCCAGCGTTGGCCTACGCGCGACGACGGGCATGCCAGCAAATGATTTGATCGGCCATGGTATGTGGGTGTCTGGCATTGTTGGCTCCGCATCTGGACATGACCCCAATGGGCCCATTTCGGTTGCGACAACAGTCAGGTCAAAAGTCCCCAACGGAAATGCTGTGGTGACCCGTGGTGGTCCGGCCGTCCGAGCCGGTCGCGAAACCCGGGGGGCCGCTCTGCTCTGCCACTGATGATAAATTTAGGTACGTAAAAACGATTATTGTATTCATTGGTGGTGGATCGACGCGCCTGCGTGAACCAGGGGGCGCCTGTTGCGGCTTAGGGCGTGATGGCGATCGCGTGGCTGTGCAGCGTGGCATTGCTGTGCTGGCTGGCCGGGGCTGATGAGTCGCTTCCAATGCTGAACGTGCACCTTGTGCCGCATACGCACGATGATGTTGGGTGGTTGAAAACGGTGGATCAGGTTGGGGGTGCATTTGGCGTGCCTGATGTCGTGGACCTCCGCTGAACACTGTGCAGTACTATGTCGGATCGAAGCAGGAAACCCAGCGAGCATCTGTGCGATACGTGCTGGATACGACGATCCGAGCCCTACTCGAAGATAGCAAGAGGAAGTTCATCTACGTTGAGGTGGCGTTCTTTGAACGTTGGTGGACGGAGCAGACGGATGCCATGAAGGATAAAGTTCGCGAGCTGGTGCACAACGGCCAACTTGAGTTCATCAATGGCGGTTGGGCAATGTACGACGTTCTCTGCTCTGTTGTCGACGTTTACTATGCTGATACGCGCACGACAGGAACGACGAGGCATGCGTTTTCTACCAGTCGACGATCGACCAGATGACCCTGGGACATCGCTGGCTCAATGACACGTTCAACGTTCAGCCAACGATCGGGTGGGCCGTTGACCCGTTCGGCCACTCGTCTCAACAGGTCTGTTGCACATGATCGTAACAATTCGCAGCCCATCGCAATTGACAGTTTTTACACAGGCGAGCGCGTTCGCCGACATAGGATTCACGACGTTCGTTCTCGGTCGCGTTGATGACCAAGATCGGTCATGGCGCAAAACCGCCAAAGAGCTCGAATTCATCTGGAGGCCAAGTAAGAGCCTTGGCCCGGGCAACCAGATCCTGGGTGCCATCACGCCGGAAGGATATTGTATGGCCGCGTCGTTGCTAGGTTGAGATGCTTCCGTTGAGCAACGTTTGTAGATCCTCCCGGCGACTTCTGCATTGACGAGACCTGCAACGACGACCCACTGCAGGATCGCGACGACCTGTTCGACAACAACATGGAGGCGAAGGCGGACAAGTTCGCGAAAGAGGTCCGCGAATGGGCCAGCTGGTATCGCGATGGCGACATGATGCTGACCATGGGAGGCGACTTTCACTACTCCAACGCGCACATCAATTTCGCCAACCTGGACAAGCTGATCGCGTACTTCAACAAACGCACCGACAAGTACCGGGTAAGCTCCGCCGTATGTGCCCTCTTGCACCGATCATGCCGTGACCCGATGGTAGATGAACCTGTTCTACTCCACGCCGACGGCCTACTTTGCGAAGCGGTTATCCGACACAGCGCCTTACACGGTGAAAACCGACGATTTCTTCCCGTAACCAGGCCCCGTTCGTGCCTCTCGGTTGGCTATGGATGTGACCATGTCGGCTAGGTATGGGACCGGGGGTGGGCACGCTTACTGGGTCGGCTATTACACGTCGCGACCCGCCTTCAAGCGGTACGAACGTGTGTCAAACGCCCACCTCCAAGTCTGCAAGCAGCTGCAGGCACTGGCAGGCACCGGCGGCGATGTCGAAACTCTGAAGCGAGCAATGGCCGTCTCCCAGCATCATGATGCCGTCTCGGGCACTGAGAAGCAGCACGTCGCCAACGACTACGCCAAACGGCTGGCAATCGGGAGCGCAGGTTGCGATGACGTTATTCAGCGAGCCCTGGAAAAGCTCACTGGCTCGGCCAGTGTCAAGTATGAGCGATGCCCGTTACTGAACATCAGCGTCTGCGAAGTGACGCAGGGCAGCGACCGGTTCTCCGTCACCGCCTACAACAGCCTCGGTCAGGAGCGCAGCGAGTTCCTGCAGATACCAGTCGAGTCGCCTTCATGGGTCGTTACCGATGCCAGCGGCAACGACATCGATGCTCAGATCGTGTCCAACATTCACGACCAGGCCGTCAGTGGCGACGTTTCGGCCTCTATCTATACGCTCTTCTTTAGGGCCACGACGCCACCTCTGGGATTTGCCGTTTACACGGTTTGCAAGGCATCGCCAGACGAGGCGACGAGTGCTCCTGTACCCTGGATTGTCACCAGGAAAGAGGACGGATGTGACGCGTTCGTGTTGGAGAACGATAAGCTTCGCGTGCAGTTGTGCCCCAAGACGGGACGCGTCAAGAAGATCACGAACAAGGCCGACGAGGTCATTGTCGAGATCGACCAGACATGGCACCAGTACATCAGTCACGATGATCAGGGCGGGGGTCCATCCGGCGCCTACATCTTCCGCCCGCAGACGCAAGAACCTGAACCAATCGGCCCGTCACCGAAACGGGTCATGTTCTCACGTGGGCCGCTCGTCAGTCAGGTCCATCAAACGTTCTCCGATGGGGTCAGCCAGACTATTCGACTGTGGCACGACGCCGAACATGTCGAACTCGAGTTCACCGTTGGACCGATTGATGTCGACGATGGCCTCGGGCGCGAAGTTGTCACTAGGTATTCGTCGGATATCGCGAGCGGCGACAAGTTTGCCACTGATTCGAACGGACGTGAAATGATGGATCGGCGTCGTGATTACCGGCCAACGTGGCTGGTCGACATCAAGGAGCCCGTTGCTTCCAACTACTACCCGGTTACCACAGCGATATCGTTACGCGACAACGGTAGAGCCATGACTGTGCTGACTGATCGTTCGCAAGGTGGTACCAGCTTGCGATCTGGGCAACTGGAACTCATGGTCCATCGTCGCACGCTTTTCGACGACCACCTGGGCGTCGGTGAGCCGATCAATGAGTTGGGTGCCGACAAGCGAGGGCTGGTAATTCGCGGGACGCACCGTTTGATCGTCAGCAAGCCTGGACGTGCCGCACACCTGCACCGGATTCTACAGGATCAGGTCGCGCATCCACTCGCTCCCAAATTCGCAGCCTTGCCGTCGCTCAGTTCCGATACGGTCGGGGGCACGACGATGTACACGGGTCTGACGACAAGTTTGCCCGAGGGCGTACAATTGGTAACTGTGGAGGAGCTACCTGATGGCGACTGGCTTGTACGTTTGGGACACCAATTCGCCGTCGACGAAGACAGTGGGTTGTCTACCTCTGTCAGCATCGATTTGGACTCTACGTTCAAAGATCGTTGCATCCAGCATGCCGTTGAGCTGAACCTATCCGCCAACCAGGTTCGCAAGGGGGCATCAGCCAACGGTTCAACTGCGCCCTGGAAGGTATCGCTCGCTCCCATGGAAATCAAAACCTGGAAAATCCGCTTCGGCCGGTGCTCAGGACTCGACCCCGTCGCAACAATGTAGCGACTCTACTGCTGGCTGTATCCATGCCCCCTCTAGTCTAAGCCTGCCCTCCCCTGGACACGAAATCAATATGATGTTAATAGTCATAAACTTCTGAGGGGTTTATGTTGCGAATCTCAGCCCTTTGACGCCTCTCAAGCCAATATGCGCCAGCAATGGTTTCTGCAAAGCGATGTGAGACCATGGTATGATGAAGAAGACAACGCCTAAGCATGCTCTACCTGGATGATCGGAATTTCTTTCAAGCCCAATAGAACCGCGTACTTGTTGGCGTAATGGACGAGATCGCCCTTGGTCCACCCACAACGCTTCAAGTTTGCACAATAATGCGCTAAAAATCCGATATATGCACGTTCAGCAGCATCGTACAGAATCTCATCCGAGACCACGCTGGACAACGATGAAAACAGATTACTGGAGGGTTCCGCTTTGACAATCGGGGACAAGTGAGATAGGTCTTCGATGGGCACGCCTTTGAGTTCACGCACGAGGCCCATTTCGAATGGTGCCAACAGCAGCATGGATTTGGCAGGTACTCCAGCTGCAGAACTCTGCCCGAGCCTATGCAAATATCCGTCTTTTGACGTAATGCCAACTTGGATAACCAGGGTAACTCGAGGACTGCACAGAAGCAACGTCAGTTAACGTCGTGGTCGAAAGCAGTGCTCCGCACGTACTATTTCGTCTTGTCGACGACCGTGTCTGACGTGAACAGCATCACGTTTTGCGCGTCCTTAAAATTATTCGACATGGCGATCTTCTTCTGTTGACCCATTCGAGAATGCAGCTCAAGGACAGGGTAGCCGGCCTTGACGAACAGTTTCGCGTAATAGGACGCGTTTCGGGATGTGACAAAGAAAACGAGGATCTTGAAGTTGTCCGGATACGCCTCCATGTGCTCTTTGATTGCTGCTTCCAGTGCGGCAATGTGGTTTTCAAACGGTACAGTAATCACTTGCTGCTCGACTTTGACAGCTTCCTTGGCTATGTCCGTCCCGACAGTATCGATGTAGTGATGAACGGGCCGCAGCACAAGTTGAGCAATGTTGTGCAGAGGCACAGGCAAGAAGTCTGTAAACAATACCGACTGGCGATACTTCTTGTCCGGGAGGTACCCTGGTGAAGGTCAGAAGAGCATATCAAAAGTGAATATATTGACTGACCGAGGATCTTAACAACATCCTTTTCGAGGGATTCGCGAAGTATCCGGTCACCATCGGCAACCGCTAAATAGCGAAGGTCTTTAAGGCGGGACGCGAATCCCAGGGTCTGCATAAGATGGGCTTTCATCCGAGACGGCGTTGCAATGAGAAGATCGATGGGCACTGGAGACGCTAAACGCCGAGCTTCGGGCGTAATATCATTACCGCCTGTAGCGACAGTCGAATAAGCGCAAGCTAGCTGGGCATACATATGAACTGATGTACCCAGAAGGTTAACAATATTGATCTTGTGATATTTGGAAAGCTGCTCAGCAAGTTTCGCGACCTTCATCTACATCAAAGCACAACGTCAGCCCCACTAAGTGAAGCGCCCGTTGTTAACGAACTAACAGCAATATCCCGAGAAGGCGCAATGATGAGAGCGGTGACGTTCCTCGCGTTCGCAGTTCCCAAGTTGATAACGGTTTCAATCGCTGGAATAAGAAACGTGGACGTCCTTCCCTAAAAGGATGGGCACATTACCATTAATGCCATGGCGATTAATGTGAAGCCCGCGAGGCTTACCGCTCCTGGTTGGGCTCTGCATAGCAGGTCATGCCCAGCTAGGAGAACTGGCAGCGTCCGCGCCTGAAACGGCGTCATAAACGTCCACTTCATTGCCTCGATGGCCCTGGACGTCTCATGCGACAAGCCCAGCGTATCGAACGGCACTTCGACCATCGTGCGCGCAGGTGCACGGCGCTCCGGAGCCGGCATCGCCTCTGCCACCACATCGGTATGCGTCGAACGGCAGGCGGCGACCCGGCGGCAACCTGCTCGGTGCGCCCATCGCAATACGCCACGAACCGACAACATGCCCACGAGAGATTGACGTTGCAGCTACCACTGCCACGGACCGCAACGGCAATGGGGGTTCCAGGACGCCGGCCGTTGGCGCAGTGGAAGCTGCTGCATACGGCAAAAATAATGGGAGCAGTGGCGCTCCTACTTAACATAGTCCTGCCCCTGGGACGTTGATAACATTTATCTGTACAATGGCCCAAGGACCAGCATCGGAATGCTGTTAGGCGGTTGGTCAGGCGGTCGACGGTTCGGGCTCGGCGGCCGGGTGTCGTTGTAGATTGGCGTCCACAGATCCATCCGTCGCTGGAGGAGGTGGTTGGACACGCCGAGTAGTGCGACGTGGATGAAGAGCATGGATATGAAAGGCGCAGTGCCGATGTCCGTCTTGAACACGTCGATGCAGACGACGGCGCTTTTGACAGATGAGTACAACCAGATTGGCCCTTGAGTTCGACGGAACAAGGCTGTGGAATCGAAATCAGCCTTGTGGACCCCGCCAATGGACGAATGTAATCCCGTTACCAATCAGACCGGCAGCCACGATTAAAAGAGATACGGTCAAGTCTCCCGTCGGCGATATTGACGAGAAACCAAGCTCTAGCGACCGCCTTTGACGCGACAGGTAGAACAGGACGATTAGGGAAACCTCGGCCATCAGCAGGAAGGCGAGCACGTGCTCCCACCAGGTCCACAGGCCTTGCGCTGCCATTGTTGTTAAGCGGCAATCCACCCTAATCGGATACATGACTGACTGCGATGGCGATGGGCGAACATGATAATCGGTGTTCGAGGTCGGAAAGCAGGATCGCTGCTGTCTGCATCGATTTGACCTGGACCCGGTTTGCGGGCGATACCTATTGCAATCTGCAGCACGCTCAACGTCCATCTCCCGAATTTGGCGTACGCTAGCGACCTTCCCGCTGGTGAACTCGATCAGGGACGGGATGGAGCGGTCACCAGGGAGAGCGGGCTGCCGAAGCTGACCATTCTCGCTGAATATCGGTGCGGGCCGGTAATGGCAATGCATCGTGGGATGCCGTTTGGGCTGCACATCGATCGCAACCTCACGTAGCGGGGAATACGGACGCGTCGTCGGTAGCATGGTCGTATGGCTGGTCGCCAACGTCAGCTTGGTCGCTCTGAGACTGACTGCCTCGAACGGCCTTTCCCGCTGCACAAACGTTGCCCCCGTATGTATTGTACATTCGCTCATTGCTTGCCGTTGGTTACATTGAACATAGTCCTTAAGAACGGGTTGAGGAATCGGCCTGCTGGATCAACACTTTGTCGTAGCTGGGCAAACGCGTGCCACTTCGGCAGCAGATCCGGCAGGCGCCACAGATCAGTGCAAAAGTGTTTCCCGAGATGCGGGACGCCCCCGCAATCGACCAAAGCCGATTGCAGGCTTCTCATGAGCGGCATGCTGTCTTCGGTCCATTTCGCGTCCGCCGGCAGATACACCAGGAAGCCGATGAAGCAGGCGGGGCCGGGACTCGCCGGTGAAATCCATGTTGACGACTGTCCTGTACACCTGAATATGAACGGGTAATGAAGAGACTCGGTGCCGTTGACTTTCAGCCAGGAAACAAGCGCTTGGAGAGACTCATCGAGCCGGTGCAAAGGGATAGCAATCTCACCTAAGAGTAACGGTCACTGCGTTGATGGAGAGCGCCACAATGGAGTAGCTCACAATTGATTTGCGGAACGGGAATTCCCTTGGTCACTATTTCGTGCAACCTGCCAGTCTGGTTTGTCGTGTTTCGAAAGCGATTGATCGTGGCAAACTGGCAGCCGACGAGGCCGGGATCGCGCGTATGCACAGCCATTTTCTCAGTCAAGATGTCAACCGTCTCGTTCAGCGTCACGTCAACGTCGCCTGATTCGAGCATTTTCTTATCTGTGATTTCATCGATGCGCCACACGTGAACCAGTGACGTTTCAGGGTACCTAGACGTATCGTTGTACAGGGTCAGCACCAACGCCGATACCTGCCGACCGTAGGCACACTGACCACCAAGCCTTGCAGAACTCCGACTCGCGATTCCATGTGAGCCAATTTCCTGCGAAGTCGTCGAAGCTTGCACTGAATTTCCGACAGAGGAATTGCCGCTCAGGTGCTGTCTCGAGCGTCACTGATCGGATCACGCCGAGAACGCCCAGGCTTGCGGCATAAGCGCCCAACCGAGGGTCGCCCTTGTCGACACTTATCACCGACCCGTCTGCTTGTACGACTTCAAGTCCGATTACGGCGTCGCTCAAAGACGATTGTCTGAGTCCCTGCCTGGCTGCCAGTTAACCAAACAAGCGCTGGAGAACGTCGACGGTTGGGTACCCGTGTGTCGCCGTCGAGATGGCCCCCGCGATTGTTTGCATGCCAATAACCCCAGGTGAACATGGCAGCATTCGACCCTTGGACGCCAGAATCGAAATGATCTCGTCGACGGGTGTGCCGGCTCCGAATCGCGCCGTGTGTGTCTCGGGGTCCCAGTGCTCGAGCCCGTTGAAGTTGGACATCTGAATGATGATCGTTCTATCATCATCAACGGCGGCGATAGGCTCGAACGATAGGCCGCTGCCGACGATCCTGACAGATGTCGTCGGACGGCTGCGAAGCAGGTCGGCGATTTCCGAGGTCGTAGACGGCCTGACAATCTGCGACTTTCGGCCGAGTCGGGTGACCCCGCTCCAGTTCGTCAGGAACGGCGACGACGGGGGTGTGATACCGGACACCGTCACTGGAGGGTGCAGCTCGTGTTCGTCTTCGATGACTAGACGGACGCCAGATGGCGGCGCGGCCGGCATGAGATCCAAACCTACGACGATTGATATGATCGCAAGTACAGGCTTGACTCCCGGGCAACGTGAATCTAATGGTTGACTTCTGCAAATCTTTGGGGAACGCCCCGAAACGTGTCTGAAAACGTGAGTTATCTATCCCGATGGACTGCGATTAGATGCGAACCTGGTGAATGGACGTGGGGACTCCCACTGGGGATAGTGGTCTTCGGAACTCCGAGACGTGGCGCAGCTGTCCTTGTGACGGCGGAGATGGAGGATACCATTCTGGCACAGGCGTCCGGCGTCGGTCTGCAGGCCGACCTATCGTTCTTCCAGAAAGAACATGCGTTCACGTTCGTGCCGCACCCGTTAGCACCGACCCGGCGGCGCGGTAAGGAACCGCCGTCCCCTTGGTCGGCAGTGACTGACCGAGAAATGGTAGTTGTCGGTACCGAAGGCGCTCCAAGTCAACGTGCCCAGCATTCCCTGTCGGCATCCGCTTCAAACTTGAGTATTGTACGTTCAGCTCCACTGTGTGTCGATGAAGTGAACCTGATTTTTATCAGGCCACCGGACATGCATCCGTGTCGAATGCCACGCGCGGCCTGAATACCACTGACGACCTGCGCATGACCAGTTCAGTGCGAGGTTCCGTTGTTAGTTCCAAATACGAAACGCCATGCATCATCGGTGTCAACTCGAAGCCGACGATCAAACAGCTGTGGGTGGAAACGCAGCGACTGAAGCGGAAAATGCCTGAAGCGCCGGGCACATCGGCGTCTCTTACTTCTATCCGCCGCGATGGTCGCGCGTTTCCTGAACTGGACCATGGACTGCACCACCGGTACCCCAAACCCTCGTCGTCTACTAACCAGCCCTCCCTCCTCGCACCGAGCCACGCACGAAGGTTGTCATCAATATACTGAGAACTGCGTGCAGCGATGGTGGAGCCCAATGGATTCTGGAATCAAGTCCTCGTCGATGGAATGCAGGATCGTAAGGCGCCGAAGCGCCGCTACCCATCGCAGCCTGCTGCCGACCAGTACCGCACCGTCCAAAATTCGAAAGGCAGCCGTATTTTGGCGCGCGGGCTAGCCAGGACGGGGTGGCGCTGACGAAACCTTCCGTATGTCGTTGCAGCGGCATGGCCCGTTGAACGGCGCCGGCGACCCGTTGTCATCGTTGTACAGCTCGGCGATGCCGAAGCAGTCTTCCGTATCGGCAGAGTCTGACTGCGATGGGTCGTGCGTCAAGTACAATCGCGAGCTTCCCGTGACGATCGCCAGTCTGGATCGAGACCGGGACGACCGGTCAGCGATGCTGACGGTACGGATAACGTTGTCATCCGACACAGCCCGCAAGACGTCAGTACTGCGCGTTGAATTGGTCGATGCTTGTGATCCGCTCTTTTTGTACATTCTCCACGTGAGCGAAGCCGATTTCCACATTCTGAAACAGCAGCAAAACCTTCTCGTCGACTTTTCGTCGTTCCCTGCCCACCTCATACGATTGCTTGATTGCTGCGTCGAATCCGCTTCTCATTCCGATCCCAAGTACGTTCTAAGCATGAGTGCGTTTATATCGTTCTAACGTTAGGTTTAGGCATATTGCTCGGCTCGACATTCGACCAACTCAATCGCGAGCTACCTTTACGTTGCTGGAGACTAACCGGTTCCGGTTAGATATTGGTTTTGATTATAGTACGCCTTCAAGCGCTAATACTGCATAATAGCTACCTGCATCATTTGGAGTTAGAATTTCTTGCAGCTTCTGACGCGCAGTTAAAGGAGAGCCTGTCATCTAACATCAAGCAACTCAAAGTAACCAACTTTGCTTTTGAAAAGTGTCCTTAATTATTAAGAGGCGTCGATAGGCAACATCATCAACATTGCATGGCGAGCTCGACCAGGTCACCGCAACCTTACATGATCGGGAGAGCAAACTGGAAGAATTGAACAGAAACTACAAAGCCCTGATGTCTTCAACAGAAGCCGAAAAGCTCGCTGTTCAAAGTCGGTTCAACGAAAGGCTTGCGCAAGTAAATGCAGAACATGCTGCCTACGTTCGACAACTTGAGGCGAAGTTCGAGGATGAGCGCCGCGCGTTGATTGCCGACCACAAGTCAGAAATGGCTCAGCTTACCAACAGGGTGGAGACCCTTCAGAACCAGGCTCGAGACCAGGCGGAATCTATATTCAATTTGAATCACTCGTTGAAGAGTCTTCAGCAGCGTTTCGACAACCAGGCGAAGGACTTGGAAACTGCCAATTTCGACGTGAAACAACTACGAGCTACCAAAGAAGCGTTAGACCATCAGGTGGTTACGCAAGAGAAGGAGATCAATAAGGTCAGGTAGCCGCTGTGGAGCACTGGCTTTCGGGTTCTTATTGCTTCTACAGTTGTCGTCACGAGTGGCGTTTCTGGAACAGCAGATCGTCGATAAGGATGACGTTCTGCAGAAGACGAATTCCTTATTGGAAGCTGCTAAGGAACAGAAGTCCCACATTGAATCATCGTACGAAATGTACAAAGAAAACCTATCAAAGAGTGAGCGTCGTCTTGCCGAGTGCGCAAACGAAATCAAGAAAGGCAACCAAATCATCCAATCCCTGCGGAATGACTTGAAAAACGTCAAAGCAAAGCTCAAACTTAAAGGTTCATATTCTACATCGCTAACATGGTTTTACAGCGCTAACTGTGAAATACCAGGCTCTGTCATTGTCCAGCAAGAGTCTGTACTGCTCTCTAAAGATCAGGAACTTCAAAGTGTTCAACATGCGCTGGCTGACCTGAAAGCCGAAGCTAAAGCGAAGGAGATCGAGGCACAGGCGACGGAAGTTGAGCTACGTCGGGCCAATAGCGACTTAGAAAAGAGCAAGGAAGTGATTGAGACCAATACGAAGTTGATTGCTGCACTGAACCAACAAATTACCGAACTTCAGCTGAAGGTCAGCCGTCAGGCTCCACTTGGGGTGAGCACGTCGTCGCCTTACACATTCCGCCCTTCTTCGACATCCGGGTCAGCCCCTTCCCTGCCCTACAAGTCTGTTGACCCACTCAATACCTACCCCGGGTCTGCAAAGCCCTTCTCTTCCGCTCTAAGCTATTCTGCGACGCTGCCGTTGGTATCGAAACCCAGCCAACCACCTGTTCCGATGCCATCCAGCTCCTTCTTCTCATCTCCCCAAACTTCTGGTCCTCGATAAAATTGTTCGCATAATGCGTTCTCGTTGACCTATAGGCTATATTGTCTAGTGCCAGGAGGCAGGAGCCGGTGGCGAGTGAGGTGCTGCACACTGCGAGAACGCATTGCATTTTTTGGGGGGTTCGTCGTGCTTTGCAGCTGGCATGACGGACCTCAAAGCGACCGACCTGTCTCCTCTGATCGACCACATATCTCGAGTCGTATCCGCGTTCGCGCCGTCTGTCCCTGCCTCTGATGTCGCTGCGTCTCTTTCGAAATCAAGTTCGGTCCTGCTGCCGTTCGCTGACGACCTCGACAGCAGCGTGCTATTCGTGTCGTTAAAGGCTGATGGCAACGATGGCGACGAGCGGAAACGTGAAATCCTTGTAGAATGTTATGTAGGTAACTGCCCGCCATCGTCGAGAGATGATCTCGCGCGCGTCGCCTTCTCGCGTACCGTCCGTTCGCTTGACTTGGACGCACCTATCGCACAGCAAATCGTTGCGTGTCAATTCACCGAAGTTCTCATTGACGACATGTTATCCCAAGTTTCAATCATGCGGGTCGGCACAGTTTTCTCGATTTCTCGATTGATGGTCTGAACTGAGTGCACGACAGGCGAGCATAATGCCGGGATCGATCGATAATAGTTCCGCTGAAGGCACTACAAAGAGTTCTCAACTGAAAGGAGCGGTTACCAAGCTTATGGAATTAGAAGCTGAATTGCAGCGGACATTAGGACGTTCTTCGCTGTACAGTGTACCGGTCGTCACTTTGAGTGTTGTCCCCCAAATCGGGTCCTTTGTGCGAGAGAGCATTTGCCGAGGCGTCACACCTGCCGTTGCCGATATGGGGCCCATTGCATCCGATGACGTTGTAAGTTCCGCATACACGTTAATCGTTTCGTCTCGCACACTTACATTTATGACTAGTTCTTGAATAATGTCCAGCGGCGGATGCGCGACTGGAAGGCCTCCATCAAGGCTCTACAGGCAGTGGACAGGGATCCTGCTGCTGGCTCCGCAATGGACGAGATCCACTTCTGGGACGCTGTCGACAAGGAGCTTACGAACGTCACTGATCAACTGCGTAGTCCTGCCGTTATCTTGACATTCGACCTTCTCCGGCAGCAGCGTCGCTATCATGCTATCACTGGTTTCGAAAACGATTCAGGTCTCGCTGAACTTCGCATCAAAGTCAATGGTTATTGCAAGATTCTTCGTGACTGGCCGGTTGAGGCAGTCGTTTCGGCAAGAACCACGACTGACCTGATCTCTGCTATCCGGTCGTCACTTGTATATCTTCGTCAACAGTTGCGACGTACGAGCGATTACCCCCTTCCTCGCGCCGTGTATGCTTGTCATGCCCTTGGAAAAGATGTTGCCAGAGCTCTTAGCCAGTTAATCGATGGGCGTTCCCTAATGAGTCTTGACTATTCGTCGTTTCACCGTGTAACACAAAGCTGTGCCGAGGTGATCTCAGTGTGGACCACGGAAGTGTCCGAGTTCCGCAACGACATTCGCGAGCTTCGTCACCAGCGGACCACTAGCCATGCTAAGCAGCAACTGTTAACTTCAGATGAAAGTCGGGAGACACTGAAGGCATTGACGTGGACGATCAAGAACGACGACAAGGAATTAACAGATATCGGGTCAAGGATATCGGAATTGCAAAGACTTCGTAGGCAGTTCCGCCACCTTCGTTCTGTACTTCGAACAGCTTTTGCAGAACAGCAACAAGCGGAGGTCCTCCGTGATCTTGATTCTGCGTTCTTGCTGCTTCAAGTTCCTGACGCACTGGACCTTTCCCCGTCTGCGACATGGCGTTCATCTGTGGTGTCGTTTGAGCATCGAATCGACCACATAGAGGGGGAATTGGAGAACAGGATCAGAGACATACTCTTCGCGAATCAGGACAACCCTCGCTGCTTGTTCAACGTAAGGTCTAATCATGTAAACTTTCTGATTGCTTATTCCATGTAATAGATGTGTGCTCGGTTCCGTGGTCTGCTAGAACGCCCTCGTGTCCAATTAGCTATAAGAGACTTCCAGGAAAGGCTGCTTCGTACTGTAAAAGGGCACATCACGCAACTTCAAGATAAGTTCGAGCTGGGCTATCAAGGTAGCCAGTCGTCTGCTCTTAATTCCCTACGCGGTAGAGCTGCTGTCTCTGGGGCCATCCTTTGGGCGTAATCTTTCAATGTGCATTGGACAACCGCAAAGTAGTAACATTTGTGTATAGGCAATGTCTTGAGCGGCAGCTCGATTTTTGGGTTGCTCGGGTCTCTGACGTTCTTGGGCCGAATTGGATGCACCACATTGAAGGATTGACCCTCCATCAGGACACAACCAATTTCCATTCGGTACGTGCTCTTTCATTTCAACGTGTATACGCTCAAAGTGCATAATTGTACAGAATTTGTCTCGGTTTCGAGATGACACCTTCAATGGCTGGCTAGCCAGCTCGTCGCTGCAGAAATTCTCTGCTGACAGTCCTATTGTCACGCTGTCTGGTATGCGTCTGATGCCTAATTTCCCTTCAGAAATGTCCGGTCTTATTCAAGAGGTACATCATGTGCAACTCCAGTCGACAGAAACATTTATCGTGTGACTGCGCAGGTGTGTTCAATGTTGGCACTTGGCTTGCACATCCCGTTCGATATGCGAGTAATGGTCTCGGATGCTCGAGGGAAACAGCCTTTGGCAGAGCGCCTTTCTTGCGCTTTCAATACTTTATGGGCAATCTCAAAGTATGAGGACAGCGATTTCACTGGACAACTCTTGCTAGCAAGTGATCTCTCTCGAATGCATGACTGTCTTCTTGACTGTTCAAATCTCGTATGGAGTGCACGAGAGAACCGTCTCAAACAATGCGTTGATTCTTTTGTCATCGCTGTTGAAACTCTCCGTGAGAAATTTGAAAGTCTTCGTACACTGTCCGGTACTATCAACTGTCTTCTCAGTGACCTGGCCACTGCCAGTGGCGCAGCGGCTGTTGAAATTGTGAATCGTATGAGAAACGAAATCTCTGCAATCTTATTGCCGGATGCATTCGTCAATATTGATCACTGGATCGCCCAGCTCGATGAGAAACTCTTGGAGATCCTACGGCTACGTGTGAACCGTCTCCTTCAGCAATGGTTGGCCCGTCAGCAGGACCTAACGATACCTCCGACTGTGAAGATATCAATCGCCATAGATGATGTCTGTGGACCTGTAATCAGGCCATCCGCGAACTGGATCGTCGAGGCCCTTTGGCAGAATTTGCATCATGAAATTCTGACCATATCTGGTATCCGGCGCCTGTCTATGGTCGAGCCATTTGGGAGCTCCATCTTTGAATGCAATTCAGAAGCACCAGAACGGCTCAGGGAATGCGTCGCGGAAATCTGGTCGTTTTCGACATTGTCGTTCACATTCGCTCGGCAATGGCTAAGTGTCAAGAAGCTCTGGGATTTGGACATGGTTTCGTTTTGCTCAACTATTGGATCCTTGTCTGATTGCTATCAGTTGATCCAGGATCTTGAACGTCAAAAGGCATCTATGTTCAGCAGCGAACCTGGAAAGGGTACTGTTCGGCGGTTTGGTCCAGTTTCAGTTGACTGTACGATCATGTCGACAAAGGCAACGGAGCGATTTGCTGCATTGGGCAAGCTCTTGCGACAACGTCTTGCCGTACTCCTTGAATTACATATTGCGAAGGACTTGGCCCAGCTTTCATCCACCCGATACGAGGTGGAAGCTTCCAATATCGAATCTCGGGAGAATCGCGACATTTCGTCTGCAATATGTGCAATTACGAAAGCGGAGGCCTCTCTTCCCAGGTGGCAGTCTAGTGTTGAAGTGTCTGTGCAATGCATCATCTTCCTTGGGTCATCGTTCCTGGAGACATCCACTCCAGTCGAGCAACTCCGATCAGAACTTGACGCTCTTCGCCAAATCGTTGAGAAGCGCGTGTCCCAGATAAAGCGGCTCTCACATTCCCTAGCCGCTCGCGCTATCGCTGAAAGTCATATTCTTTTTGGTATTCTTGAGCACTCGCAATATTATTGCAATTAACCTAACTTGAACAACAGGCGCTGTCGACTCACTTTCCAAAGAGTGGGAGGCTCAACGGCCCATCGATGGTGATCGTAATGCTTCGGAATCGCTGGGTGTTCTCCAGATGTTTGATTCGCGAGTCACCTCCCTTAAATCTCAGCTGATTGATCTGCATTCCTGCATGTCGTCGCTATTGGTGTACAATGCACCTTCAGACATGGTAATGGCTCGCCCTATATCCTCGATTTTGATACTGAATCGTCGCAGGATCACGAACTCGGTGATCGATATACGACGTGCCAGGACTCGCTCAAAGTAATCTGTGATGAAATCACGGGCCTGCGCGACATGTGGGAATCTCTTTCTCCAGTCTGGCTCGAGATAAATGGCCTCGAAAATAGCAAACTTAATGATGCAGGTTCGTTTGCGACCTTTATGGTTTACGCTGAATGCGTACAGATCATTGAAATTTGTTGTAGAATTCCCCATTCGACGCACTCTCGAATCTATACAAGCGACCCTCCGATCTATGCCGAACGTTATCAGGCGTTACGATGCTCATTCGTTCCTTCTAAAGCGCGTCGAGCAATGCCTAGAAGTTAATCCCGTTGTTCTGGAGCTTCAGTCTCCTGAACTGCGTTCATCCCACCATCGTCAACTTGCGAATTTGCTCTTTGGGGACAGTACCGGAGTTACTCTATGGGATCAGCTGAGGCTTGCAGACATCTGGTCTTGTGCCTCTTCACTCCGAAAGCACCGCGACACCATTCATTCCATTGTTGAACAAGCCCAAGGGGAGCAGTCTTTGGTAACATATTGCGACCAGAATCGCTTGTCATACTGATTCGATGTGTTGTGGTCCAGGCACGATGCCTTAATGAAATGAGAACAGACCTGCAATTGCTCCAGGTTGAAGTCGCTGACGACATGATATGCAATGTCCATGAGATAATGCAAGTCATCAATGAGCATTCCGCCAAACTAGCATCCATGAGACATTCACGATATTTCCCTTTCGTCGAGCAGGCTGTTTCAGAGCTGCAAAGTACTCTAAACCAGATCGACAACCTTTTCGAGGTATGGATTTGTTCTGGACAGGTATGGCAACTGATCAACCGTTTCGATGGTGCAGATTTGGGCCAGCGTGCAAAAACGATGGAAAAATTTGTCCACCAGTCTTCGAAGCGTTCAAATTGGCAAGCAACTTGCTGGTGGCCATGCCCGTAACTTTGCTGCCTTGGACACAGAGTACCGCAGGCTTGTCCATCAACTCTCAGAAAATACTCATGTTACGTCCATGGTTCTGTTTCCGATTGGTTTATGAATATCATAGACACTTATTGTTCCTTCTGAAGGTTGTGAATGGACATCAAACAGCTGTACGATTTGAGTCTATGCAAGCGTCCATGGACACGATTCAGTCCGCTCTATCCGAGTTCCTAGACGACCAGCGCTCTGCCTTTCCTCGGCTCTATTTTGTCGGAGACACAGATTTGCTGGAAATGCTTGCAAATGCAAACAGGCCTGAGAGCGCTATTCCTCACCTTAGCAAAATGTTCGCTGGAATATCCTCTCTCTTGTGGAGCGTAAGTTCCATGAACTGCTTTTACGGCTCTTTCTTACCCATTATAGTTGGAGCCGAACACGCAGACCCGCTTGTCAGTTACGGCAATGGTGTCCGGCTCAGGTGAAAATGTAGAGTTCAAGGCACCTGTCACTATCGGCCCTTCAACGACGTTGCAGTCCTGGCTGTCACGAGTTGAGCAGGAAATGCGCCACACACTGTCATCTTTACTGGTAAGTCTTTGAACTGAAAGCTCAGTCTTCAGCTCTGACATGTATCAAGGCCTGTGCTATTTCAACATTTACTGGTCCAGACATATCCATGGGACTAATGGACTGGGTTGCGAGGTATCCTTGCCAGATATTGTTGCTCGCGATCCAAGTAGGTGTTCGTTTCACACCTGCTGCCTCCGTTTTACAGAACTGCATCCTTTGCTGTAGGTAATATGGACGAATCGTTTGGAACGGGTGATATCTTCTTCCTCTGAGGAAATTTCTGGCGTTTGCTCTGAATTCGATTGTTTAATCGCTTCACTGAGCGCATCGATCGGTGGCTGTCGGAGCACTCAAAAGATTCGCAAAATTGAGCACCTCCTCCAAACATGCGTACGCTTACGAGATATTCTAGAGTCCCTATCAGGCCTTAATGGTATGCTTTGTTTCATATCGTTACGTTTGAGGCAGACAATGTAATTTCGCCCCTCGTTTAGGCTCAGAATTGTCATGGAGGCACCTAGCGTCAATGCGGATGTACCTCGACGACAAAGGACAGCTTGAAGTGCGCATGGCGCACTGCTGTTTCTCGCATGGCTTCGAGTACATTGGGCCTACAGATGGTTACGTTCGATCCGAAGTATCGGACAAGATATTCGTTTCTTTCCTGCAGTCAATCAGGTGTGGCTTCGGATCATCCCCGTTCGGACCGGCCGGTACTGGAAAGACAGAAACGGTTGGTCGTAACGTTATACTCCTATGTCGGTACTTAACTCATTGAGGGACCACAGGTGAAAGCTGTCGGGAGCTTGCTGGGACGGCATGTTATAGTCTTCAACTGTGACGAATCTTTTGATGTCCAGTCGATGTGTCGGATATTGACTGGCCTCTCACTGAGCGGTGCTTGGGGTTGCTTCGATGAGTTCAATCGGTAAGTTAAATGCCACGTTTCGCATAATGCCCACACAACCTGTTGAAGTTTTCTCTAGACTGGATCCTCGTGCTATGTCATCTGTAGCGGATCACATTGAATCTATTCAGCATGCCCTGCGTAACAATCAGCAGGAAGTTTCACTCAGCAAGAAGATCATTCTCAGTCGCAACGTTGCAATCTTCATAACAATGAACCCGACCTATGAAGGAAGAAGGCGCTTGCCAGAAAACCTTAAATCCCTGTTCCGCGATGTCTCCCTTAGTTCTCCTGACGTTGCGACCATTGCCAAGGTCTGCTGAATTGCAGTGACTCTCCTCAAGTCCATTGTCTGAATGCGTTTCGCTACAGGTTACGCTCTTTTCGCAAGGCTTCCAGAATTCCTCCGCTGTGGTTCCCAGTCTCTGTGAATTGTTTTCCCTGTGCTCTTTGCAGCTATCGAAACAGGTGTGGCTACTGGTTCAGCACTCTGGCTCCCGTTGACATATCCTAGGTCCACTATGATTTCGGGCTTCGAGCCCTAAAAGCTGTCCTTCGATCTGCAGGCGCGCTCCTGCGCTCTATCTGTAGCGATGTTTTAGGCGCCCGCTTTGAAGATGAGGTTCGGACGCTTCTTCACAGTATTACCAGAACTGTGCTACCCAAGTTGACGCGTGACGATGCGCCCTGCTTCAATCGGCTTCTCCGCTCTGTCCTTCCAGATACCTCGAAATTACCTGGTATCTCGAACCATTGCTGGTCTGACGCTATCTCTAATACCTTTCTGTTCAAAAGCGCTCTCTATCTCTGAGCCGCTTAGCGGTCATATGTCTACTGCACTTACGAAACTGCATTTAGATTGCGAAGCGAATTGGGTTGGCAAGTTCAAACAACTGTAATAAGTCGTATCACTGACAGGAAGCATCGTTGTTTGACTCGCTGATTCAACTTAGTTCGTACCTTTATGACCTGTACAGTGGAATCGTTATTCTTGGTCCTCCAGGTTCTGGAAAATCAACTTTACTCCGGTCATTGCGAGAAGCGTTGTCCTGCAGTCAGACATCCGTTGTGCTTCATGTTATATCGCCGAAATCTCAGCAGAAGGCGGCCCTTTTCGGGAGCATGAATCCAATTACTTTGACTTGGAGCGACGGTGGGAAAATGGATATCGGTGAATCCTTGCAACTTTTGTTCATCATCCTTTCTAGGTCTGTTCACTGCGGCGCTTCGAGAAATCAGCACCGAAAAGGATACTGGCTTACAGCACTGGATAGTTTTTGATGGTGATATAGATCCAGTATGGGCTGAAAACATGAACACATTGCTGGACGACTCCAAGCTTCTATCACTTCCTTCCGGTCAGTTTGATGTTGATGTCTGATACCTCGGCGTTGACATATGGGTTTTCTGTTTATAGGAGAACGCCTCAAACTTCCTGATAACGTGCACATATTCTTTGAAGTTGACAATTTACTTCATGCAACCCCAGCTACGATCACCCGCTGTGGTATGTTGCATGTTGATGGAGGGACCATTAGCCATGCAATGCGAATTTCGCGATTGATATCGCAACTTCGAGAGGTTTGTCACGACTGTTCAGAACATTCAACGGATTTCTGACTTTCATCAGGTACCAAATCTCCCAATTGAGCTTGTCGACGTTATTGAACGTCATCTTGGGTTGGCTGCCCTGTCGATGGCGTGGCTGGAGACTAATCCTCACGCCGACGTTATGGGGTCCTGCTGTGTCCGCGCAATGACGTCTCTGGAGCGTCTGCTTCTCTCGTTCTTGACAAATGTTCACGTTGCGTCACCTCTGCGTTGGTCCTGTGTTAACTGCGAAGCTTATTGAGCCATCTAGGTGGGACCACACGCAAACGCGGATAACGTTGAGCGAATGGGCCGTCGAGCCCTAATTCACTGTCTCATATGGGCTTTCTCAAGCGGCATGCCACAAGAACAGCGTCATCGATTCATTGACTTTATTGCCGGACACCCAGAGTCAACGCCACTTGTCAGTTGCCACTAACTCGTTGCTGCAGCCTTCAGTTCATCTAATCGTTTTGTGTTCAGGCTAAGGAATGGCCTCAAAGTAACGGGACGACTGACCCTCGGAGAACGCCATACGTGGATATCTCTCCTATTGACGGCGACTGGATACCTGCTGAAGATTGTCTGCCCGATCCTGATCTAGCGTGCGAAGATATATTACAAGGAGATGGAGTCGTTATAGAAACTGTCGAAACATATCAACATTCAACGCTGTGCCGCTCGTGGATCAAGGCCAAAACATCTTTTATTTTGGTTTGCACCAGTTGCAGGTTCCATTGCACGATCATTGCTTACGTCAACATCTAGTGTGGACCTCCTGGATCCGGCAAAACAATGACGATCAAAGCAGCACTGTCCAATCTCAATGTCCAATTGGTGCACCTTGCGTTCTCTAGCTCTACTACGCCTGAGAGCATCATCAAGGTTCTTCGAGAGCAATGCACCATCGAACGGTCGTCGATAGACAGTACGTCTAAGGTATGTGTCCCGATGAACCGTTTGCGAACACCTAATGCTTATGTGAGCTGATCTCAGTTTGTATTGCATCCTGCTGCCGATCCTGCGTCTACGGTTCTTCTCTTCTGTGATGAGATAAACCTACCTGCCCCAGATGCTTTCGGCTCCCAGCCAGCTCTTTGCCTACTTCGCCAACTAATCGAACATGGTAATGAGTGACGCCTGGGTTATCTTGTTTAAAACTAATGGTGATGTGCTATAGGTGTGTTCTGGGATTCATCCCTGAAGTCATTTGTGCATTTGCATAACGTTGTTGTTGTTGGCGCGTGCAATCCTGTAGGCGATGCGTCTCGGTATGCATTACCTAGACGTCTCCTTCGTCATTGCCCTGTCCTCTTTGTTGATGTCCCTAATACCGATTCACTCGTCCGCATATACTCCAGCTATGTGCGGGTACTGGTTTCACCTTTTAGGTGGAGGGTTTTATTTTAAGCTTACCTTAGGTCGCCCTTCGCATTCATCCTGGGCTGTTATCAGAAAGCTTCGCAGTTGCTCGTGCAATGATAGATGTCTTCGAGTTCTGCCAGAGCGAGTTCTCTACCGCAATGGCAGATCATCCTCACTACGTTGTATGTGGGTTTGTTTTCAAAACATCGTTATTATTCTCAGCGCCAGCTTCCAGGTTTCACCAAGAGACTTGTCCAGATGGGTACGATCAGTTCTGACTGCAATGATACGAAATTCAGGCACAAAGGCTGCGATAAGTACTCTTCCGGGTTTCATCCAGCTTTGGTTCCACGAGGGTAGGTAATTAGCTCTAGAACGCTATCGTACAATCCACCTATGTGTACAGGTATGCGCGTCTTTGGTGATCGACTCGTTGACGATGAATCTCGAGGCGCGCTTCACAAGACCTTTACGGCTGTTGTCCAGCGCCATTTCTGCGGCCTGAATGAGGTGACCATGAGCACCACGGATGTAACGTATCCGGTAATGATGCCGTTTAGGCCGAACGATCCAGTTGCCTTCAGCAACAATCTTTCTTCACTTCCCTGCTGTCTGAAGCGTATGAGCCGACGTCTCGCGCACACGTTCGAGAAGTACTGGAAACCAAACTGGCCATATTCCGTGAAGACGTTGTGGATATTCATCTTGTCTTGTCAGTAAGACAACCCGGGATTAATGACATACTTTAACACGTCCTAGGTTTGACGACGTGGTTGATCACGTGCTACGCATTAGCCGAGTCTTGATGCAACCCCTCGGCCATTTGCTTCTTATTGGGGCTTCTGGAGCAGGCAGTAAGGCATTACTATTGCGAACCCTTGCGCTTGCCCCTAAACATCCTTGCTAGAAACGATTCTGACTCGTTTTACTTGCTGGCTGCATGATATCGAGGTCATTCAAATCAAGCTGCACGGGCAGTATGGCGTGGGAGACTTCTCCCGTGACCTTCGGTCTGTTCTGGTCTGTGCCGCTTCAAAACCTGTCGCTTTCGTCTTCGATGAATCAAATGCACTTGACTCTGGATTCCTGGAGATGATCAATTCATTGTTGGCGAGCGGGGAGGTAACTTCTGAATTCCGTGGTCGTTTACCTTGTACTAATTCCGCAGGTTCCGGGTCTCTTCGATCAACACGAGCGCGCTTTACTGATCCAGAACTGCCGAAGCCTTGTGAACTCAGTTGATCCGGTTGGGGCGTATGTAGCGTTACTCGGTTCCAAGGTTTGACACCTTGCAATAGGACTCGGGCGTTCGGGACTATGATGATGATTCAACGATATATTCGTGGTTCCGTGGACAAGTTCAACGCAATTTGCATGTGGTCTTTACCATTAACCCGGCGAACGACGATTACTGTAATCGAAAAGCCACGTCTCCAGCGCTTTTCAATCGGTGTATCATAGATTGGATCGGTAAACGTTTGCGATCCTATAGCCAACATGCAACGCGTTTATTTCAACTGCTAGGAGACTGGTCGTCGCATTCGCTGCACGAACTTAGTGCAACATTGATCTCCCCTAAGCTAGGCTCGTTTGCTGACGCTGAGGTGTTAGACGACTTAACGGTGACTGCCCTCGGTCGATTTGCGCCAAGTGTAAAATAACTTCTGGCCACAGAGATCTTTAGTCGCTGTCCATACAGTCGTCGCGGACACATGTGAACGTCTCCGGCGCGCTGAGCACCGCCGTTTTACCTACGTGACGCCCCGTCATTTCCTGGAATTGATTGATCATGTTTGCGCATTCGCGCAACAACGGCGTCAAGAGCTTGTCGAAGGTTCCAGTGCTGCAATGTTTAAACTGCTGTCTCTGAATTGCTTCGTCATGCAGAGAAAGAGCATCGGTTGACAGGTCTAACGAAACTCGTGGAAGCTGAAGAGTCAATCGCTGCAATGCAAATCGAGCTTGGGAAACACAAGGCAGAGCTTGAATGTCGTCAGGCCGCCGCTAGTACAACCCTGGAGCGAGTCATGAAGGAACAGGCGTCTGCTGAGCTCAAACGGGATGAAGCATGTAGAACCGCCCGAGCTCTGGAGGCTCGTCGTGCTGAAATAAGTGAAAGGACGTCTGCAGTCAAGGTTGGCAATTTAGGGTATTTATTCACGCACCGCATTTTATTCAAAGTCTCCTCCTGATAGGGGGATCTTGACCGCATTGAGCCGTTGCTTCGGGAGGCTAGAGAAGCCGTTCAGGGCATTGGGAAACCATCGCTGGACGAAATTCGAGCATTCAGGTAGCCCAATCTGTGCTTTACCTATTGTAGTTTAACGTGCTCTTATTCAGTAATCCTCCCGCTGCTGTAAAGATGGCGCTTGAACCTACTATGATCCTTTTGGGCCTTCCGATCGGAATGACATGGACTGACATTCGCCGAGCACTGAGGCGGCCCGACTTCATCACTTCCGTTTTGCAGTTTGACTCGAGCTCGGTGACGGATGAGATGCGTGCCGTCATTACCGACCGATACGCGAGTAACCCGGGTTTCACTTATGAGGTCTTTGTTTTAATGCCGCATGCGAGACTGTCGCTGACGATGCTCAGATTGTCAATCGTGCAAGCACTGCATGCGGACCGTTAGTAAAATGGGTAAAGTCACAGCTGGAATATTCGAAAATCTTGCAGTCGGTGGCCCCAATGAAGGCGGAGGTAACGAAGTGATGCACCGACGCGATATCCTCGTCGTAGTCAATGATGGTCTCAGATTGCTGTACTGGCCGCTGACGAGGAACAACTTGCCGCAAGGCACAAGGCGTCCTGTGAAGATTTGGAGGCTATGGACGAAGAGATTTCCAAACTGAAGGCGCATTATGCGGAGCTGGTAGTGGGTGTTGAATCCATCAAGGCCGACATGGATCGAGTGTTGACCAGAATCAACAACTCGACCCGGATGCGTACGTGCGCGTGTCAATGGTCCTAATTGGCTGCAGCTGATTGCCACTGCTTGGGTCTATGTAGTCTCTGGTCTGAGCCTTGAGCAATCGCGGTGGCGATCTGCATCCGATGACACAAGCGACCTCTTTGAAACACTGCTTGGAGATGCGATTCTTGCAGCCGCATTTCTGACTTATGCTGGGTACTTTGACAGCGCCGGACGCCAATCACTGGTTGATCGCTGGGCATCTGCCATCAGACTGCCTCTACGAACCGAGGTTCCATGTTATCAGGTCGTTTCATCTGATCGCAGGGTCCACAGTCATGCTGACACTTCGTTTTGCATAGATATTGTCAAATCTGGAGCAACGGTTGAACTGGGCTGCGAACGGGTGCCTGGATGATGTCCATTCTATTGAGAACGCAATTCTCCTTGACCGTTGCCGTCGGTACCCGTTACTTATTGACCCGTCTGAGCAAGGGACACGCTTCGTAGCGTTAAAGTGAGCGTACCTCATACGTACGAATGTCGCGTGGTAATTTGAGCAATTAGGCATCGCAACCTTCAACGTACTCGATTCCGAAACACTGCTTTCGTCAAGATTCTAGAAAACTGCTTACGTTTCGGCCACGTTCTTCTGATTGAAGACGTGGAACACATCGATCCAATCTTAAATCCTCTCCTCAACCACGAGATTCAGCATGCTGGCGGCCGCAGCGTTGTCCGTGTTGGGTGCAAAGACATCGACGTTGCCCCATCATTTTACCTGGTGATGGCTACTCGCGATCCGGCTGCACGGTTTACTCCAGGTACCTTATCGACCGGTTCCCTTTATCGTTTCTCCCATTCATTTATCGTTAGATTTGTGCTCTCGCGTTACGTTTGTTAATTACAGCGTCTCCAAGGCAAGCATATCTTTGCAGTTGGGCAACGACATCTTGCTGTCTCGAGAACCGGAAATATTTAGTCGGCGGCAAACGCTTGAACGAAAACAGGTTGAAGGAAATGCCCGAATGCAATCGCTGGAACGAACCCTGCTAGCTAGGATCGCTGCGTCTTCACCTCAGCTAACCGCAGGAAACAGCATATTGGATGATGCCGATCTCGTTGCTGCAATCGAGAACATTCAAAGTGAAGCGAACGAGTGCAGCGCTGTTCTACATGAGACGAATGCGCTTCTGAAAGAGTCGGACGACGTTGCTTCCGCCGTTGTTCCTACTGCAAGTCTAGTTGCCGAGATTCACGCCTTGCTTCAGCGAATGCCACGGTACTACCTGCGCCTCGCTTAGCTGTATCCGCTGATTGCAGGTTGTACAGTTTGTTGAATCTGTACCAGTTTACTCTGTCGCAGCTCTCTTCAATCGTTGATCATGTTCTGTCATTGGAGATCTCGAAGAAGTGTCCCGTCTCACAGCTGAGTTCATATGTTGCCAGATTTGTGTATGTTGCACTGTCAGCGTCACTCCGCAGGGTATGGATATGTTAACTGATGCGTTGCGACATGCCAATTTGGCTAAATGACCGTCTTAGAGTGACCGGTATGCCTTTGCCTTTGCATTGGCGCTGACGCTTCGAACTGATCACGCTCGGTTGTTCCATGAAGTCCAGGTACCTTTTATCATGTTCCTCGTTTCCAGATGACAGTAACCATGGCCGTTTTTACAGTCATTACTCGAGGGTGCTTCGACCGACTCGGGCGCCCTGCTTCGCGTGCCTCACTTCAGGTCCTTGTCTCAACCCAACCAGGGTGTCGATACCTTCCCGCAACCGAATGATTCATTTGACCGCCTTATTCTCGATGCTTTTGATAATCGTGATAATCTCATGTTGTCTCTGCACGCCTACTGTGAAGACGTTCTTGGTTGGTTGTTCATCCGAGTAGATCCCATCTTGCATCTGACGTGTCACCTGCTCAGGTGCCGGGGTGATCTCTGAAGCTCCGTTTCTCCTGCAGGGACCTACAATGATTCTGTCAACACCTGGGCACGATATTCGTGCGATGGTCTTGCAGTATGCCAGCTCTGTTCAGACTGTCACTATTGGCTCGAAGGCTTCTTACGATGAAGCCTTGCACGCTGTGCGACACCTTCCGCAAAGCGATGGCCATTCGCTTCTCCTTCTTAACATCCATCTGGGGACCCCGTCTTTCATGTGCCAGCTTGAGACCGCGCTTCACGACCTCGCGCAAACGCAGCGAAACATCTTCCTCTGCGCCGAACTGGGCGCTTCTGAATCACTTCCCGTCAGCAGACCTCAGGTCCAGTCCATGTTTACTGTGCTTACAGATCCATTATAGGATACCCTCGTCCGTTCGTGCAACCTGCTTGTTGCTGAGGCAGAACCTGGCGTGATTCCCGCTGTTCGCGCTGCCTGGAAATCAATTATCAAGCAGCGTTACGAGCGAATGTCACGCTCGCGCAGTCTTCCGCGCCTGTACTTCCTTTGCGCATGGCTGCATGCTTTGGTAGCGCCTTTTCATTGGTTCACGCGTCATCAGCTAACAGTACTGCCCTACAGATTGTCGAGCGCCTAGCTTACGTCCCTGTCGGATGGATTCAGTCGTATAGTTTCAGCTTTGTCGATCTGAATTGCGGTAAGGATTTCGGTCGTCGAGCCGTTCCCGAGGAACGCCCGATGACGTTGTTGTGCCGTCGTGTAGGACTTGATGTCATCGACCAGTGCACAGAAAGGGAAGTTGTGGACTTTGTCGCGATTCGCAGCCTATTATGCGATTTTGCATATGGTTAGTGCTGCTATTGGATCGCGCGCACACTACACTCTTATGGAATCTTTAGGCGCTCGAATAGTTGAACCTCAAGACGTACTTCGCCTGAAGGCTATGATTTCAGCCGTCTTTAACGATGATGTATGTCGTTCTCTTTAGTGCATCCGCGACGTGAGGTCTTGACTAGTTGGGTCTGGAAGGCATTCGAAAGTTCTTTCCGACTGTGCGGGGCCGAACCAGGGGACAGGCTCGCTGACTGCTGGTCAGTTGATAATTTCTCACAATGGCTTGCACTTCAACCAGACCGGCTGCCTCCAACGACTTGCGGATTATCGTCGGGAATCGATCGTGCTCGCTCCACTCAGCTCGCTTTCCACTCTATCAATTCGACGCGTCAGCTGCTAGACAGTGCCCATGTATGTCAATGTTCGCATCCATGAATTCGTTCTGTGTGTAACTGCACCGTCATCAGTTGGTCGACAAGGTTGAAAGCTGGAAGCTGCGACTCTCGGAGGAGATATCGGTGTATTCCAGCCGGCTGACCGAAGTTGTCGCTGATCTTGCAGTCGACTTGATCGAAGGTACCATCATTCTCTCTAATCAGTACTTTGTCTTATGTCTGCGAATTGTAGGAACTCCAGGTCCCATGCAAGCGTTCTTGACGAGAGAGCGCAAAGAGCTTCGTGAAATCGTATCCGATATTTTACACGACCTTGCTGCCGTTGACGCGGCATTGACTGCTGTGAATTCGTCCCCCTTAACGCATGACGTGAATGAGCTGGTAAGTCCGCTTGGGCTATCGTTTATCAAGTGCGCCTTAACGCGTACGACAGATCGCGTATCTACGATCCGGTTTCGTCCCTGCTGGATGGCCATCTTTATCAGACAACGCACCAGTGTCCCCAAATTCTTTGCGTTTGTATGTCGACGCATTGCTTACTCTCGCTCGGGAACACCTGACGCTACCCGCAACGTGGCCCATCGCTGGCCATATTCCAATCGGTAAGTGCTCTACCCAGGTAAAATGCTCATCGGTTGCTGATCATTCGTTAGCCACGGGAGTTAGGGACGTAATAGGCTTCATCTCTTGTGCCAAGCAGGAAGTCGGTCTTCGGCAACAGTGGCCGCTCAATGAAATGGTTCTGCACGTTTCTGTCAACGATGCTGTAAGATGAACCGTTGACTGCGCTCTTCCTCAATTGAATGTTTCTCCCCCAGAGAGATGACACTTCGACCTCATTCACGGTTGCCCAACTTGATCTTCATTACGCTGCCTTAGCCGACACAGGACTGACGACCGATGGCGATCCTCAAATGGTTGTAATATTGCATGAATTTCATACTATGGTATACTCAAGTGTTCCGCGCATGCTCTGCAGACTGTTATCCCCTCTGCGCGGTTCTTCTGGGACCTGCACACAGAAAACGACGTGGTCGAGATTCCGGTCTACTTCGACGAGTCTCGGCAACTGCAGCTGTTCACAGTTGGAATGGTCTGCCAGAAAGCCATTGTTAACGACGTACTTCTTCGTGGGGTTGCTCTCACTGTGAAATCCGGACGCGCTAATTCCCTTCCGTAAAGTCAACTGGCCTTGCCTCCTTATCAAATACCTGGGTATATTGTTATCGGTAGAGAAAAAGCCGCTCAACGTTCTCAGGAAGAAGTTCCACAGAGGCATCCAGCACCACGGACGAGTTCTTAGCGGTTAGTGAGACGGCCGGGAAAACAGGTCCCTTCAGTTGCGTGAAGGCGATGCCCTGTGAGACGCCATTCTTGAAGAACTCCAACGTCAGATTATCAAAGTCCATCAGGACCCCAATGCGGTCGCCCTTGCCGAACTTCGACCCATAATTCGTGGAGCGACCGGAATCGAACCCTTTGCCTCCAGTACCAGCAATGTAGCCCCATGAGCTCTGGGCACCAATCCACAGCTTCTGGTGGCTGAAGTCGAACCCCTTGGGAATAATACCAACGCAAATCTTCCAGTTATTGCTGCTTGACGGACACTCCTCAATAAAGACTTCAAAGTACCGCCGTCCGCTCTGGTACGACAGCAGGCCACCGCACGCTCGCCACTTGTCTTTGGAGCCCAAATTACGTACTCGTAGACCCTGATTATCGATAGCGAGATCGCTACTCAACTGCAAAACGGTTAGTGGCTGATCGATGCACCGCATTAAAAGCACTGACCTTGGTTTCGTCCCAAACGTTGGCAAAGTCCTTGATCACCTTCGCTAGGGCAACCTCTCGTTCCCGAGCCTCCTTTTGGTAGACGCCCACAAGCTGCTCATCACCTTGCCTAATTGTAACTGCTGAACCCTGGCCTCGACAGTGATCAATGTCCAAAGGGCACAGATGTCGGATCGCGCGTACAGTTCCAGTCATCGAGACAGCTGCGTGGACAGACCCTTCCACGTTCCTGAAGGCGATACCTTGAGAGATACCGTTCTTGAAAAATTCGACCGTTTTCGCCTCGAAGCTATTCACCGATTAAACCGCGGAATATCACGCCAGCCGGGAAAAGCGCCATACTCGACAAGGATCCCGATCTTGTCACCTTGGCCAAACTGGTCCCCATACGGGGAACTCTGTCCTGAGTTGTTGGCCTTCCCGCCGGTTCCCGCAATGTACGCCCATGAATCTTCAACAACCGTGTTAATTCCAGCATACAGGTTATACCAGTGTAGTACACCTTGCGCCCCAACCCATGCGCGCTGGCTGTTGCACTGGAACGCAGATGGAACAATGCCGACACAGAATTTCCACGAATTCGTGGTCTTCGCGTCGTTGGTAATCGTTATTTCGATGAAAGCCACGCCAGACGAGTAGGAAACGATTGACCTTTGGGGCAGTTAACTTGCGGATAAAGCAGCGTAACGTGTACATATACCTGCAGGTCCTCCATTTATCGCCAGACCCCTCATTGACAGCTTGCTGAAGGTTATCATCTGGATAGTAAATTGCCTATACAGCAGCATCACCTGGGGAGTACACAGATCTGGAGACAATCCTGGACGCACCTGATCCTTGCTGGTTGAGAACTGTGCATCCCAGGCATTGTCTTTACGCTCAATCAGTTGGCCCTTTAGGGTATTGTACGCGTTGGCAGATGTAATTCGCTCCCAGCGCAGACGCCTGGTATCTTCTACTTCACGGAACCTGTCACCAATTTCAGCGACCTGCAGCCTCATCGTCACATGCCAATGGATATACTTTGCCATGATCTTCACCATCGCAGGAGGCATGTCTTCGACAAGGACTACTTCGCAATCCTGCATGCAGATCAGATGTACAGTTACCGACGGGACGCGATGAAAATACAGAACCCACTGACCTTCGCCGTCAACGATATCGCTGGGTGAACCGGTCCGTTCAGGTTTTCAAATGCAACACCCTGCGAGACGCCGTTCTTGTAGAACTCGATAGTCGATTTGTCAAAATCAAGAAACAGGCCAACGGTGTCGCCTTCGACTGGAGAAAATCGTGTGAGTCTCAGTCCCGAAGCCCGTTCGCTTTGGCTCCCAACCGTATTTATCGCCGTAGTCGACCGATTTGCCCGAATCGAAACACTTCCCGCCAGTTCCCGCGATATACGCCCACGACTTCTGGCTGCCGACCCACCGCCTCTCCGCGTTGACCTTGAACCCGATGGGGACGGCTCCGAAGCATATGCGCCATGTATTCGTCGTTTCAGGCAGTTTCAGGATCTTGACAGCACAGTAGAACTGGCCACGGGCAGGAATCGGTGCCAGAGTGTGGATAGTGCACCATTGGTCAAGGGACCCTGTTGCGAACCATTGCATTAGGTACGAGCAGCATCGACGTGCAGGATCCGCGATGACCCTTGTTGCGGGCCACGAGGCCATCGGCATCCAGAGGGACATCAATGTGCGCAGAATTATTCTCCAGCGTCCAGCATTTGCCTATCTTTGTCAATTCAGCGATTCGGGCGCGCCTTTTCTCTTCCCTTATCCTCGCCTGGCACGACGGCAGGTTAAGACCTAACAGACGCAGCACAAGGCGAACTCGGCCTACCTCTTCTTCCCGCTTCCTGCGTTCTTCTTCCTCCAGTAAACGCTGTGCTTCGCGTTTCGCACGGCTGCCTTCGGTTTCTACATGGCCCCACTCAGAAACGGCAGCAAAGTTGCCCCAATGCCAGACCTGTCACTTTGAAGACTTCCTGCGGCGTGCTCTTCCCGACGAGTTTGGACACTTCCAGGTCGGGTTCGCCGACGAGCTCGCCGGTCGGCGACCGCAGTTCGAACTCATGGATCGTGAACGAATGCCACAAATGGTACCGCTCGTGGATCTGCCCGACCAGGTCCCTGACCAGGGACGCGGGCGGCACGCTGATGGTCAGCACGTCCTGGACCAGGTCCGTGTCGACGGCGACCTTGACGCGCACCATCGCCCCTGCAACACTATTACGCACACGCCCTGGGTCGCCACGCCACTGTCGCAGGTGGGCGGCGCGGGGCCTCCGACGCCGTCGTCGTTCCAACTCCCAACGCACAGTGCTACGTAACCCCAGCGACCCCGCGCGCGCGCATGTGCAGTTATGACACGTCCCACGAACTGCAATCTCCGGACCGGCTGGCTGTGGGCCCACAGACGCGTCGCTGTTCCCGACCCGGTCTTCCGCTGCACTGGCGAACGTGTCGTTGTCGCAGAACGGAACGGGGTATCTGTATTCCTTTAACAGCGATGGCCAGTCGGCGGGATGGGACACAGATTCCCCTCGGAAGGGGAGATTTCCGCGACTCGGGCGCGTGGCTTTCGCGCGTAGATTTCACGTGCCGCCGCCAGATCTGGGAAGGGATATCTTGGCGATGCGGGGGTTGCCCAGAAGGTCGTTCATTTCGTTAAGCGCGTGCTGTGGTCGATCATGAACGTCGTAACGGTGGCGATCGGTGCCGTTCTGGCCGCTCTGGCTGTCACTGCCGACGTGGTTGCGGATTCGTGTCGCATCTCGGGTGACCCGCACATCGTTACGGTGAGGGTCGCACGGCGTTAATCGCTCATTTCGTGTCAGTCTGATGCTTCGTTCAGTTTGACGGCATATCATACGACCTGCAACAAACGGGGACCTTCCAGGCTGTTAGTGCTAGCTTCCTCGGTGTCTACGTCACGTTCGCCCAGACGACCATGACGTCGACGCAGACGCATCTGGTCAACACGGCGGTCACGATCATGGGATCCGGGTCCTGCCGTGACCCGAGCAACTGCGGCGAGTTCAACGCGTTAACCATCGCGTACGCCTCGGACCTGACATCGAACGCGACCGTCCCAACCGTCAGCTTCAACTACACGAGCGCGACCGATGCGACGGAGAACGGCGTCTGGGAGTTCGCCGCCGCCTCCGTCTCTGTCGATTCCCGAACGGCCAACGCGCTTCGTAGCGTTGGCACCGTCCTCACCCAAGGAGCGTCCGTTAACGATGTCGCTGCGTCCATCGTTAAGCTAGAGGTGCAGTTCCCGAGCGCGTCGTCGGTCATGATTTCGCTTGGCGCGGGCCTGTTCACGATCAGCACGGTTCGCAGCGGGTCGACGATCGGTCCACTGGCGGGCACGAACGGCCTCTGCGGATACTACTCGAAGACGACGGCGGACGAGTTCAGTGACACCACCGGCAAGCTGGTTCTCGGCGGCATCGCAGGGCAGAACTACTACAACTCGGACGCCATCAACAACTGGTCCCTGAACTTCCGCGTCAACACCAGCGCAGCGGCCATCCCTAGCGCAGCGGCGAACCAGGCCAACAACGAGGTTGCGTTTTACGTCAAGACGTCGATCAACGCGTCCGTCGAAGAGTGCCGCCAGCTGTGTGCAACGCCAGCCTTGCGGCGGGCACCGTTCGACGACGCTGGCTTCCGTAACTGCGTCTACGACTACAGTGTCACGAACACGCTGGCCGTCGGTGCGTCGAACCTGTACGCCACCGCTGCCATCGCTGCCGACTCGTCCTACCTGATCGCGAACGTGCCCGTCGTCGTCGCTCCACAATCCGTTGAGCAGCGCACGCAGAGCGCCAACCGGTTGAACCTGATCGCCACGATCCTCTCCATCATTCTGGGCACTGCGCTCGTGCTCGGCCTGCTGGCCAACCAGCGGCTCAAGAAGTCCCACGAGCACCAGCTCCTGATTGCTCGGGCCAACGCCGTTGTTACTTGACCTGACAGGTTTGCAAGGTCCGGCACCTACCCTTTTCGGCTGTCGATCTCGCCTTATGCTCAGTAAAGCGTCTCGGTTTGTTGTTTTCACAAGACGGGTCCGTTCTGCCGTGAGAGGGCGCTTGGGCCTGGAAGTGGATGCCATTTTTTGTGTGTGCGTGTCCCGTCTTTGGTGTGTCAGCCGTGGGTCTGATTTTGCGACGGACCGCAATCGACTTGGCAGCGCCTGCGCTCCATGGCGAGCGGGCAACAGCAGCATTGGGGCCAGGGCCAGGGCGCATACGATGGGTACTATGACCAGACCGGGGCATCGTACTACGCCGAAGGGCAGCAGCAGGACGGTGCTGCTGAAGGGTACTACGACGAGCACGGCCAGTGGCAGTACTATGAGTACGCGCAGGCGCAGGCGTACGACCAGTCCGCTGCCTACCCGAATGGTTAGATGGTTCCAGTCCAAATCAACAATGCCCTGATTGCTCCATAGCTGCGTACGCGAACCAGGATCATGCCTGGAACGATTCGCGATCCGCTGCGCCGTCCGGGACGTCTGCGCCCGCGCCGGCTCAAGGGCGGCCTGGGTTCCCAGCCTCGGGAACACCGGTCTTCTCGCAGGAATCTCCTCAGTCCGGGAAGAAGAAATCGTCGATCAATCCACGTCAGATCCCCCGCCATGTTCGGCGCCCGCCAAATGCAGATGGGTTGGCCACCGGCCCCACCGAACGTATCATATTCAACACGAGCGGCGAACATCCACCATCTCCTCTCGATGAGTTCCAAGTTATCGATGATGGTATGCGACTGTGCCTTCGCGATACGAACCGGGTGGTTTTGACAAGCGATTTAGGAAATGCCTCTCCTCGCTATATCCGGCTAACGTGCTATCAAGTGCCTGCATCAAGCGACATTGTCAGCCTGAGCTGATGGTTCGTCGACCGGTATGATCATCTGACGTCACTCACTGTAGGTTGAAACGACGAGACTATCGATCGGTGCCATCATTACTCCGCTTGCGATGCCTGGTCCCGGCGAGGAGCCTGTTCCAGGTAGACCCGCTGCCGAAAGGTTGCGGCCAATGAACGCTAACGGCATTCTAGTTGTTGATATGGGAGAAGGAGGCCCGATTCGCTGCGGAAGATGCCACGCGTATCTGAACGCATTCTGCACATTCAGCGAGGATGGACAGAGTTTCACGTGCAACCTGTGTGAGATGCGGACGCCCGTTCCTCACTGGTATGTCTGTAACGTTGACGGGAATGGTACGTTCTGTTTCTCCTTGCTTGGTGCGTTCTAACAACGGCAAAGGGATGCGGCGAGATCGCGACCAAAGGGCCGAGCTCCACCTGGGAAGTGTAGAGTATGTCGCTCCGCCGTCCTACATAACGAGGTTCGCTGTCGGAATCCAGAACGTAGCATGCCTGGCCTGACATGGGCAGGTAGGCCTATCCAAGAGCCATGTTACATCTTCGTGCTGGACGTCTCTTACCAGGCAATCATGACTGGGTTGCTTGAAACTACTGTCCGCAGCGTGCGATCGGCAATCGAAGTCATGAAGGCGTACCCTCGCGTTCGCGTCGGTATCATTTCGTACAGCTCGGCAGTTCATGTTTACAGCATGAAGGTTGAATCGCGTGCGATTGCTACGCATTGTCGATGGTTGCTTACACCATCCCGTACAGAAATCCGGTCAGGAGCTGTCCATGATGGTTATAGCAGGGGTCGAGGACGTATTTGTTCCTATCCCGTTCGACCGGATCCTCGTTCATGTCAACGATGCGGAACAGTTCGCGCTGCTGGATATGCTGCTGTCAAAACTGTACACTTGTGACATGCTGAATTTCCCAACAACGTCTTAGTGCGCTATTTTACAGATCTGACCTGCACTCGTCGAACCAGTCGACCTGCACCGCGTTTGGTGCGGCCATCCAGGTTGCTGTCGAGGTAGGTCATCTCCACAACGCTGCATATTTGGATTGACTGAATGGTTCGTGCTAGGCATTGGATGACTGCGGGGGCAAATTGCTTGTTATTCAGTCGAGTTTGCCCCGCACAGGGCTGGGCGCGTTGGACGATCGCGACAACCAGACGATCTACGCGACGGACAAAGAGAAGGAACTTTTCTTACCCCAAGACTCCTATTACCAGGTGTTAGCGACGACTTGCGCGGAGCGGTTCATCGCCGTCGACCTGTTCGTGTGTGCCAACGCTTATGTCGATATCGCGACCGTCGGGGTCTTGTCGAACATGACCGGCGGACAAGTGTTTTACTACCCGGGTATTCGTCGCACGTGCTGCTTGTAAGTACCTCGCTCTTACTGTTGGATGTAGATTTCCACGCTGCCAAAGATGGCTACTCGTTGGAAAGTGATATCCTGACGACTTTGACTCGCGAGTCCGGCTTCGAAGGCGTCATGGTTGTTCGAACTTCCGCAGGACTAAAAGTCGCAGACCACTTTGGCAATTTCTTCCGCCGACATACGTCCGAAATCGAACTGCCGGCTATTGATTGTAAGCACCGTCTGATACTGGTGTTGGTAAACAATTCTCAGTACTGCTGCAGGCGATAAATCGTTTGCGGTCCGGCTTGAGCATGAGTCAGCGCTCAGCGACAAATCTTTCGTCGGCATTCAAGCCGCTCTTCTGTATACGACCTTTAACGGCGAAAGACGTATTCGAGTTCACACTGTTCGGGCACCATGCACCACATCCCTGCCCACTGTTTTTAGGCACTCCGACCTGTACGCGGTCGTCAATTTGTCTCTTCGACAGGTAGTGCTCACGTTGCTTTTACCATACACGTTTCTAAACGCAGGCCTTCACAGGCTGCGTTGCAAACCATTGAGCAGGGCGTTTCGTCGACGAGAAGTTCGTTGCGTCAAGCGGTGATTGATGTATTGCATACGTACCGCAAGCATTGCGCATCGGCTTCAAGCAGTGGGCAGCTCATTTTACCGGAATCCCTGAAGCTCTTACCGCTGTACACGCTGGGCCTGATGAAGTCGCCTATCCTGTATGATTGTGTACGCGCTGATGCGCGTGTGTATGCTCTCGGCGCGGCACAAGCCATGCCAATGGGACAAGCGCTTTCGTTCTGCCTTCCCTCCGTATTCGCCCTGCACTCCTTGGCAAATACCGATATATGTGTCCAGCCTCTGGTTAGCAGCGTATCCAAGTGTGTCGCACGGTACTTATGCCAAACGTAGACTGATAACGAGGTCATGCAAATGCCCGAGTTCGAGCTTGCCTCAAGGGAGTTCATTGACGAGTTCGGAATCTACCTGCTGGACAACGGCTGTGTGATTTACATCTTTGTCGGCGTTCAAGCGGACCCCAACCAAGGTCGTACAGTGTCGATCCGCTTTGGGACCTGCGATCTGACATCATCATGGCAGTACTGGAATTGTTCGGCGTCGAAGACGTCCAGCTGTTCGATCCCAACGAACTTGTCGTCTACCCGAACGATGACCCTCGCAGTCTGGGTGCGTATCGATTGCCTGCTTCCCTTCGAGCATTGTTCTGATGTGAACGTGTCCCAGCTACCCGGACGTCAAACTTGATCGAGAAACTCAAGGTCGGGCGTCCGGCGTATTGTCCTGTGCGCATTGTGCACGACCGCAGTCCATATCTCCCCGATTTCAACGCGTGCCTGATCGAGGGCACGACGAGGCCGCCTGCGGGTTCGAAAATCCTGGAATCGGCTCCCGAGCTCATGTCCTACGTTGATTTCCTGTGCCATGTGCACCGTCAAATCCAAGATCGGATCATATAAACCAGACAGACCAGCATGCGGCTGACTTTGGATTTGGCGAGGAATGCTGCCCAACAGGTTCCGCACTCACGTTCCTATCTCTCGCGAGGTGAGGGGGTGCCCAATCATTATGCCGCTACGTACATATTGTAGATAAGTACACCATCAAGACCATGGTGCGCCGGGCAGAACACGTAGCCGCAGCGACAGGCGGCCGCCGTCAGCGGGGCCAGGGTCACTGGTCCGTCCATCCGTTGCTCTCATATAGGAATGGGCCACTTGAGGGCAGTTCCGACCCTTTCGTTCGTGTTTGACATTCGAGAATTGCCGACGCAGGACATGTTGGCGGCAGGCGTCGAGAATACTCCAGATCTCGGAATCATGATCCAAACATGATCCATGGGCCATTACCGAGGCGTCACCTCATAATCCAAAACCATGTCGAGCATCATCACGTTCGCTCTCATCACCGCCTTCTCGTTGCTCGTGTCGGCCCAAGGTTCTGCTTGACTGTCATCGGTGATCAGCCACCTGACCATGTGTCATGCTGCAGGGCAAGGGCAGCCCGGAGCACCATGCAATCAATCTCCAGGAACGCTGTCGTGTGGCACGAACGCAGGACAGGGTGCCGTGCTGCAATGCGTCAATGGGCAGTACGTTCTGGTCCAGACCTGTAACATTGGTGCCAACACGGCTTGCGGTCTCATGAACGGCATTCCCTTCTGCCTGACACCGGCGGAGGCGACTGCTCAAACGGCGCCAGCCACGATCGCGACCACGAAGCCCCCGGGTACAGAGCTGGAGTGTCGCAGGCAGAGTTGTGCTGTCTAAGACAACGGTGAATGTCCAGTGCAAACCTTCCAGGTCGGCCAGGCCTGCAACTTCCCGGTCGGAACGTTCGGCTGTGGACCTGCGAACGCGCAAGGCCAAGACGGGATCCTGGTCTGCATTCAGGGCGCATGGGTCCTCGCCGACCACTGCGACGATGAGGAGAACGTTCGCTGCACCATTGGTAACGCTGGCAACGTGAACTTCCCCATCTGCCTGCCTCGGACGCCACCCGCTCAGGCGGCGGTGTCCGTTCCAGCCAGCCAGGCCCCTCCCGTCACTGGTGGGTCCACCCTCTAGTAGTAGAGGACGCAACATTCCCAGCTGACAGCCTGGGCTGCCTTTGTGCAGGTCAAGTTTTCCAGGCTGGGCAGGGGTGCAACCTGCCGATCGGGACGTTCGGTTGCGGACAGACTACTGCCCAAGGGCAGGACGAGATTCTGGTCTGCATCCAGAACGCGTGGGTCGTTGCCGACCACTGCGACGATGAGGAGAACGTTCGCTGCACCATTGGTAACGCTGGCAACGTCAACTTCCCCGTCTGCTTGCCTCGAGCGACAGCAGCTCAGCCGGCGGCGGCTACCGTTAACACCAATGTCGCAGCGAGCCAGGCCCCTCCCGTCACCGGTGACCCTCGCACCTTGCACAAGGGCACATCCCCGAATAACGATGACACTATATCTCTGTAGGTCAAGTGTTCCAGGTCGGCCAGGCCTGCAACTTGCCGATTGGGACGTTCGGTTGCGGACAGACTACTGCCCAAGGGCAGGACGAGATTCTGGTCTGCATCCAGGGCGCGTGGGTCCTTGCCGACCACTGCGACGACGAGGAAAACGTCCGCTGCACCATCGGTAACGCTGGCAACGTCAACTTCCCCGTCTGCTTGCCTCGAGCGACAGCAGCTCAGCCGGGTGCTACCGGTAGCACCAATGTCACAGCGAGCCAGGCCCCTCCCGTCACCGGTGACTTCCGCATCTTGCGCACGTGGGCACATCCCTGTATAACGATGACACTATCTCTGTAGGTCAAGTGTTCCAGGTCGGGCAGGCCTGCAACTTGCCGATCGGGACGTTCGGTTGCGGACAGACTACTGCCCAAGGACAGGATGAGATTCTGGTCTGCATCCAGGGCGCGTGGGTCCTTGCCGACCACTGCGACGACGAGGAGAACGTCCGCTGCACGATCGGCAACGCTGGCAACGTCAACTTCCCCGTCTGCAAGCCTCGCCAGTAGAGTCATCAACGCTCTGCCTCACCGTTCTGCAACCGACCACCGGTGTGAAACCGACCACCTTTCTGAAACCGACCAACTTCATCAATAAAACAACTCGTTTGCTGTGGTCAGAGGCTCGGGATTAAAGCGGTTTGGATGAACGATCTGTTACGTTACGTACGTCGTGTCTCGATGCTGCCCGAGCAGTCTGGGCAGATCGTGGAATGGGCTGAACGCGAAGCCGTTATCGTCAGGCTTGGCGCGCCCCCGGCACCAGTCGTCCTACAGTAGATTCGTGCCATTCGGAACACCAGGCGGGTTACAAAGCGGGGTCACCCATTGCAGACAGTTACAGGAACCGTAATTGGAGAACAATTGGAGTTGGCAGGATACTACTGAGTATCCTCCGGTACGGGACAAGCAGTAATCGTTTCCAACAAGGTTGTATTCTGCCTGGACATTCCAGGTACGATACAGGGCGAAGCTCGCCACGTCAGGCGGTAGATCCAGTCGTGCTGGCGGCGCCCCGAATGGCGCTGCTGAAATTGCCCTGCGCCCCTGTTCGCATCTGAGTCGAGGCGGGCTTATGGTCGCCAAGGACGCTCGGCGGGCGGGTCTGCTGGTTGTTCGTCGACCCATCCATCGCCTTGATCTCCGCGATCGTGTACGCCGACATGATGAGGAACTTCGGGATGAACAGGCTGCCAACACACGCCAGAACGAGCAGGAACGTCGCCGTCGTGCGAATCAGAAGCGACACGGTCGGGTTCCCCACCATAGCCACCAAGGTTGGCACGGCCAGCGCTGACACGATCGCCACCGTGTACATGCAGATCGCTATTGCAAGACGTTCAGTGATCCAGGACGTCACCAGGCGCACCACACGATTACCAATGTGTTTGCTCTCGTTGAACAGTAGTAGCGGGACCTGCAGGACAGCACCGTTCAGTGACCAATCAACGTTCAGACGCAACGGTAATGGTTACGTTGCGGGTGCGATAGGCGAGCATGGTTCCCCATGCGATCACGGCGGCCATGACGAGGCCAATGGCGTACAGACCAGCAGGGTGGTAATCGCATTGGTCGACGTACGGGAGGAGCGCAAACGTCAGCGATGCCGATGGGCATTGCTGCGGAGCCTGGAACACTTTCCTGGCGGGTGACGTGGTCCCCTGGATGACCATCCAGACGGCCAGCAGCGCTACGTTGAACAGCATGAAAGCAGCAAGTCGAACAGCAAGGTCCACGTTAGAGATGATGTGCTTGCTGGTGGAGGTCATGCTGAACACCTGCGTCACGCGCCACGTCTTGAAGAACAACGCGCCGAACATCAACGAGAAGCCCAGGGTCGTCAGCCAGGCCGTCGACCAGCACGACGACGACGACACGGGAAGCGTCCCCGACGTGATATTCGACAGAAGCAGCATGATGGCCCCCAGACAGATGGTGACGCAGAACAAGGGCGATGCCGATGCGATCACTGGATGATGCGTGTACGCAGCAATTACACCCAGGACGATCACCACAGCGACGGTACCGATTGCGACCAGGACGATATTGATGACCCAAGCCCATTGCTTGGCCTCGACCGCCTGGATGCACTGCTGTGGTAGGGCCTGGATCCCGTGTAACATCTGAACCAGCTGGCACTCCATCGTCCGCAGCGCGTCGTCCGGTGAAATCTTCTTCAGGAGAGCGGCGTTGACGGCGTTGTAGACGACCGCGGACGAGTCCTGGTAGTTGGGGGAGGCGGCGGTCGACCATCGCGGCACCGTGTAGTTCTCGGGGACGGTCACGTCGCAGACCTGCAGCCCGCTGTCCGAGGCGTTACAGAGCCCGCGCCCGAAATAGATGTCCTTGTTGACCGGCATGTAGTTGATGCGGTGGAAGTTCCACTTCTGTGTCTGCTCCGAGACGATGACGGAAACGGCGTGGGCCGCGGCACGCTGGTTCGTGGCCGACTTCGACACGGCGACCATGAACCCGCCGAGCGTCCCGTGCGATGTGGTTCCAGGGCCTGCACAGAAACGCGATGTCGGTGGCAGCGTCACGCTATAGACGTTCGACGACGTGACCGTCGTTAGGGAGTAGTGTGATGCCGGTGAGGGAGCCGAGCGCACCGGTCGCCCTGATATTGGAGATCGCATACGGCCAGTTCCGCATGAACGCTGCGTTCATGCCCAGGTACATATTAAGCGTTTCCTACAATAACGGGTGCGATTAGACCATGACAAAGGGCATCTCAGGGGGCGGTCATACCGTCTCCGTATAGCCGGTGACAGCAGGGCCGGATATCGTATCCGTCCAGTGGACCATGCGGCGGAGTGCCTTCAGGGCCGCTGGGTTGTTGACGGTCACTCGTTTATCGGATTCGACAACGTTGCCGCCACCGTGCGACGTCACCAACTAGCACAATAGCATAAACGGAACGGCAGGCGAATGCCGAACAAGGACCACTACCTCGAGTACATCGCAAGTCAGACCTTCGTAGGCCCGCCCTTGCCAGACATACCCGACGAACGCGTTATTGCTCGGACGTTCGCCATCCTTGCAAATTGTCAGGCTGGGCGTGTATGGCAACCGCGTCGGTCCCGACCTGGATCGTTTGCGCCATGTGCTCGAGCTCGGCCCAGGTGGTGGGCGGATGATCGAAATTGTACTTGGCGAGCAGGTCCTTTCGGTAGTAAAGGAAGCCGCTGTCGATGAACCAAGGGGCGGCAACCTGGACGCCGTTCACGGTTGCAAATTGCCGTTCATTGTCGACCGGTGCCTCCAGCTGTGCCTCGGTCAACAGGGTTGACATATCGGATAGGTGCTCGGCCAAGTCGCCCGGCCAGATCACGTCGATGAAGACAACTGCCATCTGCGGGTCCTTCGCCTGGAAATGCTGCGTCAGGTACAGGAACTGGTCGTTGACGTCGCTGTTCAACTCATCCATCAGAATGGCAACCGGGCGGTCACGCGGACGCTTCACTGACTGCGGCAGCGTCGTGGTGGTGAGTATCGGGTCTGCCGAATCGTCCATGATGTTGATGGTGACCCGGTCAGAGTTCCCTCCTCCGTAACATGTCGTACACGACGACAAATTCGACAGCTTGAGCGCACCGGCTAGGTACCCGCCGGACAGCAACGCCAGCCACAGCCGGTGCATAGCCATCGTTTCCACCGCTCTCGGAACCGCCCACTGTCCACGCTCGACAGCCAGCCAGTCCCAGGCCAGCTCACGACACGGGACATGCAGGCTGGCAGCCCCTGGCGGCTGGCACGCACCGTTCACCTCGTGGTGGCACGCGGTGACGACACACAATGGCCAATGGCCCGTTCTGTGACTGTGAACGTCAGCTGGCGTATCATCTGACGGCCAATCCCATCCGCCAGCGGAAACGGCGCGCTGCCTGTCCATCACGGATGATACCGTTAACCCGCGGCTACATCGAGTGAGGTCACAGCAACAACGCCTCCCCGTCGCCGTCGACCGCTCGCACGTCACAATGGCCTGGATGTCGGGGACTGGCGGTTGCGGGCAGAACTTAGGACCGAGTCCTAGGATCTGTAGCTATGCCTTCAGAACGGTCGCCACTGGTTCTGGGAGCAGGTTGTGGTGTTTGAAGTTCAGGAATCTCGGGAACGAGAGCTTGGATCGTATGGTGCGTGCTAGTTCGGCGGTGGCTCGTGCAACAGTTGGATGACGACGTAATCACCTCCGGCGTGATAGTAAAGCCATGCCAGACGTTCCTCCAAGTCGGGCGACATGTGCTGCACGATCACTTGGTCGGTGGCTTTCACCAGATCGGCCTGTTGACGACTGTCGTAATCCAACGGTATTCCTGGACGAGTCGCTCACGACGTCGGGTGCAACAGGCGTCCCGGATCGAGTCCGCTGCGCCCCCAGAAGAATGCGAATCTTCCTGGTGTACGCGAACCGGATCCAGCCGCAGATTGCAACGTACGACGTCGACGGGCGTACGCCGATTGATCACGCGCCGACCTCTCGTGAGGCCGTCGCCGTCGTCAAACAGTTCATGGGGCGTGACCCGGACAGTGCCCGGTTCGCAGTGGTCGCCATCGTCGAACCACAGGACAGCTGAACCAGTTTGTTGGATTGTAAACGAACGGGCCAGATTTGTGAATGCCGGCTGCGCCTCCGATCAGAGCGTTCGTACAGCGTTGACCGGTCGTTGGGTGCGTTCTCGTTCTTCAATCGCAAGCGGGGGCGACGCGCGCGTATACAGCGGAAACGATTGGGACCATAATGCATGTTCATGCCAAGAGACGAAATGACAGTGCCTTCCAGACGACGTAACGGTTGTGCAGGGGTTGCAGGTGGCGGAAGGCCGATCCGCGCCTGTGTTGCAGAGACAGACAGGGTTGACAATCAATGCACGCTGCCAGCCTGCCGCTCAAGAGCAGTCAACCGCCAGAGTCTCCTACAGACAGGTCGTGGTGTGTGTGTGTGTGTGTGTGTGTGTGTGTGTGTGTGTCTGTGTAACGTGGCACCCCCGCTGTGGCGCGTGACCTGGATAGTTTAGCCACTCGGACGCTAAGCGGTACGACCGGGATTCTCGGCCACATAACGATTCGGTGTTGCTGGGAAGGTATGAGCAGCAACCAGGGCAGGTCGTGCGACGCCGTGCCCGCTGGGCGCCAGCAGAACGCGCAGTCAACGAGGCAGCTGCCTCGTCTACGTCGTGCGCTGGCGCGGGGCCTGCGCAGCCTGGGCGCGTGCCTGTCACCCCCGGATGTCCTCGACGACCTGGCAACCTGCGACACAAGGTCCAGTCCCGCACCTGAACTGGCAGCACCTTCTGGAGTGTCTCCACCAGCGCCACCACCCGGACCTCCGGGCGCCCCAGGTTCGTCAACCAGAGGTACATTCCACGATGCCGTTCTGAGTAGCGCAGGCGCCCCGTCACCACCCGGAGGACCTGTCGCAATTCGATCGTCAGGCACGGCTCGTCCGGGCTGGAAACCGCACCCGGAACGTCCCAGGAACAATGGTAGTCCATCAGTTCCTGGGACGTTCCGGGTTCGGTTTCCAGCCCGGACGAGCCGTGCCTGACGATCGAATTGCGACAGGTCCTCCGGGTGGTGACGGGGCGCCTGCACTACTCAGAACAGCATCGCGGAATGTACCTCTGGTTGACGAACCTGGGGCGCCCGGAGGTCCGGGTGGTGGCGCTGGTGGAGACACTCCAGAAGGTGCTGCCAGTTCAGGTGCGGGACTGGACCTTGTGTCGCAGGTTGCCAGGTCGTCGAGGACATCCGGGGGTGACAGGCACGCGCCCAGGCTGCGCAGGCCCCGCGCCAGCGCACGACGTAGACGAGGCAGCTGCCTCGTTGACTGCGCGTTCTGCTGGCGCCCAGCGGGCACGGCGTCGCACGACCTGCCCTGGTTGCTGCTCATACCTTCCCAGCAACACCGAATCGTTATGTGGCCGAGAATCCCGGTCGTACCGCTTAGCGTCCGAGTGGCTAACTATCTGCATAGGGCACGCGCCAATGCGGGGGTGCGCAGACACACGGGGGTCTTCCCGCGGGATGACACCCCCAGTTGATCCCGCGGGACGAAAAATGCCATTCGTCCCGCGAGCTGTTGCTTTCCGCAATCGTCCTGCCGCCTGCGGGACTGCGGGTGCCCGCGTGGCTCGTGCGCTGTCCGTGACCAGCGCTGCGCATTTCTGAGCGGTGTGTGGATGGCGAGCATTGATCTGGCTGAGATCGAGATGGCGAGCATTGATCTGGTTGAGATCGAGATGGCGAGCATTGATCTGGTTGAGATCGAGATGGCGGGCATTGAGGAGGCCGCCGTGGGCGGTCGGCGCGGTTTGGTTTCGAACCAGAAAACCGGGAACCAAACCGAAACTGCGCGGTTTGGGTTCCAGGTGGACCCAATTAGTTTGGTTAGTTCGAGGTCCGCCCAAACCGGTTGTTCCGGTGGAACCGGTTTGAACCGAGGTTCGCACTGGGTGGTCCGGCGTCCGCATAGTGGCCCCAGCGCCGCCCGTATCGCGTTCGAAGCAGTTTGGGAGCGTAAGAGGTCTGTTCTCGTGTCTGCTATGCCTGGTCATCGCCCATATTGAGCAAGCATCATCGACTACGGTTTGTCGTCATCGTCTGAGACTGGTGTCGAGTATATTCCCCCTAAGCTGGATGGCAATCAGCAACGCGGCCTCGCCGACAATGTCGATGTCGTCGAACTTCTTCTGAAGGAGTTGGGTTAGGGACCTTTACGCCACACACTGTCGTGGTTCACATGAACCACGGTTTGTTGGTTTGGTTTGTTTGGTTCCGGTTTGTAGCTATGAAGTCGGTCGCGTGAAAATGAAAGCAGTTCGACGGCATCAGCCGTCGATTGGCCAGTGATGACCAGGTGGTCATCGTCATCAGCGGACGTTGCCGCAGGGTGAAGAGCACCGTAGAGCGACTGGGTAATCTCCTGAACGTGAGGGTCGTCACCCGGTCCGTTGAACACAATATGAAGTCGGTCGCGTGAAAATGAAAGCAGCTCGACGCCATCATACTTCGAAACACGCGCAGAGAGCTGCACCGACACGCCGGCCCTGGCAACGAACCGGTGCAGGTACTCGCTGACGGCAGCGGCCGTCGATTGGTCGGTGATGGTATACTCCTGGTCGACCTCCATCGCCATAGTTCGGTTCAGCCCTGATGGAGGTCGACCAGGAGTATACCATCACCGACCAATCGACGGCCGTTGAACCAGTCAACAACGGCGACGAATCTCTTCCGCGTCCCGACGTGCCGTCATCGGCGGCATTGTTGAACCAGTCAACAACGGCGACGAATCTCTTGAGTACCTGCACCGGTTCGTTGCCAGGGCCGGCGTGTCGGTGCAGCTCTCTGCGCGCGCTTCGAAGTATGATGGCGTCGAACTGCTTTCATTTTCACGCGACCGACTTCACATTGTGTTCAACGGACCGGGTGACGACCCTCACGTTCAGGCGATTACCCAGTCGCTCTACGGTGCTCTTCACCCTGCGGCAACGTCCGCTGACCACCTGGTTATCACTGAGCAATCGACGGCTGATGCCGTCAGACCATATTTGCTGCGGTTCATTTGCTCGCACGATGTGCCATTAACACTGCACGACGCTAATTCCGCGATGAGTGGCGGGTTTCTGCTTCAACAAACATCTCACGTCCTCCGTCTCCCGGGTCGGGCCCCGTGCCCTGTAGGCGGAAAAGGCGAAACCCGGTGACGTCAGATCGCCCCACCGAGCGACGGTCGGCCGACGAATCGGCATTCGCTCCGCCAAAGGCATTCCCGCGCCCCCTACTGCAGTGCATGACATCGTACCCACACCGGTACCCGGCCGCTGCGAGGACAACCCCACCCGCACCCGTACCCGACCGGTCGGGAGCTGGTCTGGCTCGGCCGTGACATAAGTAACGCTAGCGTCGGGTGGAGGACGGAGCCGGTCTCGCTCGACAGTCAGCTGTTTGTCATCGGCGTCCATCATAAAACTGTGTAGCTGCATCATCGCAGCCAGCGGCTCCCCTAATTAACCGATACACGTTACGTAGGCAGGTTGCAGACCGAACGAACACCGAACCTTGCATAGTGTAGGGGCACCCCATGACAAACGAACGGCGGATACGTGATCATCGGCAGCAGAAGCGGACTTCGAAAACGCTTTGAGACACCGTCCAACCAGAGCCAGGGGGAACATTACGTCCGAATCATGCGCAATCTGTGCATGCCCTTCAGGGACACAATCAAGGTACACACGCTTCTTGGCCCAAAATTCATTGATCTGTGTAACAATCAAGAATCAGCTTCAGATGGAGCTGGCAGCAGCATCTTCAATAGCGTATCCTACGTACGTGGCGGCGGCAGGTCTGCAAACACTCCTGGATCCCCTGATAGTTTCGAGCACTGACGCCAGCGTCAATATCAGCAACAGCAACAGGCAGCTATGACGCAGCAGGTACCCCATTATTTGTGTAGCGTACCGGATGACAGAAAACAGACTCTAGCGGCCGGGTGACTGATCAGACATGTGTGAACAGCCCACGAACGATATACTAACCATGATCGTGCTCGCGATGAAGAACGGGGTCTCGGCGTGGCGAACTTTCGGTTTCAGCCAATGCACCATCGTTGTTGGGCACATCCTCCTCCGCTCCGCGATCTGCAGGTCGCAATGGTAAGCGTCAACAGGCATGGGCAACGTTAACCACGATGTACGCTAACCTTGCTGACGGCTAGCATCGTAAAACAGACATTTGCGCCCAGAACGACGATCTGTTGCAGTGACGCCATTCTGCAAACACGTATGACACTTGGCGGCCTGCCTGTCAGTTGCGGAACGGGCGTCAAGTCGAGACGTGCGTTGAACACGATCAGGCATGCAGTCGGCCACGCATTGCCCCCTGACGCAACGGAGGACGAGCGGCAACGTGAGCTTCTTGAGGCTCCGCTGCAGGTCGGGCGCCGGCAAGATGCGACTAAAACCCGGTTTGCAGGGAGGCAAGCGTGGACATCAAGCGCCGATACTGAAGATATCATCTTGAGCGCGATTGAAGACAGCACCGATGCCGCTACACGGAATTAGTGTAGACCTACCAGAATAGTTAGGAATGAAGCACAACGCAAAGACTGCGCCTAACCTGAAATCGGGGCACGTGCAAGATGGAATGTTGCCGAGGGATACATCGCCGAGCATTACGTGGTGTCGATCCGGCCGGCTGATCAGAGGTTCCCACTTCGTACTCCCCTGTCACTGTTAGGTAAACCCCAAACTGAATGCAGTATAGATTCTCACCTGTATCCACCTCCCTAACTGAGCTGAGAAGGCGCGAAATGAGATGTCTCTCTCGAAAATGCTATCAACGTAGTCGCTCCAGTGCTTGCCCTTGCAACTAAGGTTGGACAATATTCTTGCCGCCTCGTCATCCTGCTGTTTCTGGACCATTTCCGATGCGTTAACATCCCGAATAAGTTGGCACGGTTAGGTCCAGGAAGGCGACGGCTGCAGTGGAGGTCGTGACGTTCGCCTGGACTCCCGGTATGGTGACGTTCATCATGTTGATCACGTTCGCTAGCTCTTATGGGCTTCCACGGTCGATCGCGCACACGTCGTCGGTGAACCGGCCGTAAAACCGGAATCGGGGCGCGTGTGCTGCATCGAATCCAGTCATGTACAGGTTGGCGCTGATAACGGAGACGGTGTCGCCCATTGCGATACCGTCCAGATGTTTGAATACCAGCCGCGAGCCATATTGAAAATAGTTGGCTTCACAGATAAACCTTACTGCGTCGAGTACGAAGTCGATTGTTTCTTGGTTGCCGTTGAAGGGTAAATGCAGAGCGAGTCGTAGCGTTTCGTAGAGATGGCTCACGATCATCATCGTGTAGAGTGAGGCTACGTCGGCTGATAGTAGTATGTCGTCCTGTGTGACGTCCATAATTCCTTCGATCGTTGTGATCCGCTGCGTAGCAAAGGTGGCATAGGCATGCGTTCCAAGATTGCCGTCGGAAAGGTGGATAGCTTTGTCGTGATGCATGCTGGTTCGTTGACAATCGGGCGTCATGTGGGACAGGGCCACTTGTTCTTGTGCAGCTTCAGTGGAATTTCGGCAGGCGCGACTCCGTATGACGCAGGAAGTTATCGGCTTGCTTCGTGGTGATGTTCCTGAGTCCTTTGGCGCATGCTTGCAGGTCCTTGAAGCGTCCCTTCAGGTTGCTTAACGAGGCGGTTCAGGTGTGCTCTCGATGTCCCCAATACGATGGTAGTGGTCCGCGTCGTTCAAATGGGTATCACCATTTCATGATACGTTGCACCAGTGACGACGCATATGCCCAGGTCCTTGTCTGCCTGGACGATCTTAATCCTTGCATCACGTTTCAGTTGCAGTATCACCCTTGTTATGGTCGTCTTGGGCTTGACCAGGTAGATATTCGACATGATCACGTTTTGACTTGCGGTTCGCATGTACTTCGTTGGGACGAGACCGGGCGGCGAGGTCTCTGGGGTCATCCAGTAGTTCGGCTCTCGGAGACGACGGTCGTAGTGCGCGCGCGTTGTCTTCAACTTGGGTCACATTGTGGAAATAGTCGAACAGTAGTACTACCCGTCTTAATCAATATGCCGATGCTTGACGTTGATAGGTCTGGATGTCGGGGACTGGCGGTTGCGGGCAGAACTTAGGACAGAGTCCTAGGATCTGTTGCTGTGCCTTCAGCTCGGTCGCCAGTGGTTCTGGGAGCGAATGTCGGGAACGGGGGCTTGGATCGTACGGTGCGTGCTAGTTCGGCGGCGGCTCGCGACTCGATTCGATGATGCACGTACACGTTAATCTTGGCTAGTCGCGCGCGTTGCCGTTTGGACGTGCCTGCCTGCGATTCCTTGCCCTTGTCGTCCTCGCCCTTGTCCCCGTCCCTGGCCTTGCCTGTTGTTGTTGTTGGCGTTGTTGCTTTTGTTGGACGTGTCGTTTCTGCAGTTGGTGTTGTTGGACGGGCCGTTTCTGCTGCTTCTGCTATTGTTGTTGGTGTTGCGGGCGCCGCTGCGCCCGTCTTGGTTTGCCCTGGTTGCGTTGCTTCGGCCGCCGGGTCGGGCGTTCCGCCGGCCTTGCCCGTTTCCCTGCTGGTTGCTGGCCATGTACTTGGCGATAGCAGCTTGTAGTTGTTTTTCTGTAACTAGCCCATGGGGGCGTCTTGCTGTGCTCGTTGCGCCGCCAGTCGTTACGCCTTCTGTGCTTTTCGTTCTTCGTGGAGGATCTGCGTCAGTCGGACCTCCAGGCGAAAATGTTTGCTGTAGTGTTCGACCACGTCCTCGATGGGTTCCCGGAATCGAGCGGCAGGCTGGCAGCGTGCATTGTCAACTCTGTCCGCCTCTGCTACGAAACCGGTCGGGGCAGCTGGCTAACCGCGCCAGGCGCGGATCGGTCTTCTGCTACCCCTGCACAACCGTCGCGTTGTCTGGATGGCACTGCACTTTTCGTCGCATGGCATGAACATGCATTATGGGCACACCCGCTTCCGCTGTATCACGCGCGTATCGCCAGGCCTGATCGTGGGCAGTGTTGGGGGCGCGAGTCCCCCCCCCCCGCGGCCCTCGCCCGCGTGAATCTGCGGGGAGTGCGCGCCCATTTCGGAGTTGCGCCACGGGGGTAACGTGTCCGGCCGCGGATTGGTTGCAGCGGGCGGCGGGTTGGGTTGCACTTGCAGCGGGCGCAACCTTGGACAATCCATTGGTGACGGGGAATCGAACATGCGAACGCAGATGAAGCGGACGGATACGCTGAATTTATCGGCCCCGATGGACGACCGCGATGAGGTCGCTGTTGCGAAGGGCGCCAGGGTCAGGCAATGCCGATCGTGTCACTGCGGGCGACTGATGCGGGGCGCAGGGGATCAGCATGACGAAGGTTGCGGACGAGGAGGCGGTCGAGAATGCTCAGGGCGCCAAGCGCCAGGTTCGCACCAGTGTCAAGGTCGGAGGCTGCCACGTGCTGATGACGTCGCTGATTCCCACCTGTAGGTACACCATGCGCCCGGAGGCGCAAGTCAGTGCCCGTTCGGTAGGGAGGACACAATGGCTCCTGCGACTCCGATCAGGCGTGGCAGAAACTCGAGCCAAATGGTTGACCATGTGCGCCTTGCCAGCCGCTAACAGCTTCCTGAACCAATTGTAGAGCCAGGTGTTGTCGACACCAGGCCGGCTGCCGTCTGCTTCATTCGAAGATGCATCTGGGAACATTGTCAGGCGCTCGTCCGAGGAGGCGATGGAACGCGCAGGCTCATCTCCTGCGGTGGGGAAGTCTCGCCCCGAACAGCATACGTCGATCAAAATATTCCATGCTCCTGGAGGGCACAGCCGGATCCAGCTGGGCGGTGATACGTCTGCCCAAGAACGAGGTCTGGTCCTTCAGTGCGGTACCCGACAAGGCATCGGAAACTAAGTCATGAATCAGACTCCCGAAAGCCAGCGCCCGCCCCGAAAGAATCTTTCGTATCGTCGGCCGTCCCAAACTCGCCTGTGGTCGGCAAGGCCCGCCCTGATGAACACACATCCGTGAAGATTCACTATGCTCCCGGCGGCTACTCGTCCATGGCGTCTCTCCTAGGCCAAGACGATTCAACCGCACCGACTCGCGAGTCTCACGTTCGACCAAACAACGTTCAGCGAGAGGCGGTCGCTTCGCAAGCTCCCTGGCAACACGTCAGTTGTGTACAATTATCTTTCTCTATATGTTTAGTTACTCACGTCCTCAGTGTAGGTTGGCAGCAAGCTAGACCAAACTCTGTCGCCTATTGTGGAAGCACATGCGGCGCCCAGCTCTTCGGCCGCTCCTGATGTGCCTGTGGTCGGCAAGGCGCGTCCTGATGAGCATACGTCTGTGAAAATCTACTACGCCCCCGGCGGGTACTCGTCGATGGCGTCTCTCATAGGCCAAGACGATTCCAGCGCACCGGATCGTGAGCATCGCGGTCGACGTCATTACGTGAACGGTGGCCGCCCTGACACGACTACGTCGAACGGTCGCCAGCAGGAAGTCAGTTGGTACAACTCGTTCGTCAACCGGAGTGTACTTATTTGTTTCGCGTCAGACTGGTGCAACTGTCCAATCGGAACTGCCAGAAGCGCGCCCGGCGTCGCTCGCTCGTACGTCGACACGCGTGCGTAACGCTCCTGGTACGTCACCGTGCCGTTTCGTTCACATGTCATGGTCACTGACAACGCCGTCAGGCGGGTCCTCAAACGGCAACATCCTGACCTGGCAGTAGGGATCGCATTCCGGTCCTGTTGCCGTTCGCTCTTCTTCCATTACACTGTCGCAGGCCACGTTCGAATGCCTAGTCCGTGTATAACGACCGCGAACAATGATGACGCGCCTGTGACCCGAATGTGTTTATTGTCGTCCGACCACCCGTTACGCCTGTCCTGAGTGGGGTGGTCGCGTCGGTACCCGCCCGCAACCCACAATCATGCCAAATTGGCAGCGTGGTCCACGTCTGGACCCCTGCGGGCATCGGCGTTGCCAACGTCGGGTTTGCTCGCCAGCTTGCCGTTGTCGTTGTTGTTGGCGGCGTGGCCAACGGGCACCGAATCCGCGCGGCGCTCTTGCCGCGTCCGAAGTCGCCTGACCAGGCATCGTCCCAGGCAGCACACGAGAATCGTCGTGATCAAGGCGAGGCCCGCTGCCATAGCGATGGTGAGCGGCGTCCAGAATTGCGAGATGACGATCGGGTCCCGGTAGTAGTCGGGGAGGACGGCGGTCGTGCAATTGCCGGTGGCGATCTTGCCGGCCACCACCAGCGCGTACGGTTGCGAATTGCCGACGGGCACCTTGTACCCGGTGACGGTGACGTTAAAGTCGACCTTGCTGCTCGGGTCCGTGTTCAGGTAGACCGCCTCGACGTTGTTCAACCGGTCCGGGGCGCTGCCGCCGTTGCCGAGCAGCGGGTGGCCACCGGCGTGCACGGCCAGGTCGAGGTCGTTGACGAGCTGGACCGTGGCCCCGGCCGCCGGCGGCGGGTCGGTCCACACCAGCGTCACCCGAACCTGGACCGACCCCGGCCAGGCACAGAACTGGTAGGAATGCGATTCGCCGGCCGCGATCGTGCGATCGTGGAAGTCGTCGGCGCTGGCGAACTCCTTCCCCGGGATGAACTGGATGTACCCCATCGAGTAGTCCTGGACGAACACCGAACGCGTCAGCTGGAACCGGCCGAACCCTTGGTCGAAGTTCGGCACAGATCCGCCAACGTCCCTATGCAGGTGGGCGGCTCAGCGATACCGCCCTGCCGTGATGGAGCCAGGGCACCGACTTCCAGGACGTGCCAGGGCAGCTGGCCGCCTTCTCCTGCTCGACCTCGGTCCTGTAATCCGTGCTGATCAGGCGCTGGCCGCCCAGGTGGACGGCCCCGTTGATGACGAGCGCCTTGAGCAGGGCGGCGGACGGTGTGAACCCGTTGCCGGCGACCTGGTACCCAGTCGGGTGATAACCTTCCACCAGGTACTGACGGATCAGCGCCAGCCCCCCTGGACGAACGTCAGTACGCTGCCCGGCTGCTGCTGCCCGTAGGCAGACGAACCTGTTAGAGACGGGACCGAGGTCGACGTCCCCATGGCCTGGCACAGGCAGTCGCCGGGCGAGTCGCCGCAATGTGGGGACGACGGGTTCCCACATGCCGATGTGACCGTGAACCCGGGCGTCTACCCAGCGCGTGCCCGGTTAGCGAATCCAGCTCGCAGGCACGCAGGTGGTGCCACGTGGTCGTACGAGGATGTCGGGTTTGATACGACCGTCGAGCGTGGGCCCCACGCTGCTGTACGATGGAATGTCGTCGATGCCGTAATGCGACGCGCCCACGGCGGCCACTTCCGCGGGCACCATTGTCGACCCGAACCCGAAGAGCGATCCCGACAGCGACGCCTGCGGTTGGCCAGAGCTGCCGACAGCGAGCGCGTTCTTGCTGGTCGCCGGCGACGTCAGCGAGCTCGGCTGGCCGCACCACCTACGTCGTCTGAGCAGATGGAACGTCACCTGGGTCGACAGCAGCGCAGGCTTACCCAAAGTTGCCGGCGGCGAACGCTGGCAGGAAGTCCTTGTGCGCGTACGTGAACGTGTCCACGTCGTGGGCGTACGTATCTGTTGGCGACGATCGTTTGGTGAGGTCCAGGTGGGAGGGGGATCAGCCCGTGTCGACCCAGACCGTATCCATTGTTGTTCGGGTCGCCCCAGGCGTTGCAGCTGACACGAGCGCCGGCAGCGTACCCGTACGGGAACAGGCCCGTGTTCAGGTCAGTGGGCACGCTCAGCCCTGCCGACACCGTCCCGATGCCGAAGAAGGCGATCTTGGCGTTGGGCGCCATGCCGCGATGCCTGCCCCCGTACACCTGATGAGCCAGGAACAACAGGAGCATAACGACCAGAAGGCACATACGAAACATAGTCGCCGTGGGCGTGGCCAGAGGCGGGCGACCCGGCCGCCGTTGCCGACACGTGCGTCCCGTGCCCAGAGAGCGATGGGTTCGAATCGTTCGTACTGCCCGCGTACCTGTGGGTGGGCGCGTTCCACACACGCGAGTCAGTCGCCGACCGGCCCGGGGAGGTCACCGCCTGCGGCGACGCCTACGTGACGTATTGGACGATCTTGCGCCTGGAACGCGCGTCGTCGTCCAGCGTTGCCAGGGCGCCGCCGTTCTTCGTCCATGGCAGGAACGGCGGCGGCTTCACGTCACCCGAATCGGCCTCGGCAAACAGGCAATGGTGCCAGTTGATGCCAGTGTCGGTGATGGCAATGACCTATCGACGAGCATTCGTCAGGGAGGGGGAGCGCGCTGGGCGCCGTTGCTCACCTGGTTATCGCCCTGCAAGGCGTTCAACGTGGCTGACAGCTCGCGCTTGCCGTTCTCCTGCCCAGTGGTGCCCACCGTTGTCGCCCAATTATTCATCGGCCTCATGCGCGACATCCTCTGGATGAACAGCACCTGAACGGGTCGCCAGAGGTCACACACCGCTCCCGCGCGAACGACCTGACCGCGGCGAGCAACCTTCGGGTTGACGGCCAGCTGGGTCAGTAGGGCGTCCGCGTCGGTGTCGTTGCCGATCACATAGACGATCCGGTTGCCGGATATGGTCCGGTCGCCATCGGGCCACGCGTCGTCCTCGCTGTCGTCGTCCGCCAAGCTGACCGCGATGGCGTCGCCCGGTTTCAGCTGTCCCATGGTGCCATTGCGCCACAGGTCTTCGGCGACCTTGTCCTGCGGAAGCATGAAACTGCTCCAGACGATGCCTGGCGATCCCTGCACGGCAACCAGCAGGTCCCGGTACCTGACACGGTCGGTCGGGATCGTTGGCGATGTGAGTGGGCGCAGGACCCCCGAACCGCGCCTACCTGGCATAGACGAGGAACGCGTTGTCGGGGTAGTAATTCAGGATCTGGATGCGGTGCCCATCGCGAAGGTCGTCGGCGATGGCAGAGAAGTTCGCACGCAGCGCCTGGTCGATCTGGACGAGGAAGACGTGCCTCGTGCGGCTTCGCAGGTGCCCGGCGTGCGTCCGGTTGGTCGAATCGGGGATGTCGGTCCAGAAGTGCCCCCCGCCCGACGTCGACTTGGGCCCGGATTGCAGGTAGACGGTGCGGTGGCAGGCAGAGGCACAGGACGCCAGGAAGAGGGTGGCCGTCGCCAGAGCCCAGGTTGCCATTCGCGACATCGGACCAGTCCCGATTGACGATTTACTGGGATTGGCACGCGTCGTCGCTGCCGAAGACCATCGGATATCTGTATTACCGCACCCAGATATCTTCTGCCGCTGCTCACGTCCCGAAGTGAAAGCGAACAACGACACCGAGGTGGTCCGATGGGAACACGCGGCCGATGTGGTTGGGAGGGGCATCGGCCGGCAGGTCCACAGCGATTCGTCCAAAGGTGCGGTATGACGTCGATTGGACAAGGCCCTTGTCCAGCGACCTGTACAGGACGCGATCGAGACGGGCCCTGGGCTCCTTGTCACTCGGGTGCCAGTCTCCATACGTGGCACCGTCGTCGCCTTCGCTTGCATCTGGTGCGACGAATCAGCAGCGGAACGCATCTGGGACGGCAATGATGAACTGACAGGAGTCGATCCAGCCAAGGTTCGCGATGTGCTGCGTTTCGCCAACGTCATCGCAGACGTTAAAGTCGCCGCACACGATGGCGACTGGCCACGATCGCAGGTACTGGGTGACCTGGCGAAGTTGGTGTTCGCGAACGGGGCGGTCCTCGCAGTACGATTCCAGGTGGAACGTGCCGACCGCCACGGGTGCGTTCTTGAACGCGAGGACAACCCTGACGAGACTGCGACCTAAGCGGGTCTGCTCGAAAGGAACCTTTTGTATCGACACGATCGGCAATCGCCGATGCACGAGAATCGCTGCGCCATACCAGGACCTGTCAGACCATGGTTACGAAGCACGACTGCCGATAACGACGGGTTCCTACCCGTTGTCAAACGTGGAGCCGTCGACGTCACTGAGAACGAACGACTCCCGAATCCAAGGTTGCCGACGTGCTAGCGCCAGGAATGCGGCCGTGCATTCCTGCAGGCAGATGACGTCGGGCGTCATGTCCCTTATTGTGTCCAGCGATTTCTGCCAGCGAATCCCCGAGTACAACTTCCCGAACCATACGTTCAGCGTCACAATCGTCAGGTCGGAGACGTGCTGCCTATCCCAGTGCACGTTAGACGCCCCCACCCGAATATTATTCCCCCATGTTCCCTCCCACTGACTTACGCGTCCTGGTCATCGGAGAATCGCTTCACCCAGACCCCATTTACATAGTACCTTGGCGGGATCGAGACGGCATTCGGCGCGGCCGCTTCATACAGTATATGGATGGGAATCGTCCTACCAAGAAGGCCATAGAAGGCGACGATGAGGACGGCCCCGACTAGGAATAGGCCGAGCACTGTCCGACCCCGCTCGAGGCGTGATATCATCATCCATACGGTAGGCGGGCCCGTAGACAGTATCCGTCACACATCACTGCGCTGATCGGAGGCTCAGCCATTCACAAATCCAGCCTGTACGTTTACAATCCAACAAAGTGGTTCAGCTGTCCTGTCGTTCGACGATGGCGACCATTGCGAAGCAGGCACTGTCCGGGTCACGCCCCATGAACCGTTTGACGACGGCGACGGCCTCACGAGAGGTCGGCCAGTTGGTCAATCGGGCCTTTCTTGCGCTCGCCGACGTCGAACGTTGCAATCTGCGACTGGATCCGGTTCGCGTACAACAGGAGAATTCGGCATTCTGCTGAGGGCGCAGCGGACTCGATCTGGGACGCCTGTTGCAGCCAACGTTGTGAGCGACCCGTCAAGGAATACAGTTGGATTACGACGTGGTCACCTCCGGGACGATAGGAAAACCCTTCCAGACGTTCCTCCAAGCCAGCGAGTGCTGCATGGTCACTTTGTCGGTCGCTTTCGCCTGCTCCAGTTGACGACTCGTCGCCAGCTTGAAGCCGTACGCCTGCCCCTTCGGTGCCTGGTCCAACACGGCAGGGTCCATCGGGCATGATTAGTGCCACTGAGAGGTTCCTTGCAATTACGTACGTCGGTAGCATGTGTAATGAAGTTACCTTTCCGCCAGCAAACGAACGACATCTGGGGTATCGTAGCCCCTGTCCTGTGTAACTCCCATCGAACGTGCTGAACAACTTGGAATGTCCAGTTTTTGAGGTATCACAATCGCAAACAGTCCAGGTACAGACTACGCTGTTATGTTCTCCATAAGTGATAATGACACATTCCAAGTTGTTCAGCACGTTCGATGGGAGTTACGCAGGACAGGGGCCACGATACCCCAGATGTCGTTCGTTTGCTGGCGGAAAGGTAACTTCCCCACACATGCTACTGACGTACATAATTGCAAGGAACCTTGCAATGGCACTAATCATGCACGGCCATCTCAACTATCACCCGTTTGCGAGCAAGTCGCTCGTGGCTCGAACAACGCACTTGGCCACTTACATGAAGAGCTGTGGCGACACGATCGGTACAACGCCCGTCGGGCGCTGGCCTTTCGACTCTGCGCGAACAGGGATGCAGGTGATGATACCTGCCGCCGCCGCCAAGTCCTGGGTCCGAAGACCTTGCACAGCGCGATGAACCGAAATGGACTGTACACTCCCAGCAATCCCCTTCTTCAGGTTGGAAACGACAGAAAACATAACCAATGGCTGCGGGCAACAACGACCCACGACGACGACACCACCACGACGACGACACCCCATCCCACCACAACAACAGCAAATGCCGCTTCCCGCAGCACACTGTCCGCCCCGCAGCAACGTTCCTGCCGCTTGCTTAGGCCGCCGGTCCACGTTCCGATTTTCTGTTGTTGACGGCCTAACTCTATCGTGGTGGCCGCCTTGTGATGTCAGGCGACGATTGTCGGTTGGAGATCACCCGCACTCTGCATGATCATGCCATTGCTGACCACTTCGGTGTGGCCAAGCGAACCGGACTCATAATGCGCGAATCCTGGTGGCCTCGTTGTAATAATAGATGCCTTGCTGCAGGTACTGGATGGAATCATTACGTGTTCGTCCTGCAGTTGTTGTACGAGTCGAGCCCGACGTTGATCATTCGTGCTGGGCGGCGTCCCGCTCGTCCTTGTCGGGCGCGGACCTCTGCTTCAGGTTCGCCACCGTGTCGGCGTTGGAGCAGCCCAGCGCGTGGGTCGACATCAGGTCGGCGATGGACAGGAAGTCGTCGCGGTGGGCGCGAACGACCAGGTTCCCGCTGGTGCGGAGCTCGACGAACCATTTCCACCGGACCGAGTCGTACTTGTCCATGACCTCGACCATATCCAGCGTCAGCTTGGACCCGCCCGGCTTGACCTTCATGTCCTTGGCCGGCGATATGTCAAAGATGAAGCCGAAGTCAATGTGGACGACGTGGCCGTCGTCGTCCAGCAGGATGTGGCCGCTGTGCTGGTCCTTGACCTGCAGCAGGTAGCTGCAGAAGGCATGGGCGCCGGCCATGGACAGGACAAAGTGTCGCTGCGCCTCCTGCTTGAAGGCGGCGCCCTCGGCCCGGCCCCACTTGGACAGGAAGTAGCCGCGCGGGCTCAGGCCGTTGCTCTTGCCGAGGTCGTCGCGCGACGCCGACCTGCGAACGCACTCGATGACGCCGCCCAGGGCGCGGGTCGCCCGCGTCCGGTTCGGCATCGCCAGCTGGTACGGGTAGACGAACAGGGGCAGGTCGACGGACGCGAACACGCCCTTGGCCAGGCGGATGAACTGTAGCGCCAGGCAGTCCTGGCGGCAGCCGTCGCCGGCCGGGAAGATCACCTGCTTCGTGGAGACGACGGCGGCGGCGGCAGCGGCGGGGGCCCGGGAGGAGCGCACCAGGAACTCGTCGAGGAACGGGACACGCGCCCCCGACTGCAGCGACTTGGGCGTCGGCACCAGGATGTCGACGACCTGCGCCGTGTGATCCGTCGGCAGGTACAGCGGGTGCCGGGAAGCCGGCAAGTGCCGCACGATCACGTTGTCGGTGGCTTTCGTCAGGTCGACCATTTGACGACTCGTCGCCAGCTTGAAGCCGTGCGCCTGCCCCTTCGGTGCCGGGTCCAGCACGGCAGGGCCCACTGCGATGGTCGCCACCACGTTCGACTGCATCCAGATCGTGCGCGTCATCCGCTGACTCGCAAGCGTTGCCCTGGGAGAATACACACGTCATTAGAGGGATGTGTCCAGTGTTCCCGTGCGCACCGTACCAGTGGTAGGCCATCATATTGTTCCTGGGACGTTCCGGGTGCGGTTTCCAGCCCGGACGAGGAGTGCCTGGCGATCGAGTCGCGACAGGTCCCCCGGGTGGTGACGGGGCGCCTGCACAACTCAGAACAGCATCGTGGAGTGTACCTCAGGTTGACGAACCTGGGGCGTCCGGAGGTCCTGATGGTGGCGCTGGTAGAGACACCCCAGAAGGTGCTGCCAGCCCAGGTGCAGGACTGGACCTCGTGTCGCAGGTTGCCAGGTCGTCGAGGACATCCGGGGGTGACAGGCACGCGCCCAGGCTGCGCAGGCCCCTCGCCAGCGCACGACGTACACGAGACAGGCTTGACCGCGGGTTCTGCTGGCGCCCAGCGGGCACGGCGTCGCACGACCTGCCCTGGTTGTTGCCCATGCCTTCCCAGCAACACCGAATCGTTATGTGGCCGAGAATCCCGGTCGTACCGCTTAGCGTCCGAGTGGCTAACTATCTGCATAGGGCACGCGCCACTGCGGGGGTGCCACGTTACACACAGAGACACACCACGACCCTGCCAGCACAACCGTTGCGTCGTCTGGAAAGCACTGCCATTTCGTCTCTTGGCATGAATATGCATTATGGACCCACCCGTGTCCGCTGCATCACGCGCGTATCGCCGCCACGTGCGATTAAACAACGAGAACGCACCCACCGACAGGTCACGCTGTACGAACGCTCTGACCGGAGGCTCGCCCATTCACAAATCCGGTCCATTCGTTTACAATCCAGCAAATGGGTTCAGCTGTCCTGCCGTTCGACGATGGCGACCATTGAGAACCGGACACTGTCCGGGTCACGCCCCATGAACTGTTTGACGACGGCAACGGCATCGTGGAGTAGGGCCTCACGAGAGGTCGGCCCGTGGTCAATCGGGCCCTTCTTGCGCCCGTCCAGTTCGTACAGGCGCCCGCGGACGCAGGTCAACGTGACGAAATGCAGGTTGACGTTCTCCAAATCGTCTGGCAGATCAGACTGCCCCTGAGCTGGGTCGAAGGATCGCTCAGTACAGTGAACTCTCATTCAACTACAGCCCACAGAGCCTACCCGCGGCATCGTGATGCGCTTCCTTGATACTGTCATCCCCGGCGAGCGATTCCGCCCGTCCATCCGGCGACTGACGCAGCGTACGTCTGTGGAAGTCGTCGAAGAACTTGCCGGGTTGCAACCTGACGATGCCACGCGTCAGCGAATCGTACCTGTCGCATCAACCGGGGTCGTTCTCGGTTCGTCGCACCTGAGCCGATCCAGGTTGTTGTACACAGCATGCAGCAGGGCGACGGTGCCGCACGCGTTCGACACGGTCTGTTTCGTATACCAGACGCCGTCAGGGACCTGACAGCAATCGTCAGACATCGGGCCGAACGGACTCGGGCGCGGGGTGATCACCGAAGCGGCCTGCGTCTTCGCCTCCTGCAGGCGATGCTGTTCGGAGGCGTCCGTGATCGGGAACACGCAGAGGACGGCAAGGACACCGGGTGGCACCATCGCGAGCAGGTCGGGATCGGTCCCATAGACATCAACGCAGTCGAACGCGTCGGCGCACAGCCCTGCCCCAGCGCCGGCCCCCCCCCCCGTTCAGGCACACACACAGCGAGAGAGTCAGACGCGCCCATACCGAGGCCCTGCAGGTACCCGACGATCGCGTCCGGGTTGGACTCCAGCGGCAACCAGTGGTCGTCGGCGCCGCCCGCCATCTCCGCCCGCGCCCGCGCCGGAATGCACTATGTATGATGATGTTACCGCACCCGGGGGGGGGGCGGCGGCACCAGCGCCGTCATCGTCGTCACCGCTGTGTGCCGTGTGTGCAAGCAACCGCGGTGCGATCTTCGAGGAAATATCTCGACGAACGGGGCGGTGATGGCGGTGGCGGCGACGAAACGGCGGAAGACCGACGACGTCGGCGACAGCGCGCTGTCCCGATCGCTGGTCGGCCTGCAGGGCGTACTGCAGGCGGCACACCGCGCCAACGACGACCTGGGCCCCGCGCTCGCGTTCGTCCGCCGGCACGTCGACGCCGGCCGCCCGATCCGCGTCGTAGGCCTCGCTCGTGCGCGTTGCCAGGCCTCGTTTCCGATGCGCAGCGCCCAGGTCGTTGCTGCCGGCGCCGACCACGATCGACCGGGGTCGACGAGCGCCCCCGACGCCGGTCTGTCCGTTGGGCCCAGGGCCCTGGTACGCCCTGTCGTCGTCGTCGTCGTCGGTCGTCGTCGTTCACTTATGCAATGGGTGGGTCAGGCGGCGCACCTGGTGTGCGATGCGGTCCCCGAGCACATCATACGCGTCAGTGTGCTCCGCCTGCCCGCGTTCGGCGACGTCGGCGCGTTCCGCCTGGCCCGCTGCCTGCCTCGCATGCGGGCGCTGAGGCACCTGCAGATCAGGTCGCCCCCCGACGACATTGGCCGACGACGACGACGCGCGCGCTGAACGGATTCGCAGCGATTGTGGCATGGGCCCAGCGGCGTGCATCGCGATCGGGACGGGGTTGGCGTCGGTGGCGCGCCCCCTGGCCAGCCTGTGCCTGGACTACAACGAGATCGGCACCGCTGGCTTGCGCCACCTGAACCGGTGCAACGCGCTCGGCGCCGTCGAGGACGTCAGCCTCGCGTTCTGCGGCCTGGTCGACGTGTCCCTGCTGGCCAGCGTCCTCGCCGGGCCCAGCGCCTGCATCAGGTCGCCCCCCGCTCGGCATACGGCCGCGTGCGCCGCTGAACGAAGTTGCCATGTGTATGTAGGCGATTGGACCTGTCCGGGAACCGGATCGCGTCGATCGGCGTGATCGCCATCAGCGCCGGCCTGGCGTCGAACACCACCCTGGAACGGATCGACCTGTCGTGCACCGCCATGGGCGCGTACGCCGCTCGGACGCTGCACGACGCCGTCGGGCGTCGCACGCCGGCGAACAGTCTGACCGTCATCGCCGACGGCAACAACCTCGTGTCGATCGGCAACCCGACGCGCCTGATCCCGAGTTGGCCGGTTCCACCGTGTGATTACACGACCTAGGGTCGGTCGATCGTCGCAGTACCTGTGTGCCGATATCGCACCGCATTGGTCGAGCGATACTGGTGCTGCCCGCCCGATGCACTGAATGTCGGTGGTGGGCCCCGCGTACGGCACCGGGTCCGCGTCCGATGCCGACGCGCCCGCCCCGACCCAGGCGCACCGTCGACGGCACACAGACGTGTGGCGCCCGGCGACCAGCGAGAAGGTCCAGGTCGTCGTTCGTGTTCGCCCGGCGTTGCCCAGCGAACAGGACGAGTGCGTCTGGACCGTGAGCGCTGGCGTCCGTCGTCGCATGCGACAATGGCCGACCGAAACGTCGTTGCACAGGTCAACGGCAACACGATCGCGTGCAAGGACCCGGACGTGGTCGGCGTCGACGATGCGGCCGATCGGCACCATTTCCAGTTCGACCGCGTGTTTGATCAGTCGACGTCGACGCAGGTGCTGTACGAGACGACGATGAAGGCGATGCTGGGGTCGTTCCTGGACGGCATTAACGGTTCGCCTGGTGGACGACGGCGGCCGCCAGCCAACGCTGACATCCGCCCCCTCCCCGGCAGGCACGATCATGACGTATGGACAGACGTGCAGCGGGAAGACGTTCACGTTGTCGGGGACGGAGGCGTCCCCGGGCGTGAACTCGCTGGTAGTTCGCGACCTGCTCGCCATGGTCGCCCAGCGCACCGAACCGTCGACCGTCTCCATGTCGTACTTTGAGATCTATAACGAGTACGGGTTGCCGAATGCAGGCCGGCGTTGCCGACGCAGGTGGTGCTAACCGGGCCACAGGGAGGTGTACGACCTGCTGGCCAAGAAGGGGCAGAAGGGCGATTCGTTACGCGTGCGCGAGAGCTTCGACACGGGCGTCTTCATCGAAGGTCTGAACAAGAAAGCGGTCACGTCCGTTGAGGAGGTCGGCGTGCGGAGGCGTGAGCGGCCGTGAACGTGGCCCGCCTGATGCGCGTCGAACAGGTCGAGCAGTTACTGCAGAGGGGGTCGCAGAATCGGACAACGGCGGCGACCGTCTGGAACCACGAGTCCAGTCGCAGCCACACGATCCTGTCGCTGGAACTGGAGACGATCATCCATCAGTCCGGACCGTCGTCGCCCGACGACAAGCCCAGCACGCAGGACGACCCGGCTGTGACGACGAGCGGCTCGGGTTCGTTGGGGAGCGCGGACGGCGCCCCCGACAGCGGTCGTGGATGGCGCCCCACGGTTCCAACCGAAACGATCAGGAGGCGCTCGATCCTGAACATTGTCGACCTAGCTGGGTCGGCCACCTGCGTCGTTCCTCGCCTGTACGCGCGGCATGACGCCCTGGAATGGTAGATCGGAACGACTTGCCAAGTTCGCGACGGACAAGTCGGTCGATTCGATCGCGAGGCAGAAGGAGGGCGGCAACATCAACAAATCGTTGCACTCGCTGACGACGGTCGTGTCCCGCCTGGCGCAGGGTACCGACGTTGCCGTGCCTGCACAGGCGGCCGTCTGACAGCCCACTGGCAGGGTCGCCCCACATCCCGTACAGGAACTCGCGCCTGACCCGGATCCTGCAAACGTCGCTGGGGGGCAACTCGCGAACGCTGATCTGCGTCTGCGTCACCGTTGGCAAGAAGAACACGCACGAGACGATCAGCACGCTCAAGTTCGCCGGCCTGGCCAAGACCATCACGAACCGGTTCAACGTCAACGTCGAGGCGGACGTGAAACCGAAGGTCTATCCTGCCTTTGCGACGTGCATGACCCGACTGAGCGATCGTCGTGCAGACGAGAACGTCGACCGTGATCTTCGACAGTACGCAGATGATGGCCAGCCAGCTGGTCGCCCTCCAGTTCGAGAACGCCAGAGCAGCCGCTATGCTGCAACGCGATGAGGCCACCGACGCCATGCTCGCCAAATCGCAAACGGGTTCGCGCCAGGACGCGCGTTGCCATTCCAGCGCGCGCTGACGAGCACGTCGTAGAGTGCGAACGACTTCGACAGGAGCGCGACCGGCTCAATGGCCGGCAGGTCGAGATCGAGCAGTTCCTGGAGGCCATCGCCGGGCAGATCGAGACCAGCGTCGCGGCCAGGAAGCCGCTGTCGACCGGGACAACCATGGTCCCGCTGTCCATCCGGAGCATGGTCGAGCTGCCGTGCAACACGATCTTCGAGGCCGTCAACAGCAACCTCGGGCACGTGCATCGCCTGTCGCTGCAGAACGCCAAGCTGCTCGAGGCCGTCTCCGTCGTCCAGCAATACGCTCGCGGCCTGCAGAAACGGTACGCCCCCCGTCCAGTGTACACCAGCACCCATGAACGACGCGTTGCCCCGGGTAGCATCGCCAAGAACGACCGGCTGTACTCCGACGTCGTCGTCAGTGTCACTGAGGTCGAGGAGGCCATCGTCGACGACTTGGAACGCCGCGGCCGTATCCAGGTATTGCATTCGCGTTTCGCGTTCCTGCGGCGAACGGCTGAACGAGAACGACGCGCACGCAGGACATCACGAACGATTTACGCTGCCAAATGTTGCACAAAGAGTTACAGAAGGCAACCGCAACGGTGCTGCTGCTGTCGAAGGTGGTCGGCGCGAACGTCGTCCACGAGAACGTACGTCTGGCAACCGCGGAACACGTCGTCGCTGCTTAACGACCTGGGAACAGGAACGGATCGCATTGCTCAGGAGCGCGCACCAGTCCAGCGTCGGAAGAACGATATCGACAGCGGCACGGTTCCTGCGGTCGATCGACTGGCCGGCAGCGTTCCAGACGAAGGAGGCGCATGCCGCCGCGGCCGGTGATCAGCAGGTCGTCATTGGCGACCTGCAACGCCATCTGCACGAATCCGCGGCGCAGACCGAGCGAATCATCGCCAGAACGATTGCCGACCACGACGCGTTCAGCGTTAGCTTGGAGCGTTTCCAGGACGCCATTGGCTTCCGGGACGCTGTCATAGACGTGCTCCACGGAAGGATAAGGCGACAGGAGACGGCTCTGCGTCACGCGCGCCTGTCGTGTCGACAGGTCCAGAGGGCATCGGACACGCAGGGGAACGTTTACGAGCAACAGCTTCGCGTTCTACGAGAGCGGATCGAGAGGGACGACGAACAGCGCCTGGCCATGATCAAAGATGCCGACCGGATTCAGACGAGCCTCCACGACCGACTCGCTGCCGTCAACAGCGACCTCGCCAGGGTCACTGTCGACCTGAACAGGGCCCAGGCCGACATGGTCAACGCACAGGGCCATCGTGATGCGTCGGAGGTGGCTCGCGCCGGTCTGTCCGCCCAGCTGTCCGACGCCAGGCGGGAACTTCAGCTCAGCGCCGAGGAGAACGAGCGGATCCGCCGACAGACGTCGTTGGAGATCGCTCAGCTCGAAGCCGACCTCGCGACTCGACAGCTCGCGCTGGACACGGCGCAACGTCGCGAACGTGAAGTGCAATTGCAGCGCGATCAGGTCGTCGACGAGCTCGATACGACGCGATCTCGGCTTCAAGCCACGGGCGAGCGGCTCGACGAAGCGACCAGGAAGGTCGCATCGCTGGAGGCGTCCTCACAGGAGACGGAGTCGCGGCTCAGCCGGGAGTACGCGCGGATGAAGTCGACCATGGAGGCGCAACTGGAGGCGGGACGGCGCCAGGCGATGACGATGGAGGCGGATCTGCGCGCCGAGCTGTCGTCAGTGAACGCCGCCCTGAAGCAGGAGATCCAGGCCAGCATGGCCCGGGAACGCCACGATCAGGCCACGCTGCAGGAGTGCAACGCGGCGCGCCTGCAGCTGGGAAGGGCCGTGCAGCAGCTGCAGATGCAACTGGCCGAAGCGCAGGAGAAACTCCGCGACTGCAGCGTCGAGCGGGATACAGCGCGGCAGGACGGGCAGGCGTGCCAGGTGCGATTGCAGTCCGTCATCGACGGCAACATCATACGGGTCGGCGAGCTCGGCAAGGAAATCGAGGACCTCAAGGAGCAGGTTCGCGCCGGGCAGAAGGTCGTCGCGGAGCTGGACGCGGCTAGGGATGCGATCGCCGCTGCAGAGGTACAAAGACGGCGGGACAAGGAAGGTTGGGAGCGGCAACAGCAGGCACTTCATGGCCAAATCCAGGTTGTCGAGAAGCAGCGCGACGACTTGGAGGAATCGCTCAGGATGCAGGCGAAGAAGAGCGACCGGCTGAAGGAGAAGTTGAGGTTGGCGCAGCTCGAGGTACAGATGACGAAGGAGGCGGCGGCGAAGACGGAGAGGGAGCTACGGAGGGAGAAGATCCGGTCGGATACGATGGCGTCCGTTCAACTGGCACAACTACGCAACGAGATGTCTAGCTGGCAGGAGGAGAAAAGCGACCTGGCTGCCGAGGTCGCCTTCTCCAAAGCCTTGCTCGGGTTCAAGGTCGCCGAAGAAGCCGACAAAGCCGACGACGACGGCGGTAAATGAATAACAGCTTATGTTTACGGTCAAATGTACAGAGCGGGCGAGCGCCCGCGGCATCGTCGTCATCGCCGTAACCGGCCGGCGTCACAGGATCCCGGTTGCGCCTCACAGCACCACTTCTTCACTTCGCCTCCATCCATCGTCATCGGCACGCCCGACTTCCGTTTCGCCATGCGGGGTTGCATCGACATGATCTGCTCGCGAAGGTCGTCATCCGCCAGCGTCTTATCGGCCTCGACGGCGGCTGCATAGTCGGCCAGGGCCTGATGCTGGTCGTTGATGGCGACAAAGACATGCGATCGCGCCAGAAGCGCTCGTGCATCACCAGGATTCAAGGCAACGACGGACGACAGGTCGTTGACCGCCCGTGTCAGGTCGTGCCGCGATGGCGATGCTCTGGACATCCAGCAGCTGGCCCGGCCGCGTAACGCGTCGACGCATTGCGGATCGAGCTTCAACGCAAACGAAAAGTCGGAGATGGCCTGCGTTAGCTGGCCCAGCGACGAGAGCAGGCGACCGCGCGTCAGGAACACGTCCACAAACTGCGGGTTCTCGGCCAGAGCGCTCGTGTAATCCGCAATCGCACGATTGGGCAGACCCTTGGCTTCGTACAGTCGGCCACGATGCCACAGGATCTCTGGACGCTTCCCCATCGACGGCGCCGCTGGCAATGCGGACGCGTGATCCAGGTCGGCAAGCGCGTCATCGAGGTCCCCGAGACCAATTAGGGCGATCGCCCGGCCAATCAGGCCGTCGATATGAGCGAACTGCAGCGACGACATGGTCAGGATATGGAGCAGGGCGGGCGTGGCTGACCCAGGCGTACCTGGAGCTCTGCGACGTCCTGGACGCGGGCGATCAGCGACGTGAAGGACGCGGCCGCGGACGCGAAATCGGAGGCATGCAGGGCGGAGCGGGCAGCGTTGAGCAGCGGATGCCACCCGTCCAGGCCGTCAACGACCATGGCATTGAACCCACTCCGCATGCCGCCCGCCGCCGCCACTTATACGGCGGTGAACGAGACGCGCGCCGCCGCAATTCCCCGCGGCTGCGAGTGGCGACTCCAAATCTCGCCCGCGGGCTGCCGCACCCACCGCGGCGCATTGGATGTGGTGGGGTGTACGCAGAAGCCCGGTAACGTCGTCAGGTGGTATCCTGATGACCACGCTTGGGTGCTCAGGTTGTTAGTCTCTCGGTCGCTCTCTTCTACGCTCGTCAGCAGCAAGGCGCAGGCGTTGGACCGACGTTGACCGACGCGCGGATGCCGGAAGAATGCAAGAAGTTTATTCCCGTAGAGCGAGAGATTAGTGCAGCCGGCGGCGCTTTAATGGCGGTGGATCTTGTAGTCGTTGTGCTTGTTTGTCCGATATGTTGGATCTTGATACCAATTGCATGACGTTCGGCGGGCGTGTGAAGGCCAGCCTGAATGTGACTCCGACTTCGCGGGCGAGTTCTGCATCGTTCAGCTTTTGTATCAGGTGGCGGAATGCGATCGTGATCGGATACGCGTTATACGGAATAACGAGCGTTTGTGTGCTGTCCTTCCCTTCGTCACGATATACTGCTAAATGCCGACCATTGATGGTAATCTGGCGTAGGATGCTGTCCAAGTAGCTGCTTGAGGATGGCCGGGCGAGGAGAAGTTGGCAGAATTTCGCGATCATAGCGGCGATCAGCCCAGGGCGTCGCAGCACTGGCTGGGCTGGGCGCGACGCTCTGGAACGAGATCAGCGACGATGAGGAGAACGAGAACGCTCGAGTCGCCGTTGAAGTCGCTGAACGTGTCCTCGACGACCCTGCACTGGCCGGGTTCCTGGGCGGTGTGTGATGCTGGACGCGTCGACGAGCTCGGGCGACGGCGTCTCTGCCTGGATCGGCGGTATCACCTTCGGGCATGATGGCGGTCTCCTCAGTGTCGCCGTTCGCAATGCTGCCCCCGGGAGGGTTCGCGACGTCATGTTCGAGATCGGCCAGCACGGGAGCGCGGCCGGATGGTCCTGCGTCCGTACCGCCCAGGAACCCGGCCAGTACAGGGTCGTCGAGGACACGTTCAGCGACTTCAACGGCGACTCGAGCGTTCTCGTTCTCCTCATCGTCGCTGATCTCGTTCCAGAGCGTCGCGTCCAGCCCAGCCAGCGCAGCGACGCCCTGGGCGGAAATGGCAAGCGGCTCGCCGCGGATGCAGCGGGCGGCAACGGCGCGGATGAACGTGCCCAGGACGGCCAGCCAGCGTCGCTGGCGATCGCTCAGCCGTAACGTCGGGTCGCGCGGATCCGGCATCCGGCGAGGGCGCAGGCGGTCGGATTCGCTGGCGGGCGGCGCCGTCAGACGGGCGTAGTCGTTCAGCTGGATCGCCACATAGTCGGTGGCGACGCCGGTGTCGGCCATGTTGAAGTGTAGCGCCCGGATGCGCCAGTCGATGATCGGCCTGAGCAGGCACACTGAGTCAGTACATCGAGCGGCAATGTGTTACCGCGACAGGTTCTTGTGGTTGCACGCGCGGCACTGGGCGTTGGCGCCCGGGATGCGGTTGGTGACCCATGACGCCACCGCGTATGCGTCATTGCCCGAATGGTACGCGGCCGGGAACGGCAGGTTGTACGGCTGCAGCTGCAGGCGCATCAGCTTGCAGGACGCGTTGGCAGCAGTCCATGTGTGCAGCTCGAGCGCCTGCAGCAGGGCGTCTTGCCGATCGGGCAGGCGTGGGCGCTTTCGTGTCGGTCGGCCGGCCTCGACGTCGGCGAGTTCATCGTTGCTACGTATCGCGCGGGCCTGTTCGCTGTTCTAGAAGATGGCCGTCGCGTCCGCGTAGACCTTGCAGCCCTTCAGCATCGTGTTGAATCGGCTGCGCGGGTTGCTGAGCGCCCAACGCGTGACGCGGACCAGGAACGGAACGCGGTCGCCATCCTTGATCTTCTCCGACCACGTGATCTGCCTGAACGCGAACCGGGCGCGCAGCTTGGCCTGGCAGGCAGCGGCGGGCACGAGCCCAGCGTACCGGAGCATCAGGGACGAGCCGATGCGTCGGCGGTATCCACCGAAAAACAGGGCGGCGGTCGACTTCTGCAGCTGGTCGAGCTTCTTCAGTAGGCCGACGTGGCTGTTGCTGATGGCGAGTCCGTACTCGGCGCGCGAGCGGATCCAGGCGCCGACGACGCGCGTCTTCCGGACGATCGACAGGTGCTTCGTGCTGAACACGCCCGTGTGCATGATCCCGATCATGGCCTTCTCGGCTTTGGCTGTCCACGAGGCGAGCTGGGCTCGGTGATCGAGGCGACCATCCTTCATGACGACGCCCAGGAAGCACACCGGCTTGTCGAGCTCGTGCTCCTCGACGACGCGGTTGCCGCCGATGGTCAGGGCTGCCGGCTGCGCGGCGGTCGACGCCCTCGGTCTGGAGACGATCGATTTCGTCGCGTTCCACTCGAGTTCGTGCCGCTGTGCATACTCTTCGCACAGGTCCATCATGGCTTGGGCCATCTGGTCGGTGAAGGCGTGCAGCAGGGTGTCGTCGGCATAGAACTGGCAGGGCACCGGGGTGGTGTCGATCATCGGGCCCTCATCGCCGAAACGCGACACGATCAGGTACGACAGGTCGTCGATCAGAACGTTGAACAGGTCAGGAGAGGCGATGGCGCCCTGGAACAGGCCGACGAGGGCAGCGATGCGCTCTGACAGCTGCCCGTCCATGGCGATGATAAAATGGCAGCCGTCGAACAGGGCCTGCAGCACGGCGATGACATGAGCGGGTACGCCTCGTCTCCGCAGCTTCGAGTACACGTGGACGCGGCGGGCGCTGTCGTACGCCTTCCTCATGTCGAGGAGGACCTCGATCAGGGGCTTCCGACGCGACGCCCAGTGGGCGGTGAGCTCGTCCGCCACCCAGACGGCTTCCGGGACGCCGATCCCTCGCCGGAACCCAAACTGCAGGTAGTGCATCTGGAGCCACCCCTTCAGGTGCATGTACGTGACGAAGCACGTCTAGTACGCCTTGCGCAGGTGGGACTGCAGTGCGATGCCGCGCCAATTGGACGGGCTCTGTGTTGCGTTTGTGCACGGGCACAACGAGCGCCGACCGCCATTCAGACGGCACAAGCTGCACCGTGTACAGGCAGGTAAACATGCAAGAAATCCAGGTGCCGGCCGCGGTCGGGTCACACTTCAGGAGGTCCATCGGTATGTTGTCCGGGCCAACCCCCTTTCATCCCCTCGTGGCGCTTGATGATGGCGCTGACGACAGCGGGATCGAACGCGTGGCGCTCCTCGTCATCCAGGTCGGTGGAGAGGCGCGGGGATCGCATGCGTGGGCCGACGTCCACGCCCGCCTTCTCGAAGACCGCTTTCCAATGGTCGGCGAATTCCTCGATGGACGGGCGCTGGCTGGGTTGCAGCTGCGACGTGGCCGCGAAGACGCGTCGCATCGAACTGAGGTAGAAACGCAGGTCGCAGCGCTGCAGCGCCTGCCAGTCGGGACGCATCGCTGCCGTGTGACCTCGCTTGGACCGGGAGCTGGGCCAGCAGGCGATGTCCTCGAGAACGGCGCGAAGGACATCAGTGGTGTGGCGGTACAGGCTGTCGACGGCGTCCTGCAGGGCTGCGGTAGGGTGGTCAGCGATGTCGTCGAAATCCAGGGTGGCATCCATCCACAGGGCTCGTAGGTAATTCTAGGCCGGGGCCAGCAGCCGACAGGGCTGGGCGATCGTCGGGGTCAGCGAACATCCTGCGCGTCCAGGAGTAGCGGTTCGGGTCAACGCGTTCCGGCACGACATGATCGCCCGCGACAACCAGCATGCGATGCGCCGTGCTGATCGGTGCGTCGACCACGCCCCTGGGCGAGCAGGATGTTCGCTGACCCCGACGATCGCCCAGCCCTGTCGGTGCTGCTGGCCCCGGCCTACAATTACCTACGAGCCCTGTGGATGGATGCCACCCTGGATTTCGACGACATCGCTGACAAGGGAGCGGGCGACGCCATGGCGCCGAGCAAGCAAGAGGCGACCGACGACCCTCGGACGCCGCATCTCGCGCGACTGCAGCTGCACCGGCCAAGGCGCTCGCTGACTGCATGATTGAAATGAGCCGGAGAGTTCGACAGAACTCTCTAAACCACAAGTCGCCCGGGGCGCCCCACTCAACCGGCGCCGCCCAACGACGATTGATCACGCCGCCGCGTCGAGACCCGGAATTCTCGATGCCGAAGACGTCCGCCCGCATCGCTGCGATCGAGGCGAGGATGGAATCGGGTTCCGCGCAGCAGGCCCAGATGCTGGTCCGTCTCGACCAGCTCGAACGGCAGCAGGCCGCCGTGCTGGAGTGGAAACAGGATTTGACGGCCTCTGTGCGATCAATCGCCCGCGATGTCAAAGAAATGTGCGATCTCAACCTGGACGACACTGATACGGACCAACCGACGCGCCTGCACGCCACGATCTACGGCATGAGATCGAAGATCCAGCACCTGGAGCGTGCTGTCGCAACGGCAATGCCCGAGTCCGCAGAGGAACGCGCCGCCATCTTCACCATGTCAGGACTCGGTGGTGACACGCGCAAGTTTGCCTTTGAGGTTGCCGCCAAGATTGGTTGGCATCCCACCTGTACGAGCTGCGGCCGACAGGGTACCCTGGCGCTGACGAAGGACTCGACGTTCGCGGATAGATACCGATATCAGTGCCGCAACCCGCCCCCCGCCAGCGAAGATCTTCGGCAGACTCGGGCATGGCCTTGCAACAGCACGATCCAGTTGTTCGATCTTCGATTTCATGCCGTTGATCGTGGCGTGCAGCTTCGTCGGTTGGTCCGTATCAGTGTCGTCCAGGTTGAGATCACACATATCTTTGACATCGCGGGCGATTGATCGCACAGAGGCCGTCAAATCCTGTTTCCACTCCAGCACGGCGGCCTGCTGACGTTCGAGCTGGTCGAGACGGGCCAGCATCTGTGCTTGCTGCGTGGAACCAGATTCCAACCAGGCCTCGATCGCAGCGATGCGGGCGGACGTCTTGGGCATCGAGAAGTCCGGGTCCCGACGCGGCGACGTGATCAGTCGTCGTTGGGCGGCGCCGGTTGAGAGGGGCGCCCCGGGCGACTTGTGGTTTAGAGAGTTCTGTCGAACTCTCCGGCTCATTTCAATCATGCAGTCAGCGAGCGCCTTGGCCGGGGCAGCTGCACTCGCGCGAGATGCGGCGTCCGCGGCGTCCGAACGTCGGCGGGCGTCGCTCGTGTCTTCCGTGCTTGACGTCGGCGCCATGATGGCGCTCAACTCCCTTGCTCCCGCCTACCGCCTGTAGGGCTTAGGGACTTCTGTAATGTATTATGAATACATGGCTAATGAGCCTGCCCTGCCCGTAAACGCCGATTCTAAGACGCATTAGTCATTACTAATGCGTCTTAGAATCGGCGTTTACGGGCAGGGCAGGCTTGGTATCGAATGACAGGAGCGGCGGAATGCGCAGCGTTCAAGGCGGGCGCCATGACCGCGCGCGACGCTCTAAGTCGGCCGGACTGTGCCCATCTAGTGGCGACGGGACACGGTCGGGCGACGATGCAGGCGACGGCGCGTCGCGGCGCGACGACACACGAGCTTCGCGCTGGGGTCCAGCGTCGGCTTCCGTACTTCTGTATGTATTAGTGAGAATATACAGCTGATGCGTCATGGTTGCGTCGACGAACGGACGTTGGGGACGCCCGGGACGAATGGTCAATGGCGGTGGCGGCGGACTCCATGACGATCACGGCGGGCGCCACGACCACGCGCAGCGCTCTAAGTTGGCCGCACTGTGCTCGTTCGGTGGCGATGGGGTGCGGTCGGGCGACGGAGCTGGCAACGGCGTGTCGTTGCGGGGCGGCAGGCATGCTTGGCGATTCGTACCGGGTTCCGGTTCGAACGATCGACTGACGGCGTTGGCAATACAGCGTAGCAAGATGCCCGTTACCATCATCATCGACGTGTCATGGTGGGCGCGTCGACGATTACGGGCGTCGGCGTCATCGCCTGGCTCGGCGATGTCGTCTTCGGGGATGGGCGATGCGCTGTGCCGACCGGCCCGTCGACAACGCGCAAGGACCGCGTGTCATCGCCAGGTCGACGACAGATCGTCCGTTGCCGTTGGGCATGACGAACGTCCATCGACGAGGGTCCCCGCGGAGTGTTCAGGAGTGGCAATCAGTCTCTCTGTGTGCGGGAGTCGGCGTTAATCGGGCTGGTGAATCACGAACGTATAAGTAGGTGGCAATGGGATCCACCTACATCGTCGTCGCAGTTGTTCTCCAAATTGAATAGGGCGCTTGAGAAATCGATTTCATTATTCATACGGCTCACCGCATAGTACCCCGTTAGTACAGAACCGAAGGAGCGCGTTGAGGCATGCCATAAGCTTCGGGTGTTTCGTCTGTTTCGCGCGTCTCGGATGGTTCCTCGTGTGGTTTACGTAGGATATTTGTCTTGTGGACGAGTAATGAACGTGCGTCGAGGAGAATGCAACGGTCAGCTGGGGCGTCGAACAGTGGGTTCGGCGCAGTGGTGGTAGGTCGGTAATCGGAGGGTAGAAGAGCTGATGGGGAGGAGTGTCAGTAATGACACGAATCTCGACGTTGAACGCGGATGCCCAGGCGACAAGGACGGTTTCGCCGCCGAAATCCGTCGCAAAGTACTCCAATCGTTCGAGCAACGATTCAAGAGTGATGTTGCCAGAAGTAGTACGGTACGCTAAGGACTCGATGACGACAAGGTCGCCGAGTGTAACCCTACCAGTAGCACTGTGCCCGACGGTTCCAGTGGTGACGTTTCGGTGCGCCAGCAGGTACTTCGCCATCACGTGACGAAGGCTCCACGCGATAATCGTTCGAAATAAGGGGCTGCTCATGTCACATTGCTCGATCACCGAGTCGATCTCCGACGGGGAAGCCAAACGAAGTCGACAAATGCGACAGGCGGATTGATAGTGGCGACAGTGCTGGCCATATTGACATAGCCGTCGATCGAGACGGATCCCATCGGTGAATCGTTGCCGAGCTATTGTGCGCAGATCGTCGACAGAAAAGAGGCCATGATGTAACATTTGGTCACAAAGCGCATGGAATAGACAATGCCCATCGCCGTCAGTATCCACCGATCTTAGACCCATGATTGCCAAACGTGCAACGAGGGCTGACGACGCGTATCGGCGGAATGAGGGGGGACTTTGGGGTTCGCATATGAACCCGGGATGCACCCTGCCCCCGTGGGCAACCAAATTGAGAGCAGCCACGACGCTCAGCACAGCAACGGCTCCACTCCATTGCTCTGCCTGCAGCATTGTTGGAAAGGCTGGTGGGCGCTGACCGGCGGGCCGGACTGCGGGCCACTGGGTCCTGAATCTGCGGGGAGCTGCCAGCCTATCTCTTTGACACGTAACGTCCCCGACTTCCGCTCGGCAAGCTGGACGAGTTTTGCAAACGCGTGAAAATGCTATGTACAGCCAGCAGCAAACGGTACCAGCGGGAACATCCGAGATAGTATAGTGGCCAGTATTCGCCCCTGTCACGGGCGAGACCGGGGTTCGATTCCCCGTCTCGGAGTAATACTTTTTGGACCCTTCCAACTTTTGATGCTCCCAGCCAGCGGAACCCAACCCGGAACGCGGGGTTCAACCGGGCTTCCTGCAGTGAGCGAATGACCAAAGTGCACCTACGACGAACTGCATTGGAATTCCTGTTCCATATTTGAGACGTTTATTGCTCTTTCTTCGTCGAGTCGACGTTCTTATCGCCTTGGGATCGCACACTGGCGCAGAGAACCACGATAATCAGTAACGCGGCGAAACTTGTACACGAAAACGTCACAATCGTGACGAGTTGCCGGCGGGAAAGTTCGCCAACTGGAATGAATACAACTGTCAAAGCACCGTTTACCTGTCAATGCCAGTGGTAAGTTTGAATAATATGTTTGACTACCTGCGCCACCGTCGGGGAGCTGAACAGTGTACTCCGGGTTAGTCTGCCGCACGTCATTATCAAAATGCAGATCAAGTGTTCGCCAACCAGGGCATTGCGACAAATGGGCTTCAACCATAAATGGCTGGGGCCAGATCATCCCTGTTGCCATCGTTAGAGAACTCCAGTATTAAATGTACAATCCCCTATGGGCTATGTCCCACCAGTTCGGGCACAGACGCCTGACTGATCCGGATCTTCAGTCTTAACGAAAATGTAAGGCGCCGATAAGTGTATCCTTGCTGGATCGCTTGTATCGCTGGAGAGTTGATAGCGCAGATGGATAGGGATCGAAACGTTAACCCAGTGATTTTCACTGCGTCCCCCAAAGCATCGTCAGAGCACGACGGTGAATAGCGAAACGCTCCGCATACCTCGACGTAACGTTAAGCTGAAACAGCACTACGACTTGTTTCGACAGGAATGCTGGTGCTTCAATGTTAATCGGATCACCTATAACAAAGGCATCAATGTGTTTCATTCCATTTAAGCGCTGTATCAGTATAAGTTCGCCACATGCTAGGAACAATGGTGATTGCAACCAACCTGTAACTCGTCCGGATCTATGAAAACGCCCTCAGGAAGGACCTCGATGATCAAGACGGAGAACGGAGCGCCTGACTCACAACACTCAGTACTTGTAATTCGGGCATAACGTTCAGCTTGAAGACCTCGTATGCCTTCCGGGATTAGAATTCTGGTATCAAGTTGCCTGTGAAATCCTCGACCGGCAACATGTCTCTCACACACAGCATCTAGTCCGGCATTCCACCAAACAGGGCTGGCAGAACGTGTGAAACGCAACCACAATGAAACAATGGGTGTGGACTGACCTCGACAGGTTGAGCGTTCGTCGTTCATCCCCACCAACATGCAGGACGCGGCCAGTGAGATACGATTCTGCGCTCCAGTGAGCGAGAATGACTTCGATCTCGGCGTTCATGACGTTCGCGTTAAATCGGATTTGTAGTTCGGGACCATCGACATCATCATTGCTTCCGCGGTGCTCGTTCCGGACAGCTTCAGCAAACAGAGCGTACTGACCGACAATTCGCAGGTACTTTGTGACCCCAACCGTCGTAAAGTTACCGAACCGACTCCAGATCGAGCGACGGGTTAGCAACCATGAGCACAAGGGAGAAACACGCTATACCTAGTTCAAACAAGGATAGGGGACAAGCTACTGCGAAACCATTTACCTCATCATAGGTTTCATTGAAGAAAGAGAACGGAAGAGCGTCGAGATCAGAGATACGCGCAACAAAAGCGGACGGCGCGTTTGGGTCAATGGCTGACGTAGGCAACCGCAAGTCAAACCGCCAAAAGTCGATCATATCTATAGTCGTGAAACGCTTAGTCCCTCGTCGCAAGCATCCCGACAATGGCATACCAAGAGGGATTCTTGCGAATTTGTCTTGCGAGGGAGACTGTAAGAGGGCGGCTAGGGCTAGCACGTCAGCGTGTCGTAACGCTGACAGACGGTTCATCCAGACCGGTTATTTCGCCTTCAGCATGCAGGAGCTCATCAATGTAATGGACGGCACTGGTGACGTTTCCATCGTCCTCCAGTTCCAGCACAATAATGTAATCGGTTGACGACTGCACGCCAGGTCAATGGATGGGGCCGACGGTTATATTGCGTTTCTTCAACCCTGTACCTGCGTTTGACGAATTTCCAAAGACAAAACATCGGGCGGAGCAGTCAGTTCAGGACGGTTGCTGATCGTCTCCGCAATGGTGAACTGAGCTCCCCATCCATGGTCACGAGGCGGTACTACCACGTGCTCTGCCCGATACTCCTGCGATCCAGCATCAGGCCAATGAACTTCGAAAACAGGTTCTGTGTCGCGCAGGTCGCTGGGCCAGAATGCAACCTGGGAAACACCAGGGATCATAACAGGAGTCACCTCCCAGACGCAGTATAGACACACTAACCTGGTACCACACGCTCTCATCGGCACCTTCAACCTGCTCGTACCTAACATCATGGCATCAGCTTAGGACAGAATCGCAGCCGATGAACGCAGCCTCGCACGCATGAGCAGCAATGAGGCAGGTGACGATGGCAACGACGATGTGCCCGGCCGCCATCGATGCGGCAACGGACTGCGCTCGATGCGCGACGGTGATGGCGAGTCCACCCTCTGATGACCCGCTGGGAATACAACGAATAGTTTACAGTCGTCTACCATCGAATAACAGCGATGACTATTATTTAGTATAGCGGTTGGTGGATTGTCACTGGATCTGGATGGAGCTCGATGCGTCGTTGTCTTGCTTGGGGATGTCGACCGTCAGGACGCCGTTCTCATGACGCGCAGCAATCCGGTCGGCGGCCACGTTCCTGGGCAGGCGGATGGAGCGTGATGACACGCCGTAGGATCGTTCGGAGAAGTGGACATGGTCTTTCTCGCCGCTGCGCTCCTGCTTACATTCAGCGGTGACGGTCAACACTCCGTTCTCGACGTTCAGCTTGATGTCCTGCTTGGCAATACCGGGTGTCTCCATTGTCAGATTGTACGCCGTTGCGCTCTCCTTGAACTCGAGTTTCAGCGACGGCGTCGCACGTCCCCAGTCGCTGCGTCCGAACAGGCGTCGCTCGAAGTTGCTGGGCTGGAGGAACTCGAACAACTGAATCGACATTGCTACTGCGCTGGCTCTAGCGTGTGACCTCGATACTCCTCACCCTGTCGAGCACGTTGATGCCTCGCTCGCGAGTATAAGTCTGGACACTGGCTAGGGCTCCACGGCGCGATTCCGTCGCCTCGGAACATTCTCCGGAATATTCGTGGAGCCTCGGAAGCTGCGGTACTTTATGTATTCATCCGATTCCCGCTGTTACGGTATGTGGCGCCACATGATCGACGCCAGCATTGATGTATGTATTCAGTTTTCATATCTTTCACGTTCCGAGATGAGCATGGTCAAGGTTACGGCCATGATCAGCATTCCCAGAAAGATGAACTTGGTGGTCCACTCATCCTTCGGGTCGTGCCTGCGGGCTTTGTGCAAGATATCAAAGAACGCAACGTACATCATCATGCCCGCGGCAACTGTGCAAGCATCGTAAGCACTCTGTTGACCGGTAACGCATGGCCCAGAGTTATTACCTCCAGTAACCACGCCAAAGAAGAAATCAGTGTACAGCGACGTAGGCAGACAGAACGCGATGAACGCGCCGAGAACCTGTATGAATCCGGTCAAGACAGCCCAGATGAACGCCTTGACACGACTGCCGGTCTGGAAGTATATTGGCAGGGCAATGCAAAGCCCTTCGGGAACGTTATGCACTGCAATGGCCACCTGTGCAACAGAGACGTCAAGGTGGCTGGCCAACGTGGTGACGCTTAGCGTATCATACTGCTAGAGGGATGCCCATAGGGGGGACATGGATGGCAACGATGTACGTGGTGATGCCTTCTGGGATGTTATGCATCGCTATCCTCAGAACGGCGATGATCGTCTTCCAGCTAATCTTGGCCTCGGCCAGCTGCTTACCACCGGCGAAATCATCGTCGTCACCTTCCTCCTCACAGCAAACGGCAGGCTTCTCGTTGATCCGCGTCACGATCTGAACGCGAACGTCAACGTTCTGGGGAGTTTCGGTGACGTCGTCTGCTGGTAAGGTACGCATGGATGCCGATCTGCTGGGAGACGGAGGTGCATCACGTTGCCGCATCAGGTTTGTCAAGACCCGCATCAAGATGCCGCTCAAGTGAATGGCCACCATCCCGATGAAGAAACATCCAGATGACCACATCGCGGCCATGGTCTTGTCGAAATCTTTCCGAAACGCTGCCTCTGACTCTCTTATGACGTCCATCAGCGCAACGTAGACCTATAGAGCCGGCTGTTAGTATTTGCCGTGCAGAAGACGCCAGAATCCGGTCGGCACCATGACACCGGTGGACAGGCCCAGCATGCGTGCCAACAGTTTGTGGTCGCCCTTTCTGACGATGAACGTGGCGATGGCGCCGACGGCATTGGTGGACGACGCAACGACCGCCAGGAGCAGCGCCCGAAGCACAATGTGCTGCATCTCAGACGCCGTTCGTTTTCGGTATGCCGATGACGCTTTTCATCGCCCTCGGAACAAGGTTGAGCACGTGAGTCACGGTTGCTGGAAGCCCAGCGCTCCCCCTTGATATTGGCCTCGGGGCGCTGTGCGCTCGGGCACCTTGATGACAAGTCTGGAAGTCAACCAAGCTGGTAGGACAGATGGCGGTGCACCCCGCAGACCGAACCTCGCAGCAGCAGGTTCGAGATATGTACATAGGTGGGACCGGATAGCAAGCCTAAACCGACGCAGGCGGTGATGCATACGGTGTGCGTGCCGATGCTGATGTACAGACGCAGACGTGACGAGGCCGGGACGGTGGAGCGAGGTCGTGCGTGTGCCACGGCCACTGGCCGCAGGCCGCAACACGCCACGCAACGTAGCGACGCGCCGTCCCCTTTTGTTTGACGCCGGGCGGGCGTCGTCGCCTCGCATGTGCCGACTACTGGTGTACAAGGGGCTTGACGACCAGCCCGTGCTACTGTCTGAGTACGTCGACGCGGCCAGGCCGTTTCTCGACATCGGGATTTGACTGGCGCGTGCGACAACAGTCTAATCACGAGACCGGAACATTCCATCATCAAGCAATCGTATGATTGTCGGGAACGTCAGGAAGGTAATGCTGCCTGGTCGCGTTGGTGTATATCCGCAGGATGGTGACCTTTTCGTCATCGTATAGGCTCGCACCTGTAAGGAACCCGCACTCGGGCACCTTCCCGTTGTTCAATATTAGGTTGACACCACATATCGCTTGTAGACCAAAGGCGTTGAACGCAGATGGATTTGGGATCGGGTGCGCTCCGTGACATTCGCATCACGAAGCGTCATTATTGATTACTTTTCATCTAGGTGGTATGCGAAAGAGGTTCGGCATGGAGAATTGCTCATCGGGACACGTCGATCAGTATGTCTTATTATCAGAATGGCTGTGTTTCCAGGTCGACTGTACGCCCTGCGTGTTCACGTCGACATTACCGGCTTGGAACAATCGCAACTTGAACCGTCTCTGCGCCAAAGTCAGCTCGCCGCTTGTGTTTGCCCACGTACGTGCTGCTGGACTAGGGAGCGCGATCACGGAGACGAATTGCCATCCGTTCGTTGCTCCACCTTCTTTAAGCCCGGTATGGTTCGTTCTGATTAACGATGTTGCCCTTTAGGTTCGTGTCCGGTCGGTATATGTTTATGCACAATGGTAGGCGTTTACCTGGGACACTCTGCAGAGCTACCTGATCATCCTGTGCCCATAGGCCACATCGCTCAGTTCGGCAAGCTTAAACGAAAGCTCGTTGCTTCGCTGACTGATGAATGCTTTGCGATTATTGAAGGTGCGGCCCATGCGTGTGCGTGCACTGCTGCCAACGGGAGCGCTCACTATGCTTGCAATTACATAGGGACGACTGACTCCGAGCACTGCTTTGCCGTGTTCATGGACGAATTGACTCGGTGCTTATCGTCGTCCCCAACATCAACAGGTGCTACGCCGATCTTTGATCGTACAGGCAGGCCACAAGACCTACTCGACGCCATGTATGCCTGTTTATCATCGTTCAACCTGTCACTATATTATATTAACTGGTCATGCCCAGGACAATGACAGTGAAGCGACTGAGACGCATCCGTCAGGAATGCGGTATTACCGAGCACTCCTATCTCAACTTTGCTGGTATTCACATTAGCCTTTCCGCTGGAACGTCGTCTGATCATCGTTTCAGTCACGGACGGTGATTGCGTCGTCATTTCGCGCATCGTCGATGACGATTCTGGCACCAAACAAGCAGCGTCGATGTATTTCAGGTTCGGGACCGCGTTCTATGGACACTGGAATTGCCATACAAACCAAACGTTGCATAGCTCTGGGACAAGCTTCAAGTGCAACAAGGATGGGGTGTACACCATGGCACAGCGTGATCGCCGCGAGGCAAGTGTTCTGCGGATCTAGGCCAACAGTCTCGAAGCGCTGACCCGTCTGCTCTAGGAAGTCGTCATTGTCGCTAGTGAACGCTTGACATCGATTGCGGAGGACTGGGTAGTACTCGAGGAATTCCTGTCCTGCGTCCGTTGGCTGAAACCGTCCCCCACAGATGGAGGTCCCACCGAATCATATCATGGTTATCACGCCAAAGCTCAATGTATTCCATCGCGTGTTCCGTTCGGTACGTTAGCGCTACCTAACCGTTCGATTGTCGGCAAAGGTTCTCACCATCGCCGTTGAGCTCTGACATCAGCATCGTAACGCATATCTGCTCCTCTTCGCCAAGCTTTATGAAGTACCAATGTGATTTCTCCCGCCTCTGTGCCTGGATACCCGAAAGGGCAGACGCGGAATGGATGCCTCCCGTAAACCCAGTGTCAAACCGTGTCGTAGAGAATCGGGTGTGACTCAACCCCCGGTGGCGCACGATTGCCGCTCGACTCGCGGTCGAATGATCTTGTCCGTCTGCACAGTCAGCCGGTATGCGAAGCGGACAACGACGTTCGCGACCTTCGCACCCATGATCTTGCGGCACTCGACATGGGGGCACACCCGTTTGGGCAGTGGGATTTCGACCCTTGTCGAACGCGGGTCTTTCTCCCGGAAGTGCGACAAGATCGCCAGACTCTCCGGGCATTTCGCAAGAGTCGTACCGTCAGCCGCCAGCTTGGACGGATCCAGGAAATGCACGGGATCGGGATCGTGTTCAGTGATGGTAAGTACGAACCGCCACCCATCTTCGGACACTTGAACCTCCATTCGCGTGTTCGTAATAACGGAAACAAGGACAATGAAGTTGTTGGTGTTGCGGTTGGGATCGTGGAAGGCCATCACATCCCATAGAAGGTCGCTAACGTGATCGCTGATCATATGCGGAACAGCGTCATCCGACTTAGAATCCACCCGGCTGGACGCACGTCTGCTCCCAAGAAGTCGCTTGATAGATTTGCATCCACCTCCAAGAATCAGAGGTTTGACAGCTCCGTCGCCACGATGATTCGAAGCGCCGGTGCCATCTCCTAGAAGTAACATATCAGTAACCGCGTCACATATATCAGAGTACGCCCCTACGTTTGGCCTGGAGAGAGGCCCTTATCTGTGCAATCTTAGAGTTCAGCTTCCCTGACGTGAAGGGGCTGAAGATCGGATTGATATCTTTGACAGGCTTTCCAGTCAAGGGGGCGATCTCGCTGTCCTCTTCCTCTAGAACTTTCTGCAACACCAGGTCATGGGCAGTGGTCCACTGGAGATGCGTTCCACGAGGCATTCCAACGACGACGTCCGTGTACAGCTAATAACAAATGAATTGGGGCAGGGCAGGACTTTGACGGCGTGTCCGGCGCTGCCAGCGCAACAGTGTACGCCAGTGGCCGGCTGTCGAGGGCAATGCCGTGCAGTCGGCAATTCGCTATTTATAGCACAAACAACATGGGGACTCGGCGCCCACCTTACCCCGGTCGATCACCCCGATAGCTCCACTCAGCGTCGAATCAATCACGAGCTAAAGCTCATACAGTCGCGCATGACCATGTTAACAGGCGACTTGACGATTCGGCATCTTGGCGGGCATGTTCCGGCACGGCCGACATCGAACCGCATTTGCTGCGTGCGCTATGCTGACCCAAGGGAATCTTGGTTGAAGAGCCGCTGGTTGACACGCGTGCTTTGCTGCAGCGCCACTAGTTCGTAAAAGATTCGTATAACGACAAATATTCGCTACATTTGGGCAGATTTGGCAAAAGCCGGTAACCATACGTATCAGAAGGTTCATGCCATCGATGGTAGCGGCAACATACATCTCTTCATGTCAGCGCGTCTTTTTCCTGTCGAAGTTGCTGTTTCAGATCTTTTATCAGAGCGTGCAGGTACTCCTTGACGAACGTCTGCGATGCAAGTTAATCAGGGTACCATTCATTAGCTACGGTAGACGCGCGGAATACAGACGTGTCGTGCACCCGATATGGTGACCACGATGATGCAGGTGACGACTTTGACGGCGGCGACGACGATGACTCCTCATTGCCGACACCGACCCTTCGCATGCTAAAAGGGCTCGGAATATGAAATACACGATGAGAAAAGCTGCCTAGACAGAGTCTTAATTCGCGCACCTCAGCTGCCGGAGCGCGTTTTAGAAGGCGGCGTATCACCAAGTGTCATTCTCGAAAGGTATCCCTTCAGGGGTAATGTGACAGTTGCGCTGGCTTAATTGATAATGGGTCGATCTTCTCATCAGTTAGACCATGCAGTTCCTCTCCGTCTGAAGGCATCCCATATGGCCATATTGTTTTATGCGGGGCGTCAGCGCGTGTCAGCCGCTTCATTGCCGAATGTCTGCACCACGGGTATCGACAGGTCGCCTGCTGCAAGGTCGGTGACGGGGCGCGACGCCGTGCCAGCTGCCTACTACCGTACTGGACACGCCGGGCGCCCGTCGGACGGCCGCGCAAGTCCGTGGCCCGGATCAGTGGACGATTCACGGGCGATCCACGCGAAGCGAACAGCGATGGGCGGGAAACATGACGGGTTTATGACTCCGAAGGCCATTGCCAACCGCATCAAGGTACACGTGTGACCATACTGCTCGATTACGTTGAATAACGTTTGGATCTCCAGGCGAAAGGCCTTTTGAAGTTGCGGTGGTACTGCCAGATGTGCCAGAAGTCGTGCAGAGACGAGAACGGATTCAAGGTAGGTCACGGGTGATAGTGTCACTCTCGGATACTGACAAGCGATACTATCGTTCGTTAGTGCCACTGTATGTCCGAAGCGCATCTGCGCCAGATGGCTTTGTTCAGGGAGCGACCCAATCAGATCATGACCGACTATTCGAGACAGTTCGAAGCCGGATTCGTCGGCATTCTTCGCATTCGTGGTCGGCAGAGAATCCTTGCAAATTCTGTGTACCAGGAGTACATTGCGGATCGCCATCATATCCACATGAAGGCGACCCAGTGGGATTCACTGTCCACCTTCGTGCAGTACCTGGGACGGACTGGTCAAGCTGAAGTGGATGAAACGGAACGCGGCTGGTACATCAAGTATATCGACCGTGACCCCAAAGTCGTCGCAAGGCAGCAGGCCGAGGCGAGAAGCCAGAAGATCGCGTTGGACGACGTGCAATTGACGGAGAAGCTAATCGAGCGCCAGATCGAGGAGTCCAAACACATTGAGAAAGAGAGAGGTAGGTGGCACCATTGCATTCGCCCAAAAGCCTGCCTGACTGCCGATCGACAGTCGCGCCAACCGAGCTGGAACGTCCTTCCGACGACGCCAAGATCCAGTTTCAGCTACCGAAAGAGGCTCCTGCCGAGCCGCAGTCGGCACTGCCGAGTACGATGGTTTACATTGTGACATTTCTGTGCTTGACTTATATACCGTTGCTTGCGCAGGACCTCCAAGCGTCTTCAAACGTCCTCTGGATGTGCCCAGTACGCAGAATGCCAAACGGCCTACCAAACGTTCTGCCGTTGAAACCCTAATGGAGGACATTCAATCGCGCGAAACACGAACAGTACCGCAGACGTGGCTCTCGAAGGGAATTATTGTGAAGATTATGAACAAGACGTTGAGGGACGGTCAGTTTTACAAACAGGTAAGCATTGGTTAACTTATTCCCTGGTCAGCCCCGCCTAACACTTTGTCGCAGAAAGGTGAGGTGATCGAGGTAGTCGAGGGGCGAGCTGCACGAGTTCGGCTACTGGAATCGAAAACAGTGATCCGCGTTGACCAGACGGAACTCGAGACTGTGATCCCCGCTATCGGAGGCACAGTTCGAATCGTAGACGGCACGCGGTATCGCGGCCGCACAGGCAATCTGGCATCTGTCGAAGCTGATACGTTTTCGGTTACTGTACGGGTGGATGGCCACGATACCCCTGGATTCCCCTACGAACATGTATGCAAGGTTGCACAATAAATATATGGCAATCTGTGAACGCACGTCTGTGCCCTAGTCCTTAAGGGCTCTTCCGCCCACAATAGCGAAGCGCGATGCCATCGTCACTCAATTGGATATCAGAACTTTTCGGAGTGCCGAGCGCCGTGCGGACCTTTGTCCCAGAAGGTGTCGGTGTGGAGCAGCTCAGCGACGAAGGTTGGGAGCGTAGCGTTGGGAACCCGAGGGCGTTTTATATCGACGACAATGAATGCGCAACGTTATCACCAGAGGACGAGCCCGAGTACTACTATCCAGCGGTCGCAGAAGGTGCGTGTACTGGGTGCCACCAACTTGGCAAATGCTAGACACCAGCATCTTCGCAGACATGACCATCGCCCAAGACACCGTTGATGAGGCGTTGCTCGAGCGGGCCAAGGTTGTGTATCCTGAAATCGTCAGGCGGGTCAGCCAGGCGCTGGGCAAGGACCAGAATGCGAGCATCAGTCTCATATCGTCAACCAGTGCCTCAGGTGCGATGACCTTTCTGTGTTGTAATTGAGGAATGAGAACCAACGTTTGAGGGATACAGGCCGATATGCCAGCACTTGCTCATGACTGAACGCGGGTCGACCGCACCTGCAACTGCCGGCGCTGACCTCGAACGATATTTCCACGTTTATGAGAGGTCTGTGGGTTATGAGTGTTTATAGCACGACACCCAGCGATCTCTTTGGCAACGTGGACGTGTTCCCTGCTGCGAGCACGGTCGATGCTGGCACCTGGTGGGATGTTCATCGGGCGTTATATGCTAGCATCAGTCCACCGACGTCCCGAGCGTTGGTCTGGGCGGAGCCGTTCGCTGAGGGCCGTCTGATTCGCTAAGCCGAAGAGTCGTTCGCCAAGCTGTTCTCGCGCCTCGCTCACGTTTCTCGCCATTCGGACGTTTCTGTCGATGATGACCAGATTGTTCCGAAGGTCGTATCGTTCTGGAACCACGTGAAGGGCGGACAGGGCGTTACTTTGCGGATGCGTCCTGTCCGCCCTTAGTAACGTCGTGTCCGCCCTTCACGTGGTTCCAGAAGGATACAACCTTCGGAACAATCTCGTGAGCCGGTTCGGGTGGTCCGTGTGCCAGGAGAGCTTCCCCGATGGCTATCAAGCATCCGATTGTGTGATGATCTACTGCGCGGCCCAGACACCCCTCGCTCAGGTTGTCAATATCGCCCGGGCCAGCATGTTGCGATGCAAGACGTTGCATTGCGCAGAGCCTCTGCCAAATGTACGCTCTAGGACCCAAACGGCGAAACTCGATGGCTGACAACAAACGATAAATCAGTAAACCGTGGAACCATGACTAACTACATCTTACTGATCACCTTTGCGTTTGCCAGCATCCGAATGACGATGGCATCGCGTCCTTTCGCAACATAGTATCCAAGGCAGTTCGCTAGTTCGGGGCTAGTGAAGGCATGGACTGGAATGTGTACGAATGTGCAGTATTCTAGCTAGGGCGTGTATAATATTACGTTGATCGGTCGATTCAGTCATGATGGGCTGGTATGTTGAGCGGAAGTAATGGTGCCAGCAGTGCCCTCCGTTGAAAACGGCACGTGCGCCGCATAGCGACAGTGATTAAGCAAGTCAGAGTTACTACAACAATGACAACTGGGTACAGCAAGGTGGAGAACACCACGAATGGCTCGCCAGATGCGGACACGGAGAATCGCCAATCTCGCAATCGACGAATACGCAACCTTGCATGCGCTTCGGGAGACCCAGTCGGTGTCGGAACGGAACAGGATGGAGCACGCCCGTAGACACGCGAGTACAGGGCATACTCGTCAAGTGAGTTTTCGAGTCGGACCGGCGCCGGGTAAGCATCTGAATAATCATCGTCAAGTGCCGGGTGTAGAGCAGTACTTAACCGGTCAGGGATGATGTCAGAAGTGGCAGCTTCGAGCATTAGAATGATAAGCCAATCGGCGCGAGTGGACAACACACTTTGGACATCGTCGATGCCGCTCGAGTCACCATACACAATGACATGACTGCTGTTCACCGACAGCACCCCACCGATCATGGGCATACCAGAACGACCTTGCGTGGATTTCAATTCCTGAGCAGGGAGCAATCGTCCGCCAGACGGAAACCTACTCACAGTCGTTCCAGAGGGGTAGGCAACTGGGCGGCCACCGATGTGAAACCGCCCTTCGACGACATCATCAGAGAAGGAGATCCCAAATGGATCCAGCAAATCATTCAAGGCGGGAATATTTGAGCCGCCAGTAATGGGGCCCCACCAGTGTTGCGTATTCTGATCAAAGAAGCGCGCACGTTGCATCTCGCCGTGGTTGAACCAGTCGCCAATAACAACCAGCGATAAACCACCGTTGACGACGGCGTCGTAGACTCTGACGATTTCTTCAGGGAAGAATTCTTCCTCAGCATCAACAATCACCAACGCGCCATATCGACTGGTGTCGACACAAGTCAGGTCGCGCATGGCGATGTCGACGAAGAATCCGGCCGCGCGAAGCTCTGAATAGAACCCACGAAAATTCGTGTGCAGATGGTCGCCATGCCAGTCGAGAGTGTCCGACTTCTCCTGCAGGTTGTCGCGAGGAGCAAACACGCGAGGGTACTGAAGGTTGTGGAACTGATCCCACAAGATCCGACGCCTTCTAGGTGGTCGCGGAATGACGGAAGCACGGAACGGAATCTCGACATTATATGACCTATGGTCTGAATCAACATCGAAGTAGATCGTCCCGGCGATATCGACCCGCTGCGATACGTCGCGAACAACAGTGATGAGGACAGCGAACCACCCGGTCCATGGCCAGATCACATCGCAATGGACGAATGACAGGTCAAGAACTGGCAGTGAACCGTTCGTATAGACAAAGCGCGGCGCAACGATATAGCCGTCGACTGCTACGCTGCTGTGCACTGTGAAGTTGAAGACCACAGGTTCAGCGGCAGCGAACAGAGGCTGAGTGCAGAACGGCCAAAAGTACGGGCAGTCAGTAAGGTCAAGCCGGTTAGGCAAGACGCTAACGTGAGGAACCATGGACCCACCAGCGAGAAACGCAATGGCAGCGTCGCCATTCAAGCGCCCGGCACCCTGTTCGAACATGGTTGCATCCGGGACGATTTCAGCTGTTTGCACGAGGGCCTGCTTAATAGCACCAGGATTGCGAAGTGGAGAATCGGGCGCTAGAGCAGACAGCATCCTCGCCACGATTCCTGCAACGACAGGAGACGCGACCGATGTGCCACTCAGTGTTTGGCAGGTGCCACTCCTGCCAGACCCGCGAAGGTTCTGCGCCAGGGTCACGACGTCAGGTTTGACGCGACCGTATCCGCCCTCGTGCAAATCCATGGTCGTCATGCCTCTTGAACTGAACGACGCAATCCTGCCCTCTGCGTCAAGCCCACCGACGCCGATAACGCAGGGCAGATCCGCGGGACTGAGCAGTGTGCCCCACAGAGGTCCGTCATTACCAACGGCGCTGACAACGACAATGCCCGCGGCACACATTTCCAGGATTTTGTCAATGAACGGCGTGTCGACATGGTCAGGTCCTCCGACCGACAGGTTGAGCACATCGATACCCGCCCAAATGGCGTAATTGAACGCGTCCAGGAACCATGACGTATACGACGTTTGGTCGGCCGTGAATACACGCATGATGTGCATAAGCGCGTTAGGGGCCTGGCCTTCGCATCCAGGATGCCGTCCGGCAACCGCAGATGCGACAAACGTCCCGTGTCCAAGGACATCGTCTGGGTTGCCGTCGCTTGTGAAATCCAGGCGTTCGACGATATTAGCCAGGCCGCCCCCGCCTGCGTTCAGTCCCGAATCCAGAACAGCGACACGAACGTTGTCGCCAAGAGCGCCGGCAGCCGGTTTCCGCTCAGGAATATCCGACTGCTTGGCAGGCGGGCTATCGCCTGTCGACAGTAATGTTCGAAAGGTCCGCTGCGGATTCACTGACCGAAACAAGCCAGAACGGCGCGCTATTGCCAGGACGGCGCTGTCAGGGGATTCGACAGCAATAACGGCGACGTCGGTTGAGGGTAGCGCTCCCATTGAAGACGAATTCACGATTCTCCAGCGATGACCCTCACAGCCGACCGCATGCCGTACCGCGCGTTCGACGTCCCCAACCGGTACGCGGTCACGCAGCACCAGTACAACCGGGAAACTGAGCGCCGGGCATTCGTCAGCGCTGGTGCCGGAGCACGCCGGCGCACACGTCCCCACCGGTGACGCCGCCGCCGTCGCCGCCGCCGCGCCACTTGACAGAACAGCGACGACGACGACGACGACGACAACGACGACGGCTGCGGTCATTCCATAGCAACGTCGCTGGGAAATGAGGGCGTCGTTTTGGGGGCGAGAACGTGGAGAGAGGTTGTCGCCTGTTTTTTGTGTCGTGCGCACTGCGTGACGGAGTTGTCGCTGCATCGCGGATTCGCGCCCCTCCCACACTGTGAACCCGACGGGTCGTAGTCGACGACAGGTAGTGTTGCCACTGCGGAGGTTGGGGGGTGGTCGTCGCCCGGCGATGGCGGATGAGGTCCAGGGTCGTGCCGCGAAGAAGCGGCGCCCGCCACGCCGAGTACCGTCGACGCTGGAGCGCATGGTCAAGAAGCTGAACGATATGCGCGTGGCGTCGATGGACGAGCGCGTCGTCATCGCGAATACGATCTGCAATGTGGAAACGGCGGATGCGATGGCGAAGGTCGTTTCGATGGACGGGCAGTCGCAGCTGGCGAACTGGCTGACGCAAGCGATTGACGAAGGGCATGTCGGTTTGCAGTGTGCACTGCTCCGCCTGTCGATGCGATTACCGCTGGATATGACCACGACGACACCACTGCATGCTGTTGTCAACGACCTTCTACAGGATAACCCCAGTGTCGACCCGGACGTTCGCGATCTGGCCAAGAGCGTCTGGGCGCAATGGTCGACGGAACGGCCTGCGCCGAGCCACTTCACGATCACAGTGGGAACCGAAGAGCGCCGGCAAGTGATGTTCGAGCGGGATCCAGAGTTCCACAGCGAATCTGAAGATGGTAGCAACGTCGGCGAGGAGCAGCCGCCGAACAAGCGGCAACGGCCCGCGAAGAGCCTTCGTTGGGCACCAGAGCACAAGCTCGAGGCGGTTCGCGTTTTCCATCGTCCTGCAGACGAGCAGCATGGCGGTGGTGCGAAGAAACGAGCTCCACTTGCTGCGCCACCGGTTGCTGTGCGACCCCAGCTGGAATCGTGGACGACACCCCCGAAGGTCCACGTGCCTCCAGAGTGCGTCCGTGTCGACCCAGTCGGCAGCGGGGAACGCGCCATGCAGGCCGCTCGTATCTCGTCGCTCATGGATGTCGTCTATTTCAAACGAGACCAGATCCCACCCAACCCTTCTTTGCCCGATGGCGTCAATACCGGTGCCGACGTCGTTAATGTGTTTACCAAGGATCTGCTGGTACGCGAGCCGCCCAATCTATGGCCGGAATGGTCCCGTTCTGACCGTGCCTTGCAGATGCTGGAAGCACCCTCAGGTGGCATGATATCTGCCGTATCGTCAGACGCGCCGCTCGCCCCTCTGCAATCAGTACCAGAGCGGCCTACTGATAGCAATAATGCAGCCATGCTTGAAGAACTATTGGCAGCTGACCCGTCAATACTGTCGTCGTTGCTGCACGAAGCGGCGATGGTTGGCGTCGGCGGCGACGATCGACCACCGCCAGAGTACTTCAGCGGTATCCGTCCTCGATCGCCGCCACCGATGCGCCACATGTCACCGCCTCGTCGAGGTTCGGTCCTGAACCCGTTCGGTCTGCCGCTGCCACCATCGCCTCCTCGACACCTCCCTCCTGCTGACCACATGCCCGGGCCTCCCTATGGTCGTCGTTCTCCTAGTCCGCCGCCTCATCAACGGCCGCCGTCGCCGCCTAGGCGTCGAAGCCTGTGGGACCGCCGACCTGAACCTCCTGCACGCGGCGATTGGCCTCAACGGCGTCCTCCTCTCGGCCCCGGTGGTGACCGAAATCCCGAGTTAGACCCCAGGCGAGATTATCCGATGGGCGGGCCCGCTGAACGTCGCATGCCGCCGCCTGAGCATTGGGGAGGGCCATATCCGCCTCCAAGAGAGCACCTCGGGGATTACCCTCGGCAGGGGTACCCGGCGCCAGGACCCATGCGCCCCGATGTGCCGCCCCAGTTCAGGATGCCGCCTGATGACCGACGCGACTTCAGACGAGGTGGCCCGCCCCCTGGCCCGTATCCGCCACGAGACTTTCACCCTGATGATATGAGGCCTCTACCAAGTGGGCCAAGAGACGCCTATCCAGGACCTCGCGACTATCCGCCGTTGCCGAGGGAGTTCCCTGCTGACGAACGTGCCATGTATCGAGGGTACCCTCCTCCAGACATGCCCTATGGTGGGCGTCCTCCCCCACGAGGTGCCCCGGGTGACTATCCGCCCCATCTGCGTCCAGGTATGAGAGACTTCCCGCCACCAGGGCCTCGTGACATGCCACCGCCGGATCGCGCTGGTCCACGAGATTTCCCGCCTCATGAACGGGGCATCCCGCGTGATCGATCCCCGCCGGGTCGCATGCATCCACATGATCGTCGCGGGTTCCCGCCCCACGATCGACCATTGCTTCCGTTGCACGATAGAGGAGGTCCCAGGATTCGCGATGAACGATTCGGCGCTCCTCCACCTGGTCCGCCTGGCGGTCGTCGCGATAGAGGCGGGTCTCGTGATCGTGGTGGTCCTCGAGACGCCAAGCCGAACGGCAGGGACGACTCTGTTCGCGGCGGCTCTCGAGAACGTGCTGGTAAGTGGGAAGGACCAAGAGGGCGGGATCCGGATCAGGGCCGAAATCATCCTGAACCCAATCGGCGACCAGCTCGAAAGGGTTCTCGAGACCAAAGTCACGATCCTGCTAATCGTCCCCAGTCTCCGCCAGCCCCAAGCGATCCAAACCTCGACCAGTTCGGCCGCCTCAAGAAGAATGAAGAGCCCGCCGCAGAATCATAACTAAACGGCTGTAGACAGTATTTACAGAGACGAATGGAGTTGGCGAATGGTAACGTGAAAAGGTTTTTCTTGCTATACCGTTGTTGTTCTGGACAAGACATCACCATGAAGCCGATACCGTTCGACGGAAACACGAGGCCACAGCGTCTCTTGCGAAGGGAATATACGACTAAGTGATTAGTGTGAGTGAAACTCCAGTAAGACCAGCCCGTCGCGAGCGTACCAGCGAGTACCAGGCTAACGCCAGCATCTGAATGAGAATTGCCAGCAATACCAAGCCAGCTTTCGCGTGCTGTCTCAAATGGCGATTAGATGCGGATCGGTAGGGACGAACTATAATGTACGAACATTGAAGGCGAGGATAAGAGTGAGTATCAAACAGCTCAAGTAGATCACGGTTGCCAGCCAGCGAGTCTTTGCGAACATGTTTTCCAGTTGCCTCTAACGAGATGGGTTCATACCGTGCAAATTGCAGAACCCAACACGAGCTGAAACCTTGGGTCCCATAAGAAACATCGTACTGAGCAGCAATAGTCAGCACCGCATTCAAAGAAGCTGTCGATCAGCGGTTACCTGCCCAATGACAACAGGTTCGAGAGCGTGTACGGAAGAGCGAAACGAGCTGGGTTACCTGCGTCCAATTTCAGTATTTACCCATAAGTATGATACTCACACGCAGACCAGATATTATGGCGCCAACTCCAAGAGACGACAGCAGACCAAACAGAGTGCCAGCGATGAAGCAGATCAAGAAACCCCAGAGCCTCTGCGATATATCGTTCGGTTCATGTCTCGCCTGGTCGCACTGAATACCAGACTTGCCTGCGTCCATGTCAGGTGGAGCACGTCGTCAAACCATCCGCTCTCTTGCTCGGACGGCCTGCCCAGCAGCCCCGTCAGCTCCATCGGTGGCGACGGCTTATTATCGCCGGCCAGACCAACTGATGGATGACCTTGACGCGCGGGGCAAAACAAACGCACACGGGGTGGATGGCGAATTTTTCGAGACGGGGCCCGCCTGCCGCACATGACGACTCCGCTGCCCCTGTTTCGCGCTGCGGCTCGGGCCTCGGCACCAATGCCGCCGCCTCCGTCATCATTTGCGTAAATGAAACATGTCCATCAGGCTTGCGCTTGCAGTCGGGCAAGCTAGCACAAGGGTGACTGTTAGTGGAGCGGCTAATTGAGCGTTTGAATGCGCCCAGCGCGAAGGCAACGTGTATTACGGCCGTAGCGTCGCGTCGCTCCGTGCTAATCCTTGTGGTGTAGGTAGACGATGGCGAACAGGAGAAACCCGCCCATCATGGAGAAAACGGACGTGTAGTACGGGTACGCGGCGAAGATAAACCGCTCGTACTCGTCGTGGCGTTTGGGGTGAACGGGAACAATAGTCGACAGCGACAGCGTCGACAGCCCATGGCGCTCGTATTCGACTCTGAACTTGTACACGCCGTAGATATCGGGAACCGTGAACGTCGCTGTGTAATGTCCCGATTTGGACGCCTGTAGGCCGAGTCGAATGTACGGGTCCATCATCACGAATTCCAGCTGCACATCGTTGGCAACGAACGGCTTCCACTTGTTCGACTCTCCATCAAATGTCTCGATGTCGACATGGTACACGACCGTATCGTTCACTGTGTACTGCTTCGGGGGAACCTTGTCACCAGGGCGGTCCACGCGGTGATGGTGAACGTTGGATGCGCGAAGTTGCCCACGCTGCCCAAACGTCCACGCCGAGAGCTGGAGCGCGAATTCGCGATTGCCACATGAGGGGATAGCAGCGAACGCATCCGAGAACAATTCGCTGGAGCCAGTAATGGTGAAGCGGGCGTTGTTGCGCGCCTGAAGAGCAGAGATCAGCACGACCTCCTCACCGGCTGATTCGATAGACTTCTCGCCCGGGACGCTCGAGTACGTCGACACTTGTCCAGGAAGAACAACCAGCGCCATCTCACTGGCTGACATCTGGCTTCGCACTTGGGCGATGCCGCGGTACGCGACTGGCTTGTGGTCTACGATGCCAATGGCGTTACGAGAGACGACACCAAAGGCCGGCCCCGCGAAGTCAATGCGAAGCGGATGGGAATTATCATTGACGACAGTATCGTCGGCGTCGAAGTCGAACCCGCACCGATTCGCAAGCTCACGCAACGCCTTCTGGGGCTTCGATGTCGCAACGAGAACGTTGCCGCCCAGCTCGACGAACTTCACGATCTCCGAGACGGTGTAGACGTCGTTCGGCGCGAATATCGCCAGGTTGTCATAGAGCCTCTCGCCATACTCGATCAAATAGACACCCGACGTTTTCCGCGACTGGGCATCCACAACGGTAACCCGATGGTGGAATCGGTCCGTCAGCCCGCGCACCCAGCCGGACAGCTCGGACCGCTGTGCGCCGTTGCTCACCACCACCAGCGTCGACGGCGACGGTGGCGACGGCGCCCCGAGGACCGCTGCTGCCGCCAGCAGCAGGAACATGAGCCTGGCCCACATCATGACAAACTGACATGGGCCACGGAAAACGGACCGTGGCGATCCTCATTTTTTTTTTGCTGGATACAATACCGTTTTCCTCCTTTTCATCCAAAACGCAAAATCTGCTACGGCGGTTCCTTGGCCGAGTTCGCGCAGTTTGATTGGTTCGCGCCCACGGGATGCAATGCATCGCACCGGCGGGATCGGATCTCAGAAGGTGACGAAATGCCCTCTCGTGCACAGCCAAATGGAGGTGGCCCCAAACTCTATCGCGTCCATTTCAAAACATTCGTCAAGGCGTACGGTAGCGCCCAGGCGCGGCCCAGTTCGTCTGTAATTGGCATGACGGAGATCAATGCCGACTCGCTACAAGAGTTCCTTAATGCGCTTCTCGATGTCTGCACAACGATGACGACGAACGTTGCGGATGGCGGCGAGCGGGCCGCCGCTGCTGCTGCGCGTGGCGTGCACGACAGCAAGCACGCGACGACGCTGGACGCCGCCGCCGCCGGCGAATTCAACAAGGGTGCGCCGCTGCTGGCCGTGACGATGGCGACGCCGGCGTCGCCCGAGGCGGGGGCCTCCGCCCATGGCGAATCGCGGTGCGTGCGATCCCGGCCGTCGCCCTGGTCGTCAACGTGCAGCTCCATGGGCCAAAATCGATGCTTCGTCTTCGCCAACGTGGTAAATGTGGTTGCTCTCTTTGAAACGAACTAGAATCGGAAGCTCCTCCGCTTCGATGGCTCCTGCCGAAGGACAAGGGAGCTGGCTCATCCGAACCATCCCGAACCGCAATGCCGATGACATGACGACAACAGACATCGAGAAGCGCATTAAGGAACTCTTGTAGCGAGTCGACATTGATCTCCGTCATGCCAATTACAGACGAACTGGGCCGCGCCTGGGTGCTACCGTACGCCTTGACGAATGTTTTGAAACGGACGCGATAGAGTTTGGAGCTTTGGCTGTGCACGAGACGTCCCTTCATCATCTTCTGAGATCCGATCCTGCCGGTGCGAGGCTTCCCTTGGTGCTGGGCGCGGGCCAATCGACCTCCGCCATCGGCTTGAAGGGGCTGTGGGCGATTCGAATTCTCATGGTACACACTTCGCATGTATTTAACATATCGAAACCCGCTTGAAGTCATAACTGGTCTTCGTACAGCACCTGACTGGAGCCCTGCCCTGACCCGTACGACTTGAGGCTGCGGGCCGCGTGCCATCGGCTGATCTCGTCGGGTGGCCCGGCGTCGTCTCTGCCGACGTTCGCTGCGTTTGCGGGTCGTTTGCTGATGCCCGGTACGACTCGGCGACCTGCAGGACGCACACGGGCAAGCTCCATGACCTGCTTTCGGTAGTTGGCGGATTTCGCTGCTGACGACAGCAGGTCTGCCGCGGTGCGCTTCGCAATTGCTGGTATGAATTCCTTCATCGATGGGCCGTTCGCCGTCGCCTGGCTCTCGGCAGTCGCGCCGGTCGGCTGTGGGTCGTCATGAACCAGTCTCAGGACAAGTAGGCCATTCTCGTACGCGCTTGTAGGCGACGCAGCGATAGCATGCGAGAGCGTCGCTGGGGAGTTCACCTCCATGTACGGCTGACTGGCGCCGATGGGTGCCGCGCACCGAAACGCCACGCGCCCCTTCGGCGTCGTCGCCTCGACGACATAGTTGAACTCATTCGGCCGCGTTCGGCATCGCACTACAAATGCGACCAGCGCATCGAAGTCGCGCGCATCAGGGACCCGGAACTGGCGCGACGGCCGCCCCCGCTCCAGCTCGACCGCCACCACGTGCGGCGTTATCGGCACCCAACCCATGCCCACCGTTAGAGTACAGTTCCCGAACTGATACCCGATCCACGTCCGGGCGGGGTTGTGCCCGTTCCAGGGACGCCTGGCACCCCGACACGTGCAGCGGGATGTCTCGTCGCCTGCTCGTGTTACGCGATTCGGGCACGCACACATCATGACGAATGCCGCCTGGTTGACGGGGTGGACCAGTCGCGATAAATTGGGTACGGGGAGGCGATGCTGTCACGGGGAGGTACTATTCATTGCCCTCCTGAACCTAAATCGGCGACGCGGGAAAAAAGGATCCACCGGTACGTACGAATGAGCAGCTCCAGTACGAGTAGGAGCAGCAGCGGCAGCCTGCGGATGGGGGCGTCCAGAGCTGCAGGCGGCGTAAATATATCATCGGGCGGCGTGACGCGGCCGCCAGATATCGGGGGCGCGCGCACAGACCTGCCTGCCGGCTGGGCGATATCCGCCGCCGGGGTCGTCGCCATGGCCTCGTCGCAGCAGGCGGCGCCGCCGTCGCAACGGACGGTCGTGCCGCTGTTCGCCGCGCCGGTCGAGATCCCCGTGCCGACGCCGACGCTGAGCAACCCGTTCGATTCGCCGACGACGACGACGTCGTTCGCCGCCCTGTTCGAGCTGCCCGTGGCCAATGACAAATCCGTCAAGGTCAGCGGGAACTTTGCGCTGGCCGACGTCAACCCGCAGTACCCGGTCCAGCCGAACGCCTCGGCCCGATACGACAACAAGGACCTGGATCCGCTCGTCATGCAGGCCGATACGCCGTCGATATTGTCCTCGGAAATGCTCGTGACGCATTCGTCGACGCACAAGACCATGTCGCCGCAGAGCGTCCCGAACAAGTCGGCGGTGAAGATCCAGGCCGCCGAGCCCGCCGTCAAGGTCGGCAGGTTCAAGGTCAAGGACATCACGATGTCGTCGCCGTCGTCGAACGAGAAGACGATCCAGGTGTCCGCGCGGCGCCTGAGTCTGAGCTCCGGGTCGATCGAGTCGGCGAAGCAGCAGGCGAGGCGGATGGAGGCGTCGGCGACCGCAGACCCGATCGCTGCCCTGGAGGTGGCCCGCGACGCGATCGCTGCCGTCGTCCAGGACCGGAATGCGCTCGCCGAGGAGAACGCCCGCCTGCGCACCGAGGTCGACTACCTTCGCAAGCTCCTGGTCCAGTATGGCGCGCGCCACGACCTATCATGAGGCAGCGTCCGCTACTAGTCCCCCGGCATGGTATCAATCAAGCTCAACCTATGCTCCGTTTATAATATACGCTAGACATACGACTCGTGCATCTCTGCCTGGCGACGCACCGATGACGACCCGAACCGGCAGTGGCCGCTGGTGGACCCCCAATGGCGACCCGTGTCGTCCCTGGTCCTCCTCGGCATCCGCTACCGAGCCAAGGACCCGCAGCAGATGTGGAGCAGCACCTGGGGGGACGACCGTCAGCACGAGGTCGTCACCCGTGGGCACGTGCCTCAGCGTATCTGCGACAATCTTGGCAGGGGCGCGTGCCTTGCGGGCATTCCATTGTTGGTTGGGGTTCGAACAAGCATGCAGCCCAGCAACGCGTTCGAGGCGGACGCCGAGTATGGGCGTTCGCGTGGCGTGCGTCGTCGCGGGAGCAGGCCGAGCCAGTCGGGATCGGACAGGGCCCCGTTCGAGGTGACGATCGACTCGCAGAACGAGCCTGTCCTCCGGGCACCCGATCGAGGCGTTAGCTATGCCAGCAACGCCGACATGGACCACGCGTCCGTTGTCATGTACAGGACCCTGTCGACGGCCAGCGCCCTGGACCTGGCCGCCAAGATCAAGAAGGAGCGCAAGCCGGTGGCCGACGACAGCGGCGATCACGCCAACCAGATTCGGAACATTTCCATCCACAAGGTCGACAAGGACGCCGTCTTCGGCAAGTACGACACCAGCCTGGACGGCCTGACGTCCAAGCAGGTCGAGGCGCTAGCCGCCAACGGCAAGATCAACATGATCACGCCGGTCAAGTCCAACTTCCTGCGCAAGCTCCTCGGGTACGTGTTCGGCGGGTTCAACAGCCTCATGTGGGTCGCCATGATCCTCTGCATTATCTCGTACGAACCGCTGGGCGAACCCAACCCGTCGATCTTCAACATCGGCGTCGCCTTTGTCCTGTTCGTCGTCATCGTCGTCTCCACCCTGTTCTACGCGTCCGTCGACTACAAATCCAGCCAGGTCATGAAGTCGATCAAGACGCTCGTTTCCGACACGGCCGTCGTCACGCGCGATGGCGTCAAGATGGAGGTGGACGCCAAGTCCCTGAAGCCGGGTGACATTGTCCACCTGTCGCTGGGGCAGCGCGTCCCGGCTGACATCCGCCTGGTGGAGGTCTCCCCCGACCTGCGCATCGACCGGTCGCTGTTGACGGGTGAATCTGACCCGATCCCGGCCACGGTTGCCATGACAGACGAGAACCCGCTGGAGACGCACAACTTGGCGCTGTCGTCGACCTTCGTCGTCCAGGGCAGCGGCGTGGGCGTCGTGTTCGCCATCGGCGACGACACGGTCATCGGGCGCATCTTCCACCTGTCGACGAAACAAACGGACGACTCGACGGTCCTGCAACGCGAAATCAACAAGGTGACCATCTGCATCTCGATCATCGCCATTACGTTCTTCGGCGTCGCCATGCTGACCTGGGGCCTGTACACGAACAAGCAACACTCTGGGTTCGCGACGCTGTCCCAGGCCATCGTGAACTCGATCGGCTGCCTGACGTCGATCGTCCCACAAGGCCTGCCCGTCTGCGTCGCCTTGGCGCTGACGATCGTGGCGCGTATCATGGCGGCCCGAAAGGTCCTCGTCAAGAACCTGTCCATTGTCGAATCCGCTGGCTGCATGTCGGTGCTCTGTTCCGACAAGACGGGCACCTTGACGGAGGGCCACATGTTCGTCCAGGGCCTCGGCTTCATCGACAAGACGTACAATGACCTGAAGTCGATCGCCAAGACGCCCATCGTCGACCTGATGACCCGCATCGCCTACCTCTGCAACGACGCGTCGTTCGACGAGTCGCAGCCGGGCACGGGTGCCGACCGCCCCATCAACGGCAACTCGACCGATGTCGCCATCTTCAAATTCGCGGTGACCCACACCGACTACGGCAAGGTCGACGCCGAGTACACGCGGGTCTTCAACATCCCGTTCAACAGCAAGTCGAAATGGATGATGACCGTCTGCCGATGCGAGGCAACCGGCGAACTGGAGCTCTACATCAAGGGGGCGCCCGATGTCCTCGCCTCGTTCATGACCAAGACGATCGACAGCGCCGGCAACGCCCAGCCGCTGGACCCGGCCGCCCGGCAGCACATCAACGAGATGCAGGAGGCTTGGAGCAGGAAGGGCCAGCGCGTCCTGATGGCCGGGTACAAGAAGCTGACGATGAAGACGTTCGCGGCCGGTGACGCCGACTTCACCAAGAAGTTCGTTAGCGACAACCTCAAGGACATCTGTTTCGTTGGCCTGGTCGGGATCTGTGACCCGCCACGAGCCGACGTGCCTGGGGCTGTTCGTAAGATGCGAGGGGCCGGCGTCCGCATCGCCATGGTCACTGGTGACTTCCGGTTGACGGCCGAAGCCATCTCCCGGCAGATCGGTATCATCACGTCGAGCGTCGTCGACGACCTGCCGCAGATGCGAGCGAGGAAGGACCTGTACGCGCGCGTGTCCAGGCTGACGTTCGAGCAGATGAAGCCGAGTGACGACGAACCCGTCAAGGCGCTGGTCCTGACCGGCAACGATGTCATCGAGCTGGAACCGCAGGACTGGAACGTCATCTGCACCGAGTACCCGGAGGTGGTGTTCGCTCGTACGACGCCGGAGCAGAAGATGCTGATCGTCGAGGAGTTCAAACGTCGTGGCGACAACATCGTGGGCGTCACCGGCGATGGAGTGAACGACGCGCCCGCGCTGAAGACGTCGGATATCGGGATGGCGATGGGCGCCGGCAGTGACGTCGCGAAGGAAGCCGCCCAGATTGTCCTGCTGAATAACGACTTCGCGTCGATTCTGGTGGCGATTGAGAACGGGCGTCTGGTGTTCGAGAACCTCAAGAAGGTGTCCCTGTACGTGATGCCCGGTGGGTCGTACACGGAGATGATGGGCGTCATCACGAACGTGTTCCTGGGCATGCAGATCCCGCTGACGTCGTACCAGCAGGTCATCTTCTGTATTCTGCACGACGTCACCATGTCGATCAGTCTGATGTTCGAGAAGCCGGAATCGGACCTGATGAAGCAGAAGCCGAGAAACGTGCGCACGAGCCGACTCGTCGACTGGAAGTTCCTGTTCCAGATCTACTGCTTCATCGGCCTGATGACCTGGTTGTCCTGTTTCGGCATGTTCTTCTTGTACTGGCGCTGGCAGGGTTTCGGCTTCTACGACCTCATGCTCGTGTTCGACAACTGGAAGGAGGGGTACAAGGGCCATACCCTGGAGGACCTGAACGCCAAGCTGGCCGTGTCGCAGTCCATCTTCTATGTCACCATGACGATCATGCAGTTCGGCAACATCCTGGCGACCAGGAACCGGCGCATGTCGATGTGGCACTCGAACCCGTTCTGGGGCCCGCGACGCAACAAGGCCCTCCTGATCGTCATGGCCATCCACCTGATCATCTGCGTCCTCAACGTCTACATCTCCACGGCACCCGGCGTCAACAACATTTTCCGGTTCGGCTACGTCCCGTACCAGTTCTGGCTCCTCCCGATCCCGCTCGCCGTCGGTGTCCTTCTCGCCGACGAGACCCGCAAGTACATCGTGCGGAACTATCCCGACTCGTTCATCGCCCGCATGGCCTGGTAAATCGGACGATGCCCACCAGCCGTTACCCGAAAACAACCAACAACCATAATGAAGCGAGTATCAGATCGATTGCCGTCGTCCGTCTCCCACCAGTCAGCCGATAGAGGTGCTCTGCAGGTAGTCGCTAGGTGGCAGTCGGTCGCGACTACATACGGTAGCCGCAAGTCGCTGACCCTAACGCGAAGTGAACGTTAAGAAACTGCGTGACGGAGTCCGTGGCGGAGTTTGTCGAGTGGCACGGAGTGGCAGTCCAGTTGGAAAACCCGTCGACGCCGATCAATCATGGATGACGAGACGCGCGCCAAGCTGCAGGCCAAGTTCGGGTCGCTGGGCGCCCGGACAGGCGGTCGCGGGACCGTCCGCCGTAAGAAGAAGGCGGTGCGGAAGAACGGCGGGCAGGACGACAAGCGCCTGCAGGCGACGCTGAAGAAGCTGAACGTGAACAGCATCCCGGCCATCGAGGAGGTCAACATGTTCAAGGGCGACGGACGTGTGATCCACTTCTCGAACCCGAAGGTTCAGGCCCAGATCAACGCGAACACGTTCGTTGTCACCGGCAACGCCGAGGAGAAGCCGCTGGCCGACCTGCTGCCTGGCATCTACTCGCAGCTGGGCCCGCAGAACGTGGAGACGCTGCAGCACATCAGCAACCAGTACCAGGCGCGAGCCGCCGCCGCTGGTGGTGACGGTGCTGACGACGACGACGACGTCCCCGACCTGGTCGAGAACTTCGAGACCGCCGCCAACACCGCCGACGATGACGTCCCCGAACTCGTCGAAGCACCCGCCCAGTAGACGTTCTGACGTACGCGCGTACGCCGACTACTAAACTTGACAGACTTTACGTTTGGTGACACTGCACAATCGTTTCCGTGCGCCTGCGTCCCGTGGTCGTGTTGCCAGCGCCAATTCCAAACAGAGGTCCCTGTTGGTGGGGAATGACGGGCAGCGGGTCCAGTGACGGCTGACGATTGTGCTCATGCTGGGCAGGGGCGGCTGCTGATCGTGCAGGAGACGCCCGGGCGTCATGTCGGATGCCGGATCCGATATCGACGACGACCAGCTGAACTCGTTGCTGTTCACCGATTCCGATGAGGACAACAGCAAGAAACGTAAGCGACCCCCAGTCGCCGCCGTTAGACAGTGTGGTGACCATGCGCCATGATAGCGGCTGCTAGGCCGACTCCGAAGCGCCCATCACCTGTTACGAGTCGGCGACCCAGCCGTGAGGAGCAGCTGAAGGCGTCAGCGGCGCCTCCAGCAGCGAAACCGAATGACATGACGTACGCTTCAGTCCGATGCGCGTCGACACATCGGGCCACGGTGCGCTCATCTATGATTCCAGGTCGCTAGACGACAATCTGTTCGGGGGCGTCGTGGGTCCAGCGTCTGTCTCTGCAGCCGCGCCTCGTCCACGACCGATGAGCGCGTCGGGTGCAAGGAAAGGGTTGAAGAAGAGGCAGAAAGCCAGGACGAAATCGGGTGGCAGCGACACCGCGGACGAACCGAAGATGTCCAGGTCGCGGGACGAAGCGCTTCGCTTGCTGGCTGCCGAAGACGACAGCGAGAAAACGCTCCTCGAGGCGACGCTTAGCTCCACGACGGCACAAGCCTCGACACCAGTGGCCACAACGGGTGCCCCTGCTGCTGCCGCTGGGTCTGACCCGCAAGCGGCGACACCCAACTCGCGTCCAGGCTCCAAACAGGCATCGTCGCACGCTGCGTTAGACTTTGTAAGTGGCTGTTCTAACTGGGGAACGCGCCTGACGCTGACCCTGCCGCAGTCGTCCGACGATGACGGGCTACTGGACGACATGGACGACAAACCGAGCCCATCTGCATCGGCGCAGGCGGTCGCACAGGCGCCTGCTGCCGCAGCCGACCCGTCGCCGGCTTACGTCCCGTCAGCAGGATCGACAACGGGTCGGCGTATGCAGCTGCCGCCCAGGGCTGGACGACGAGTCGGATCGACGCCGCCTGCACTGGCAGAACGCCCCCCAACATCTGACCACCCAGTTTCTGTACCTGCACCGTTCACTGCTGTCCCTGCACCAGCCAGAGATGTCGCGGGTACAGGTGCCGATCGGACGAATCTCGGCGCTCCGCTTCAAAGTCCTGCAGCGGTCGAACCGTTAGCAGCGCTGGCTCCAACGCCCTCTCCTGACCTGCCCATCACAAGTGCTGGCGAACAGCGGCTTGCTCAGCAGGCGGCCTTGCCGGTAAACCCAGTGGAACCGATCGTTGCCCCGGTGTACTTGCCTGCCCTGTCGTCACCAGCGTCACAACATCCAGTGCAGGACGCCACACCGAACCCCGTTCCTACGTCGGTGGCACCTGTCGCTCCACCTGCTGCCGTGTCGGCTCCTGCTTTGGACATCGCCAAGCCAAGCCCAACGCCAACGGTGCTGCCCATCTCCTCGCTGACGTCCACACTGTACCAGTCCACGACGACCGCTCCACCTGCGCAACGGTCGCTGTTGTCACCTCAGGAAGCGCCTCCAATGTCCTCGTACATGCCGTCACCACCGATAGTGCCGCCGGAAGCCAGCCGGCGTGCAGACGCCTCTGAAATCGTTCGCCTCCAGTCCATCATCCGCAAGTTCCAAGACGATCTCGACGACGCCAAACGCCAGCTGGCCGCTCAATCCTTCGAGCACCAGCGCCAATGTCGGTGCTGCCGCTTGCCTGTTATGACCTTCTCTATTCGTTAACACTGTTCGCGCAGGTGTCGCCCTGGCGGAAGCGTCGCACGAGCGCGAGAGGCAGATCCGAGCGGAGGAGGAAGCACGTTTGAAGTCGCAGATGGACGCGATGAAGGCGATGGAGGAGCAGAAGTTACAGAGCCAGCGGCGCATTCACGAACTGGAGATCGCATCCATCAAGCGACAGATCGCGGACGGGTCGGCGCTGGCATCGCTCGCCCAGGCGGTGGAACGATCCGCCCAGACCGTCGACGGCATCCAGAAGGAGGTTCGCATCGAGATTGAGCACGCCGACGAGATGCGGCGGGAGGATTTCGCGGCTCGCGAGCGGCACCTGGTCGAGCGCGAGAAGAAGCTCGGCGACGAGGTGCGACGGCATGCGGTCGTGATCGCAACGTTCGAGAAGCTGAAGATGGAGCATGACGCGGAGCGCTCGCGGGTCAGGGAGGACGAGAAGCGCCTCGAGGCCCTGCAGGAGTTCTGGATGAGCGAGTCGGCGTCGCTGAAGGCGCAGATCAATGAGGAACGCGCCGCGCTGACCGACGAGAAACGCGCGTTCGCGAAGCGCGAGAAGGAATGGAAGATGGAGGTCGCTGCGGCCCATGCCGAGATCGACTTCCTGAAGGAGAAGGCGATGGCGAAGCTGAACGAGGCGAACGCCGGCGAGGTTGCCGCCCAGAAGGCGTTCGGTCAAGCACAGCGAATGGTGCTAGCGGAGGGTGAAGCCGCGCGTAAGGATCGCGAATTGGCGGCACAGATGCGCGCCCAGATCGAAGACGAGAAGGCGGCCATTGGCCGGCAGGCGGCAGAGGTTGCCGAGCAGCGACGGGAGCTGGACGCTCGCATGAGGGACGTGATGGCGTTGGGCGAGAAGGTTCGCCGGCAGTCGGAGGCCGTCACCGAGGTCCACAGGAAGGCGGTCCTGGCCATGGAGAAGGCGTCGTCCGAGCACAGCACGATCGACGCGGAACGGAACGAGGTTATAACGTCGCGGAGGACGGTGGACGAGATGCGCGCCTTCATCCAGCAGGAGCAGAAACGCGTCGAGGAAGAACGGGTCAACCTGCTGCGACAGCGACAGATGGTCATGACGGAGCGGCGGGAATGGCGGCAGCACGAGCGCAGACACAGCCAGGTCGTCGCCACCCAAGGCGTACCGGCGACCAAGGCGGCGGCAACAGCGCGCGCCCCGAGCGCCCCGTCCTCACGCATAGCGACGAGGACGTTTGCCGCGCCGCTGGCGTCGGAGCCGGACCCGCCGGGGCACGCCCGCCTAACCGCGGAGCAGCAGTCGGAGCTGTTCCGGATGCGGTTACGCGCCCGGACTGCCGCTGAATACGCGCGCGGCGAGCACAGGGCCAGCCGTCTGGTGTCGTCCAGCGCCGACCGATAACAAATACAATGGGGAGGGGCGTGTTCACTGGTAGGCGGCGTTTACTTAGGCGACGACTGGAAGGCAGCAAGCAGCCGACTTCAGGCCGGGCTGGTCAACGCGACGCCGGCCGCCTCGCGTGCCGCGAAACTATCCCGTCGTTTCTTGGTCTGAAGGGAGTGCCCGGCGTACACGTACGTGGCGAAGGAGACCAGCGAGAAGGCCATGGCGACCTGCTTCGGCAGCTCGAAGGACTCCTTGAGGGAGATGATGTAGATGATGACCTGGACGTTCTGCTTGAACGCGCTGAACGCGCGGCCGTACAGCGCGCTGGCGTACGTCGTCAGGCCCATGGCCAGGAACACGACCAGTGACCGTGCCAGGACCATGACGGTCGCCCAGAACGCGAACCCGGCCGTGTTGCCAGATGCGCTGAGAGCGTGGAACGTGGACCCCCAGCCCTTCCATTCCATGGAAATCAGCATGGCCGGCACTGTGATCATGAACACGATCACGCTCTGGGCGAAATTCGCCTCGGCGATGACGTAGAAACTCCGATTCCGTTTGTGCTCTTTCATGACGCGCTGCATGAGGACACCCAGCAAGCTGACACAGAACGTGCTCGCCACCGTCGAAGCGATGCCTTTGACGTACGACTCGCCGGCCGTCGTCTCACCGTTACGGTCGTTGAACGACAGTGCGATTGTTGATCCGACCATCAGGAGCACGCTGACCCAGTGATATACGAGGAGCACCTTCTTGACGATAAGCTTCGACAGGATGACGGTGAAGATGATACCGCTGCCTTTCGCCAGCGTGTACGCCGAAGCTGAATCGAAGAAAAAGTCAGAACCGAGCGGAATAGCGTCAGGGAACTTGCAAAGTACCGGGTAGGTTCGACAGGCCGACGCTCAGCAGAATCATGTGGCAAGCATCGATGGCTCCACTGAGGAGGTACAGGAGCGCACGGGTGCGAAGGTCCTGCTTAGGAAGCCGATTTCGGTACATGTACAGGGCCACAGCCCAGACGACTCCATTGGAGACAAAGTTCAGCGACATGATCGAAGAGTACAGGAACTCGCCACGAACGCCATAATGCTTCTTGCACACCTGGTACCCATAGGGAACCGCCAGCGACGACATCAGGCTGAGAGCCGAGAGCACGATCAACGTGATTCGACGGGACATGGGGGACTGATGCAATTCCCGCTGTTCCAAACGTTGCAGCGCAGACTTGGCGGCGGTCTCAAACTCAAAGAGACGGATGTCCAGCCGGTTATCAAAAACGTTAAACTCGAGGGCGTTTCCAGTGGTGCCTGATGTCTGAACGTCTACGTATGCCGTCAGCTTGCTGATGGCGGCCCGATTATCACGAATGAAGGATCGGACGGCTTCCGGTTCGTACTTCATAACGTCAATCTCCTGCAGAGCGACGGTACAGCGCCCCAGCTGCGAAATGAACTGTTGCACCAGGTCGACATAATTGTCGCGGATCGCCATAAGGCCCGGCAGGTCAATCGCGCTTGACGACAGCGATTTTTCATGGTTTCCCATTCCACGACAAATTCCCGAGTAGCAGTCGGACGGCGGAGCCCCTTACCGTGGCGCAGTCCGCCACGGACCTTCTGCGCTGTTGCGCGTGACGTTACCCGAGTCAGCGGTTTCTGATAAGCCCGGCCGTTCTCGCGCTCGGTAAGTGTGATGTTCACCCAACAGGCAATCATAGGTTGCCAGATGCCCCCCTATTGGCTCTATCTCTGCGCCGCGCGTTACTTGTCGAACTGCACATAGCATCGTGACCATCTCTCTAAGGGGAGCGACCAAGTAGCTAACTATTCGTCCCATTTTCTTGGACTGCCACTACCCAATCCAGGAACGATTACACCTTTCGGCCGTGCAACGAACTTTATACTTTGGGAGTAATGAGCTTGACACTCGTGTGACCGTTATCACGAAGCAGTTTCATGATCCGATCGATGTGGTCCGGGCCGCGGGTCTCGATGGTGACAATCGGTTGCGTCTGTTGGACGCTCGCGACTAGAAACGCGCGTTCATGTTCAATGTCGCGGACGTTCGCCCGCGCTTGGGCGATCAGGGTGAGCACTTGTGCAAGCTGGCCTGGAGCATCTGTAATTGTGACAGAGATGCGGGCAATACGACCGTCTCGGACAAGGCCCTTCTCGATAATTCTGTACATGGCGGTCAAAACAACATGGTACCCAAGCAATGGGCATGTACAGGGAACCTTGACAGAACGGTCATGTCAATGTTAGAGCCCGTGGTAACGGCTGCGACTTGCTGTCCCTTCACCTTCCAAATTATCAGCCTTCAACGTTGCACAACGAGTGTCACCTTTCCTACAGGCAGGTGATTGTAAGCAATGGCCGCCAAAGCAGTCGCTCCGCTGCCTTCCACAACTGTTTTCTCCTTCTCCAACAAGGTCAGAATACTGGCCGCAACCTAACCATTTACGTCGGGATGTTAAATAGAGCTGACGCAAGGAACAGATACGAGTACCTCGTCCTCTTCAACCAGGACGATGTCGTCTACAAGACGATTGATGATACTGAACGGTATCTGCGCGGTTCCATCAGATGTCAACAGCTGGGAACGAATTTGCCTTATGGTGGGGACCTCTCCAACAGTTTCAATGGCAATGCCATCGCAGATGCTGAGCTTCCGAGGAACCTTCGTCACCTTGCCTGCTTCCATGGATGCCACCATGCCACTCATCGCCTTAGCTTCAACGCCGTACAGCTACCAGTCTAGCTTGAGACGAAGCGACATGGCGTACAGTGTGCCACTCACCTTGATTCGCGGGTTGATGTGCTTCAGGACAAGCGCCATCCCTGCGCATCACTTTTAGATAAACGAGCCTCCCGCGTTGGTGTCATTCTGTTAACCTGCAATCAAACCTCCTCCGCCGACAGGAACGATGACCGAATCCAGATACGCGTTCTGTACGGGGACGTCATTGATGACGAAACAATGCCGGCAAAGTCAATTGGATATCTGAGACGCACCTGCTTCAGCAGCTCGAGGGCCACGGTACCCTGCCCTGCAAGTGGATAAGAAACGGATGCGCCATACGCCCCTGGAACGATGGCGGCTTACCTGCTACAACGTCCCGATCGTTGAATGCATGTACAAAGGTTCTGTTTTCTGTTTCGGCGATCTCGAGTGCTTTCTCGTAGGCCTCGGCGAACCCTGAAAATGCATAGACATCGGCATCTGGCGTATGACGAGACGTTAGTGCGTACGTACCAGCCCCGTACTGGACGACTCTCCCGCCAAAACTCTTCGTGGCTTTGACTTTCACCTGATAGCTCCCAACCTTAATTGTCACAGTACAGGGCAATGGTCCCCTGCAACTTACGTAGGGCGTCGGTTCTGGCATGACAATGACGGAATCAATCTTGAGCCGTGTCGCATGGTAGCTGACCGCCTGCGCATGATTGCCGGCAGAAGAGCAGATCACTGTTGCTCGTGGTATTACTCCTTCCGCAGACAAGAATTGCAGCCAGGCACGCTGCACGTACCTCCCCGAGCCTTCTCCTCATCGGTTAACGACAACAGCTTGTTCAACGCTCCGCGTTCCTTGTAACTGCCTACGTATATCAGTGTTAGCACCGCCAGGAGCTGGCCACCAACGACAAATACCTGTGCGGCTGACGTGCTCCTTCTTCAGGAACAAGTCGCACCCTACCGCAATGCACTTAGCAAATGTGTGGGCGTAGGCGAGCACCATTGCGGCGGTACCATAGGCCGCCGATAGCGAATGCGAGAAATCCAACGGCGTCTGCTCAACGTACTGCGAGATTCGCTTGTGCGCCTGAATCGCCCCGCAACGTCAACCAGCGACGAGGCATACGCGACGGCCACCACAGTGTGCACGGACCTCGAACACGTCCCGGTAGGTGAGGTCGGGCGGCAGCGACGTCGACAGTAGCCGCCGGGCGCGCCGTCCTAGTAGCGTGGCGGCGGGCGACATTGCGCGGGGCGATCGAACCCTACGGCGCCAGCCGGCTGTGGCGCCGCCGTGTGACTGCAGCGCTGACTCATGAGTTGACCCCAGGCGTCTCCCGCCCAAAACCCGCCTATGCGCGGTCTTCTAGAACCAGCGCGACGTCCGCGCCCGGTACAAGCCCGTCCCGGCAGGTGGCGCGCACTGCCCCCTGTTGCCGTGGGCGATCGATCGATTTATATGCGCCAGCAATGGGTCGACCAACCCGGACAGTGGCGACACGTGGCACGCAGCAGCCGGGGGTGACTGGAAGCAGGCAAGCACACAGCGACGCGCTGAGTTGGGATGTCGCTGGAAGACTATGAGCTGGGCGAGCAGATCGGCAAGGGGTCCTACGGGATCGTGTATCGCGCCCGTCGACTGGGCGACGGGCGCCAGGTCGTCATCAAGCAGATGCCGATGCGCGGGCAGGCCCAGGCACGGGCGGAGGCGCGCGTGATTGCCGACTTGACGCACCCGGGCATCGTCACGTATTTCGACGCGTTCGAGGTCGACAAGTCCCAAACGCTGTGCCTGGTCATGGAGTACTGCGACGGGGGCGACCTCGCCGCTCTGATCCGATCCCATGTACGGAGCTCGGCGAGCCGACGCCGACCCGGCCTGCCGGAAAGCACGGTCCTCGATTTCCTGGCGCAGATGGCGCTCGCCTTGCAGTACATGCATTCCTTGAACGTCATGCACCGGGACCTGAAGAGCCCGAACGTCTTCCTGCAGGACGGGCGGCGGCGCCTGAAACTCGGTGACTTTGGGGTCGCCACGTCGCTAAACAGTTCCATGGATTTCGCCGAGACCTGCATCGGGACGCCGTTCTACATGAGCCCCGAGCTGTTCACCAACACGCCCTGTAAGGTTCACGTCGGTGCTGTTCTGGCCCAGGCACCAACCCTCTGCGTAGATAACTTCAAGAGCGATATCTGGGCGCTGGGTTGCATCGTGTATGAGATGCTGACGGGGACGCACGCGTTCCAGGCCGATTCGATATCCGACCTGACCGACCGCGTCGTCAAGGGGCGATACGTCGCCCCGCGGGTTGGCAGCCCGAACCTGCTCCAGCTGCTCAAGCGCATGCTGAGCGTCGACCCGAATCGCCGACCAACGGCGGCCCACATCCTCCAATCGCCACTACTGCAACGTCCCCTGGTACCGTCCATGGGAACGCCGCTGCTTCGTTTGCCGTTCCTGACGTGCTGTCTGTAGCGGTGTGTGGTCGACCGGTACGTAGCCGAATCTGAAAAGTCGGTGCGGCCGGATGAGATGGCGAACCTGTACACGCAGCTTGAGTCGCTGGGGCTGCGAGATGTGCTCGATAGCGCAAGGGGGGCGACGTCTCCCGAACGGCCACTTGGCGAAATGGAACGCGCGGAACCTGGCGGGGCAGGTCATTGTCAGGTTCTCGACATTGAGTCCGTTGAAGAGGACGAGGTCCTCGTTGTGCCCGAGCCGCCGGTCCAAAGTTCTGCACCAGACGTGCACGTAGATGAAGACGGCATCGAGCATCAGCGGGACTCAGACGTGGTCAGCGACGACGGTCAGCGACATCACGACATCTCGGAGACTGGATGGGTCTGGACGGATAGGATCCAGTCCGATGACGACGACGACGACCTCGGAGAGATCCTGCCGAGTAACCTGGAACTTCGCAAGGCGCTTCTGACCAGGTAGGTCGGTCGCGACTGGGCATTATGGCTTGCCAATCTGATGCGTTGCAGTCGATGCCACGACAGAATTGGAGAGGCCAAGTTCGGGATCGTCTACGAGATGTTGAAGTCGGCGCCTCCAGAGTCGCGCCCAGGAACGTATTCGCCAGGCGATGACCCGTCACTGGCTGATGCAGTGAAGCAACTCGTCGGCAATGACTGGATCTCGCTTGTCGATGCTATCGAGCAGGTCTCCCTACTTGATCAAGTTCCTGCTCGCTTCGTCACTGACTTCGGTTGCATTGCAGATTCTCTGGATAGAGACGATACAATAGATGTCCTTCGTGCACTGATAGGCAGCAGTGTTTCTGCTACCAGAACGTAGTTGCCAACCTTTGAATGTCCTGGCCTGGATCCAGGAGCCGTTCACACCTCTTGCAGCGTTGGGGCTTGCGATTCCGTTGTCCGCTGAGGCTATTTGACATTGTGTAAGATAACGGGTTGGGAGCGTCGACTCGCAGGGCGTTCTTCGATCCGCTGCGGAATAGAAATACGCCGCGCTCGTGGTCTTGCTCTTCGCGTCATGTAGTGTGGGGCAATGACATGCACTGCGTTTATTACGTTAACAGCGCGATACTAGGCCAATCGGCGACCAGAATCCATGGCAATTATATGCACATCTGCTCAAAGGTGCTCTTCGACAGCGTCCATAGGCGCCACGTAGTACGAGGTTGCAGGACGTGAGAAGTCAGAAAGTGCATGTGCTAACTGTTGCTTGCAATCTCGATATGTAGTTGCTAAAGGTCACCAGACAAGTCCGGTCGAGACTTCTTACTCGGCACCGAATCAGAATCGTCGGAGCTTTGATCTGCAACATCGTCATCATAGTCGTCGCTGTCCTCTTCGAGTTCGCTTTTCTGCAGAGGTACCAATAAACCGGCTGTCGTCATGGGCGCTGCGGAACCGTACCTGTTTATGTGCAACGGCCAGGTTTGTAGCTGCTTTGGCATGGTTGGGCTCGATATCAAGGGCATGTGTCAGGTCTTTGATTGCAGCATCAAACTGGTTCAGACGAATGAAAGCCACTCCCCGGGAAACGTATGCGTCCGTGCATTGCGGCTCGACGTCTAGAGCGTACGTGTAATGGCGAATGGCTTCCTGCAGCCGGTCCACCTGGGCGAACTCGTCACCCTTAGCAACACTATGAACCACTATTGGTCAGTAAACAACAAACGACCAGGTGCCTATTGTACCTTTTCAAAGCCCAGCCTTGGTTCTGTACAGCACGAAGGTTGTAATGGAGATCACTGGGATCGCACCTATGGAGAGAAGGCGAAATCAGTAGGGAACCCACAAGTACGCGGAGCAACTAACGGTGCCGCCGGAAGTAACGATCCGTGCTCGGTAATCCCAAAGGCCTTGGTCATGAGAGTCAAACCATGGGGGTTCTTGAACAGCGGATGCTCCTTCAGTCGTTCCACGAATGTCGCCCTACCAGAAGATGATGACGCAGGCAGACTGTTAGGCACCGACAATGGCCTACGTTAACAAATGGCGTCATGTAACCGACAAGTCTGGGAACAAACGGAACCATATTATACCGCGTTGCGATGTCCTGCAGCGCCTGGGACGGATGATTGAACCATGCAGATTTTCGCCAATGATGAAACGGGGACGCTGGCGGGATGAGACTGTTTGAGACCGACGACGCAATGATACCAAGAGGAGCATGGTGCAGTTGGCGTTGCAGCAGTCGAGACGTGTTGAAGCTCAGATACAGAATGTCCCGATGATGGTCAACCGAGATCACAAGTGCTGTTACAGAGAGCCGACAATAAGCACAGGTGGGACGTTACGTAAGGGATCGACCGTACCTTTAACTTGCGCGCCCAGAGGAAACTGCTCCAGCAGATCTTGAATTGGTACGGCGAGCGGGCCACGCTCCGAGATTTCGCTGATCGGGCACTGTCCTTCGATCTGCAACTCCCGTAGACTGTCAAGGACGGTCTCTTTCACCGATCTCGACTTCTTCTTTGTCTGGTCGAACTCCACCTTAAAAACCTTCTCGACATTGACCGTGACCCCTTCGGTGCCCTTGTTGCATATGAACCCCTCGACAACAAGGTTGATCTCGAGCAATTCAAATACGCCACGCTTCCTCAAGTACACGTCTATCTGCTTGTGTGGCGAATTGATATCCGCTTCGTCGTCAAACGATGACGACGACGATCTGTACGACGGCTGGCGGCTGACGCCCGATTGTTGCACGTTCGCATTCGTCAGCAGTCGTCCGCCCAGGCCGATCGCAAACAGCGACGCGACGCGCTGATTCACAGACGGGATCAGGTCACGGCGGGGCGACGACGCGTACAACCCCCAGGACGGCACGGCGAACCCTAGCGCCGGCGACGCGGTCCGGGTCAGCGGCGAATCGCTCGCCATTGCCGCTTTGCCCGTGCGCGGGCCCGCGCGTATGGACCGCCTGGCGGATCTCGTCGACGCCGACGTCGAGCGCGTTTTCGGCGCACATGACCGACTGTACTGTGTAGTTGCCGACCCGGCAGCGGCAGAGGTAGGCACGTCCCGGGTGCCGCGTCGGCCACGTCGCCTGACGGACAGGGGCTGCCGCCGCGTAGTGGGCGCACTGGAACTGCCCGCCGCATTACGATGATGGGCGGGTGGAGTGGGTGCCGATCGGCGACGACCGAGTCGAGCTGGAGGCGGGCGTCCCGGTTGAGTTCATCGTGTACGATGCGGCGCAGGCGTGCGAGCGCATCATCGAGTTCGCCGGCGGGCGCGCGCTGTCGCGCGTGTCGGTGCATTCGATGCTGTCCGGCGAGTCGCTGTCCGACCTGTATGATCGGGACTGCCAATGGTTCCGTGATAAGATCGCGCATGAGACAGGCTGTCAAGACGTGTCTGTCCGGTGGCTCGGCCCTGCGTTTACACTGTTCGCTAACAGCGCCTTTATTGTATCTGAGCTGGCACGAGACAGTGCGGCGTCGACGTGCAGGTCTGGAACAGGACATTTGGCCTGCCGATCGTCGTTGTGATGCCATCTTTCATCTAGAATTGTCGATGGCCTCCTTGGGATGGTGAACCAGCTGGAGGGCACTGCAGCCGTATTCGGCATTGGCAACGAGCGAACGCAAAGCGTTGCGGCAGCGGTTGCATCACGATGGCGACGGACAGCAGCGCCACCGCCCAAAGGCGCGATACTCCCTTCAGTATCTATTATCGTGGTTGACCGCCTGTTAGTACCCGAATGTGCCCACTGATTCGCAAACTTATTGATATTGGGTTCGGCAGACTGGACATTGCCTGCTGCGTAGGACACAACGGAACTATTGTGGACCGGCTGATGCAAACTCTATATCGGGCAAGTGAAACCTCGACGGATGTGACACTGGCTCGCATTCGCGAAGTTCCTCGATGGTGCTGTGAGGGAGATACAAGCGAGTCCGGACTACGTTTTGTTGGTGGGGTACTGCAACAGTCGCCGGCTGACCTAGTGGAGGTCTTATTGCATCGTGCCCCGAAATCGGCGCTGAAGACGCTCCGTCAAATGCTCATACGTGCAATCTCAACGGAGAAAGGAAGCGCCCCGCTTGACAGACAATTGAAAATGGGGAATGTCAAGCCTGGTGATCTGGACGCCATATTAAATGTCCTCCGTGGACCCCCTGGTGCAATGGAACGCAATTGGCCGCTCTTCTTGCTCGCCAGTGCAGTGGCAGAATCGTTCGCTACAGTCCGAGAATCGTCATGGGATAGGTTGCTATCACTGGGTCTGTTTCCTCGACGGCCGTGTTTGCTTGGGGCATACCTAACGGTTGGTGATGATCAGAGAAGGTTGTCATTGCGACGGCAAGCGAGAACGTGAATGCTTTATCACTGCTCGTCGAGTTCCTAGACTCGTCATATCCTTCTAACGAACTCGACCAGGTCATCTTGGACCCGTGGAATTGGTTGAAACCAGCCAACTTACTGATGCGACCAGGTTTCCCTTGACAACATCCTGATTATGGCGCTATTCTGTGTATCGCTAACAGGATCTGTACCTTCGCCTGATGACGTTCTCGCGATCAGGTTTCGTGAGCGGCTCTGTGTCGCCGTTAGGCGGCAAGCGCCCGCGGAAGGTTCCGTTCTACACTCATTTCTCGATGGGAAGAATCCGGAATGGCGCACGCAAGATGATCAGCTTGATCGTGCAGTGTCCATGCTTTATCAGCGCCTGGTCTTCGTTGCTGAAGCCCGCAACGACTTGTCAATGTACCGTCACCGGATCGTGAATTTGGAAGTCCCCACGTACCAAGGGTTGTGTCTATCGACCGGGACATTCACAACGAACCCGTTTCTAATTGCCTCGTGCTGGCAGGTTGCTGGACGTCATCGTCCATGACTTCCTCGACCCGCGAGCACCAATGGCTGACTTAACGCCATACCCCACATCTGCGAATCCCGGCGAATCGACAGAGTCGCCCCGGTTCCCAGGAACCGTTGGCGGTTTCATATCAAGCAAGATTGAGTACGTCGAAGGTTTCTTTGCCGTTTTCGCGAGTCTTATTTCTCTGTTGAACAGTAAACTCGGCCGTGTGACCAAGGCCCGTCGACCGGATCCGGACGGCACGCTCATCATCTTTGTAATCGGGGGCATTTCCTGCGCGGAAATAACTCGTGCTAGGGAAATCCTTGCTCAGTCACAAGCGAGTGTCGATGTCCTCGTTGGAGGTACCGACATTGCGACAGGCAAATCTGTTCTGCGAGACCTCCTTGTTACGTAAAAAGCCGGAAACAGTCGTTTCAGTTTCCGTTTGTACAGTTTACTTGCCCAACGTGTTGCGTTTATTACCCAACAAGAGTGTTCCAGGCAAGGATTGAGGCGGCAACCCACAATGCAGGATAGACATCCGTTGAGAGCATCGACGGTTCTGGTGCGGACGTCTGTACGAATTGCGTTAGACGGCGACCTCACACACAGCGCAGACGGCGAGCCGAATACGATTGGGATCGCGGAGCATCGGTTCAGGTGCGGCGTCTGTTTCGCAAGCGCAAGTCAGCATCGCACACTGAGCTGGCCTGCAAACTCTCCGCTGGCCTCATTGAGTTGGGAAGGGCTCGACCCGTTTGCGAACAGGGCGGGCTGCCTCGTCGACGACCACGGGAACATCACGATCGCGGAAAATCGATCTGACGCCACAACCGAACAAAACGCCGCTCTGACCTCAGCTGACCATGCCAAGCCTCTCTGGCGGGTCTACCTGCGATGCCGGTTCACTCGCTGTACGTTACGTTCCCTCATATCACCCCAGAATCGTCCTGACTCACACGTCGGGCGTCGCCGGCGTCACCGAAGGCGGCGCACTCCGTTCTTCGATGCGTTGATCCGGGGCGTTTGCGGTGCCGCTGCTGAAGCCGGACACGGAACCCCAGCGGACGAGGCAGGTATGTCGCAAGATGTTTCGCCACCGCGATTCCGCCGGCCACCGCTACGGCTAAGGTATGACCCCGGCCTGCTGGCCGACCTTTGCCGTGACCCGCCCCAACGTCCCTCATGAGTCCCGCGTTCAGAGACATACCTGAGCGATCCGATGGCAGCCGCAGCAGTAGTAAGAAGAAGCGCCGCCGCCAGCCCACTGTGTTTCGTGCGAAACGGCTGTCCTTCAAGCTGAAGAGCTCTCCAGCGAAACCGCGTCGTGACAGACCTAGACTGGGCAAGCTTGCCTTCTACGTGTTACTGTCGGCATGCTTTCCTGGTAGTGCCCAAGCCTTGCAGATGCGACCGTTTGCCAGTGTCGCGTTCTGGCTTATTTGTACAACACTACTGGTGCTCTTCTCATACTGTAAACACGTCGTCTGCAAGTATATCATCGTCTTGGACTGATATGCAGGGTTGATGCAGATGAGTTGCTCTCCATCTATACCGTGCCGCTGATTAACGCCCTAGCTGGGGCAGAAGCCGTTCTTTCCGAACTTCTCACATCACCTAGCCCTACCGCACCTTGGGAGAGGATTGTGAATCAGATTCGATAAATATCCTGTGCCTAACATTGTCTTCGAAACGGGAGTAGACCCATGTATTGATAAGCATGGTGAACCAGAGGTTCAATTGAGAAACACAAGTGATATCAGTCGTTCTTCTTCGCAGCCACTGGAATCGGCTTGGAAGAGGCCAGCGTGACGGCGATAACGGCCAATGTGACACCCGCGAGAACGCCCAACGCGAAGATCACTGCCGCAACTTGCGGTCGCTGCTTGACAACCGAAGTCACCTCTTTCCACAGCGTTTCAAGCTCTACACAATATGGACGTAAGAAAGTTAGCAGGATACGGAACGGTTTGCTACGGACGAACCTTTCTGGACAGCGCCGACAGCAGACGGGGCCTTCGGCGTCGTCTCCGCCTTGGCCTCGAGGTATCCACCGCGGGCGAACTTCTCCAGTTCGTCCAGCGTGCGCTTCGACTGGAACTTGTATTGCTTGCCCTTCGAGAATAGCAGGACAGTCGGGTATCCGCGAACGTTGAAACGCTGGCACAGATCTGCAACGAAAGTATCAGATTCCGCCTTGGGAGCGCATGTTTGGGTGTCGTACTCGAGTTGGATGTGCAGTCGACTTTGGCCACATTGACATCGTCCTTCAACTTCGTGGCAAGTTCCTCCCACGTCTGTGCCAGTGACTTGCAGTGCCCGCACCAGGGCGCATAAAACCTAGCAATGGTCAGCGCCAAGCGAGGAATACCCATCGTAGAAATTCGAAGACGTACTCGACGAACCAGTCTCCCGTCGTCGATCCTGTTCCAAACCATGAATAAGCCTCGATCGAAATCGGCGCACAGCCACGGACGAACCCGTCGCCGCCTGCGTCTCCTTCTCGAACGTGCTCTCCGTCAGCGTGACCACATCGGACGTTTTGTCCGCCCCCATCGCAACCGTCGCGATCATCGCCGCCAGCAACGCCATTGCCTTCATCGTGAGCTGCACGTCCGATCGACGTCTGCCGCGACGCTCCCACCCGGTTATGCCACGTCACGCGGGGGGACCAAACTCCGTAGGGGCGGCCGGCTACCTTCGGCAGCACCGCGTGCCGCACCCGTCACCGGTCACCTGTTCTGCGCGCCGCCGGCCCGGACCGCGCAGTACGTGATTGGGTAGGTAGTTAGTCAGTTATTATGCAACAACAGCGTATTGTAGTGAAACAGTTGCTAAGGCGTCGAGTCTCACAGGCAGAGCATTGGGGAATCCACGAGCGTCGTCTCGTCGAACGTGGCGAAGAAGTTGGCGTGCCCTTGCACGGAGAACAGGGATGCGGGCTGTGTGGATCATGAGATGACGGAGGGGGTTATGTGCAACGACATTGTGGCGTACTGGGTCGCCGTCGTTGTAGGATCTGGGACGGCCGAGTAAACCTCGGATGCGTTCCCGCGCCTTGGCGCCGACGGTCGCCGCGAATGCAGGTGATCTCGATTTGGGGCTCACCGGTTTCGGCAACGGCGTCTTGGGCAGTGGGGTCGAACGCAGCGTCGAGGACATGAATTGCGGGGTGCGGTCTGCTCCTCCGCTATTGCCCTGCATCGTTGAGCGACCGCGTACGCGACGAGATCGTCAAGATATCCTAGCTGC